>CM029522.1:51024796-51624796 GCA_017140615.1 Eucalyptus cladocalyx | reverse complement strand
CCGTCATTGCCCTCCCTCTCCTATCCTCTCCTCTCCTCTCCCCCATCAACTATCTCCGCCACGAGCACAAAACTGGAGCCAACCATCATTCCGTTTTGACAGATTCAACAATGGGAAGACGCGGTGAACGGTAGATTACGTTTTTAGGGTTTCCATGGGAATTTTTTAGGGATTTGGCTCGATTCCGGCTTCATAGGCCCATCGACTATCTCTAATATTCACACTGCTGGCGCTAGATGAATGCCAAGTGTAGCCATCATTTGCTTTTTTTCGAAAATTGCCACAAAAAGCTCTAATTTGATGTCATCTACGTACTCATCTTTGTCTTCTGTGCTTAAGAGCTGCAGACCTGTTGTTTCGCTGCCACAGTTGACCTCCCTGGCTATCATCCATCCGCCGGCCACAGCCGTATCCCACTTTGGCTACCGACATTGCTCCTTCAGCCCCCGCCTACTTCCCTCCCTCTCCCTGTCCTCTCTCTCTCTCTCTCTCTCTCTCTCTCTCTCTCTCTCTTGATACCGACAAGGCTCAGTGAGTGATGTGGTTATTATTAGTAGCAACATGTGAATATATGGTGGCACTAGCAACTGGTTTTGAAAGTACTTCTTGTTGTTTTGGTTCGGTATGCACCGCTCTTTGGTAGGGTAGGATAAGACAATAAAGTATGAGCATCTTAAAAGAGAGTTCAGGAACTTTCGAGTCTAGAATGAAATTTATTTACTGTCATTAAGCGATTCGCTTGCTTCTAATTAAATGTGGAGGTTCTTTTTGTACCGTGCAGGAGTTTGGGATTTGCCAGAAATCAGGTGTTATTGCAGTTCAGAGTTCAAACCTCCTTCATTAACAAGAACGAATCAACCCTTGAAATAACCCGCTACATCTCCACTTTTCATCAGCACGACAATCTCTTTCATGGGAAACTCTCCTTCCTCTAGCAAGAAGAATGGTTCCGATGGAAAACAAAGCACGACGATCTCTTTCATGGGGAACGCTCCTTCCTCTAGCAAGAAGAAGGGTTCCGATGGAAAACAAAAGGGTAAGAGCATGAGGAAGCGGATGATGATTCGTGGCCATGAGCACCAACTAATTTATCACGAGCAGAAAAAAAGTGGCAGTGAGTACCAGTGCAAAGGGTGCCAACAACTAGGGTTTGGGCCCTATTACTCGTGCAAGGAGTGCAGCAATCTCCATTATCACCCGTGCTGCAGCGAACTTTTAAGTTTGGAGTCCTCTGAGTCCTCCTCAGCCGCTGCTGTTGGCAACTACAGTCCCTATCCCTATGCGACTGGGGATCTCGTGTTAAAGGAGAGGGTGCCGCGCAAAGCGCAGTGCTGTGTTGCGTGTGGAGAGGAAGTGCAGATGCTCAGGTACAAATGGCAGCACAAGAAGGCGCATGGCTCGCGCAATCCTTACTGGCGCCTCTATCAGTACCTAAACTACCGTGCCTTCCACCCACTCTGTGCGTCACTCCCCGCGCAGATCGAAGAGACTGGTGAACATGAGATCGTGCTGCAGCTCATGGAGAGGATCCAAGGCGAGTGCCTCATATGCAAGCGCAATGCTAAGGGATGGGCTTACAACAGTACCAGCGAGAACTACGGTTGCCACGTGGGGTGTATGAAGAAGAAGATTATAGAGCATCTGCAGCAGAAGGAAGCTTCACGAAAGAGCAAAGTGACTATCTACGTAAAAAGAGCGTTGCGGCCGTTTCTGGAAATAGTAAAAGTGGCTTTTAAGCTCATCATCGGAGCCCTCTTTGGGTCCCTGTCAGTAGACCTGGCAGATATCGTCCGAGAGCTTTTCGCATTCACCTATGATGTCGTTACCAGCGCCTAAGTTCAGAAGGATGCAGATCTTTTTATTTTGGGTGGTGCTTTTCTCAATGTTTCGCTAAATCTCAGTCGTTAATAAAAACGTTATTTTCCTAGGACAACGAATGAAGTTTACTGAGGTACCTGCAAATAAATGTAGATAAACCAACTAAACCATAGGGTTTATACTATGTGTGTGTGTGTGATTTTCGATATATCAGTAATTCAATGTGCCGATATCAAAAGCATTTCTTACAATATGACGATTTTTCCATGAGCTATTTTAGCGTAATGTGCCCCTTGGTTTTAAGGCAATGTTGGAATCGGCCAATACATAAGGAATAAAGTCTATTTGTAGAGAAAAAGCAGTAGGATGATTTATGTGGTTCACCGTATAGTTTTAATGTAGTGCTTTTGGGGTCCCTTGGTAATTATCTTTATGGGTAACTTAACTTATAATGGTTCTAACTTATTTGCACTTCTAAATAGTAATTCATAATTATAAATATAAAGTGACTATCGGTTTCGTAACATGAAAATACCGACTCTTAGTAACTATCCAATAGTATAGTACAATATGTCAAACTACCATAAATAATGAATGGTACATGTACTTAGTAATTTTCCTTAATAATTTTGATTTTATTCTAAATCCTTGAAAATGATAAATCAGTAACCACCATTCACATGTGTTAATTTACCTCAAAGATTTGTAAGATTAAACACCATAATTGCATACAAGCCCGGTGACTGAATTTGTCACACCCCGATCCTTAGCACGCACCCATTCCTCATCTTGGTCGATTAATAGCGACGTCCCAGGACGCATCGCCGACCCTTTCATTTTAATACACATGCAGAAGCAGATAAAATCTCCGGACAATAAAATAATGTGATAGAAAAGTATGACTAAAAATCTCGAACCTGAAAAACCACCATACTTATATACATTGAAACCATAGTGCAAATATATACAAGGTAAACTACCAAGTCAGGTTCTAACAACAAGTTCAATACACAAGTCTTGCAAATAGGGGTGGGGTTTCAATCCTCTCCTGGATCCTCATCTGGGTCCTCCTCCGAGTCTTCTTCCTCCTTAACAATCTCTCATTCTTCCATACTCCAACAGGAGTCTACGGCTAAGCACTCCGGAGAGTCAAGATCATCACCAAGCTTGGGATCCTTCACATCCACCACCAATCTACCTTTAGGATCTGTTGTCCCCTTCCCAAATGCTACCTCTAAGACGTACAGAGGTACATCAGATTCCAGTACAGGGCCCACCCTTCCTCCATCATCGTAATGGCGATACCACGATCTGTATTTGTGGGGCACCTTTTGGGGTTCACCCACATCAACCCAAACGGTGGTTTTAACCAATACATACTCTAAGCCTTCAGGGTAATGGTGTATCGGGATGTGATAACCTATCTTAGTGATTTCCTTAGGTATACCAAAATGTTCAAGAGGAGGTGGAGGCTCTGCCATCTATGGACCTGAAATGTTGTCCCACAATGGGGTGAGACTACATCTCAGTAAGTTCTACCCCACTAAGACCCGATTAGGAAGACAATATGCCCTAAGGGCTGCCTAAGAACAACACGGGTCAGAGGACTTACCTTAGCCTCAGTTTCCTTCCTACAAATCAGTATATTTCAAATATACACAAACACATCAATTCACCCAATCAGATCGAACTATCGATCAATCAACTCAGTCGATTACATGTTACCACGACCTTCCCCTAGTTGATACATTCAATACTATCTATAAAGTCCTATCAAATCAAGACTGCTCACCCAAAGCTGATAAATAGATAGTATAGCTCGCCTAAAATCAATAATATAGTATATTGTATATGCTCACCCAAAGCTGATAACATGTACTCGCTCAAAGCTAATAATGTGGTATACGATATATGCTTACCCAAAGCTGATAAATTTAGGGCCCCCTGACTAAAATAGTATACCACTCTTATTATATAGCCAATTTCTTATTTTTATCATACCTGATAAAAATAACCATATATGGGTACACGATCGGCCTTAGCCAAAATACCATAATTTCACTTCATAATTCCCACCATTTTATATGATCCACCAAAATATTTTTGGTCTTGTAAACCGACGCTCGGTTATTTTCCAAACAATTACCAAAATAATTAATTTTGGAATAAAATCCTAAAATTATAATTAAATCAATGCAGCACAAATTAGAGCTCAAATAAATAAACAGATTACACCACAATAACCAACATAAAATTCCGGTCACCGACTACCCCGGTCTAATTTTCGAAAATTAATTAATTAATTAATTAATTACGGAAAATATTAAATAAATGCCAATAAATCCAACTTATGCCCGTAATGCCAATTGGACACTGAAACGGATCTAGAAAAATTCCGAGGTTCGTTAAATAAATACTAGAACGTGTCTATTCGCTAGTTGCACTAACTAACCACCTAACATGCATAGGCAATTATCTAAATTTACTAATCTAATCTAATCTAACCACCTAATCCATCTTCACATAAACTAATCAACTCCTAAGCGTGGCTAACAGACTAAGCGAGGATTAGTGAGTTAAATTCACTTGTTTCACGGGCCGGCCAGTTCAAATCGAAGGGAACGCAACGGGGAACAACTTCCTTCAAAGCGGGCCTAGCAACTGAAGTCCGAAAGCACCTCAAAACGGGCCCGAATGTCGCTGGAAAACCCACTGACAAGCTCTCTGTTTGCTGCTGCAAAAGAGAGGAAACAAGGTTGGTTGAAGCAAACAAGAACTGAGATGGGCTGAGGGAGTCCCGATGGCCAACGGCGTGGACTTGTGGCGGCTGTGGTGGCTCACGGCGGCCTGAGTTGGGCAAGACAGCTCCGGAGACGCACGGGCAGAGGCGGAGACGACGGCTGAAGCGACGTTAGGGCGGGACGGGCGAAGGGTGCGCGCATGGTGGACGGTGCAGCGAACGGCAATGGGCAGCGCATGCGGTGGACGAGGGCTGCTCTGGTGGTCTCCTGGCTTGCTAGTGGTGTTCAAAAATCTCAATGGAGGGGGAGGAAATGGCAGTTCACGGCAGATGAGGGAGAGGGGAGAGATTGAGGGAACAAGGGTCCTACCATGGCCAAATTTTTCAATTCTTGGTCCCTTTGACCATCCTCAACCATTGCTGTCTTCCATGGCCGTAATTTGACCACCCATGCTTCACTTTGCAACCTTGAAATGGTCCAAAAAGCCTAGGCAAGGGGGGCATACGAATTTCAATGGTTTTCCTCTCAATTGGACATGATTTCCTTCTCAATTCAATTTCATTTGGCCCTCATAAATTCAATCAATCCACCATCAATCATCTTGGCATTTTTCCTCACCAATACAACTCACTTGCTTCCCAATTGCATGATCAAAAACGATCCCTGATATTTTCTGGACAAAAACGGCCCTAGGACGACTTTTTCTCAAAAAGTCTCGGTTTGCAGAAAAATCTTCTAAGACTGAGTCGACGCTCCTATAATTAATTGTTACACGATAGAACTTTCAATTTCTGAAATCGGACTCAAATTTGCGGTTAATTTCACTCTTGCGTGTTTTTAACGAGATTTAGGCTACTGGGTAGGTTTTAAAGAATTTTAGTGCGAATGACTCATGGTCGATTTTCTTTGAGCCACAATGAACCCACTTTCGACACATTGGCGACTCTCGGTTGTCGTGAAAATCTCAATGATTCAAATACGGACATAAGGTATCAAAACGATAGAAAAATCAGTCTAGTGCTAGCCGATGAGAATTTTTCAATTTAGTGGTCTCACCCACGATTAGCCACACATCTCGTCGAACTGACCTATCTCTAATCTTAAATCGATTTTTAATTGTGCCGTAATAGCCTCTAAAGATGAGCATGGTCGAATAGTCGATTCCTAGTCAAATTCTCAAGTCTATTGCGTTAAAATTCCTTAATTGTTTCCCCAGATAGTCTAGTTATCTCGAGAGTGATCAACTCGAGAACAGCCCTACAAGCGCGTCAATGAAATGCCCGATTTATTTAATGAAAAACAGGATTGAAAATCTGGGATGTTACAACTCTTCCCATTTTATAAAAATTTCATCATCGAAATTTAAACCATTACAAAAATTAAGCAAAAAGGTGGGGGTGCAACTGTCTCATCGACTCTTCAGTCTCCCATGTCGCTCCTTCAGTACCGTGGTATTGCTAGACCACTTTAACCAACATAATGGTCTTTGTACACAAAACTTGCTCTTTTCTATCCACTATATGAACTAGACTTTCAACGCATGACACTCGGTCATCCATGTCCAATTCTTTAAAATTAAGCACGTGGGTCGGGTCAGGCTCGTATTTCCTCAACATCGACACATAAAAGACGTCGTGCACTTGCACCAATCTCGACAACAACGTAAGACGATACGCTAAGGTCCCAATCCTCTCAAGAATTTCAAATGGACCTACATACCTTGGACTTAGTTTGCCTTTCTTGCCAAAGCGCGAAGTTCCCCTCATTGGTGACACCTTCAGAAAAACGTGATCACCAACTTAGAATTCCAAAGATCTCCGGCACTTATCTGCATAAATTTTCTGTTTGCTTTGAGCAGTCTTTAGTCTGCCTCTAATCATTGCCACGGCATCCACTGACTGCTAGACCAACTATGGGCCTGTGATTTTCCTTTCCCCAACTTCATCCCAATACACTAGTGTTCTGCACACTCTACCATACAACGCTTCGAAAGGAGCCATCTGGATACTCTGCTAATAACTGTTGTTGTAGGCAAATTCCACCAAGTGTAGTTAATCTTCCCAACTTCCTTTGAAGTCTAGTACACAAGCTCTCAACATGTCCTCGAGGGTCTGAATTATCCTCTCAGACTGGCCATCTGTTTGAGAATGATATGCCGTACTATACTGCAGCTTGGTACCTAAAGCACTCTGCAAGCTCTTCCAAAAAGCGGTGGTAAACCTTGGGTCTCGATTTGAAGTTATCGTGACTGGCACTCTATGCAGACGAACTACCTGACGCACGTACAGATCTGCGTGTCTATCCAAACTAAGGTCCTTTCGAACTGCAATGAAGTGAGCTGACTTTGTCAGTCTGTCAACCGCTACCCAAATCGAATCATTTCCTCTCTAACTCCTCAGTAGTCTAGTCACAAAATCTATCGTGATTTACTCCCATTTCCACTCTGGGATCTCGAGAGGTTGCAGAAGCCCTCTTGGCTTGCAATGCTAAGCTTTAACCTGCTGACACGTCAAACACTTGGCGAATACTTGGCGATATCCGCCTTTATACTTGACCACCAATAGTGTTGACGCAGATTCTGATACATTTTGGTACTACCAGGATGTATGCTATAGCTGCTACGATATGCTTCTGATAAAATATTCTCTATAAGCTCCACATCGTCAGGTACAACTAAGCGTCCTCGGAACCTCAGAGTTCCTTCATCAGAAATCTGAAAGTCAGCCTTCCTTTTATCAATGTTCTCATGTATAATCTTTTGCACATATGGGTCTGTCAGTTGAAGTAATTTGATTTTGATCTGAACATCTGTCTCAATTCTGAATGTGACCATGAGACTCGAAAAATGGCTTACCTCAAACTTGAATACCGAATCTCGAGCTCTCTCGATTAGGTTCCACTCCTTAATCAAAATATGAGCAACTGAAGATTCTTGACTCAAAGCATCGGCAACCTTATTCGCCTTTCATGGGTAGTATAAAATATCAAGTCGTAGTCCTTCAGCAATTCCATCCATCAACGCTATCTCATATTTAACTCCTTTTGAGAGAACAAGTACTTGAAACTTTGATGGTCCGTGAAGATCTGGAATCTTTCTCCGCACAAGTAATGTCTCCAAATCTTCAGGGCGAAAATAATGGCCATGAGTTCTAAGTCATGCGTCAAGTAGTTCTGTTCATGAGGTCTTAACTGACGGGAGGCGTATGCAACAACCCTGCCATGTTGCATCAGCATGCAATCGAATCCTCTGAATGACGCATCACTATAGATCTCAAATCCTCCAAGACCATATGGAATCATCAACACAAGCACGGCAGTTAACTTTTCCTTAAGCTCTTGGAAACTACGCTCGCACTTGTCTGTCCATACAAAATTTTCTTCTTTCTTTAGGAGTCTTGTCAATGGCGACACTAATGTTGAGAATCCTTCCACAAACCACTAAAATCACATGTCCTAAGAAAGCAACACGAGTCAACCAAAACTCGCACTTGCTGAACTTGGCGTACAGCTGATGAACTCTCAGCATCTATAGCACTAATCTCATATGACTCTCATGCTCTTCATCATTTCTTGAATACACTAGAATATCATCGATGAACACGGTCACAAACTGATCTAGATATTCCTTAAATATTCGGTTCATCAGATCCATGAAGGCAGCGGGAGCATTCGTCAACTCGAATGGCATCATTGTGAACTCAGAGTGACCATACCGAGTATGAAATGTTGACTTAGGAATATCCTCATTCCTTATCATCAACTGATGATATCTTATCTTCAAGTCGATTTTTGAGAAAATCGACGCTCCTTGTAACTGATCAAACAAGTCATCGATCCTCGGGAGTGGATATTTGTTCTTGATCATTACTTGATTGAGTTGGCGATAGTCGATGCACAGGCGTAACGAACCATATTTCTTCTTTACAAAGAGAACTGGTGCTTCCCAAGGTGATGCACTGGGACGAATGAATTTCTAATCCAATAATTCTTGCATCAGTACCTTCAGTTCCTTCAACTCAAAAAACACCATCCAATAAGGAGCTTTAGAGATTGGCTCTATCCCAGGTGCTAGCTCGATCATGAACTGAATTTCTCTCTTTGGCGGTAATCCCGGCAATTCTTTTGGAAAGACATGGAAATTCTTGTACCACAACAATGTCATCCATCTTTAACTCCTCAACTATCGTATCCACGATTGTTGCCAGGTAACCTTGACAACCCTCGTCCAGCAAACGAGTTGCCTCTGGCGATGAGATCAAGGTAAACGAGGGTCCTCCTCGATTCCGAATAAACTCGAAGCTCTCACCCTCTAAAGGGTCGAACTGAATTGCCTTGCGATAACAATCCATTATAGTTC
Source organism: Eucalyptus cladocalyx (assembly GCA_017140615.1). Taxonomy (NCBI): domain Eukaryota; kingdom Viridiplantae; phylum Streptophyta; class Magnoliopsida; order Myrtales; family Myrtaceae; genus Eucalyptus; species Eucalyptus cladocalyx. Next base: position 51,615,880 of record CM029522.1, on the reverse strand, counting down.
GTTGCTTGGTGAGCCAGTCTATGCCAATAATTAAATCAAAGTCATACATGGCTAGGACTAACAAGTCTATTTTCCCCACTCGCTCACTAATCACTAACTTATAACCCGAACAACCCAAAACAGCTAGCACTTTATCCTTCAATGATGTAGATATGCAAACTGCCGACTCCAACAATATAGGACTTAGTCCTAACAACTTAACATATTGTTCGACAATAAATGAATAGGTTGCTCTTGAGTCGAATAAAGCGTAAGCAGGATGGTCGTTCAATGAAACCATACCTGTGATCACGTCAGGCATAGCCTCTGCTTGACCTTGCGTAATGGCATACACCGTGCCTTGAACTGGTAGTCTCAGCTGTCCTCCATGTGGCACATTATGAGGTGCATACCCTCTGATCTGACCCACAGGTAGCGGCGGCGGCAACTGCGGTTGTCCTCTTAGTCTGTTGGGACAATCCCTGATCAGGTGGCCCTGTTGGCCACATCTAAAACAAACACCCAACCTTCGAGGACACAGCGCTAAACTATGTCACCTTCCACAGACGCAACACAGGCCATTCTAACTCGGCCCAAACTTTCCCACTCCACCCTTCCTGTTGGATGGAACCTAAAATCTTCCTCTAGGCATGAGCCTCTTCCCATGACGAATTCCTTCTCAGTGTGAAACAAACCTCGATCCAAACAAGGTGACTTGCTCATTCAAGCTCCTTTCAAGTAGCTATGCTCGGCGAGAGATTTCTCGATAATCAACCAAGTCGAGCGGCACCAACAGCTACTTCAACTCTTGTGGAAGGCCATTCTTGAACCTTCGAGCCTTCTCCTTAGGGTCTTCAATCAGCCTCGGAGCATAATGAGATAACTCCACAAATTTGACCCCATATTGGTCAACGGTCATTGAACCCTGACAGAGATGCAGAAATTCTTCTATCTTCTGCTATCTTGCGTTCCTCGAAAAGTATTGTTCGTTGAACGCTTGGAGGAATGCAGTCCACAGCAGGACCACTCCTTTCGGAAACACTATCTCTCTAGCAGCTCTCCACCAGGTGTTAGTATTACCTTGCAGTTGGTAGACTGCGAAGGTTACTTTCTCTTCATCGTTGCACCTCAGAAGTGCAAACGCCTTATCCAGGTCTTATATCCAAAGAGACGTAGCCTCGGGGTCTCCATTACCCGTAAACCTTGGTGGACTCAGCTTTAAAAACTGCTTCACCAACTTGTGAATCGGTCTCTCTCTATCTACAACTATGTTTCGAGCTGGAACATCGGCAAGTGCGATGGCAGGTGCAGCAACAGGTGCGGCCACGATTACGGCAACAATGGCAGCATTGGCAGCGACAGTGGCTGCGGCTTCATCAGCGGCGGTAAAGGCAGCAGCTTGAATCTGGGCCTGCTGCCCCATCATCTCTCGCATGGCGTCCAAAGCTTGGGTGATCCCAATGGTTCCTTAATCACTTGGGGCTGCTACCCCAGTACCAACTGGAGGTGGTGCTATGCCACTCACGCTAGCCTGTGCTAGCGCTTGACCTTGGCCTCCTCGGGTACCGACCCTGGTCGGCGTTCCACCTCGAGTCACAGCCTTAACGGTCCCTTTGGTAGGAGTTCACTGATCTCGATCACTCATGACTCAGCTTTAACTACTGAAGCTTGCTTCCAATTCCACACCGAATTAGAAACAAAGTGGTCCACACAACAAGCAATTATACCAAACAACTACCACAGACATGCACCAGCATGAATTTAAATGTCATTCCTACTACTATCCCATGAAACATCGCACCTTATCACTCCAATCCCTAACCATTACTCTGATACCACTTAAATAGGGATGTCATGCCCCAATCCTCGGGTACGCACCCATCCCTCATCTTAGTCGATTAAATAGCGACGTCGCAAGACGTATCACCGACCCTTTCATTTTAATATGCATGCGGAAGCAAATAAAATCCCCAGACAATAAAACAATAGAATAGAAAAGTAGGACTAAAAATCTTGAACCTGAAAAACCACCACACTTATAGACATTGCAAACCATAGTGCAAATATATACAAGGTAAACTACCAAGTTAGGTTCTAAACAACAAGTTCAATACACAAGTCTTGCAAATAGGGGTGGGGTTTCAATCCTCTCCTGGATCCTCATCTGGGTCCTCCTCCGAGTCTTCTTCCTCCTTAACAATCTCTCATTCTTCCATACTCCAACTGGAGTCTACGGCTGAGCACTTCGGAGAGTTAGGATCCTCACCAAGCTTGGGATCCTTCACATCCACCACCAATCTACCTTTAGGATCTGTTGTCCCCTTCCCAAATGCTACCTCTTAGACGTACAGAGGTACATCAGATTCCAGTACAGGGCCCACCCTTCGTCCATTATCGTAATGGCGATACCACAATCGGTATTTGTGGGGCACCTTTTGGGGTTCACCCACATCAACCCAGACGGTGGTTTTAACCACTACATACTCTAAGCCTTCAGGGTGATGGTGTATTGGGATGTGATAACATGTCTTAGTGATTTCCTCAGGTATACCAAAATGTTCGGGAGGAGGTGGAGGTTCTGCCATCTATAGACCTGAGATATAATCCCACCCCATTGTGGGACTACATCTCAGTAAGTTCTACCCCACTAAGACCCGATTAGGAAGACAATACGCCGTAAGGGCTGCCTAAGAACAACACGGGTCAGAGGACTTACCTTAGTCTCAGTTTCCTTCCTGCAAATCAATATATTTCAAATATACACAAACACATCAATTCACCCAATCAGATCGAATTATCGATCAATCAACTCAGTCGATTACATGTCACCACGACCTTCCCATGATCAATACATTCAATACTATCTATAAAGTCCTATCAAATCAAGACTGCTCACCCAAAGCTGATAAATAGATAGTATAGCTCGCCCAAAATCAATAATATAGTATATTGTATATGCTCGCCCAAAGCTGATAGATTAGAGCCCACAGACCATCATAGTATACTATATATGCTCACCCAAAATTGATAACATGTGCTTGCCCAAAGCTAATAACATGTGCTCGCCCAAAGCTGATAATATGATATACTATATATGCTCACCCAAAGCTGATAAATTTAGGGCCCCCTAGCCAAAATAGTATACCACTCCAATTATATAACCAATTTCTTATTTTTATTATACCCGATAAAAATAGCCGTGTGTGGCTACACGGTTGGCCTTAGCCAAAATACCATAATTTCACTTCCACAATTCCCACCATTTTATATGGTCCACCATAATATTTTTGGCATTGTAAACTGACGCTCGGTTATTTTCCAAACAATTACCAAAATAATTAATTTAGGAATAAAATCCTAAAATCATAATTAAATCAATTCAGCACAAGTTAGAACTCAAATAAATAAACAGATCGCATCACAATAACCAGCATAAAATTTTGATCACCGGCTACCTCGGTCTAATTTCCGGAAATTAATTAATTAATTACGGAAAATATTAAATAAATGCCAATAAATCCAACTTAGGCCCATAATGCCTAATTGGACGCGAAATGGACCCGGAAAAATTTCGAGGTTTGTTAAATAAATATTAGAACATGTCTACTCACTAATTGCATTAACTAACCACCTAACATGCATCGGCAATTATCTAAATTCACTAATCTAATCTAATCTAACCATCTAATCCATCTTAGCATAAACTAATCAACCCTTAAGTGTGATTAACCGACTAAGTGAGGATTAGTGAGTTAAACTCACTTGTTTCACGAGCCGGTCGGTCCAAATTGACAGGAACGCAACTGGGAACAACTTCCTTCAAAGCGGGCCTAACAACCGAAGTCCGGAACCACCTCAAAATGGGCCCGAAGGTTGTTGGAAAACCTACCGACAAACTCTCTGTTTGCTGCTGTAAAAGAGAGGAAACAAGGTTGGTTGAGGTAGACAAGAAGCGAGATGGGCCGAGGAGTCTTGGCGGCCAAGGCGTGGACTTGTGGCGGCTGTGGCGACTCACGGCGGCATGAGTTGGGTGAGACAACTCTGGAGATGCATAAGTAGAGGCGAAGATGACGGCTGAAGCAGCGTGAGGGCGGGACGGGCGGAGGGCGTGCACACGACGAACGGTGCAGCGAATGGCGATGGGCAGCGCGTGCGGCGAAAGGGGGCTACTCCGGTGGTCTCCTAGCTTGCTGGTGGTGTTCGAAAATCTCAATGGAGGGGGAGAAAATGACAACTCACGACATATGAGGGAGAGGAGAGAGATTGAGGGAACAAAGGCCCTACCATGGCCAAATTTTCTAATTCTTGGTCCCATTGACCACCCTCAGCCATTACTGTCTTCCATGGCTGTAATTCAGCCACCCATGCTTCACTTTGCAACCTTGAAATGGTCCAAAAAGCCTAGGCAAGGGGGGCATACGAATTTTAATGGTTTTCCTCTCAATTGGACATGATTTCCTTATCAATTCAATCTCATTTGGCCCTCATAAATTCGATCAATTCACCATCGATCATCTTGGCATTTTTCCTCACCAATACAACTCACTTGCTTCCCAATTGCGTGATCAAAAACGATCCCCAACATTTTCTGGACAAAAATGGCCCTAGGATGACTTTTTCCCAAAAAGTCTCGATTTGTAGAAAAATCTTCGAGATTGAGTCGACGCTTTAGAATTAATTGTGACACGACAAAAATTTCAATTTCTGAAATCGAACTCAAATTTGCGATTAATTTCACTTTGACGTGTTTTTAGCGTGACTTAGGCTACCGAGTAGGTTTCAGAAATTTTTAGTGCAAATGACCCGTGGTCAATTTTCTTCGAGCCACAATGAACCCACTCAACACATTGACGACTCTTGGTTGTCGTGAAAATCTCGAGGATTCAAATATGGACAAAGGGTACCAAAACGATAGAAAAATCAGTCTAGTGCCGGCCGACGAGAATTTTACAATTTAGTGGTGTCACCGACGATTAGCCACACATCTCAGTTGAACTGACCTATTTCTGATCTCAAATCGATTTTTAATTGTGCCGTAATGGCCTCTAAAGATGAGCATGGTTGAATAGCCGATTCCTGATCGAATTCTCAAGTCTATTGCATTAAAATTCCTTAATTGTTTTCCCAGATTGTCTAGTTATCTCGAGAGTGATTAGCTCTGAGAACAGCCCTATAAGCGCGTTAATGAAATGCCTGATTTATTCATTAAAAAACAAGATTGAAAATCTGGGATATCATAAAGTTTATCAATAATGTTTTCAAATTCATTGAAGATCATATTTCCAGTGTTGCTATTAAGTGAAGGAAGCCATGGTTTTTTAGCTATCCTTGATTATTTAATTGGTATATAAAGTTGGTTTACTAAGTGATTTGGCAATTTGCAAGGGCAAACCACATTCAACATCTATAAAAAGCCTGTCATGTCACTTGATAAAAGGATCTATTAAATCAGCCACCATAAATTTATCCTTTCTTTTCTTTTCTTTTCATTTCTTTTTTTCATTTTCTTGCTATTTCTTGTTTTTTCTTCCCTTCTTTCTCTAGCCAGTCATCGAACCTCTATAGTCAACCAGAGGCAAGGGCTAGTGAGGTTGACCTGCCGGCCACTAGTGATGGCAAGCCTTGCCCAACCTTAAGGAGATTCGACCTCGCTAGATCTAGTAAGTTCAAGGCTCACCCTTGCCCAATGACGACAAGGTTAGCCTTACCCTCTCATTAGCAAGTCTCGTGTTTGCCTAACCACTAGCAAGGTCAACCTTCCCCAACTACGGCGAGGTCCAGCCTTGCTATGGGTGAGCATGGCAGAGGTCCAACGACCAACTAGAGGAAGAAGGGAAGAAAAAAAAAAGAGAGAGAGAAAGAAGAGAATAAAAGGAAAATTTTAAAAATAAATAAAATTTGAAAAAATATTTAAAAATTATTAAAATTTGTTTACATCAACCCGATTGCACCACATAAAACAATTGACATTTATATCGACAGTTTCTTTTTAACATTGGTCAAATGACTTGAATTGATATAAATGCAAAATGTTTATGATTCAATTGATAAAAAAAAAATTAGAACCGAATTGACATAATTACATTAGATTTAAGACTTACTTAATAATTTTTCTGTTAATGATGTATCCATATGCGGCTCAAATTTGGATTCAGCTGCTCTCCTCATCTATTTCAACTTGTCCTTTGCCAACATGTTGAGACGCGAAAGGTCATCCCTGTGGTTGACTTTTCAAGTCAATGGGGAATCAACACTTGAGATATGGCCGCCTCCCCGTGAAGGACTGGAATCATTGACCTGAATATTGGGGAAGTTGGCAATTGGGACTGAGAGTCTCTCCGTTTTCCCTCAATCATTTTCATTTGGAATTTAAGGTCAGTTTGTTTGACGAATCATCCTTCTAAAAATTTAAACAAATAGAAAATGACGCAACGAGATATACGTATATTACTCTACTCTCATTTTCACATGCATGTAATTAGGTCTTAAATGTGAAGAGTAGGGTGTCGACGTAAACACATCGAGTTCATTATATACGGTATATTACACCCTACTCAGCATTTTCTGAATTCGAGTGACGTTAGAAAATGCAACAAACAGAAAGTATCGATTTTTTATATAACCCTCGCATTAGTGCAAGCAAAACGCACGTTACGCAATATTCGGAAAAGAGAGAAGAAAAGAGAATCATCAAACTTTCTTAGGGAGAGAAGTGCAGCATAGATTAAGGCGAAGAGGAGGAGGATTGCGGCCGCATAAGCCTTGTCGAAGAATTTGTCAACTGCGAATCCTGATCCTGTTGCCAATGCATATGGTAAAAATTATGTCACGTAATCACTATAATCCCTTGTAAGATATTTTTACATAGAATTATAATAACATTTCAAAGTGCACATGGAATGAAACTGAAGGATCGTGAATATGTAAACATTTTCTTCCTTACCTGAAACATATTTGTTATTGTTGCGATAGGGCAAGCGATTGAACAAAATATAGACGGAAGAAGAAAATATATTGAACACCAGATTTACGCGGTTGATCGTAAAGACCTACGTCCGCGAGAGAAGCGGTGACGAATTTTACTATAGATCAAGCGTCTGATGAGATTACACTCAAGTCACTCAAATACTCTCAGGTATTTCCCAAACCCCAATTACACCCAATAACGCACTCAGTGTTTAGCTCCAAAATTCCTCAAGAAATAATCTCTCAATCTCACAAAGGAATTACACACAAATCTTACCACAAGATTTAATTAGCTACAAACACTAATCTTTCTTGGATGTAATTCACAACAAAGAAAATCCCTCCCAAACACTCGACAATGAGACGGCGCTTCAAGACCAGTTCTTCACAATCAACGGCAGAACACCAAACACTCACGCGGCGCTGAAGTGCGGCTACGTTGATCGTCGAACGTACAGCTTCATACGTAGGGTTTTCTTTTCCTTTAAACCGACTTCATGCGCATGCCAAAGAAGGAAATCATGTGCCCATGGTCAAATAATTGACCTGGGCCCACCAACGTTGGATTCACGCGTACATGCAGGTAGAGAGCTTTCCCTTTTTATTTATCCATCGACCCATCCCTGTAATATTGAGTGCGCGTGTGTGCCCAAGGTCAAACTTTTAACCTTGGGCCCACCACTTTAACAAATCTTCACGTGCAGGGCTTCATGTGCAGGGGCTTCACTTTTCTCTTCTTCGAATTCCGCTGACTTCTCAGCAAAGAAGAAACTTTGCTTCAATTTATCTTATATTTCCTATTTTGTATCCTATTTTGTAAATTTTCAATAGTCCAGCGAATCTCAAACTCAAGTGATAAATTTAACATTTATCATTATTTTATTAGCGGCATCGTAATATAAACTTTTTATCATTATTCGTTCTAGTTAATTAAATGCATTCTTCTACAAACTATGGACACGTTTGAGCAAGAATTAGAATCGGTCGCAGACAACCGAGTCTTTGTGAAGATAGTACGAGCGACTATGAACTTTTCAAAGAGAATGTTTCCTTGAGTTAGACTGAGACACCATGATGGCCCATCTTCCCACTGTGTTTGATGGGTAACATGGACACAACAAAGGCGCACATTGAGTGGTCCAGCATAATTCAATTTCGAGATAAGGAAATTCTATAGTCACGTATGGGAAAATACGGGATCCATCCTACTCAATCCAAGCCGTTAGATTAAGAGAGAGTACGTTCCAATACTCAAAAGATTTTAGATAGATAATAACACACGCACATGTAAGAGAGATCACTGGCTGTAATAGAAAATTGTTGATGTCACTGCTGATTTCTAGAAATTACGAATTACTCCCAGCGGGCCGTTAAATTTACTAATTGTATAAGAAATATTATGATCTCTAAGATAAGTTACTACTATAGAGAAAATATTTCTTGGAAGTTACGCACTTCGACAATTTTGGCCTTACGATGCTTTAAGGTAAATTGCCGCATTCGAATGATGATTACTAATATACCATTCCCAATGGATCAAACGAAAATTACCACATTTGAATCATGATTGCTAATATGTCATTCCCAACGTCACACGAAAATTACACCTACCATTCAGTTTAGGTACCGTCACTTACAAAAATGTGTGGTACTTTACTATGTTATTGGTTAATTATTAAGGGCTGCCATTTTCGGGTTAAAGGTAAATTGCTAATTATAGGTTAGAAATTGCGACTATAGACAAATTACGACCCATGGAGTTAAATTACTACATATAAAATATGACCAACCTTGCGATGATTCCAGGTAAATTACCACAAAATTTCGGGAACACAAACGTCTTATATAGGACTTGTCCCGCTCTTTTATCTACAAGGTTTACCCACGCTCTAAACAGATTGCATGTTATTAGGGGATTCGTGGGTTTTTAGTTCTATATAGTTTTCTCATTATATGTACATGAAATATTGTCTCAACTTAGTACTTGTAGCGTGTATAATCTTTATTAGGTTAGAGTTTAATCTAAAAACATATACTTCAAAATAAGTTGATGAATATGATTTTCCTCAAAATATAGTATTTACATCAAAACCACTAGGATCGTTGGAGGACCAATTTGCATTAAAGGCCCGCTTCATATTTACAAATGTGCTAACCTTATTTGTGAATTGAGCAATGATCATGCTTTTCTCTTAAACCTCCAAGAATGTCAAATTGAGTGCCACAATTATCTAAAACTAATTTTTGTGTCGCTGTTGACGCCTAAATTTCCCTCTTTCAATTAATTAGGTTTTACTTTATTTTATTTTTATTTTATTTTATTTTATTTTATCTTTTTTGGATAAAAAATAATGAAAAAACATAAAAAACGAGAAGAAAAAGAAGAGAAGCAGCCTCCGCATGGGCCCTCGGCCCATTTCCGCCTCAGCCCGGCCCAGCCGAGTCTTCTTCTTCCTCGCATCATTGCAGCACACGCGTGGGGGGCACGATGCTGGAGGGAGATGGACGGACGACAACGCACGTGGAGCAGAGGAGCAGTTGGTGTCCACGGGACGTGATCGAAGGAGGAGATGATGGCGGATGGGACGGCGGTCCAACTGGCGGGTCGAGCCTCACCGACCGGCCACCCCTCGCCTATAAATAGAGGGGGCCACCATCGACGGGGAGGGGCAAAGAACAAAGAGATCCCACGAGAGAGAGAGAGGCCAGCCGAAACTCGGGGTCCCCTGAGAGACTTCGGGGAGCTCGAGTGCAAGGCCGGCCATGGTGTGGTGAGCTCGAAGGGGTCCCCGAGAGACTTCGGGGAGTTCGAAGAGCGAACCCGAGAGAGAGAGAGAAGCTGGAGGAGATTCGCGTGGGTCTCGCCGTCGTCGCCGCCCCCGTCGCGCCGTTGCCACGAATAGGTATTGTGATGTCGCCGTCGCCATCACCATCTCCCCCGTAGTCTAGTCATCGCTGCCATCGCCGCCGTCGCCGCCGTGCCTCGGTCCTCTCCCTCCTCGGCGCCACGATTCGGAAACCCTAGGGTTCCCGATTTTCCGGTCGCGATCCCGGGTTGTCGCGTCGGACCCAGATCAGGAACCGAGTAGGGATTCCGTAAATCCCGGGGGCGGCGGAGGTCGGGTCGCGAGTCGGAGCCGGGTCGGGTAGGGTTTCGCCGGGGAGCGGGTCGTCGGGCCCGGCCGGGCGTCCCAAAAACGCTCGGCCACGACGCCATTTCGTTTTTTTTTTTTTTTTAAAAAGGGCAAAAATCCGCGTGCGGGTCGCCGGCACTGGGTCGGACCCAACCGCGGATCCGGAGGCCGGTCAGTTTTTATAATACTTTTAAATAAAAATAAATAATTTATTCCAAAAAAATCAAAAATAATTTATTTTCGAAAAAATATTAAAAAAATGTTTTAATTTCCATAAAACCGAAAAATATTTTAAAAAATGTTAAAAAATGTTTTATTTTCCAAAAAATCGAGAAAAATCAAAAATAATTTATTTTCCAAAAATATTGAAAAATATTAAAAAATATTTTATTTTCCGAAAAATAAAAAAAACCAAAAATATTCTGTATTTTCCAAAAAATGCCAAAAATCCAAAAAAAAAAAAGCCAAAAACTCATGAAAAAGCCAAAAAAAATTCAGAAAAAGCCAAAAAGACTTGTATTTTTCCAAAAAAATCCCAAAAAATCCCTTTTGTGTCAAAAAAATAGAAAAAGACCCAAGAAAATGTTTTTCCTCCCAAAATTGCATGGAAAATCCCTCAAACATCCAAAAACCTCAGGGTTTAAACAAGATTAGGTACCGAAAGGGCATTAGTGATTAACTAGTGTAATCAAGTCCCCGATCCTAATTTCTCTGGTTGCACAGAAGCAAGTATTTCTCTCAATACTTCGCTTGGGTTTCTAATCAACCCACCCCAAATCGATTAGTGGCGACTCCATTTTAAAAATTGACTTGCAGGTTAAAAAACTTAGATTATTAAAGTCGTGAATTGGTGGACTTGGGAGAGTCCGGGCATAACTAAATTCAGCCAAGCCATTAGCCTCCTTTGGCGCTCGTACCCGATTGCGGGCGCCGAAAAAAAAAGAGGTCGCGACAGTCGCAAAAAATTTAAAACCGATATACTCATTCCACATTTACCTCAAACTAAATTTTGTGTATCAAAAAAAAACCAAAGCCGATATATTTGTACCACGTTAACCTCAAACTTATCTTTACATTTGGGATTTTCTATGATATGAATATTAGTTTGGGTTAAAAAAGGTGTGGCTGCCTGGCTTCAGATTTTTTGTGACATACAAAAATTTAGGGTAAATGTTATTAATGTAAATCTAATATGTATCATAGGGTATTTTTGTAATTATATTTATGTCGACAACATGTCTGTAATTAACTATTCCTATAAATACATATCATTCAACCCTAATTAGGGTTGAGCCATAATAAAAACTTTGTTGTTATTTTTTCTCTCGACTCTAAGCATCAACAAATGTGGTATGGGTACGGTTTGGGATTTTTTGTGATATACGAAAAATTAGTTTTGTGGCACAAGTGTACGTTTGAGAGTTTTTGTGGCATTAATCCTTTCTTTTATAAAACAAAAAACCTCGAGTTCTTTTTTTTTGAAGAGTTACTGCTTTTGTGGTTTGCATGGTTTGCATAATAACTGACTAGATGCATGAAATGGCTACTTGATAAAACTAGTGATAAGACGGGTTTAGTAAGTGGCAAATATAACACTAGAAAAGTAAAAAGGTGGGACAAACACATTTTTGGACTTAATAAAATAGATAAATGGCAAAAATATCTGTTTTTAGAAGAAAGAGATGCCGATGACTTTCGAGTCCATGCAGAAGAAAATCACCTCTTTGAGGTTTAAAGCAATGGGTTCTTGGACCTTCGTATGACTTTTATTGTATCTGAACACTAAAATGTAAATTTGCAAGTAAAAAGTCACAAATACTCTCTCTTGACGCTCTGACGCTTCTTGTTTAAAAGTCCACTTTGTAATTTCCAGGTTCTTGGTCGGTGCCAAGTATTAACGCGCCAGAAGAACGACTTTGATAGAGTCTACCTGCACAAGTAGGGCTTATGAATTGGTGTAGCGACGGACACAACCTCCAGCAAGTTCCCCAGAAGCGAGCGCGGTGATCGGGGCATATTTGTAGCGGGACGTTTCGTCGCGAGGATATTGCAGGATCGAGAAGGAGGGAACGAGAGGAGAAGAAAGCTATCCGGCGTAATCTGAGCCTACCTGCAGAAAACTTCCCTTCCAGGTGTGGCCTTTTCAACCGATCATCGAATCCCTATCAGAATTCCATCGACTTAATCACGTTCTATTCTATCCCTAATTCTAGTAAAGGAAACAGTACATGCACCTAAAGAACCACGAATTCCCACCACATGCTCTCTCTCTCTCTCTCTCTCTCTCTCTCTCTCGATCACTGCAATCGCAATCCGCCGTGCGACACTAGCTCCCCCGCCGGACCCTCGATTCCCTCCGGCAACCTCGGCATCTCCCTCGAGATCAACGGCGCCCACGTCCCAGAGCTGAGGCCGATCATCCGTCGCGCTCCAGCGCAACTGCGTCGACAAGGACGCGCTCGAGGTGACGTACCTGAGCACCGACAGCGTCAGCATCACGGGTGGCGTCAGAGTTTGAGGTGCTGGAGAACGAGGACGGGGCCCTCTGCGGGTCGCTGGAGAGGGTGGAAGACAATTGGAGCGACGTGGGCCGGGGCTGGTGTGCATTAAGTTGGTTGAATCCCTATCAGAATTCTATTCTATCCCTAATTCTAGTAAAGGAAACCGTACATGTCCCCAAAAAAATAAGTTGAAAATTGTGAAATCCAAGCACGTTTATCATCATATCCCCGGTGTGCATTAAAATGGCTTGGTCGATTTATAAATATAGAACGCATTTTGCACCTTCTAATAAGCATTTCTATTGACTCACAGAAAGAGAGGTTCTATCACGTTCCACTTTTTTTGCTTGCATAGACTTGACAAAGGAAACGATCGAGTGGTTGAGCATGACTTGATCAAGTACATGGCAGAATTTATTTGTACTTTTCGCCAATGTGACGAATTATCTCTATCGTACGTTGGTTAATTTTGTGGATTGTATATATGTACTCCTTTTGATACCGTGTCTTGAAAATTAAAATGGAGCCAGCAGGCTATATCCAAAAGAGAAGCTGTCCCGCTACAAATTTGGTATAAATTATCTTAGGTCGTCATTGTTATCCTCTATAAGATATTTGATAGAGAATTATAATAACATTTTAAAGTGCGCAGGGAATAAATTGAGGGACGCAATGATGCCTCCTATTTGAGTCCGCTATGTACTTCATAAGAATGATTATGATAGAATCTATTTGCATGAGGGAATATGCATGTTTATTAATTAGTGTTAATGAACCTGAGTAGCTACGGACACAACCTCCAGGAAATTTCCAAAAATTGGACGAATATTGCCGTTATATATATAGCATATCCTTCAACCCCCGTCTTTGCCCTTTTTAGATTGAGTTCAACTTCAGTTAAGTTTTTGGACCAGCAATCAGTCTTGTTGTGTATGTTATCTGCATCTGGGTTTCATCCCCATAATGATTTGATTTCTTGTATATGTGAGGATATTGCAGGATTCATAAGGAGGGAACGAAAGGAGAAAAAAACTATCCGGAACACTTTCGATTCTACCTGCAACAAACTTCCCTGCTAGGTTTGGCCCTTTTTTCCTTATCATCTCATCTAACCTGCAATTATCTCTACGTTGCACCGTACATAATTTGATTGGGTTTGTTTTGTTAAGTTGTTAAAGGGAGGAGAGATGAGGCTAAAACTTCATCTTTCGTTCAGAACAACAAAGTCTTTTATAAAAGACAAATATATAACGTAAAAATACCACTAAAATAGGACCCATAACTAGCCCCCGCCTTCTTCCTCCCTCTCCCTCTCCCTCTCCCTCTCCCTCTCTCTCTCTCTCTCTCTCTCTCTCTCTCGATACCGACCAGGCTCATGTTCTGCATAAAGCATTTAGTCCGCAGGGTAGGATAAACACCTAAAAAACTTAAAAGGACAACTAACTAGAATCAAATTAAAATAACAAATTGCTTCTAATTAGACAGTTTGATTTCCAGAAATCGGGTGTTATTTTCATCAGCACGAACGATCTCTTTCATCAGGAAATCTCTTTCATGGGGATCTCCTTTCTAGCAGGAAGAAGGGTTCGATAGGGTAAGAGCAGAAGAAGATGGAGATTCGTGGCCATGACCACCGACTAATTTATCACGAGCAGAAAAAGAGTGGCAGTGAGTACCAGTGCAAAGGGTGCCAACAACCAGGGTTTGGGCCCTATTACTTGTGCCAGGAGGGCTGCAATTTCCATTATCACCCGTGCTGCAGCAAACTTTTAAGTTCGAAGTCCTCTGAGTCCTCCTCAGCCGATGCTGTTGGCGACCACCATCCCTATCCGACTGGGGATCTCGTGTTAAAGGAGAGGGCGCCACGAAAAGCGCGGTGCTAAATCGCATGTGGAGAGGAAGTCCGGATGCTCAGGTACAAATGGCGGCACAAGAAGGCACATGGCTCGTGCAATCCTTACTGGCGCCTCTACCACCACCTAAATTACCGTTCCTTCCACCCGCTCTGCGCGTCACTCCCTGCGTTACTCCCCGTGCAGATAGAAGAGACTGGTGAGCGTGAGATCGTGATGCAGCTCATGGAGAGGATCCAAGGCAAGTGCCTCATATGCGAGGGCAATGCCAAGGGATGGGCTTACAACAGTACCAGCGAGAACTACAGTTGCCACGTTAGGTGTATGAAGAAGAAGATTATAGAGCGTCTGCAGCAGGAGGAAGCTTCACGAGAGAGCAAAGTGACTATCTACGTGAAAAAAGCTTTGCCACGGATTCTAGTAAAATTGGCTTTTCAGCTCATCATCGAAGCCTTCTTCGCGTTCCTGTGATTTCCATAGATACAAACCTGGCATAAGACATCGTCGGAGATGCCACTTTTCGGGATTTCACCTATGATCGCGTTACCAGCTCCTAAGTTCAGAAGGATGCAGATCTTTTTATTTTGCACAGTGCTTTTCTCAATGTTTCGCTAAATCTCAATCGTTAATAAAGACATTATTTTTCTAAGACAACGAATGAAGTTTAATTGAGGTGCTTGCAAATAAATATAGATAAACCAACTAAACCATAGAGTTTATATTATATAGGTTAGTGTGATTTTCGATATATCGGTAATCCCACGTGCTGATATCAAAAGCATTTGGGAAAATTTCAATTGAAGGCCTAAAGTAGAACCGTTCTCTCAAAAAAGGACCCAAAATGGACATTGTCTCAAAAAAGGATCTGAAGTAACCAACTTAGTTTCAAATAACGGCCTCAACTTAAAAGCCAACCAAATCTTATTTGCATCTAGGGGTATTTTCATCTAAAGATTTTTTTTCCTTCTTTTTTTAATTTATTTTCTCCTTCTCTTTCTTTTCTTCATCATCATCATGCCTTCGCCTTTTTCACTCTTTAGATCACGTTCTCCAAAGTCCATCTCTATCTTCCTTGCCAAATTAGCCATCAACGCCCTCAACCTCATTTATCATTGCCCTTGATAGCAATTCCAATACCTTTGTTGAAAGATGGAGGTCAATCCAAGCCCTAGATCGAGCACGAGTGGACCAAGATGTGACGCTCAGCTCAATTCGATCCCCATATCTTGTGGTTGTGGTCAAGCACGAAGCATGATGAGGTGTAAGCCATTAGCTTGCTGCCCTTGTTGTCATCGATACTTGAATTCAAATCGGTGCTCACGCAGGCTATGATCGATCTTAGCGAGGAGAAGCTAGATTGAAGTGCCTAAGCCAAATTTATTAGAGGTTTTTGAGGAATCTCTGTGATACTCATGTGCATTGATTTGTTCAGTGAAATACGTGGTTTTGGGAATTTCTAAGCGATTTTGCACTTTTTTCATCTTGTTATTCTCTCTCAAATCTGTGTAGATAATATTTCAGAGTTAGAGAGGCAAATTTGTTTGAATTTGTGTAGACCAGAGTCATTCATTTTTTAGATTGAGTGATGTCTGATTTGAATCGCCACCAAAGGCGAGTATCTTCAATCACGGGTCAGAATGATTCAGCGGCTTTTGAAAATAACCAGCATGCACGACACAATTAGACCCTCTCAAGAAGCCACATATTCCACCTCAATGCAAGATGCATCTATGAATGTTATGAATAATCCAACCTGGACCCAATAAAACATTCCCAAGAAGCTACGAGCAAAAGTTATCATGGCATAGCAATTTCATTGGCGGGGAGAGCATGAAGCTATTACTTTAATTGCCATAATAAGTTTTTACAAGAAAAATGAATAGAATCAAAACCCACCGATGGATATTTCTTGATTCTCAAGTTCATTATCGTCATCGGAGAAGGTGAGTGGTGGCGAATAACTTAAAAACAGGCTTATGCCGAAATCAATGAGTTCTTGGGTGAGGATGCAAAATTGCATAATGTAGAGAGCATGCGCTTTGAAGTTTGCCGATGGGGAGGCCGCAGAACTGAAGCACGCAATTTGCAGTTTTGCAAAACTGCATAACTTCTCGAATATCTTTTTATTTTCTTCTTTTCCTAAATTGTTCAAATTGTTTTGCACTTGTGCAAGCTCATGCATGAGGAGTCTGATGCATTTGTCAAGAAGGATGTGAGCAAGATGAAAAAAGAAAGAAAAGAAAAGAAAAAATTCTTTAGACGAAAATACCTCTAGTTGCAAATAAGATTTGACTGGCTTTCAAGTTGAAACCCTTATTCAAGACTAAATTGGTCACTTCGGGCCCTTATTTGATACAATGTCTACTTTAAGCCATTTTTTGAGAAAACGGTTCCACTTCAGGCCCTTAATTGAAATTTCCCCAAAGCATTTTGTTTGATATGACGATTTCTCCATTAGCTATTTTAGCGTAATGTGCCCATTGGTTTTGAGGCAATTTTGGAATTGGCCAATACATAAGGAATAAAGTCTATATGTAGAGAAAAACAATGTTGACGCCTTAATTTTATTTAGGTTTATTTTATTTATTTATTTTTTATTTTATTTATTTTGTCTTTTTTAAATAATTAATATATAAAAAAAAAAAAAAAGCAAAACAAAGCAAAAATAAAAATAAAACAAAAATAAGAAAAGCAAAGCAAAATTGGCAAGGCCCCCATCTTTTTTTAGGCCCTTAGGCCCAGCTTCCTCTTCTTCACCCCCGGCCCGGCTTCCTTTTCTCTCTTCTTCTTTTTCCCTTCCCTCCCTCCTCTCGTATTCCACGCGCATCTCACGACGCGCGAAAGACGCCTACGGAGAGGAGGGTAGGCCAACGTCAGCCAAAGAGGATAAGATCTCAGGCGCCATTAATGCTAAGCAAGCTTTGCTGGAAAGCTCGATGGGACACCGGTTCAACCGAGCAGAACCGGTGGGCAAGCTGGAGGTCGGCGGCCGAGGCCCTCTGTTGACCGGATTTCCTTCGCCTATAAATAGGTGGCCGCAAGCATCGTCGGATTGCGGCTCGGAGATCTTTCACCGAGAGACATCGGGAAAGATCGAAGGGCGAGCGTAGGGGAGAACTCGAGTCGCAAGCTCACCCACCCTCCACCGAGAGACTTCGGGAAGGCCGGCGGCGAGCGACTTCGAGAAGGTTGGATCGGCCGGTGGAGGCTCGGATCGGCCATAGTGAGAGAGAATCGAACCGAGGAAGGTCCCCTCCGCACCTCGATTTGGAGTTCCGACGTCGTGCCACGCCGTGCCACCGTCGCCTCGCCGTCATCATCGTCACCGTTGCCTCTCCAAAAACCCTCGCCACGCCTCAAATATGGTCGCTAAGTGGCCGGTCGGCGGTCCGCCATCGTTCGCCATCTCGAAGAAAGGTAAAAATCCCGCTACCGTTGCCTTTGCTATTCGCGTTGCATTCAATCACCATCATCGCCACCGACCACACCAACATAGCCACGTTGCCGCCGTCCTCGCCATCCTCGTAAGTGGTTTGTCACCGTCGTCGCCGCCCGTAACGCCTCGGTTTCCCCCCTCGGCGCCGCGGATTCGCAAACCCTAGGGTTTGCGATTTTCCGGGTCATCGAATCGGATCGGGTCTCGAAGGTCGGGTAGGGTTCGCGAGATGGGCGGCTAAAAACCGGGTCGTGAGTCGGAGCGGGTTGGGCGCGGATCGATTTGGGTAGGGTTTCCGTGATTTTTGGGGCGGCGGGAAGCGGGTTGATGAGTCGGGTAGGGTTTCGCCGAACCGGGTCGTCGGGCATTCTCTCCAAACGGGCTCTGGGCCACGACGTCGTTTTAATAATTTTTTTTTTTTTTAAAAAAAAAAAGACAAAAAAGCGGGCTTTCTACGTTTTGGGCTAGCCCGGTCGGACATAACCCGTGGATCCGACCCGGGTTACTTTTTATTTAAAATAATATTTTAATAAATAAAAATAATTTTAATTAATTTTCAAAAAAAATAAAAAATGATTTATTTTCGAAAAAAAATATTAAAAATATTTTATTTTCCAAAAAAAAATGTTAAAAAATGTTAAAAAATTTTTATTTTCCAAAAAATATCAAAAAATCAAAAATTTATTTTTCGGAAAAATATTAAAAAAATAAAAATATTTCATATTTTCCAAAAAATCAAAAAAAAAAATCCAAAAAAAGCAAAAAATTCATGAAAAAGCCAAAAAATTCATAAAAATGCCAAAAAGACTTGTATTTTCTAAAAATACAAAAAAATCCAAAAAAATCCCTTTTATGTCCAAAAAATAGGAAAAGACCCAAAAATGTTTTTCCTCCCATCAAATGCATAGAAAACTTTCAAAAAATCCAAAAAGCTTTAGGGTTTAAATAAGATTAGGTACCGAAAGGGCATTAGTGATTAACTAGTGTAATCAAGTCCCCGATCCTAATTTCTTTGGTTGCATAGGAGCGAGTATTTATCCCGATACTTTACTTGTGTTTCTAATCGACCCACCCCAAAATCGATTAGTGGCGACTCCATTTTAAAATTAATTTATAGGTTAAAAACTTAACCATTAAAGTTCGTGAATTGGTGGACTTGGGAGAGTCCGAGCTTAATAAATTCAGCCGAGCCATTAGCCTCCTTAACGCCCCGCCCGATTGATTAGGCGCCGAAAAAAAAAAGAGGTCATGACAGCTTGGTGACTCCGCTGGGGACATTTGAAGACTTAGGCCGTTTTATCTTATTTAAGCACTTTACTGACTTGTTTTTATTTTTTTATACAGGTTAGTAGCTTAGAAGTTTATCTTAATTTTCGCTAAAATAAAATGCCTTGTGATTATAAACTATTGTACATGCTTTATTGTTTTAACACTACACATGCACACACAACCCGGCCGTCGGACCCGGCCACCATAGGATTTCTAAGATGGTGTTAAGAAAGATATGACCTTGAACGCGAGACTGCGATGTAGAGGTTGCCTTTATTTTCCATGAATTTCTTAGTCGAGGTTAGGAGGGTATGCTGCTAACGCGAGATTGCGACAGGCGGATGCCCTATTAATTTCAACAAACATTCTCAATTAGAAATCGAGCCGCACGACGTCGCATCTGCATGTCTCTGTGCTTGCCAAATTCTTTAAAAACAAAGTAATTTATTTACTTTTACTCAGTCTTTTCTGGTTCATGGCAAAATAGGGTCAGGTTGTGTGTTTCCCTTTCTTATATGCGATGGGAAGATTTGATATCCTAGTTCATTCCTACCCCCAAGGAAGAGCTTCTTAGATGGTGGAAGTAGTTAGATTAGCTTGGCCAAGAGCACGTCAAAGCAAGAATCGGTCATCTCCTCCCATTGCTCCAAATCAATATCCACTATGGAGTCAAGCAAGCACTACCACATTTCTAGTGTCCTGAAACATCTACCTTTGTGTTTAGAAAATTTGAACTGACTCCAACATTGGAAGAGTACAGTCTTGCCATAGGAATGCCCTTGGGAAGGAGCTCACTAAACCACCATTTGGCATTGACCCCGTGGTTAGTCTATCACGGTTTTAAAAAATCATTTCGGTAAGAGAAATTGTTGGAGCCAACAACAATGCTTTCCCACTATCATCCTTAATTGAATGTTTTGAAAAACAATCAATGACCCAAAAAACCAAGATCTTCCTATTGGCCTTCTTTGGTTTTTATCATCTTTTCCCATATAGAAAGAATGCCATAAATCCTTCAATCGCATGGGTAGTAAATCAAGTCATTTTTGGAGCAGGATATGTAAACATGGTTTTAGCTTAAACCTTTTTATCCCTTAATCGTTTCAAGGAAAAAAAAAAAATCATGAGGGCGGCTCCAGAAATTTTACAAATGTGGTTCTTTTCCCATATCAAAAGATTTGGGCACCTCATGCAAATATTTGAAATCAATGAATTTAAACACCTTCCAAAAGTTTCAAACTTTGGAAAAATATTCTCCCAATGAAGAATATTCTCGATGGATTAACTTGCTAAAAGACCCGGTCCCTAAGACATTCTTATGGTGAACTAAGTGGTTCATTGCGGGAGAGGCGCGCTTTGCGCTTAATTATTACAATCCCATCCCATTGCTAGGCCTCTTCGGAGCTACCTCATATTATCCATAGAGTGGCTCGTCAATATAAGGTCCTCCAAGAAATCCCGCCACCGCTCAAATCAGGATTGTTCCGAATCCTTTTCACCCGTACATACTACAACTACTTGGAGGAAATCCGCATAATTCAGAACGCATGGAGTAGATGTCACATTGAAAAGATTGTCATACCCGAGAAGGTTGAAGGGACAAGAAAAAGCTCATCATGCATCAACATTCTACATCCTCAACCATATAATTCCCAAGGAGCTGCAACCAGTAATCCTCGATGTAGTTGATAAACTTACCCTACAAGGGCGAATCGAATCTCTTGAAAAGAGCTTGGAGACAAGTAGGAGACACGTATTGAAGCTAGTACGAAGAAGCAAGCAGCTCCACAACTCGGAACTTCCCATCGCATATAAAAATGGGCAACGGGACTTTTGATGTGAATATTTCTAATGTGAATATCTAGGGTCATTCTGACTTGTGTAAAAAGCCATTTTGGCATTGTATAAATTTCCTATTAATAAATAAGAATGACTCGACCCTTGCCATGAGCCAGTTTTCCATGTGTTTCCCTTGTTTACGTTTTCTTCATTTTCTGTGCTGACGAGATAATCACATCATAGTCGTATTCACCAAATCCAAAAGCTAGAATGGCTGAAGAAAATGTATCAAGCCGTGTCGAGATTATGAAAGGTGAAATGAAGCAAGTCTTCAATGTGCTTCAACAACTCTTAAAGCAGATAGATTCCATCCAAGGCAAATTGGCTCCCACCCCAACCTCAATCGAAGTATTGTTACTGCAATCGTCTATTCAAGGTGATCAAGGAAGAGATACCGATGATAACATGCCCGAATTGGAGGATGATACGCACCAAATCATAGTTGAGAAAGCAAAGCCCAACAGTTTGTCTAAGACTGAACATGACAAACGCCTTGAGAAACTTGAAGAGAGGCTAAAACAATTGCAGGGCCTTCAAGATCCTACTCCAACAGACCTCTCCATCTACTCTAAGGTCAAAATGCTAGAAAAATTCAAAATGCCTAAGTTTGAGAAGTACGATGGCACGACCTACCCAAGGGCTCACTTGCAAATGTATTTGGTTCCAAATGACCCAGTATGTTAATAATGTACCTTTAATGATCCAGTTGTTCTAGTCAAGCCTGGTAGGTCTCGCCCTGAGGTGGTACATCAAAAAGAACATAAACCTCATCGAGACATGGAGTGAAGCAAGTAAAGCATTCCTCAAGTAGTACAAATTCATAATTGACATTACCCCATCTCATGAGGATCTCGATCGCATGGAAAAAAAAAGGTAGGAATCTTTCAAAGAATATGCTATTAGATGGAGGAATATCGCCGCCCGAGATGATTCCGAGCCAACCGACTTTGAATTGAGAAAAATGTTCGTCAAAACCCTCCCTTACGAATACCGCAATCGGATGGTGACTACAATCGTTGAATCATTCAATCAACTCATTCTAGTGGGAGAGCAGATTGAGACAGGTTTAAGAGATGGCTGGTTCACTGAGCCTGCACCTGTCAGTAGAAGGCTCAACATGAAAAAAGATAAAGAACCCCTGATTGATGTCAATGCCACCTACACTACAAACACCGGTCACCTCCCGACCGTTCAGACAATCATAGGCCAACAACAGACTAATAGCCGTCCACCCCAGCGCTACAACAACCGAAGACAATTCACTCCGCTTTTTGGATCTCCCTCCTAGGTTTTGGCAATCCTCTAAAACAAGAGCCTCCTTTCAATTGAGCCAAGACGACCCAACGCTGAAAACTTTTCCAGCTATGACCCGTCCAAAAAATATGACTATCACATGGGACAAGTAGGCCATTCAACTGATGAGTGTTTCGTCTTTAAGCATCGGATCCAAAACCTGCTGGATACTAAGGCCTTCTCATTCCAAACTGCAAAACCAAATGTCCAAAGCAATCCGCTCTCTGATCATGCTGACAAAGTAAACATAATATTCAGTTCTGAAGCCGGTCAAATCAGAAATGTCAATGCACATATTATTGACATCTATCGAGGGCTAGTAGAAACCGGGTATTATTTGGGTGATGAAATATCACCCTTTGCAATAATGGAGGAAAGGGTATTAAGAATGATAGAGGCCGGAATAATCGTGTACGCCGGCCATGCCAGCATAGTTTCTACCATATCGCAAGTCCTTATTAACTGGGAGGAAGAATTTGCCGCGCTAAATGCAGAAAAGGAGAAGAAGGATTCCACCTCACCTGAGAGCGTCTTTGAAAGGAAGTGAGCCATTGTTCAAGCATCAACAGCAAAAACAACTATAGTCATCGAGATTCCCCAGCCTTACAAATACGAATACAACAATGCAGTACCATGGTCTTATGACCTTGATGTTGGTTTAGTCATGAGATCTAGCCGAATCTATGCTCAAGCAAATACTCAGTCTGCTAAACCCGTCACTAATGAAGAAGCCAAGGAGTTTTTGGCCGTAGTTAAGGCAAGTGAATATAATGTGGTGGAACAGTTACGAAAATCACCAGCACAGATCTCTCTACTGGAATTGCTTCAAAAATCTATCAAGCACCAGAAATCCCTCATGAAGGTATTAAGTGAAGTACATGTCCCTGAAACGATTGAGTATGACAAACTCGAGGAATTTGTCAGTACCATCCTTCTAAAGGATCAAATGGCATTTTCTGATGAAGAAATTCCTGAGGAGGGTAGAGGACACACCAAGGGCCTCTACATATCAGTCAAGTGTAACGCATCTCACGTTGCTCGAGTATTGATTAACAATGGATTTGCTCTTAACATATGTCCACTAGCGACACTCTGTCGCCTTAAAATAAAGAGATCATGGATCTGGGTACCCAAGACTTTTGTTCGAGCATTCGATGGAACAAAGAAGGAAAAAAGTGGGAGAGATCGAGCTAGACATTCAAATTGGCCCAACCATATTCAAAATTTTGTTCCAAGTGATGGATATCCCCATTGCGTTCAATTTCCTCTTAGGGTACCCACGGATCCACGTCACGGGAGCAAGTACCTTCAAGCCTCCACCAAAGTGTGAAGTTCGTGGTAGGAGGAAAACTAATCACGGTCCGAGGAGAAGAAGATCACCGCATCTACCACGAGACAGCCATCCCTTATGTTGAACCTAGTGACAAAAGCGAAGCCAGCTATCAATTGTTCGAGCTCGTGTTTACTATACACGAAACTCAAGGGACTTTGCCCCTCGTCCCTGAGGTATCAAGTGCTGCAATCATGGTAGGAAAAATAATGGTTGGACACGGTTTCCTTCCAGGACAAGGGCTTGGTAGGAGAGGCCAGGGCATCCGTTAGCCTATTGAAGCCCTGAGGAGACCCTATACTATCGGTTTAGGATATTCCTCAGATAGAAAAGCAAAGAAAAAAGTCGGCCTTGTATATCCCCGTCTCAAGGAAACTTTCCCAGGCCCAGCCAGGATGATGCATGAGGAAGAGGAAGTGAATACTTCAAAATGGTTCAACCCCGGAAGCGCGAAATTGCCCATAATCCAGGAAGACACAACTTGGCCCTCACTTACAAAGAAAGAGGGGTCAGATGACATGACCACCATGTTCGGGGACATTTTCATAGGTGCTATTGAGGAGGAGCAGTTAGAAGAGACAAACGATAACTTCCCGTTCATCCAACTTCAACACCAAGTCGAAGAATTACACGAGACTGTACACCATTTGATAGAAAACTTTGCTCGGGCTACCCATACACTCCGTTCTCGTCACAATGAGGAGCTGGTAGTAAATGAAGAAAACCCTACTAACGAGACCTGGCAAGGGGCACGGCTACCCTTATCCCCAAAAAGCACATGGCATATTCGCCTCTTCCTAAATCAATGGCCATTATTTTCCCCATCCTCCTAGAGCAAGGGATAATCGGCAGAGAACTAAGCCATCCTACTCCCAAGTACTTCATTGATAATGATCCATCCAAGCAATGTGATTATCATTGGGGGAATTAGGACACTCGCTAGATGACTGCACCATCCTGAGAGACAAGGTTCAGGATCTTTTGGATGCTGGGGTATTCATGTTTCGCTCTCCGTGGCTATGTTTTGGTAATGATCACCTCCTCGTGGTACCCAGCACCCGTACCATGTTCCATGAGCATGGTAAGGAAGCGCGTACGGGAGAGGCAATCATGGACACTTTGGGCCAACCAAGTGATAAATTTGATTACTATGTCGATTATTCAATCCCCCAAAGTTTCTATGATCATCATCGCAACATCATCCCTGATGGATGGGAAGGCATGGGATATCGAAATCCGCAAAGCCGGGAGCACAGGGAGACGTGGCTGGCGACTGGTATGAAGACTTCTTCGTGGGCGCTATTAACGAAGGACCGTCAAGGGAAATGGGTGCAGATCCACTCAAGTAGAATCCTTTTTAATTCCTCTGCATACTCCCATATGTGGGAGCTTGTACATATTTCTTAAAGTCTGGCTTGTTTTGTTTTCAACATCAGTTCCACTCAAGGAACTATTTTTTGAAATCACCTTGTAAATCCGTATACTAATAAATAAAGTTGAAAACATTTTGAGGGCATGAGGAGACACACCAAACTGGCCCGTTGATAATAGCCAGCCGTCAAATGAAAGAAGAAATGCGAGGCCCGGGTCTCCTCATGTTTCCTTGTCCTAAATCTTCAAGCACAATTTATCACATTTTCAAAAGAAAGAAGCATGCATGCTACTAACCTTATTTGTTCCCTTAGCCTATCTACTATATGACACAAGAATAATCTAACGGCAGGCGAGGGTATGGTATGGGAATAGTCCGGACCAACACCGTAAGTAGCCATGATAGCAATTATCGATGACTCGAGATGATGATTTTGATGATTCCGACAAAATTCAACGGAATTGGAAGTGCCACGAAGAAATAAGGCCCCTACTACCGAAGACACCGTCATTGTCAATTTAGGCAGCATAGAAGGTCCAAGGGAGATAAAGATTGGCGTAAACCTTTCTAAAGAAGAAACTACAAGCTTAATTGCCCTCCTAAAGAGGTATCAAGACGTATTCGCATGGTCATATGCCGATATGCCAGGCCTTGATCCAATGATTGTGGAGCATAGCTTGCCAATCAACCCTGATGTGGCCCCCAAGAAGCAACGGCTAAGAAGAACTAAGTCTGAGTTGTCAAAAAAGATTGAAGAAGAAGTAATGAAGCTCCTGAAAGTAGGCTTCCTTGAAGTCTTGCAATATCCTAGTTGGGTAGCAAACATTGTACCGGTGAAGAAGAAAGATGGTCGAATCCGGATTTGTGTCGACTACCGTGATTTGAACAAAGCAAGCCCAAAGGATGATTTCCCGCTACCTCACATAGACGTTCTTGTGGATAGTATTGTTGGATTTAAACTTTTCTCTTTCATGGATGGATTCTCAGGAAACAACCAAATAAAAATGAAGGAGGAAGACAAGGAAAAGACGGCATTCATTACTCCATGGGGGACTTTTCACTATAAGGTCATGCCTTTTGGCCGAAAAAACGCCGGAGCAACTTACCAATGTGCCATGGTCACCCTTTTCCATGACATGATGCACAAAGAAATTGAAGTATATGTCAATGACATGATCACCAAAACCAGACATGTAGAAGACCATGTGAAGACCTTGGAAAAATTATTCAATCGACTTCGCCGAGTTCAAGTTACGCTTGAATCCAACAAAATGTGTGTTCAGGGCAACTCCTAGCAAATTACTTGGATTCATTGTGAGATGTGAAGGGATAGAAGTGGACCCGTCAAAAACTAAAGCGATATTCGAGATGCCTCCTCCCTCGATTGTAAAAGAAGTCTAGAGCCTCCTGGGAAGATCAAATTACATTGCGCGATTCATTTCCCAGCTTTCCGAAACTGCAAAACCTTTCTTTAAACTTCTCAGGAAATATGCACAAATCAAATGGGATGATGACTGCCGATTGGCGTTTGAACATCTAAAGCAGTACCCGATGAAACCCTCGGTTTTAATACCCCCAACTCCAGGGTACCCTTTGACCCTCTACCTTACCATCAACAGTGAATCCCTAGGTGCAATGTTAGCACAGAAAGGACCCCATGATGGGAAGGAACGAGCCATTTACTATTTGAGTAAAAAGTTCACCACGTCAGAACAAAACTACTCTAAATCAGAAAAAACATGCGTTGCATTGATATGGGTGTTGCACAGACTTTGGCAGTATACCTTGCATTACCAAACATTCCTTGTAACTGAGAGTGACCCAATCAAGTATTTGCTTGGTTGCCCGGCCTTGGTGGGAAAATTGGCCAAATGGCAAATCTTGATCTCAGAATTCGTCATCCAAGTGATGTCGCAAAAATCAGTTAAAGGTCGGGTGATTGCTGATATGTTAGCGGATTGCCCTAAAGAAGTATGCGAGGATCATTCCCCAGACGACCGAATTTCAACAGTAAAAGAGGACACATGGACTATGTTCTTCGACGGAGCTGTAAATTTGTCGGGTTCGTGCACCGGGCGGTCTTGATATCCCCAAATGGGCAACATTATCCGTGGCTGCAAAACCGATGTTTCCATGCACCAACAATATAGCCGAATATGAAGCATATATCATCGGCCTACAAGCGGCTATTGGAATGGAAGTGTCAAAACTAAAAGTGTTCGGTGACTCCGCCTTAATTATCCTCCAGACTGTGGGCGAGTGGAAGACAAGAGACGCCAAACTAGTGCCTTATCACGACTACTTGGAAGAATTGGTAGGAGAATTCCAAGACGTCTCGTTTGAATACCTACCTAGAATTCATAACCAGTTTGCTGACGCACTAGCAACACTATCATCTATGTTGCAAGTAACAAAAGGGTTAGAAGTAGAGCATTTGAAGATTGAAGTCCTGACAAGACAAGCCCACTGCATGACTATAACTGAAGAACCCGACGGGAAACCCTGGTATTACGACATCATGAGATATGTCCAGAAGCAGGGTTTCTCTAAAGAAAGCACTCCCTCTTATTAAAAATACCTAATGAAAATGGCTTTGAGGTTCTTCGTTAGCGGTGAAAATTTGTACAAAAGATCATATAACTCAGTCCTGCTAAGGTGTGTGGATGCAAATGAAGCCACACAAATAAATGCAAGAAATACATGGGGGAGTATGTGGCCCTCACATGAATGGACGTATGTTGGCCAAGAAAATAATGAGATTAATGTCCCTCCAACTGAATTGCATCAGTTACCTGAGCCGTGGCCATTTTCAATGTGGGGCATTGATGTAATTGGCCCAATCAATCCGAAGGCATCAAATGGACACCGATTCATTTTGGTCGCAATTGACTACTTCTCAAAATGGATCGAGATCGCATCATATGCAAGCATAACTGCACGAAACGTTATGAAATTCATCAAACGTGACATAATCGCTCGTTATGGCGTACTGAAAGCTATCGTCACCGACAATGAGTCAAACCTGAACAACAAGTTGATTGATCAATCGTTTTCTGAGTTCAAAATCCAACATCTGAACTCATCCCCTTATCGTCCACAAATGAATGGAGCCATGGAAGCCGCCAACAAGAACATCGAGAGAATCCTATCCAAGATAGCTGAAAACTACCGTGACTTGCATGAGAGGTTACCCTTCGCACTAACAGCATATCGAACTTTGATTCGAACTTCCACTGGGGCAACGCCTTTTTCCCTGGTTTACGGCATGGAGGCAGTTTTGCCTGTAGAAGTAGAAATCTCTTCCCTGCGAATATTATCCCAGGCAGGATTGTCCAAGGAAGAATGGACACAACAAAGGCTTGAGCAACTGAATATGATCGACGAAAAACGATTGAAAGCCCTCTGTCACGGTCAGTGTTACCAGCAGAGGGTAGCTCGATCGTTCAATCAAAAGGTGCGACCCAAGCACTTTGAGGTAAATGAGCTAGTCTTGAGAAAGACACTGCCAATCTTTCCAGAGCCTGGAGGCAAGTTCGCCCCAAATTATAAGGATCCCTATGTAATAAAGAAGATACTTCCTAGAGGAGCCTTGATTTTGACTGAAATGGCTGGGCGGGAATTCTCCAAACCAGTTAATTCCGATGCTATAAAAAAGTACTACCCTTGAAAAATGTTCATTGTCTGGCATTGCCAAGCACTTCTCTATCAGAATGAAAATGCCTATGCACCTTTATATATGAGTAATGTATTTACACCATCATAAAAAAATGTGTGTTTAACTCAATGAAGAAAAATGAATGGTAATGACCAGCCTTTAAGGAAGCGTCGAAAATCAAGAAGCAAACTCGCTGGCATAACTTGAGCAAATCCACATTACCCAGGCAGACGCGTAAGAGTAATCCATGTCAATTTTGCCCAGCTCGGTGTAAAGGACGCGTCATTCAAGAACCAGTCTGGTTAGAAGGAGCCTTCTGTCCCAGTCAACAATCTTAGAATCTGGAGGCCTCACTTTTTGTTCCAGACACATGCTCTTGCAAGAAGTAATTACTATCGGAGAATTGGAAGTTTTGATTGTCCATCTCAAATTCCATAGAAGCTTGAGGTACATGACTTTGCATGATGTTGTTATAATCAAAGGCAGAAGGAAAAATTCCACAAAAAGGAAAGCATTGAAAATCAATCAACGACCAACAATTATGCATATGTGGCCACAAGTAGGAAAGGCCAGTCGAAGGAAGCATTGAAATGTAAAAGAGGCCGTCAGCAACTTCCCTAAGAGCCATCACAAATAAACTCTGGGGGGAAAGGTAACTTGGCATCATTTCTAACACTCACTCTCCGAACTCATATTAACAGGAAGCATTGGGATTCAAGAGCCAGATCAAATGGTTAAATAGGGCAAACCAAGTGATCCAAGCAAGGGAAAAGACAGAGATGCCCAATCAGATTCCCAACCCTTAGCTGATTATTCATGTGACATCTCCTTATTCAATAGGGACAATCCATCGACACCCATTTGTGAACAATTTTTTTGATACTCAAGATTTAACATATTTGGAAACACTGTTTTATTAACCCCTAAAGCTATCAATAGGGTCTTTGTTTGAACCATTCATTTGTGTTGAGAATACAAACTCTCTCATGTTTAAAATACTGCATGCCTTTTCTAAATAGATTTTTGCATGACGATTTTATCTATCTAAATCTTTGATTCTATTAAGGATTATTAGAATAGACTGCTAAGTGAAGAATACAAGATTGATTGAGCATGCTAGATGAAGTGCGTCAGAATGATGAAAGGCAAGCCATATCCTACACACAGTCCCCCATCTATACACTTGTGAGATGAGTGCAGAAGATTCCATGACTGCAGGGTAAAGAGTTCTCTCGCGAATGGTACGATAACCAAAACAGTGAGAGGCATTTCATTGCTTACCCCCTTTGAGCTCAATACACTTATGAAATTTTGTCCTATCCCCGTCAAGAACCACGTCGCACTATGGCAGATCAGAGGCGAAGCGTCATCACAAGGTGAGAAGAGGGATAAAAATTTTCTTGCTTGCACTTGCATTAATCTCCGAGTGTCTTTATTGCACATGAACACTCGCGTTAATTTAAGTGCCCTAGAGTCATGAAGAGCAATTCTTTCTCTACGCACTTGTATTTGTACAACCCAATTGAGTCTGTAATTTCACCCTCGCGTGGAGGCAAAACAGAAGTTACTACCATTTAAGCAGCATAGCTCGGAGCGCTAGCTGAAGACGAAGACTCAAGAGTCTAACAATAGTGTCGTGCCTGAGCCTGCCTAAGCCAGTTTCTCTAACGACAAGAATGAAAAAACATGGGCATAAAGCAGTGTACCTGGTAAAAGTAAGGTCAATGCCCATAAATGAAAACTTGGAATAAAAAAATAGGGGCATGAAAAAAGCAGTGTGCCTGGTAAAAGCAAGGCCAATGCCCTCTAGTCAAAAATACTCCCAAGAGAAGTTGCTGTTGTGGTCCAAAGAACCTCCATCTAACAATGAGGAGAAAGAGCGGTGACAAATGCCAAGACAATCACCAGCTCTCACCCTTTTACACGTGAGCCAAGTCTACATTACATTCCCATTGTAAAAGTCTCTTCAGACTAGGGGCACTTCAATTAACGTAGGATTTCATATGTTCATAAGCATCGCTCGAAGAAGTACAAGCAAGATTACTCTATCTCTTTTCGTAGGATTCTTGACTTACAAACCCGGAGATGATCGCGCGGAACTTCGTTCATGAGCCTTGACCTCGACGATCCCATTTGATGAGCCGTTGACCAAGTCTTCATCACAATTTTAACAAAGACCTCTCACAATGGTAAAGTTGTACCACTTGCAAGAATACTCGGACCCCTGTTGACATGATAATAGTGAGATAGTGTGGTCCTTATAAATCCTGCATCAATGGTCAGGATAGCATTTTCCATGAGAGTGAGCGAAAAGTCCTTTCAGACTGAAAGTCCCTCATCTGGCATGCTTAATACATCTACATTCTGAATAAAGGTTGTCTTTCAAAATCTTCCCCAGTGGAATTCAAATAATACAAAACTGACAAGATTGTCATGCATAAATCACATTTGAATTTATGAATTTACAATACATATAATCATTGTGTGTGTGTGTGTGCATATTGTGCAAACAGCAAGCATGCTCTTAAAGATTAGAGATATCATCAGGAAAGCACATCCCCAACCTCACTCCTAGAGCTTTATGTTTGATACATCTTTGAGAACCCACCACTCATCCGGTACTCTCTCTTATTGACACTCACCATGCCCGAGTTGTCCCCAAATAATATAACGGCTATTCAAGCATTCCATTGCTTTGCTTGGCAGCGCCTACCTAGGTATGCTTTCTTACAATTGGATCAGCTGAGTGGTCCCAGGTCGTATCATTAAATACTTGTGTTCATCCAAGTATCCCAGTACTTTGTACACTTGCATCTACCCAGGTTTTCCACCCTTTTTAAGTGCCTGCAGCAATCCAGGTAAGTCTCATACCACATTCAAGTTTATAATACCAGGAGGTGAGAGACATTCACGAATATGAGAGGCACAACCTCGATATTCCCAATTACCAGGAGGTGTAGACCTTCACAAAATACCCAAGGTATGTCATCGATATTTCCAATTATCAGGTACCTCTTCGATGCTTGTGAACATCCAGGTATCCTTCAAGAATTCGTACTTGTGATCATCTAAGTACCCCTCCAATGCTTATGATCAGCCAAATGCCCCTTTTGACACCTGCAAAGGCCCAAATATCCTCCAGGTTAGCACTTGTGATTATCCAGGTACTCTTTCAATGCCTGTGAATGTCCAAGTATCTTCCAGAATCGATGCCTTGAGAAAGGTCGAGCGCAGGGGAGAACTCGAGTCATGAGCTCAGCCCACCCTCCACCGAGAGACTTTAGGGAAGGCCGGCGGCGAGCGACTTCAAGAAGGTCAGATCTGGCCGATGGAGGCTCGGATCGTCGGGTAGGGTTCGCAATTTTAGGGTGGCTGGAAGGCGGGTTGTGAGTCGCGTAGCGTTTTCGCAGGGGAGCCGGGTCGTCGAGCAGGTTGCTGGAGCGGGTCGTCGGGCTAGGCCGAGCATCTCCAAACGCTCGGCCACGACGCCGACCCAGTCGGACCCAACCGCGGATCCGACTCAAGTCGGCTTTTATATTATTTTATGTAATATTTTAATAAAAAAATAAAAAATGATTTATTTTCGAAAAAATATATATTAAAAAATATTTTTTTTCGTAAAGTATTAAAAAATATTTTAATTTCCAAAAAACCGAAAAATGTTAAAAAAAATGTTTTTCTTTTCCAAAAAAATCAAGAAATATCAAAAATAGTTTATTTTCAAAAAATATTTAAAATATTTAAAAATTATTATTATTTTTCGAAAAAACCAAAAAAATCATAAATATTTCATAGTTTCCAAAAAATGCCAAAAATTCATAAAAATCCAAAAAGACTTGTATTTTCTAAAAATACCAAAAACCCAAAAATCCCTTTTATGTCCAAAAAAATGAGAAAAAGACCTAAAAAATGTTTTTCCTCCCCAAAGTGCATGGAAAATCCTTCAAAAATACAAAAGGCCTTAGGGTTTAAACAAGATTAGGTACCGAAAGGGCATTAGTGATTAACGAGTGTAATCAAGTCTACGATCCTAATTTCTCTGGTTGCGCAGAGTGAGTATTTCTCCCAATACTTCGCTTGGGTTTCTAATCGACCCACCCCAAATCGATTAGTGGCGACTCCATTTTAAAAATTGATTTACGGGTTAAAAACTTGAACCATTAAGTTGCGAATTGGTGGACTTGGGAGAGTCCGGGTGTGATGCCGGATTTTCCAATTTTAATTTCAATAAATTTAGACGGGCATTTCGTTGGCACGCATATAGTCCATTTCCTTGAGTCGGCCACTCAGGTGAAATCTAGTCTATCCGGTGAAGCCGTTAAGAAATTCTAATGCATAAGACTCGAGAATTTGATTAATAAGCGACCTTTCGACCGAGATAATCTGCAAGGGTCATTACGGCACAAATAAAAATCAATTAGAGATCGGAAATAGGTTAGCTCGACAAAGGCATGTGATCAGGTGTGGGTGATTCTACCCGAATCGCACAATTCGGCCGACCGACACTTTGGGCCGACTTTTCTAACGATTGGATACCTTGTGCCCGTATTTGAAACCTTGAGATTTCCCCCGACAACCGAAAGTTGTGGCTTGAAATGATCAACCGCAAGGCGAATGCACAAAAATTTGTAAACGTTGCTCGGTAGATTAGAATGCGCTAGTATTGTGCCAAAGTGAAATTAACCGTGAAATTGTGATCGAATTCTGAAATTGGAAGTCATGGTGCGTCACAAAGCTTATTAGGAACATTGGATTAATTTGTGGACTTAAATTTGGACTCAATTGGATGAAGATTGATGGAAATTGAAGTAAGGGAATGTGCAAGAATTTGGACCCCAGCGGAAAATGAGATTGAACCTATTGGACTAAGTTGTGGAGGGTTTGGAATTAGTGGATGATGACCTCACCTGTGATGTCATGAATGGGGCAAGATGGGCTAGGGTTGTGACAAGTGGAAGGTGGGATGTCACCTCCCCCTTGTCCCCATCATCTTCTTCCTTTTGAATTTGGAGGAGAGAGAGAGAGAGAGGAGGAAGAAGACCAGCGGAACCGCCGAGCTTCGTCCGTCCATCGCGTGCTCGATCGTCGCCGTTCGTCGCTCGCCACCGAAGTCCGCCCGTGTGCGACCGCTCGCCGTCCCGTTCGCGCCGAGCCGCCTTGCCTTCGTCTCCGCCGCGAGTCTCGACCGTCACCGCTCCAAGCCGCTTGCTGCTCGTCGTCGCCGTGAGCTACCGTCCGAACCCTTGCTTCCTCCGCCGGTCATTCTCCGTCGCCCCTCCGCCCGTTCAGCCGCCGTCCGCCACCCTTCGAAGCTCGGTTAGTGCTGGAAAAACCAGCAAGAACCAGCTCTTTCCAAGCTCGTTTTGGCCCCCTATTAGTCCTCATTTGGTGTTGATCCGTGTAGGTTTGTCGTCGGCGTCGTCGTGCTCTTCGCCGGAGACTCATCGGAAAGCGATTCCGGTGAGTTTAACTCACTAAACCCCGATTAGCGGGTTAATCATGTCTTAAGTGTGTTTAGTTTAGGTTGATTGGAATTATGTTGTTTTATTAGTTCATTTAAGTATGGATTAGATTAGGTGGTTTAATTAAAGTAAAACATGTTTAGTTTAAGGGTTAAGTAGGTTTATTTAAAATAAGTCTTGATGTGACTTAAAGGAATTTATTTATGATTTAAATAAATGGTTCGAAATTGTTGGATTATTTAATAATAAATCATATTCCGAAAATCATTAAAATATTATTAAAAAAAACTCGAAAAATTATTTTTGGCCCTAATTGCTCAGAATTTCGTACCGATCGTCATTTGTATGTTTAGAATTTGAAATTGATGAATGGTTAATGCAAATTGAGTGTTGATTGAGGAAAATATGAATTTTAATTAGAAAATCTCAAATGTCGGGTTTGATATCGAAATTGAGTTCTTAAAGATTAATGTTGCAATTGAAATATGTGAATGACATGTGAAGTGCTTTAAATTGATTATGAGTGGTGTTATGATCATTGTGAGAAATTGTTTTGAACTATTAAGTGGGAATTGCCCCTATATGGGATGCTCACGCGGTGGATGCGGGTGTGATTGATTACGGGCCCATGCTCCTTCGGGAACGTCGTCGATGTCTTGTGAAGCCGCGCTCCAAGGGGGGAGGCAATGCCTGGCTTTATGTCAGTAGATAGCCGAACTGCGAGTAAGCTATGCCCTTGTGTGGCGCCGATGAATGATGAATTGAAATGCTTGCTGTGAATTTGAAATTAAATGAATTGGGTTGTGTTCCGATAGTCCACGTGTGTATTATAATTTGTACTTGAGTGCTATGAATTGTACTAATCTGCAGGAAGGCTAGAATGCGAGGTAAGTCTTCTGTACTACGTGGCTAGACCACTATGGGGCGTATTTTCTTTCTAATAGGGGTTTAGGAGGGGTGAACTTGCTGAGACAATGTCTCATCCCAGTTTGGAGAAAAATATTACAGGACCGTAGATGGCGGAACCCCCAGAGAAGAATGGCATCCCAGTGCAGATTATCGAACAGGTGCACAACTTCCCTGACCCTGGGAGCCATTGGGTCTATGAGTTGATCAGGACTACTGTTTGGATCCAGGAGACTGAAGATGTCAGAGTACCCCATAGGTATAGGGCTTGGTTCCGTTTTGGGGCCAATGGCTTAAGGATTGATCCACTTGACAGTTTTGATATCCCACTGGCCGTGATGGATGCTATCCTGGGTGAGAGTGTAGCTGACCTGCCTGATGGTAGGGTGGATGACCCATCGTCTGTGGACCCGGTGTTGTCTGATGTGGAGGATGTGAGATCGACGAACGAGTTCGACTAGTAGTTATAGGACTGTTCCTCTTTTTGGTGGGCTGATCCATGTTATGTAGGCTGACCCATTTCTATTGATGCACATAACCTCTGACCCATTTTTTGTGCATATAGTCTCCGGATCCTGTTTGTGTATGTAAGCCCTGGATTGACAATGATGTATGAAAGTATGATGTTTGATTTTGACTTGATCTTCCTGTTGTCCTATCCCGTATGTTTTTATGTTTTTGTAAGGTGCTTCTTAGTACGTTCCGCTTGCGCATTAATAATTAATTTGGGGTCGGCGACACTACCTGGGAATGTCGCATTTTCATGACCATGGCGGGATGTTGACGCGCCCGATGTTTCGGGGCGTGACACCGGGCTTAATAAATTCAGCCGAGCCATTAGCCTCCTTAGGCGCCCATACCCGATTGCGGGCGCTGAAAAAAAGAGGTCACGACAAACAAAGGGATGATTTATGTCATTCACCATATAGTTTTGATGTGTGCTTTTGAGGTCCCTTAGTAACTTATCTTTATGGGTAGTAATTAACTTATAATGGTTCTAACTTATTTGCACTTATAACTAGTAATTTATGTCTATAATTTATAATGGGACTATAGTATTCGTAACATGAAAATACTAACACTTAGTAATTAACCAAGGTTAAAGAGAATTACCTCAAATCGTCTTAAGTTATGGCAATAGCACTTAGTAATTCTCCTCAATAATTTTAAATTTACTCTAAATCCTTGCAAATGATAAGTTAGTAACCATCTCAACATGTAGTAATTTGCCTCAAAGTCTTGTAGGTTGAATATCATGGCAGCATTTGAGCCTAGTGACAAAGTTCATAGACGATGTTTTCAATTTCATCAATGACCATTTATCCGGTATTACTGTTAAGTGAACGAAATGGTATTTTTTTTTTAGCAATCCTTGATTAGTTACCTAAAAAAAAAAAAATCTGCCGCGTCACTTAATAAGCAAGTTTTCTAAATAAGTCACGGTAGACTTGGTATTTCTTATTTCTTATTGTTGTTTTTGCCGCCATTTGAATCCATGTATGACTAGAGATTAGGGGTGATCAAGTTCAAGGTGGGTAGGGTCTAGACCTAGACCTTGTACCCGACCCTGTTTGTATCAAACCCTGTACCCAACCTACCTTGTTTTTCCGATCTGGTTTCAGAGTCCACTCTATTTCCACTGGAACCTGTTTTGAAATCTCCCGATATCCTATACGACTTCAAATTTTATATTACTACACGAGAAAATAACGTAATCCTCATAATCTGTATTAAAACATTAAGCACTTGTAATAAATAAATACATTAACTTTTTGATTAAACGAAAAATTAAGGATTCACAAGGCTAAAAATAATTAATAAAATCATAAGGCAAAGAATTAGCAAGAAACATGGGTCTAATATTAGTCTTATTTCCACAACTACTACATAAAGCTACTCATTTATGCAAGCATAACTCCTCCTACGAAAGAGAAATTAGGCGAGTCAATCCATGTGATATATAAGAATTTGGAGGCGATGAACACCATCCGTCATTAGACGGTGCGAGAGGGAGCCAGTGAGGGAGGGAAGCAAGTGAGGAAAAGGAATGACAAAGGAGGAGTGCCGTGCGTTTTTAGAGAGCCAAGAGGAAAAACATCGTGTGATTGCGGGAGTAAGAATAGAAATCAAGGGAAAAAAAGGGTTTGGACCTCTACTTACATAACCGGTTTGGGAACCGGTTCCAAAACCGATCCAGGAACCAGTTTCCGGGTGGGTAATCACTCGGAACCTGTTCCTGGACCAATTTTTAACCGGTTCCGAATTTTGGGAACCGGTTCCCGATCCTATTTTCCTAGTGGGCCGGTCCGGGAACCGAGTATACCCGGTCCGGTTGCACACCCCTACTAGAGATGGATTGTTGCACCAATAGTGTGCAAGTCCTTATGGACGTACTCCTTTATGGGGGGTCTTATAAGGAACTGAAGATGTCAATTTACTGCAAATAAAAAGGGTCGGAATCCTTATTTATCAACTCAGATTTTCTAATCCATTTTACCTTAATTGATTGTTATAAAGTTAGCCTTGCCTCCTCGCTGCTGCCTCGGAAAAAATTAGGGAAAATTGTTCAAAATGTTATATAGTTATTGTACTTTTATTAATTCAGTTATAAACATTTTAATTTTTTCAATTGAATCCATCTGACTAATTTTAATTGAAATTCACTCACTGGTGTTACATCAGTCAATGCTGATATGGATAATTTATAATATTTTTTTTTTCTAATCTTTAATTTTAGTTTTCCTTTTTCTCTTTTTTTTTTACCCCTCCGCAAACGACATGTCCATGGCCAGCAGAGGTCGCCGCCTCAGACAAGCCCTCACGTATCTCTCTCTCTCTCTCTCTCTATTGTTTTGTACTTGAGAAACTCGACGAAAATGGCATGTTCGCAAAGTGAATACCCTGGTTGCTTCTCCGCCCTCCTGCGTCACCTCCTCTACAGTGACGGCGCTCCAACCCACCGCTCCAACGATGCCCTTCTTGTCGCTGAACCGAGTTCCAAGCACACCACTGACCCCGACACTATCTTCACCAAAGAAGCGCCCAAGCGCGACCCCGGTCAAGACCAACCCGCCGTTGCAGAAGCCAGCGGGAGTTGTTGCGAGGCTGGTGGGACTCGACTCCCTGTTGGACACCAAGTGGGTCCCAAGGGCCAAGCCCCCCGACGCGTTCCTCCGAAGGAGATCGGTCAATTTCATGGATTACTTTCTCGAGCTCGACCTGGACGAACTAGCCCTGGAGGATCGAGACTTCGGTGTCGTTCCGTGAAGTGCCCATAGAATCAGGAATTGGACCAGTTCTCTTAGAAACCACATGTTCTGAGCAAGTTCGGTCAGGCGGTTTTCAGTTCCTTTGCACACTCCTAATTTCTCCTTCGTCTTTCCTTCAAACTCTGTAACAAAGATCACGGTCCCACACGAGTGATGTATATTCTTCAAATTTGTCCCAATCATTATCATCAATGGCATTTTCAGGAAACCCAAAACAAACCAAATTGTTTGGGTGTGCATTAAATTTAAATCGAAATTTCAACCAGAACAAAAGACTCAACTCGATTTTTTGGTTTTCTTTTTTGTAATATTAAGAAGAGGTTTAGTGACAAACGAGAGAGGTTTTGTAAATTGTAATATTAAGAAGATAATTAATTTTTAGTTCAATTAACCGAACTAAAATAAAATATAGTTATTTTTTCATTATTTGAATCGTTGACACAAGTGTCAGATACGGAATAAGTTTAGGATTAAATTAACCAGATTAATAAAAAATATAAGATTGAATTTGTGGTTGTATAATAGGTTTAGGACTGTATTAACCAAACTTAAAACTTTAAGACTAAATTTGCCGTCGTATAATAGGTTTATGACAATTTGGATAATTTGATTAATCTTGTCGATTGTGTAAGTGTATTTCTTTGATGCCGAGTCTTAAATATTAAAATAGAATAGAAAGAATGGGGAAAAAATTACAACAAGTGTTATAACTTTTATACGACACTGAGTTGAGTGCTATAACTTTTATTCACTTGATTTTCATAATTTTTATATGGCATTTACTTGAGTACTATATAATTTTTTAATCGTTCACTTGAGTCACATATAACTTTTCAATTGCTCACTTGAATGTCATATAACTTTACAAACGATTATTTGAGTACCGTATAACTTTCTAAAAATATTCATCACAAGTAACATACCACATTGGATTTTTCACACTTGGGGAAACCTTTTTTTAAAACTCATGACATGCAAATGATCGATGAAAAGTTATGGCACTCTAAGAAACGTTTTTAAGAAGTCATATCACTTATGCGATTAAAAAAAAAAAATAGTTATCACACTCAAGTAAGTACCATATAAAAGGTGAGCACTTGTGATAGTCCTTATCCTGTAGAATTAAGTTGATAAATAGTCTTAACAAATAATTAACACGCTTAACCTTAATTCATTGGTTTTGCTCGATTTACAGTTATAGCTTGTCTGACTTGGAACTTTGAAATATCATCTTCATTGACTTAGAGAGACCACATGGTCCGGGTTCCTACGGCGTTCGATCTTTTTCGGCTTCCATGACAAGAACAATTATCCGTTAAAATCAAGTCTTAATCAAATAAGTACTTTCAATCCCGAGTTTTTTAATATTAGAATGGAGCAGGTAGAATCAAACATTGATTCCCGTTTATCTCGAAAGGAAAATCATCCCGTTAAGAATTTGCTAAGAGGTACGTCCAGTGAGAGAAGAAATCAAGTTATGGTAAAATAAACGCAGTATTACAGTAACTTTTACTAAAATATGATGTACCATTAAAATAACAGTATATGGTATAAATTATGCTACATAGTTAAGAATCGTGAATAGGCGAATATGATCTTTTCGTTTTGCAAGAGAACAATGATCTCATGCATGCCAATCACTTTCACTTCTAATAAATTAGGTCCTCTTCTAATAAATTAGGTTATGTTTGTTAACTCTCATGGGAACAACTGATTTTATTATTTTGTTTTCGGAAACAAAAAAAAAAACAAAAATTCGCTTGGTAAATTTTTTGTTCTCAAGAACAAAAATCCATTTTTTTCTCAAAAATAAATTTGGAACAAAATAAAGAAGTAGAAAATAGTTGCTTCTTGTTCCCAATAAGTTTTTTCTTTTCTCCTATTTTCTTCTCTTTCCCTTTTTTTTCTTCTTCTTCTTCTTCTTCCTTTGGCTAGTCACCAGTCTCAGCCATGGCCGACAACCTAAGAAAGAAGAAGATGAAAAAGGAAAAAAAGAAAATTTTAATAAAATTTTAATAAAATTATTAAAAGATTAAAAGAAAATAGCTTGGATTAGAAATTTTAAGGGTTTTACCAAATACATTTCTATTATAGGGATATAAATTTTGGGTAGTTTACCAAGTGCCTTCAAATGCTTAGAAATTGTTTGTGGGCACAAAGTTAAGAACAACTATTTACGAGCAAAAATTGTTCTTGGGAATATAATTATTGTCAAACGCACCCTTAGGGTGCAAATGATACTCATTCTAGCCAGAATTTGATTTCTAAAAGAAAAATGGATTTTTCTATTTCTATTCTTAGATGAATTTCTAAGTAAAAACATGCGTTTGATAATGACATAAATTTTCTACTTCCGAAATAGAAATTCATTTGATAATAACACAAAATTCCTCCCTCCTAGATGGCGACAGCAACTAATGACTAGTGGACGATGAGCAATGGGTGACGGTCGACGAACAACATTTGGGAGCAGTCAACATCCAGTGGCTAGGGAGCGGTGGCCAGTGGTAACGATGGATTGGCAGCCAGGTGGCTAGGGAGCAATAGCAGTGGACGGTGGACGACGGTTGGTGACGAAGGTGAGCAACCAACAAGTAACGAAAATAAACAATGAAAATAGTTTTTATTTCTTATTTCTATTTCAAAAATAGAGAAGTAATTTATTTCTTATTTCTATTTCAAAAATAGAGAAGTAAATATTTTTTTACTTCTGATTTCTGTTTCAAACATATTTTTGAAGTAAAAATCTAAATAGAAAAATAAAATAGTTTTATTAAACGGATTTTTGTTCCAAAAACAAGTTTGGAATAGAAAAATAAATCTAAAACATATATAAAATGGTTATTATGCATGCCTTTAGATGCGTTCTCCCATCGGTCGAACTAGATGGTTATAATAACCAGCTATAAACTGAGTGATTGCTGTCTATTGGAAAAGATTTCTCAACGAGGCCGAGATAACTAGTTAAATTATACGCTCCTTTAACTTCACAAAAAAATTGGTAATTTTAAAAATATTTTTCTAAAAATAATCACTTATATTATTTATAAAAATAATGAACGAGAAATACATAAATTGTTGTCTGTAATAAAAAAAATCATTGATTAATTAGTTTAAGTGATACAAATTTGAAACATATCTAACACCTAGGAAGGAGGTTGTGGGCGTTCGTGGTGTGTGAGATAATGTTGAGATAGCTGGAGTGGTGAGTTGTGGGCTTTACAAACCGTAGGTTTAATGAGAGTGGGCTTGAGTGTTGAAGTTGAGCTGGGTTTGATTTATTTTAGGTATTTCCAAGTTGGGCTAGGAATAGTTTCGAAAGAAAAGAGGTTTTAGTATGGGCCGGGTTTATGTTAGTGAAATAGGCTTAGACAATTTGAGAGAGCTTGATGCCCCCAATTGACTCCACGGGGCCAGCTTCGTAAGACCAGTCGCAGCCCAAATCCCCAATTCTGGAATTAAAAATTTTTAAAAATATTTTTTAATAAAATTTAAAAAAATTAGAAAATGCTTGGAAATAGGTCTTTACTAAATTTTTAAGTTTTAGCATTAGATATGGCTTGGCTTCACTTGATTAGTATACATGTAGCTTAGTGCTACCGGAGTATCTTTTAAAAGAGGTTGAATTTGACTTGGTTTTAGCTCATGGGGATCATATCCTAGGGCTTATAACATGACTATGTATATTCTTTGCCCGACTTGCTTTGTTTTTGTTTTTTTTTTTTTTTTTTTTTTTGTGTTTACTTTAAAGTCATTTCGATACTAGGTATTTACTTACCGCATCATTTTTCAATAAATTGGTTATTTATCGCTTTCCTAGAATACGTTAGGATTAATTTAGGCTTAGAAGAAAATGAACCTTACAAAAAAATGTTCGCATGATCATTTAGCAACTTTGACGCCTTTAGGACCATAATTGGTAATCAAGACCGCGTGACCACTTACCTTTCAAGTTAGAGATACTGAAAGGTTGCTAAAAGACATTAGCTTAATCTAGTCGTCAACCCTAGAATCTCTTGTTGCGTAGGAATCGTGGTGAGGCTCCCATATCTCGATTAGTTTTAGTCAACCCTAATAAACTAGTGAGGACTCCTAGATATATTTAGGTTATTAAGAACTTGAAAATGAAATCCAACGTCATGCAAGGTATAGGTTTGGAGAACCCAAAGTCTAATCAAGGGCCATTAGCCCAAATTAAGTAATACCTCTAAATTTAATATATTTCTTTTCCACTCCGGATGGAAAAGGTAGGTTGCCACATCCACTCGAAAAAGTAAAAGTCAAACTTTCTTAGGGACGGCAAATGAGGAGGAAGTTGATAGAGTTGCAGCGAGTGTGAAGGCAAAGAGGAGGCTTGAGTCTGCAAAACTGCATCTAAGATGCAATAAGAGCTACATCCTCCAGAAACGGTCATGGATCTTTAGCATCGCACGATGAGGGCATAAAATTCTGGGAAACTCAGCTGTAGGCACAAACATCCTCGAACCGGACTTCGACCTTGCGGTGGCAAGATCGACTTCCGAGAAGCGAGGGGGGCATTCGTCGTCAGAGCTACCACGTGACACAGCAAGGGAAGCCACGAGACCAGCCTTGACGTGAGGTTCTGAACCCTTGAAGCCATCAAAGACGGTGGCGTGACGATGCTTTTGGTTCCCGTGGTCTTCATCTCCGGCTCGATCTTGGATCCAGCTACCCTCCTTGTGCCCATGTCTATTTGTTCTTTGCTAACATGTTGAGACATGAAAGGTCGTTCCTGTGGTCGACTCTTCAGGTCAATGGGGAATCAACAACCGAGGGCGCCACGACCCCGTGAAGGGGACAACGCGAAGGACCCAGAATTATTGACCCGAATATTGCCAAAGTTGATTTTGGTTCGGCATTTGCAAAAGACTTTGAGCTTCTAAATGCCTTTCTATCAAAGTCGAGGTATTTGGCAAAGATCGACTTCCAACTTTAATTTAGAGAATTTTCTAGATATTACTTCAGGGCTTAACGATCTCTTTTTCTTCCAACTTTGCCTTTATTATATTATCTATATTCTAGTTTTCTTCACCTGCTCTCCTATGCAGATCTGACCAACATCACATGACATGGATGGATGGTGCCGGTGGCATGAACTCGGCATCAACGTCACCTTAGCTGGGGCTCGAGGTTGCGCAACCTCAAGGTGGTGTTATGAGGATCGCGAAAACCTGGTAAGTTGGGCAAACTATCCGACTCTTGCTCATGCTCATGCCGTGAAGTTAGAACAAAGAGTAAGTACCAGGTGTTCCGACAAGTGATCGAGAACCCAGTTTTAATTACTACTTCCGCTAAAATTTCTTAGCAACTTAGATTTTCTAATCCAGTTCTTAATTGACTGTTAGAAGGTTGGCCTTTGCCTCGTGGCTGCTGCTCAAAAATATATATCAGCCTATCAGAAAGTGTTCAAAGAGTGATGTCAGATTTATTAAGACTGGTCTTCAATTAATAACAAGGACGACTATTTTATAGATGTCTTAATGCACTGCCCAATATTATACAGAATATAAACTATATACATCCCACGCCTCAGTGCTAGCAAAACACATTCAATAACAATTCTGGAAAGTGGAAGAAAAGAGTATCATCAGACTTTCTTAGGGAGGCCAAATGAAGATAGAATCGAGAGAAGCGCGGCGCAGACAAAGGCGAAGAGGAGGAGGCTTGCGGCCGCATAACCCTTGTTGAAGAACTTGTCGTAGGCCGACCCCACAAATTCGAACACCGACTTCAGGTCCTTTGTCGCCCCAAATCCCGCGGCTGATCCAGTCGCCAGTACATACGACGTGATCTGCGAAGTATCAACACAAAACTCCAGGTCACGGTCGAGGTTCTTCCTCGAGATCAGTTGACTCACCTTATGCGTTGATAGTCTAAATCCGATTCGTACTAAAGCTATTATACATCAACCAGTATAGATCGCTAGGTTAATGAACTTTAATATCTACATACCTGGTCCGCGAAGAAATCAAAGAGAGTGATGCCGTCGCGGCTTATCTCTTGATTCGCCTTGCACGTGCGGTGAAGTGTTCGTGCAATTTGGATGAGAGTGTATGCAGCTCCAACCACTATGGTTCC
This sequence comes from Eucalyptus cladocalyx, assembly GCA_017140615.1. NCBI lineage: Eukaryota > Viridiplantae > Streptophyta > Magnoliopsida > Myrtales > Myrtaceae > Eucalyptus > Eucalyptus cladocalyx. The sequence continues at coordinate 51,571,517 of CM029522.1, read as the reverse complement.
TAGCATGTACCTGCGCAGAGTTCCTAGACATGAAGAAGATGCAGAAGATGATCAAGCAAGATCACGCAGCGCGAACTCACCGGTACGCATAGACGTCTCTAAACCGGACTTGGACTTCCGTGTTGAAGTATATTTGCAACGACGCGGTGTCCGTAGTCAAGACCACCAATGATACAACGAGGAAGACCAGGATGAGGAGCCTCAACGCGAGGATCAAAGCTCTTGAAGCCATCGAAGGTGACAGTGGTGCCGCTCTCCTTCTCGCCTATGGCCTATCTTGTGAAACTTTCTCCCATCTGCCTTCTAATGCTTTGATCTCGCCTATCATTTAAACCCAACACTCACGTAGAATATACTAATCTATTCATGCCCATCGTTGAATTTTGGGGTCAATCTGCATTATGAGGGTTGGTGACGAGAGTGACACCACAACGCCATCTCCGATGGCCACATCCGCAAAATCTGACGTGTACATCACTTCACGGATTAATGCCTTACGGAACCTTCTAGGCCCAACTGGACAGGCATGTTCTTGCCAAGTAGGAAGGCCTTTTCTCACTTTGACTGCTAAAGCTTTACAGTGTTCAAACCAAATCTAATATTTTCTGCACTTCATTTCGTGAATCATGCGAAGAAAAAGTGGTAAGAGGAAAAAGAGGTAAGGGCCGGGTCGGGAGGGGCCAGGCCTGACCTGAAGCGAAGGGCTGCGTGCTCCGACCCGACCCAAACCTAAACCCATGAGACCTGAAAACGAAAACTCGGGTTGGGTCCAGGTCCGGGTTGTGTTTTCAGGTTTTTTTTTTTTTTTTAAAAGCAAATTGTTGCTTCTCCTCCTCTTAGCAGAACAGAAGATCATCGAGGAACTCCTTCGACGTCTTGTGGAAAAGAATCGGGATTTCAGCCACCCACCAGAATCGAGCTACAATAAGGGACTCTAATGTTCGTTGTTCTCAAATGCCATTGATGCATCTTTTGAAGATGACTCTACTGCCCTAAATTTGATTAACTAGAATAGAGTAGATGCAAAGCTCGATAGCTCGGGCCTTGCTGCAGCATTGAAAGAAACAGTAGATACAAAGCCTTTGTTCACCCTATCATTAAACAAAGAAAGAGCCTTCTCTACATTGCCTTTTTTGAAGCTGATGGTTTTATTTATGTAGATGGGCCTAAGTTGGCCCATCCACCCATGTTGGACCTAAGAGTCCAGCCCGCAAGATTAGGGCCCATGGATGAAAGAGTGCATTGAGGGGTTGCATCTTTTGGATAAGATGTTACATTGAGAGGTTGCGTCCTTTGGAGAAGATGTTTTGAGGGAGAGGAATAAAAAGGACGTGCCTTTTGAGGGAACGTACGTCCTTTAGATGAAACGTTTTCTCCCCCCTCCAAACAACCTAAGAAAAGTACGCTATGTTTTTCTCCTACTAATAGCAATAGCACGCTCCTTGGTAGAACGGGATCAAGATTCTTCATCAAACTCCAAGGTTGGTATTTAATCTTTGGATAATAAGGTATGTTCAATTCTATGGTGTGCCTTTGATCGGTGATACATGTTTGTTATTGGGCTCGTCTTCCACATTCGTTTTAGGGGTTCGATTTAGTGTCAAATTGGTTTTAGGGAATCAGTAATTCCCAACATTGGTATCAGAGACGTAGTTCATGTTTCTCGATCCCCTTTTTATGTTATTGAATTATTTACGTGGTTGAAATTCGAGAAAAGCTAGGCATGTGATCAAGTGTGGGTGATTCCACCCGGTCGATCGGACGGAAAAAACCGACACAATGTTTCCGCGCATTGTTCGCCCTGTGTTGTGATTTTCTGCAAGTCAAAATTCGTTTTTGATAGAATCATCCTTGAAAGATTTTTCTTGTAAGCCGAGTTTTTTAGCAAAATAATCAAGAAATGGCTATTTTAGCTCTCATCGCTACGGACGAGAAAAACAAGTCAATTTGCGGATCAAGTGGAATTGGAGAATTCGTTGGCGGATCTTTTGTGGGATTAAAGAAAAAGGAAAAAAGAAAAGAAAAGAAAAGGGCCCCCTCCTCTCTCCTTCTCTCTCCTTCCTCTCTTCCTTCCGTTGGCTTCTCCTCCATCTTGTTTGTGCGAAAGACTAGAAAAGTTGCAGAGGAAGGGCAGCCCCTCCTTTGTCCGCCTCCTTCGCCGCTCGGTGCCAGTGCGCGTCGTCGCGCGCGCCGCTCTCCGTCGCCCTCTCTCCTCCATCTCCTTCTTCTTGCTACTCGAGATCTCGAGATCACAGTCGGACGGCCGCGCGGCGTCGCTCGGAGCCGTCGCACGCCTCTCCGCCTTTATTCGTCGAAGCTCGCCGCTACCACCGTCGTCCGCCCTTGGGCCCGCGCCGCGTGCCGCTTCCGCCCGCTTCGCCCAGCTCGTTGTTCCGAGCGCTCTTTGTTCAGCCAGCAAGAGCTGCCGAAGCTCATCCCCGCCGCCGTGAGTCCCGCCGGAGCTGCCGCCTCACCGTCCGATTACCGGTGTGCTTAGTTTATGTTAATTATGATTAGGTTGTTAGTTTAATTTATTTAAGTGTTGATTATATTAATGTGTTTAATTAGCTTAAAGTGTGATTAAATTAAGGTTAAGTTAATGTTTACATTAATATAAATCTTGATGTGACATAAATGAATTTACTTTTGATTTTTTAAAAAATATTTCGAAATTATTTAATAATTTAATAATATATCATTATTCGAAATTATTAAAATATTATTATTCAATTATTTTCGGAATAAATTTAATTATTTATTAAAGTGCATTCGGATTTTGAAATTGATGATTGTATATTATAAATTGAGTGTGGATTTCGAAAACTATGGATATTATTATTTAATTAATTTTCGGAATAAATTTAATTATTTATTAAATTCCGAAAATTGTCGTTGGGACCTTATTTGCTTAGAATTTCGTGCCGATCGCTGTTGTGCATGTAGAATTTGAGTTTGATGATTAATTGTGGCAAATTAAGTGTGATTGTGATAAATATGAATTCTTTATAGAATCCTAAGTGTGGAAATTGATGGGAGATTGACCGTGATTAACCACCTATTAGAGGTCGTGCCCAGTGAGGTCGTGATTAACCACCGATTGGAGGTCGTGCCTAGTAGGGCCGTGATGAACCACCTATGAGAGGTCCACCTAATAGGGCCGTGATGAACCACCTAAAAGAGGTCGTGCCTAATCCGTAATTGACCACCTATTAGAGGTCGTGCGGTGAGGGCGTGATGGACCACCTATGAGTCGTCCTAGTGAGGCGTGATGGACCACCTAATTAAAGGTCGTGCGAGTGGGGCCGTGATTGCCACTGGTTATTAAACCTTTGTATAGGGCGTAATTGAGAGCAATGCGAATGACAGTCGATTGATCGCTGAGATGATCCAAGTGATTGAATTGTTCTAATGATGTAATTGTGCCATGGTTGTTTGGTTATCATAATTGTACGTGGTTGAATTATATAAATTGTGTTAACCTGCAGATGAAGGCTAATGCGAGGTAAGTCTTCTGTGTGATGTGGCTAGGTCACCCGGGGCGTATTTTCTTTCTAATAGGGGTTTAGGGGGTTGAACTTGCTGAGACATCGTCTCATCCCGGTTGTGGGATTAAAATTTCAGGTCCCTAGTGGACGGAGCGGCCATATAGCTTTGGTTGGCCTTGAGGAGTTACAAAGGTGAGGTCATAAGGATTGGAGAACGTGTTTGACTTGTGGGTCGTAGGACAATTCTATTTTAAGAGCCGGTCTTTTGTAGATTGTTGGCCATAGACCTCTGTTTGTAATTCTGTTGAATTATGAAAGTGTTATGTTGTGATTTTGTTTCCTGCTTTTCTATCCCGTATGTTATTGTCAGGGGTTTTATAATACGTTCCGTTTGCGCATTAATAAATAAATGGGGTCGGCGACACTACCTGGGAATGTCGCATTTGAATGACCATGGTGGGATATTGGCGCGCTCGAGGTTCGGGGCGAGACAGCCGGTCGATCGGGGACGGAAAAACCTGACACCCGCGCGATACGAGAAAAACAAGTGGCGGATCGTCATCGGACGCGCCGCCACCCGACCCAACATGCCGCTTTGACTCGTGAACCGTTGACCGTTGACCACTTTTGACTCGTTGACCTGACCCGTTTGACCTGACCCATTGACCCGTTGACTCAACCCAGTCATCCATTGACCGTTGACTGGAGTTGACCACCGTTGAACTGCGTTGACCACCGTTGACCGGCCCAAAAAAAAAAGGAAAAATTTTGTATTTTTCAATTTTGTTTATTATGGATTATAAGTAATTCCTTTTTTTTATTCTACATTTGTTGCATGAACCATGGAAAATTCTGTATTTTCCCCTTTATTCATTGTGGATTATAAGTAATCCATTTTTGTGCTGCATTTGTTGCAGAAACTATTATGCGTTATGCACGCATACCTGCATTTCCGAAAACGGAAAAAGAAAATGCAAGACTTAAAGGGCTAATGACAGAGTTAACTAATTATCGGTGGAATGACGGTGATGTAGTATCACACATGGTCAAGGTCAATCAGATGATACTAGAAATCATCTGGAATGATTATCCTATGCCGAATTTTGAGAATGTGCCGGCTTTAATGAACACTTTTCCATCTAAATGGTAAGCAGTGTTAGATCGCCTATGGGAGGTCAATGTGGTCCCGGATTATAGGAGGCTTGTAGTAGCTTTCATAAGAGAATATTATAGGATCAAGTTAACCAAAACTTTAACCCTTGGGATGAGTGTCACATGGCGCAGAGTGAATGCGCCTTGGAGGTGGCATAGGAGCTCTCCAAGAGTCTTTCCTTGGTTGGCCAATGTGCCTTCAGATTTCTTAGAGAATTTTACTGATAGATTAGAAAAGACTTTTCCTATTTATTTCTTAGATTAGTTTAAGATGTTTTAGGTGTAGATATCTCTTTCTATTTTGATATTTTTTCCTCTGAATATATTACTTAGTGTAATGGACATGTTTGATTATTGAAAGTTCAATGTTATTTATTGCTATAAATTAGCATGTTAATTTACAAAACATCATGGGAAGTTCAAGAAAGTTTTAGTGATTTTGCTGAACTTATTTTACATAGAAGATTATATTGATGATAGTTTTAAGTTATGATTTTTTGGATGATGATTGGAAACATAGTGACATTTTGATTCTGAAACCGTACTTAAAATTATTCATTAATATGATGGGTCTATGCAAAATGGATGCATAAATGATAGGCATTAATAATTCGTGCATATGTGTCTGATATATTTAGATCGATGACTTCAGCAACTAAGAACATAAATGTTGATTTGAATAAAGAAGACAAAATGAACGGCGAGAATTGTGAAATATTAAATACGAAAATTTAATGTGTGCTTGAAAAGCAAGAAGCACTAGAAACTCTTGACCGTGTTATGGAAGAACTTGAGAATGCTGTGTGCCACCTTGAGCTAGCAGAGGACTGCCTTGAGGCATTTGAAAAGGAAACACATATTTGCTATATTGCTTCCAGCTCAGAAGGAGTTTCGAGCTCTAAGAGCAAGCGCATTGATTCGTTCAATATGTGGAAATGCAAGGGATCAAGTCCTTCTTGCAAGAAACCAAGAGCTAACCAACATAAGAGAGGAAAACGTCCTCGAGTGAAGAGTATTTCAAAGGTGAAGTGTTACAACTGTGACCAGAAGGGTCACTACACTCGCGACTGTCACGAGTCAAAAAAGGTACTCATCCCTTGTACTCTTAAGAGCTTTGCTAATATGTCAAGTTCTGTATTCTTAGTTGAATCTAATCCTTTGTGGACTGTAGATTCGGGAGCAACAGACCATGTAGCGAAGGATAGAGAATCTTTCGTAGAATTTCGATGAGTTCCAACTGGAACTAAGTGGATCTATGTAGGAAATAACTCCAGAGCTGAAGTTAAAGGGATTTGCACCTACCAATTGAATATGCGTGGTGGATGCACCTTGTTCTTACATGATGTTTTATATGCTCCTGAGATTCGTCGAAATTTAGTATCTATTTTAGTGTTGGTTAAGCTTGGTTTTAGTGTGAACTTCCATAATAGCGGTGTAGATTTGTATTTGGATACAAACTACTATGGTTGTGGTCATTTTTTGGATTGTTTTATTGTACTAAATGTTGATTGTGGTGATATTAATGTTTGTTATTCCCTTTTCACGTCTTCTACTTCATATGATAATGATATGAATGTGTGGCATGCTAGACTTGGTCATATTGGCCAATAATGTATGAATAGACTAGCCAAAGAGGGCTTGTTGGGTAACATTGAAAAAGTCGATTTGCCCATATGTGAGCATTGCCTAGTAGGGAAAATAACAAGAAAACCATTTGGAAAAGGGAAAAGAGCTGAATTTCCTTTGCATTTAATCCATTATGATGTCTATGGTCCAATGAATGTGAGAGGAAGGCATGGGGCTGTTTATTTCATCACATTTATAGATGATTATACTTGATTCGGATATATCTATTTGATTTCTCATAAATCTAAAGCATTGAGTTGTTTCAAAAAATTTATGAACTTGGTAGAAAATCAATTAGACAATAAAATAAAGTATTGAGATCCGATCAAGGTCGTGAATATTTATTTAATAAGTTCAAAAAGTTATGTGATAAAAAAAGAATAGAAAGACAGTTGTATATTCCTTATACTCTTCAACAAAATTGTGTTGCGGAAAGAATAAACAGAACCCTTATGGAAATGGTTAGGTCATGATGGCGCATGCTAACTTACCTATCACTTTTTGGAGTGATGCGTTGTTAACTGCTGCTGTTGACACTTAATATTTTAGAAAATAATAAATAAAATAAAAATTCAGTTTTTGAAATTTTTTGTTCAAAATATATCTTCATTTCAAAATTCAAAAAAAAAATCAGTTTTTATTTGATTTTGGAGCCTTTTTATTGTTGGAGTTGTTGAGTGAATATCTCACTCGTAAAAACAACTTTGAGCCTTCCTCTATAAATAAAGGGCGAGGTTTCGGAACCAAAGGGGGCGAATTCAGAAAAATTGTCAAGAAAAATTCAAAAAAAGGTTCTTCCTTCGGGGGGCTTCTCTTCATTGTTCGTCTAAGAAAAAAATAGCAAACTGAAGAGAAAGAGAGAAGAAGTTGACGTGAGCAGGGAAAAGAGAGAAAAAGTACAGTGCATAAAATGAATGGGGGAGGTTCTCGGTAGAGAGTGAGAGAGACAAGTGAGAGAGAGTGTCATGTGAGAGAAAAAAGTAAAAAAAGAAGAAAAGAGAGCGTATATTGTTCATCTTCCTCGTGGGTTCCTCTTCCGCGTGACCCAGTGACTAAGCTACCACTGCTGCTGCTCCCGCGCCCCCACATCACCGTCGGTCCGAGATCCTCCGCTCCGCCTTCGCCATTGCACCTCAGCCCTAGCCACCATTGCGCGACCCGCAACCCTGTTGTTCGCCGGTCATCGACGCTCCCTGCTGCCCCTCCATGCCAGCGAGTCCTAAGCCGAGTTGCTGCTACCCTACTGGACGCCAAACCGATGCCTCCGACGCACCAGCCCACGAGCCCTCCTCACCAACCCAGCCACCGGACGCCTCGCCACTCCACCCCCGACGCCCATGCCAGTAGCTTTGGCGTCAGCTGCCTTTCGCCGGAGCCCCGCACCACCTATGCCCGCCACCGCAACGCCCGAGTACCGCCACCTGCTGCCTCCCCTGTTTTTACTGCAGGTCCGATTGCTACCCAAGCCTTGCCGAAGTTCCGACGAACCCCTATTCCGAACGACAACCCATCACCGAACCACCAGCTGCTCCTCGCCATTCCTCAAGTCAACCGTGAGTTAGACTAGGTGAATTTTTATATTTGATTTCATGTTTTGTTTTTATTCTAACTTGATTTATTTTTATTTATTTTTATTATCTGATTAGGAAATTTGTCATATTAAGCCATGAAAATCAAAAATATTGAACCGCGAGACAACGGGTTAGATTTTTGATTATTTCAAATTTTTATGACAAATTTATGGTTTGGTTTGTATTATTGACTCGCGTTAAAATTTATGTCATTGATATACATTGATGGATTATATTTTGGTGCGTTATCATTATTTGCTCCTCATGCATCATATGTCATATCTAAGATTTAGGTATTTAGGTCCATAAACATTTCATGTTTAAAGTGATGCATTTTAATTTTTTAAGATTCATATAGAATTAGGATAATTTTCCTTTAATAAAACCAAGAACAAAAAAAGAACAAAAAAATGTTATTTAGGTTATATAGATTTCATACTATGCACACCACATAATCTCATTTATGTCATCATTGTTTAGTGTATGTTGCATATATGAATAAAAAAATAAAAAATCATAAAAAGAACATGTATATAGAATTACCACGTCATACATCCCATATCATATAGCACATGCATATTTAGGATTATGTAAATTAGATTGCATACATATTGTAATGATTTAAATTATGTCACATGAATTGCATCTCATATGTCATTAAGGTAAAACTCATGCATATCAAATTTAGATTAAGATTGCATATAATTAACATTTAGATGTCATGTCATTTAGAAATCATGTTTAAGGCATGCATTTTTATTAGCATTTTTGTAAGTTTATTTTAGTGAGTAGATCTTAATAAGGTTGTAGTTTATAATTTCTTACAATCTATTACTTCAGTTTATTAAATGTTATTTCATTGATTGTGCACCCGCATGGCCACCCGTTGCATGTTAGTAGCTTAGGTTAAAATTAATCAATACCGCCTGCAAAATATTTTTGAAATAAAAAGGTACCGAAAGGGCGTTAGATTGTAACCATATCCCCGGACTTATTGAATCTCTGGTTCGCAAAAGTAAAGTATCATCCCATACTTTACTTGGGTTTCTAACAAACCCTAATTGGTTAGTGGCGGCTCCAAATTGAGTATCATTGCATGTTTGAATAGATTAATTTCTTAACATCAAGTCGCGATTGGTAGGACTTGGGAGGATCCGTGCCAAATCTTCGGACTTAATAATCCATTAGCCCTTTCGAATAATTCACCTTCAAAAGAATTCGGGAAGGTCGCAACAGCTTGGCGACTCCGCTGGGGACAGAGTTAAAACTCATAGTGGACATAGGCCTGTTTTTTTTTTAAAAATATTTTGTTTTGCAGCATGGAAACAAGGTACTCTCCTAACATGAAGTGTTAAATGTTCTTGCAAATGGGAGGTATAAGGGGCGTAGTCTTTTCTAACCATTGTTTTGCAGGTTGGAGTTAAGGATGAATGGTTGAATTTAAATTATAAAAGTGTTGTTTGTAATTAAACTGTTGTGCATATTTTATTGTTTTTAGCATTACACCATTGCACATACAACCTACTGCCGGACCTGGGCTGCAATAGGATTCTTAGGATGGTGTTAAGAAGGATACTTCCTTTAAAGTGAGACTATTATATAGAGGTTGACCTTCTCTTCCCGAAAGTTCTTCATGGTGTCGAATGTGTTTGTCCATATCCGCGAGACTGCGTGATTATTGGACATTCCATTCGACTGAACCGGAGTTAGGAGGACCTGACACGTTAATGCGAGACTGCAACGGTCAGACCATCCCCTTTAGCTCCACTTTGCTAAGCCATCTAGATAGAAATCAAGCCCCACATTTCATGTGTGTGTCTATGTGATTGTCATCCCTTCCTAGTGAAAGTAAGTTGTTTAAATTCTCACTTCTGCAATTTACTTACTTGCAATTTCGTCGGTCCATGACAATAGGTTTCGTTGTCCGTCTTGTTTTATATGCGATGGGGAAAACCAATTTGCAATTTATTTCCACTCCCAAAAGCATATAAAATGAGATGTTTTGGTTTCTTAGTTCAATGTTTAAAGACCTTGATTTCAATTCAGTGCTTTCAATTTTTAGTTCAATGTTTAGGGATTTGAATTTCAATTCTTAGTTCATTGTTAGGAAGTTTGGTTCAACGTTTAAAATAAATTTTAAATAAAATGAGGCGATTAGACCATTGTCATGGGCTATTTTCCTATCTTGTCATCGTTTCTTACATTATCTCTTTTACCTAGGTAACAACACGGCTCACCTAAGATCGCCAATCCATACTCGTTCTAGAGCAGTAATGGCTGATGACACTGGACAAGTGCGTGTTGCTGAACAAACTCGTATCGCTGCCCTCGAAACGGAAATGAAGCAAGTCCTAAATGTCCTTGAGCAGCTCTCTAAACAAATCAATTCTCTCCAAGCAAATACTGTCCCATCAGCTCCGCAAGTCGAAGAGGTGTTACCACAACATGTTCCCATAGCTGATTCGAGAGATAAAGGCAAGAATATATCGACAAGTGGCACATCAAGCTCTAAGGATGTCTCCAGGAAGAAAATTACTGACACACCTCAAATTGTTGTTGATGAGGAGATACAAGTGATACAGCCGGTTGTACCGAAGACTGAGCAGGAAAAACGCTTGATAAAAATCGAGGAGAAACTCAAGCAGCTGCGGGGTTCATTTAGCCAAGACCCAACTAATCTATCCCATTATGCAAAGATCAAGATGCCAAAGAAGTTCAAAATGCCATACTTTGAAAAATATGATGGCACCTCTTGCCCGAAGATCCATCTGCAGACTTATGTGGTCAGGATGTGTGGCACCCCCGAAACGGCCCCCGATCCGTTAGGGTCGCCACAGTTACGTCCTCTTGGAGCATACCTCTGAGACCAAATAAATGTTTACATAACTTATAATACCCGGGGGTTTTCATTTATTTTCTTTACCGGTCCGCGCAATTAATATGGCGGAAGCATAATTCGACTACCCTTCAACAAAATATAAAGTGACACGCACCATACTAAAACTTTCATAATTTAGGCCGATCACTTTTATTTATATAAGGGATGGACTATGATAGTTGGTACAACAAAACGCCGAGATCTTTTCGTGCCTAGCGATAACCCAAAATAAAACCAACTTCTATCCTTAGATATCATCTGCGTCCGTCCATCACCCATGTGTCGGCGTCCAAAAAATGCATCTCCTGCTACCCTCGACTCCATATCATATCCAGTCAGGTCCGTTGGCCGGCGGTGGTGGTAGCACCCTCAGAAGGCGGCCATCCATACGGACAAGGACTGATGTGTACTCCTGGTGAATAAGCCCGACAGATAGGCCTACTTCAAAAGTCAGAAAGATCCTCACACGCTCGAATACCAGCCCGTGCACCCCAGGATGACGGTGCTCGGTCCACTCCCATTGTAAGTCAATCAAGAGTCCGTAAAATATGCCGGGAGTCACGGGTAGCGGCATTTTCGTTTAGTCTGAAATGTTAGTCCCCAAGAGGGGTGAGTACAATCACTCAGCAATAAAAGATCCATTACACTATATTATGTAGAAACTATAATCATCCAGATGCATGCAAAACACACTTATCATTTTATATATATATATATATATATATGCATGCCATCAAGGGTCTATTTTACTTGCACCACGTTCATAACCACAATTCAATGCCACGACAAACATATTTTCAGTGCCGGGTGAAACTCACTCAATTTCACAAACAAACTCTCATATCATGCCACATGCACACACATGCACTCCTTTAATGCACCGGTTTTAACGTTCAAAGAAAAGTTTCATTCCCCGGGGACCAATGTTTGCATCCCTCCGGGCTTTCGCACCCAACATGGCATCGCGAGACCCTCCGGCACAAACCTCCGGGCATCCAGAGCGTGTTCCGTCACACCCCTGGGCATCTCGCACCCCACCTGGCATCACGAGGTATATCCAGGGCTCACCATGAAAATGGTTGCCCCTTCCCTCCGGATTTACGTACAATCCCTACAACCGGGCATCCCGAAACTCCCGAGGATCCTCCGGCACAAACCTCCGGGCATCCAACGGCATCGACACACTCGACCCTTGGGCATCCCGACACTCCGGGGCATCGTCGGCTCACACCTCCGACGGTAACATTCACATCACAATATATATCTCATTACCAAATACATTTTGATGCAATGACGTCATGGGTTCCATGGATTCATAAGACTTTATCAAATTTTCCAATGTCATGTGATATACTGAATATCAATGCATCTATCAAGTGAATAACAAATAACAACTCAAGATACAATGATTCTTATAACAAAATGAGCAGTTCATAGTAAAACAGTATAACAACCAGAATGCACGCCTTCAGTAGAGACTTCGAAATAACCAGCAAATGCCCATGAAAAATTCTGAAATTTTAACACATTATAAATGAAATCTAGAGGAAAATTTTTCATTAAGGACACTAAGCCAGATTCGTTATGTATAATGAATGGTAGTTCACACAACTCAGTTCAGTATTCTTTGATACCAGAATAAAATCCAACAGGAAGCACTGCATATTAACAAAGAATTAAGCCATTGTATTGATTCCGAGAAATTCTGATAAAATTATATATTCTAGTTCACGCAATTCCTCACAACTTCCGTGAAGAAATCGATATCAAATTCATATTAGAACTCTTCATAATATTTCTCAAAATTACAAGATTACACATAAAACTGCACTGAATTAAGCGAATCCCATAAATTTCCAATTCCACAGTAACTATCTTGCTTCCACAAGTCTACTAAAAATCAATATTTCATCAATAAATCAACAGGATCAAGATATACACAAAACCAACGTAATTCCTTAATCTCATGATCCCGCTTTACTTTGATTACTCACAATTTAACATTCTAATTCCAGAACTCAAATATTTCCAAGTGTATTGCACCAAACTAGACAATAACAGCACCACATTATATAGATTCATGGACTTTCATCCACTTGCCTCAAGTCCTAGAGTTCAACAGCTAGGGAGTTCGGTTTGGCGATGCGGCCGGACGGCGGCGAAGACAAGCGGCGTCGACGGCAGCAGCTCACACGCACGGCAGAGGGCGGTCTCCTCTTCCTCTCGCCGTTCACTCCTCTGCTGATCACTCTCAATTCCTCTCGCTCAAACCCTCTCTTTCTCTCTCAAGTTTCGCTCACTCTCACGAGCACAACACCACTGGTTTTGTTAAAACCAGTTAAACGAAAGAGATGCACGTTTTCGGTGGATGCAAGGGAAATGGACAGCTGGGCTAGACGTGTCTTCATCATGTCTTCCCTTACATTTTCGCTGGCTACCCACACGGCAGCAACGTGTCATCATTCGGCCATGCTTTAGTCAACTTTTCTTCTAATTAGTTGACTTAATTGTCGACTATTAATGGGGTCTTCGGGTTATGTTGGGTTAGTAAGTTAATGGACGTGCAGTCCCTTCATAACAAAGCCCAAATAAATAAATAAAAACTGATCCTTAAACTTGCACAAATGTGGAGCATTCTCGGTCCCATGGTCTTGGTGTTTCAATTTCTTTTCTTATCTCATGTGCACTCAAGTGATATAATTGTGTCGAGTCATCAAAAGAAATATATGTCGATGATCTATTCAATGATTGAACCCTTAATAAACATGAGATATCGGTCCGTCAATGGAATTAAACAATGCTCATGCACAATACTAATAATACCATTCGGCGATGCTTTTATTGATCAGTCACTGCCGTCGCACATCACGGTTTGCGAAATTCTCGGGTGCCACAGGATGACCCAACATGTTGATAACATCCCCTTGATGATTCAACAATTTCAAGCAAGCCTGATAGGACCAGTGCTGCAATGGTACATCATGAAGAAGATTAATCTGCTGAAGACTTGGGAGGATTTGACCGATGCCTTCTTCAAGCAATATAAGTATAATATTGATGTCACCCCATCTCGAGAAGATTTACTTTGCACTGAGAAAAAGAGGACGGAATCTTTCAAAGCATATGTCACGAGATGGAGGACCGTAGCTGCTCAGATTACTCCGGAGCCGACAGAAAATGAGCTAATGAATTTGTTCATGAAGACACTCCCGCCTGAATATTGAAATCGAATGCTAGGTTTGATTGCTGAGTCATTCAATCAGCTAATCCCCGTTGGCGAGCGAATTGAAGTAGCATTGCGTGATGGATGGACGTCTAATCAAACCAGCTCATATAGGAGAGTCTCAACCAAGAAGGATAAGGAACCTGTGGTGGAGGTTAATGCAGCTTATGTTCAACCACCTCGCCCTATCTCGGACATTCAACAGGGAGGAGCACAACTATTCTTTGGCCAGCAGAAAAATTCTTCTAAGCGTCAATTTACACCACTTCCTAAGCCCTTGTCCAAGATCTTGCCGACCCTTCAGAAGAAAGGATTACTCGCTAAGGAACCTAAGTGATCTAATCCCGAGCGTTTCCCCAACTATGATCCGTCCAAGACATGTGCTTACCATATGGGAGAGGTAGGGCATTCTGTTGACAATTGCTATACGCTGCAACACAAAATCCAAAATCTTTTGGATGCCAACGTGGTCTCATTCCACGATGCATAGCCGAACATCCAAAATAACCCACTCCCTGACCACCCAAAAGTTGTGAATGCCATTTTCAATTTTGATGCTAAGCCCACCATGTTTCAAATGATGCATAAGGAAGCAGAAGTGATGGACACCTTGGGGCAACCAAGTGGCAAATTCGATTACTATGTAAAGTATTCGGCTCCTCCCAGCTCCTACTTCGACCCACGGGATATCATCTCAAATGGATGGGGTGGCATAGATAATCTTGCACCTCCAAAGATTGAGAGCTCTGATGACGCACTCGAAGGAATGACTGAATTGTTTGAAGATAATTTAGTGTTTGCCATCGACAAAGCTCAAGAGTAGGAAAATTTTAATTATTTGCACACTCCTCAATGCATGAGTCTTTATTGCTTTCCGTATTTGCATATTTGCATTTTCAATTCTAGGATTTCCCTCATTTCAATAATGTAATTTGCTTTTCATCCAATAAAATACATGGAGATTTTCATGTTTTAAGGGCATGTTGAAGTACACCAAACTAGCCCTGTGATAAAATCCTATCCAAAAGAAAATGGCAATGAGCTAATTCTGAATGTTTGGTTTCTTCATGTTCCCTTGAAAAAATTTTCAAAACAAAATAATTTTCCAACATGCATTTAATTTACTCTGTTTGTTTCTTTTAATTATATGCTTTATGTTTCAGGTGCAGCCCTGTGCACATTTAAGGAACCTCTATGAGCTCCCTTGCAAAGAGGGGTAAGACACAGACACTTAACAACTTTGACTTTATGATTTGATAGAGCATGGCCTTTTTATCATTTCAGAATGTTTTCACATGATGTGTAATTCACCAATTCCACTTGAAATTTATCAAAATGGATAATTCAGTGAAGGATGTTGAGTTACTTGAACATGCTAAATGATGCTAAATGAGGTGTGAAAGGCAAGCCTAATCCCATACACAGTTCCCTGTTTATACATTGTGAGGTGAGTATGGAAACGTTTTGTGTTTCAAGGTGAAGAGTTTTCTTGCAAGAAGAACAACAACTAAAATGACGAGGGGCAATTCTTTTCTCTGCTGGTGAACCCTTGTTTAACCCTTCTTTGAGCCCAAATACTTGAAGAATTTCTTTCATACTACCCCTGTCAAGGACCACCCCACATCGGGGCAAATGGAGGTAAGTTGACATTAAAGGAGAGGGAAATGGATAGAAATTTTCTTGCTTTCACTTGTATCAATCTTCAAGTTGTGCTATTACATTGAATTCATATGGTAATTTAAGTGCCTTAGGATGACGAAGAGTGTTTCTTTCACTATCCTACACACTTATATCCTTTGCATAGCCCACTTGAGCATGTGATTTCATTTCTTTTAAACCCAGTTAAATCTAATCCTTTGTGGATTGTAGATTCGAGAGCAACAAATCATGTAGCGAAGGATAGAGAATCTTTCGTAGAATTTCGACGAGTTCCAACTGGAACTAAGTGGATCTATGTAGGAAATAACTCCAGAGCTGAAATTAAAGGGATTGGCACCTGCCAATTGAACATGCGTGGTGGATGCACCTTGTTCTTACATGATGTTTTATATGCTCCGGAGATTCGTCAAAATTTAGTGTATGTTTTGGTATTGGTTAAGCTTGGTTTTAGTGTGAACTTCCATAATAGCAGTGTAGACTTGTATTTGGATACAAACTACTATGGTTGTGGTCATTTTTTGGATGGTTTTATTGTACTAAATGTTAACTGTAATGATATCAATGTTTGTTATTCCATTTTCACGTCTTCTACTTCATATAATAATGATGTGAATGTGTGGCATGCTAGACTTGGTCATATTGGCCAACAACGTATGAATAGACTAGCCAAAGAGGACTTGTTGGGTAACATTAAAAAAGTCGATTTGCCCATATGTGAGTATTGTTTAGTAGGGAAAATAACAACAAAATCATTTGGAAAAAAGGAAAATAGCTGAATTTCTCTTGCATTTAATCAATTATGACGTCTATGGTCCAATAAATGAGAGTTTGCCCATAGAGCATTGTTTAAGGAAAATAACAACAAAATCATTTGGAAAAAAGGAAAATAGCTGAATTTCTCTTGCATATTTAATCAATTTTCATCACATTTATAGATGATTATACTCGATTCGGATATGTCTATTTGATTTCTCATAAATCTGAAGCATTGAGTTGTTTCAAAAAGTTTATGAACTTAGTAGAAATTCAATTAGACAGTAAAATAAAAGTATTGAGATCCGATCGATGTTGTGAATATTTATCTGATGAGTTCAGAAAGTTATGTGATGAAAAAAGAATAGAAAGACAGTTGTCTATTCCTTATACTCTTCAACAAAATGGTGTTGTGGAAATAAGAAACAAAACCCTTATGGAAATGGTTAGGTCCATGATGGTGCATGTTAACTTACCTATCACTTTTTAGAGTGATGCGTTGTTAACTGCTACCTATATACTTAACCGAGTGCCTTCCAAATAAGTTACTTCCACTCCATATGAGTTATGGACAAGTAAAAACCAAACTTAAGTTTTCTTAAGCCATGGGATTATGCTGCCTATACTCACGAGTCCTCTCACAAGTTTGGAAATTGGGTCCTAGAGGAAAGAAGAGTATTTTCATAAGATACTCTAAATACTCGAAAAGGTATGTGTTTATAGGTGAGCAGGAAAGTGGGAGTATAACTGAGTTTGAATCACGGAATGTCAAATTCTTAGAGAATGATTTTCCTAAGAATAGCGAAATAGGTGAAGATTACTCCTTATTTGAAACATTGGATCAAGATAATAAACTTAATAAAGTTTGTCCAAGTGGGAGTAACATGAGAAGTGATGAATTTAATTCAACTCACTCTCAATTACAACCAAATGATGAGATGATATCGTCATTATCTAATCCGAGTGGGAGCATGATGGGGAATGATGTGCAAAGTGTACAATCTCTCATACGACAAACAAGTCGCAAAAGTATTTCCCTTCGACGTTTTGACATTGAAGGGGAAACTTTCATGGTTGCTCCACAAGATGAAAATGAGCCAAGAAATGTTAATGATGCTCTAAATTGCCTTAATAAGGAAAAATTGATTCATGCAATGAAAAAGGAAATTGAGTCAATGAAGTCAAACCATGTTTGGGAACTGGTTGATCTTCCAAAAAGACGCAAAGCCATTGGGAACAAATGGGTTCTCAAAATTAAGCATAAAGTTGATGGCTCCATAAAAAGGCATAAGGCTCGCATTGTGGCGAAGGGGTATAATCAACAGGAATGAATTAATTACGAGGAAACATTTTCTCCTATCGTGAGATTTACCTCGATTCGCATTATTCTGGCAATATTGGCAAGTATGAATTTTGAGTTACATCAAATGGATGTAAAGACTACTTTCTCAATGGAGAATTAGACGAAGAAATTTATATGGAACAATCTGTTGGTTTCATTATGAAAAGCCAAGAACAAAATATATGTCAACTTTTGAAATCGATATATGACCTTAAGCAGTCGTCGAGACAATGGTATATACGTTTTTATAATGCCATAAGAGGATATGATTTTACAATGATTGATGAGGATCATTGTGTATATATCAAAAGATCCAAAGATCAATTTGTGATCATATCATTATATGTTGACGATATACTAATAGTTGGAAGTAATAAGGAGTTTGTTAATATTGTCAAAAGTTGGCTATCTTCCAACTTTGAGATGAAAGACATGGTTGGGGCTGCATACATTCTTAGAGTTAAGATTTCAAGAAATTGTTTGAAGAGATCATTGTCTCTTTCGCAAGAAACATATATAAATAGGGTTCTTGAACGATTTTATATGCAAAACTATAAACCCATAGATACTCTTATTGCAAAAAGCGAAGGATTAAGCCACAGATTGTATCCAAGGACTCCACAAGAGAAGGAACAAATGCAACATGTTCTTTATGCTAGTGCTATTGGGGCTTGAAGTACGCTATGATGTGTACAAGACCTGACATATGTTTTGCCGTTGGAATGGTGAATAGATACCAATATAATCCAGATCAAGCACATTGGAAAACTGTTAAGAGAATACTGAGGTATCTAAATGGAACTGTTAATTATACGCTAAGTTATCAAGAAAATGATTTGCGACTCGAAGGCTATTCTGATACTGATTGGGGAGGAAATTTAGATGAAAGGAAATCTACCTCTGGGTTTGTTTTCTTACTGAATAATGGCGCCATATGTTGGAGCAGTAAGAAACAAACATGTATAGCCTTGTCCACGATGGAAGCTAAGTTCGTGGCATTATCAGCAGCAATACAATAAGGTGTTTGGCTTAAGAGATTTTTGGATCATTTAAGGTGCGTTTGGTAACGTTTCTATTTAAAAATTGTTCTATGAAACATAAATAGAAAAAAGTGTTTCTGTTCCAATGAACAATTTTTTAACAAAAAAACGCGTTTGGTAAATCTGTTCCAAAAAATATAAAAAGAATAAAAACACGCTTGGTAAATTTGTATAATTTTTTTATTTCTTTTAATTTTTAAATATTTTTATTTTATTTTTTCTATTTTCTTTCTTATTTATTTTTCCTTTTTTTATTTTTTCTTTTTTCTTTTTTTTTTTTTCTTCTTTTGGCCGATCGCCGCTTCGGCCACGGCCGACGATCGGCCGACGAGGGCCGGCGGCCTCGCCCGGCCACGGCGAGGCCGAGGCGAGCTCGGCCTCGCCGGTCTCGCCTAGCCCGACGCAAGGTCGGCCTTGTCTTGGTTGGGCGAGCTCACCGAGGTCGACCTTGCCTTGGTTGGGCGAGCTCACCTAGCGGCCGATCTGGCGGCTCGGCCAGCCAAGGTGAGGCTGAGCCTCGCCAGGGGCCGACGAGGTCACCGGCCACAGAAAAAAGAAAGAAAAAAGAAGAAGAAAAAAGAGAGAGGAAAATGGAAGAGAGAGAAAAAATGTTCATAAAATATGTTCCAGAAATAAGAAATAACCTTTTTTTGTTTCTTGTTTTGTTTTAAATGTGTTTCGGAAACAAAAATAATAATTTTTTAACAAAAACGCAAACAAACGTGTTTCTGTTCCTTTTTTGTTCCTAGGAACAAAAAAACAAAAAAGTTGTTTAAAAATAGAAAAAATAAGTGAAAACAAGCGCAGCCTTTAGATGTTATTGAAAGTGCTGCAGACTCATTATTGGTTAACTGTGATAACCAAGCAACAATAGCGTACACCAAAAATCCAAAATATCATGGCAAGACCAACCATATAGATACCAAATATAATTTTGTCAAGAATATGGTTACACGAAAAAAATGTAAACTTACAATACATATCTACGCATATAATGGTAACAAATCCTATGACAAAGCCAATACCTATAAATGTGTTTTGTGGTCATATAAAATATCTAGAACTGCGTAGAGGCTGATGTACTGAATATTGTAATTTCCCTGAAGTGTTCGCATTTAATGAATTTGTGTTTTTCATCATTAATGCCTATGAATCTTTGTTTGACATTTATGCATATTAATGCTCAGTGCATTATATTAAGTTGAGAAAGTATGTCGGACAGATAAAAGATTAGCCCACTCACACCGGTAATCGCCTCTATTTATTGTGTGATAAATAGAGATGAAACGGTTTTTAAGCTTATTATCTAGGTAATAATCGAGAGCTCAAGCTTAAAATACATATGTTACTTTAACTGAGTGTTAAGATGATGACATAATATTTTTTATGTCCGAAAGTAAAATAACCCACATATTTTACTTGATCTGTCTATGATGCCAGATGTGAGTTCTGATGAATTCTGTGAATGAGTAGATACGTGAACTCAAGTTAAACATTAAGTATGTCTGAACTATCATATGTACGGTATTAAAGGTGTAGACATACGCTCCATGGGAAAGGAGTTAAATATCGTAATATGTATTTCATATTACGTATACGTGAGACGACCAATAAGAGTGGCAAAAGTTTGATTTCAACTTTTATGCCGTGTGAGACTCTTTAGGAAAAGAGTTCCTCAATTTAGTGCCCTCATGACTTTTACTTATTCTCAAGATTTCTATTTAGTGTTTGTTATCTTAGGATGTTGCCAATGATTATAAATTGATTGGACCTAATGGGACATTTCTAGAAAAGTAAGCTGAACTGAAATTGAGAGTTTGAAGAAAAGAGGAAAATCGAATTTGGAGAATCACATATTAGTTTTGTGTTCACTGGTCGACCAACTATTACTGTTTTTGGGATAATCATAATTGTGAATACAATATATCAATGATTAAAAAGAGATCAAGAGAGAGATATAAATATGATCAATCGATCTAGGGGACTGCATACTAAATTTATTCAAAGTTTGATGTCCATTATGAGCTGCTATATATTCCTAACAGATGTATGGCAACGAGCTCTCAAAGTATGCTGGTTGCAAGGATTATTTACCGGTATGAATGTTGTAGAGAGGTAAAGAGGATCCTATTTGGCCCACCATGTGCGAGTGGGAGATGATGGTTTTATTTATGTAGATGGGCCTAAGTTGGCCCATCTGCCCATGGGCCTAAGAGCCCGGCCCGCAAGATTATGGCCCATGGATGAAAGGGTGCATTGAGGGGTTGCGTCTTTTGGATAAGATGTTACGTTGAGGGGTTGCGTCCTTTAAAGGAGATGCTTTAAGGGAGAGGAATAAAAAGGACATACCTTTTGAGGGAACATACGTCCTTTAGATGAAACGTTTTCTCCCCCCTCCAAACAATGTAAGAAAAGTACGCTTTGTTTTTCTCCCCCTAATAGCAACAGCACGCTCCTTGGTAGAACGGAATCAAGATTCTTCCTCAAACTCCAACGGTGGTGTTTAATCTGTGGATAATAAGGTACGCTCGATTCTGTGGTGTGCCTTTGATCAGTGATACATGTTTGTTCTTGGGCTCGTCTTCCGCATTTGTTTTAGGGGTTCGATTTAGTGTCGAATGGTTTTAGGGAATCAGTAATTCCCAACATAAGCCACCATTGATAAGGGCAGAATAATCAAAGCTATCAGGTTGAACTGCCATTGATAACATCTCATCAAACAAATGGAATGCCTCACTTAAATTGCCAGATTTACAGTGTCCATCTATGATTGTAGGATAGGACACTCTATTAGGAGCCAAGCGTCTGGCTGAAATTCCATCAAACAGCTTCCTAGCTCCAATAACATCTCCTAACTTACAAAGACCATTAATCAAAGCATCATAAGTGACAACGTTAGGAACCCATCTCCTTGAGGAGTTGAAAAGCATATGCTAGTTTACCCAGTTTAGATAAACAAGAAATAACATAATTGTAAATAAAAATATGAGCCACCATGCCCTTTTCCTGGCGTTCAGAAAAAAACTTCCATTGCTTCTTTTAGTTTCCCATTCTTTGAAAGTCCTTGGATCAACAGTCCATGAATATGTACATCCGGCAGCACCTACCTCTCAAGCATGACCTTAACAATTGTGAATGCTTCTCCAACGTCACCACCTTTACAATGACCATCAATAAGAGTTCATGCAGATGACACCATTTGGTACTACACCGCAATCCATCATCTCCATAAAGAACCTCCCAACTGCCAGCATATCCTCTGCCTTACAATACCCACTGAAGAAGGGGAGAGCTTAGTGAAGGAGCTTAGTAAAACAATACACAACGGTACCAAAATACAGTTTCCACATGCCTCAAGACAAACGGAAGCAGATGCCCTGCAACCACAAATAACTGCAGAAAGATAAAGATATTACTGACTTATAATTCACATAGGATCCTTCAAAAACCAAAACAAATTCATCAACTAGCATCATATTGACAAAGTCATCAAGAAGCAAGGGTTAAACATAAAGGTCGAGTACCAATGGTAATCTCCAACTTCATAAATCATCTAGAGAAATTGATATCAAGTTTGGCGCCATGGTTGTCATTGACCTCTACAATAAATTCATGATGAAAATTAGAATTAACGTGTGCATATATTTTTTACCTGACTCAAAGATTTCAAGTTCTTCTAAGTCCTCCTTAATCGAACATGAAAGTGGTGTAAATTGTAACTAATCTTGAGCACATACAAGAGCCTCCACCATAGTTGGGGTCAAGGAGTTACGTAACACATCGAGCACATGACCTCATGTGCTAAATGCGGCCTTTGATGCTACAATTGAGATGGGCATGGCCAAAATATCTTGCTCAATAGGAGAGAGGATAGGATATCTAGAATAATTTAGTTTCCACCAATTTAAGATATCAAACTTAGCATTATAACATTCACATCCCTCCGCTGGCTAAGATACAATGAAGTCATAATATCAGCACCAACCATAGGAGACTTTAACGTGTTTACCATCTTGTGCCCTTTAGCCTCTGGTTGCTCTGGAAACATACACCAGTGCGGTATTGCTCAAACAATGACGTTAGAGATGTCAATATTTTATCTTGTAAAATTTCCACCTTCTTGCTTTCATAAACATGATAAATCATCCACTTCCCATAATTCCACGTGAGTCAAGTATGCAAGCAATGAACAAGGTAAGATTGATGTCGTTCACATTGCCAAAATACTTATTGAATTTTGTCTTCATTCTCTTAGTCATTTCCCACAAGCTTTGATCCTCATTTGCACAACATTTGTCAAGCATTATATAAATCTCATACACATCTTTCACCATATCATTACTAATGACATAAGAAGTACCTGAAACTTTTAAAGTTGCAAACAACTTCAAGAAAGGAAGAAAGTGACGAACATACTTCGAATCTTCATTAGTGGGTAACTCTTTCGCCTTGGAAAGCTCTTCGACAAATTTACTATCATGAAATTCCAATGAGTTAAAGTTATTTGAAACTTCAAAGCTGCTTCCAACATCATGTATGCCGAGTTCCAATAAGTCTTGACATCCAAACATACAAAGACTTTTTGGACTCAATATTCTCTAGCTCAGCACATTCCTTAAGCATGGTTACCTCAAGTAACGTGTTTTTTACTTGGATTTTTTTGTCGTTGATGTTACTTCTTATTTTCAAAAAATGCCATGTCAGCATTTTCTGGTCAAAATTGGTGGAATGGATTTAATTAGCATAAGATGAAAAAATTTATGACTCAATTGACAAAATTAAAAAGTTTAGGACTAAATTAGCAAAAATACATTAGGTTTAGGAATTTTTAGACAATTTTCCCATCATTCTATGTGGTATAGTTGATGTAAAAAAAAATTTCTTTAATGTTTTTAATTTTTTTTCCTTTCCTTTCTTTTTCTTTTCGCTAGACATTGCCAGCCTTAGATAAGGGTTCCCGTTGCTGAGTTTGGCAAAGTTGCCCTCGCCGACCTCAAGTGAGCCTTTGATCAATCTGGCAATGGCAACCCTTGCCAACCCAAGCGTAGGTGCCCTTAGCCTAAGGGCCACCCTTGCCTAAGGCCAACACTCCATTGGCCATTGATGAGGCCCAATAAAGGGAAAAGAGGAAAAAGAAAAAAAGAAAAGGGAAAGGAAAGGAAAAAAAAAGAAAAAGAAAATTATAAAATTTGCCAATATCAACGTCAACCGTGTCATCTAAGATGGCTAACACCATGACTGGCAATGACTAAACTACCACATTAACGATTTCTAGTCAAAATTGACTGGAAATACTAAATTGACAAATAATAAAAAATTTAGGATTCAATCAATATAGTTTGAAGGTTTATAATAAAATTGCAATTTGTTAAAATGTTTAGAATTAAACTAGCACAATTAATAAGTTTAGGACTAAATTGCTGTTATTTAATATGGTTGGGACTTTTTGGATAATTTATTTTAGCATTTCTTATTGTTATTTTGTAGTCTTCTAAATCACGACATGAATATAGAAGGATGTAATTCCAGTGGCGTGCAAGTTTGTAAGGAAGCAGCCACTCATTTTTCGAGGGTTGGGTAAGGAACTGAAGATGTCAATTTCCTATAAATAAAAAAGGTCCATAATCCTTATGCATTAACTTAAATTTTCTAATCCATTTCTTCTTAATTGATCGTTAGCAAGTCAGCGTTGCCTTGGAGCTGATCTAGACTAGAATATATCAACCAATCAAAAGTGTTAAAGAAATAAAAGATAAAGTAAAATTGAGTGTCACGTTAGATTTACTAAGACTAGTTCACTAGTTCATGATTAATACTAAGAATGAATAATTGAGTTTTCTATTGTAGACACCTAATTTTGTTAACATATTTAATCATTCATAAATTGTATAGAAAATTATGGATCGATTTTTTAATCCCTAACAAAAATAATCTCCATTAAATTGCATGACATATAGACATTAGGAGCATTTTCATTACTAGTATTTAAAATTGAAAATATAAATTAAGAACATTATAAAATTTTCATTATAATTATTATTTAAAAAAAAAAAAAAAGCAAGACCAGGCCGGGGGCAGGCCGGCCCGCCCTTGTTCATGATTAATTCCGATAGAGAGACTGGGAGGTCGGATAGAGAGCTGAGAGTCCGAGCGAGCGAGGAAGCCTCCGCCGGCGGCGGCTGTGCTCGAACCCCGATCGATGCTTCCCCCTTCTTCCTCGGCGTCACATCCTCTGTAAATCTCCCTGTTCCTGGTTTAGCCGTTTGTCCCGAGGATCTCGCCTCGGAGACGTTGCAAGGCGGCCAGCCATAGCTCGATTCGTCTCGAGCTCGCCGTCTCCGAGCAGGGTAAGGACTCTCGCGATGAAATGCTCATCTCGTTGAATCCTCTGCTTTGCCATGTTCCAAGTGAGACGTGGAGACTCGTTGTCTTCGATTCATGCTTGTGTCAGGGTCTGAATAAGTTGGTTGCGTTGATTCTGAACATTGCTTGCCGATTTACTTCGGATCTGAACGTAAATTCGAGTGCGGTGTGGGTCAATACCTTCTTCTCAATCCATGCTAACTACATGTTCGATGAAATGCGTAAGCCAAATCCATAATCATCAGCTCGCATTATCCATCGTTAGAAAAAGCAAACCCATCATATTTTAGACATTCTTTGTCCGGAACACTGACCGATTGGCGCATTTGTTTCCTTCCACTCGTCATCGACTTGATTTTTACCATATCCGAGCATTTAACCAAACATCCGTTTTTGCCATTGTAGGCATTCTAGACTGTGATTCTCCACGAGAAATACGCTCTTTAAATCATTGATACGAATGAGGACTTTAGGTAAAAAAAACTAACGCTAGCCGTATCTCAACTTTCTTATTCACATCTTGTGCGTATTTGTTCTGCATATTTCTTGTTTGAAAAAAAAAATGTTTGATGGTTCATAGCGATGCTCGGAAGAGATGGTTAATGGAATTGTCGCCTCCAAGGGGTTGGTGGAGTGGTGAGGGGCCAGGGCTTGGGCTTGTGGGTGATTGATCCCAAGTTCGAGTCCCCCTGCCCTCCATTTTATAATATTCTTGACTTACATGGAGGCTTGTCTGTGGAGCCGGGCTAGTTCTCCTCCAGTTGGTGGCTGACCGGTCGGACCCTTATGGTGCGGCCGATGTGGGAGTCTGGGTCATCAAAGAAAAAAAAAATGGCATTGTCCATGGATGGTGGAGCATGGTGGCCGCATATAGCATGTGGTTGTGCCCAGGTTACTTTTAACTTGAAGCTTGAATGTGTAAGTTCCAACGGCAAAGAGGAGGCTAGAGTCTGCAAAACTGTATCTAATGCAGTAACAGCTACATCCCACAGAAAGGGTCATGGATCTTAGCATCGCACGATGAGGGCATAAAATTCTGGGAAACTCAGCTGTAGGCACAAACATCCTCGTACCGGACTTTTGACTTTTTGTTGGCAAGATCGACTTCCAAGTAGCGAGGTTGGCGTTCGTTCGTCAGAGCCGCTGCGTGATGCAGCAAGGGAAGCCATGACCAGCCAGCCTCGACTTGAGGGTTCTGAACCCTCAAAGCCATCGAAGATGCAGCGTGACGGTGCTTTTGGTTCCCGTGGTCCTCATCTCCGGCTCGATTTTGGATCCAGCTACCCTACTTGTCCCCATGCTAATATGTTGAGACATGAAAGGTTGTTCCTGTGGTCGACTCTTCAAGTCAATGGGGAATCAACAACCGAGGGCGCCACGACCCCATGAAGGGGACAACGCGAAGGACTCAGAATTATTGAATATTGCCAAAGTTGGACGATGCCATTGGTTCAGAATTTGCAACGTACTTAGTTGAGGTGTTTGCCAATAGCCCTTTGACTTAAAACTAGCATTTCCAGAGTTCCTTCTTTCCAATGAAAATCTCACCCGGGATTGTTTTTGAGAATTTTCCAGATACTACCTCAGGGGTTAATGATCTCTTTTTCTTCCAACTTTGCCTTAATTATATTATCTATATTCTAGTATTCTTCACCAGCTTTCCTATGCAGATCTGACCCACATCGCACGACGTGGATGGCGTCGGTGGCCCTCCTCAGAGGTCGCACGAATTCGGCACCAACGTGACCTTACCTGAGGCTCAAGGTTGCGCAACCTCAAGGTGGCGTTGCGAGGATCGCTAAAACCAGGTAAGTTGGGCACACTATCCGACTCTTGCTCGTACCGGTGTCGTGAAGTTAGAACAAAGCGTAAGTACCAGGTGTTCCGACAATTGATTGAGAACTCAATTTAATTACTACTTCCGCTAAAATTCCTTAGCAACTTAGATTTTCTAATCCAGTTCTCAATTGACTGTTAGAAAGTTGGCCTTTGCCTTGTCGCTGCTGCTCAAAAATATATATCAACCTATCAGAAAGTGCCCAAAGAGTGATGTTAGATTTATTAAGACCGGTCTTCAATTAATAACAAGGACGACTATTTTATAGATGTCTTAATGCACTAACCCAATATTTCACAGAACTACCCAATATTTCACAGAATATAAACTATATACATCCCACGCCTCAGTGCCAGCAAAACACATTCAATAACAATTCTGGAAAGTGGAAGAAAAGAGTATGATCAAACTTTCTTAGGGAGGCCGAATGAAGATAGAATCGAGAGAAGCGCGGCACAGACGAAGGCGAAGAGGAGGAGGCTCGCAGCCGCATAACCCTTGTCGAAGAACTTGTCATAGGGCAAACCCACAGCGTCGGACACTGACTTCAGGTCCTTTGTCACCCCGAATCCTGCAGCCGATCCCGTTGCCAGTACATACGATGCGATCTGTGAAGTATCAACACAAAACTCTAGGTCACTGGCGAGGTTCTTCTTCAAGATCAGTCGATTCAACTCATGTGTCAATAGTGCGAATCCGCTTCATACTAAAGCTATTATACATCAACCAGTGTGTATCGCTAGGTTAATGAATTTATATATCGACATACCTGGTCTGCAAAGAAATCAAAGAGAGTGACACCATCGCGGCTTATCAGTTGATTCGCCTTGCACATGCGGTGAAGTGTTCGCGCAATTTGGATGAGAGTGTATGCAGCTCCAACCACCATGGTTCCTAGCATGTACCTGCACAGCGTTCCTAGACATGAAGAAGATGCAGAAGTTGATCAAGCAAGATCACACAGCACGAACTCACCGGTATGCGTAGACATCCCTAAACCGGATTTGGACTTCCATGTTGAAGTATATCTGCATCGTGGAGGTGTCCATCGTCAAGACCACCAACGATACAACAAGGAAGACCAGCGTGAGGAGTCTCAACGTGAGGATCAAAGCTCGCGAAGCCATCGAAGGCGCCGGTGGTGCCGCCCTTGCTTTCACCTCCGGCCGATCTTATGAAACTTTGTTTCGCCCGTCTTCTATTGCTTTGATCTCTCCTCTATGTCCTGTCCTTCAAACCTAACACTCAAGCAGGTTATACTAATCTATTCATGCCCATCGTTTACGCCTGGGGTCAACCTGTGTCGTGAGGGTTGGTGACGAGAGTGACTCGACAACGCCATCTCCGAGGGCGACGGCCACAAAACCTGAAGTGTTCATCATTCCACTGACTAATGCCTTACGAAACCTTCGAGGCCCAACCGGACGAACACGTACTGGAGCAAGCATGTTCTTACCCATTACTATTAGGAAGGCCTTTTCTCACTTTGAATAATCAAAGCTTTTCTTCGGCCTAAACAGCATTCAGACCAAATCTAGTATTTTCTGTACTTCATTTCGCGAATCATGCGAAGAAAAGAGGAAAAAAAAAGAGGTGACCTTTTTGCTTGCTCGGATTTTTCTTTCGTTGATCTTACTTCTTATTTTCCTATCGCGAAAAAATTCTGTCGCCCTTTTATCTCCGTCAGTGAAATATGTAGAAGGCGAAGAGATTAATGGATTTCAATTTCTAGAGAAACCATACTCTAATTATATTTTCGCAACTCTCGCATCCTAGACCAAATAAAAACCTCGTTCATAATACAGAATCGCATGTGTGAATTCATCGATCGGCACAAATTGTCTTTCCATGTTCAACCCACATTGTAATGCAAATACAGTTTGTCATCGTCGCAGCAGCTCATAAACTCGGACATATCATGTGGTTGGCGATGGAAGCATCTCCCGATAAATGCTGTTTCTCAAGCTTGTACTTCGATTCTCGGTTCATCCGTACACTGTTTTGCTTTCTTAAACCGTAGCTCCATGTATGCATGTATAAGAAAATGGATCAACCATTGTATAATGAGCAAAAACTAGGAGGACAATGAAGTAAACGCCAACAACGATTCTTCAAGTAGGCAAAAAAGACTACGCCTCTCTCCTCCGTCAATTCCCACAAAGGAAAAGACAATTAGATCACGGGTCAAATTTGCATATTTTTGTTGTTTGTGAAAAAGTCCAAAAGGTCATCTCACAAGTCGCTCTTGCCACTTTCTCTTTCCACAAACCTTGTCCCTTTGTTCTTGTCCATTTGCTGAATCTTGCAGAATTTTATTTAATGCACAGACAGATTAAAAGTTCATCATCATGTACCTGGTCCGCCTCATAAAAATCCCTTCATTGCTTTTTTGGCTTTTTTTCCCTCCGTTATCATCTCCATTTAGCGGGCTAATGACTATTCCAGAGGCCTCGATCTACAGGAGGTCCCGAATAGCAGTTAAGAAAAACCTAAATGATGTGATGCTTAATACTATAATTCACTTAAGAGGTTGATCTTTAGCTAGGTACGGTACAAAGCATCAATGTATGGTTATATATTCAATGACATGACAGTGGCAATATCTTTGTGCATCAGGACATGGAACCGGCGAGAAGTCGGTGTCCATTGCCAGATGTTAATCAAGAAAGAAAAAAGATCACAAGAAAGCAGACAAAAATTTTACAGACACGAAAGAACAACAATATTGTTCTTACCAAAAAAAAAAAAAAAAACAATATTGTTGAAATAAAGGGAAGAAACAAGAATGACAGTGCTTTTGAGTGAAGCATCAGTATTTGGCAGCACCTTCCCTCACAAGAATGATTACACAGGTAAAACTTCAGGAGGAGGCCTGGAGTTGGATTAAAAAAAAAAAGGAAAGTAACCCCACAGGTCCTCCACTTGCCTTGAGACCCATCTTTTCACTTCTACATCATTTTGCAGGATATTTTCTTCTTCTCTCCTCTTGAAAGTTCACTAATTCGCGGTTCATCATACAAGGGTTGTTGTGGATTGGATTAACTAAGAAACTGCATGAAATTTAAAACCCATAAAAAATTTATTAAGAAACATGTACTGAAAAAAAGTGGTCTAAGCAACTCATGACAGGAAATGGGTAAAGGAAAGAAACTTAATTGACATATGCTAATGCTAGACGCACTCGTTTCGATGTTGGAGTCAATCTTGGTGATGATAATGAAAGACTGAGAGGCTAGGACAGATAGAGCAAGCGTACCTGTCAAGTCTTTAGTTGGGGCGGAGGAGAGATGATGTTGGTGATGCACTTTTCTCTCCTGTTTTTATCAATAAGGATGGTGATGAATGACCCATCTTCCTCATCATCTCTCATAGACTTTGAATCAGTAACTTTCTGACTCTGACTATCATGATGAATGTGACCGCCGGTTCTGACAACATTCCTCTCGGAGTCCTCTCTCATTTTCCTTCTCAGCTTCTCTTCTGCATCCTGCAAGAACTTGAACTTTGGAGGTGGTGATGCCCTGATCCTGTTGAACTCTGCATCAGTCGAGGACTCAAAGAGAGGGTTGAATCCATGCTGGTTATGGTATGTGTTCGCAGGGGAAGTGAGAGGGGGTGTGAAGAGAGATGGAGAGGCCAGAGGAGTGAGAAATGGGGTTTCCACTGTGAAAAGCAATTCACTCAAGCTCTTTCCTCTTGAGCCCTTTTCGCCTCTGGACCTGCCATCTTCTGACTCCAAGTCTTCTTTTGTCTCTTCAACAATGGTGAAGAGAAATCTGGGAGGCCCTCCAAGCTTGTGCAGCCTCATGAGCTCTGTCTCCATGCTCTCCTCTTCACATGGTTTTAGAATATCCTTGTTTGAGTGGACTTCTTGTAGCTGATTCTGTGAACCATTCAACTGGGTGTCAGAGATTAGTCCTGAGGGAGGGAGCACTTGGGGATTCAAAGCTGTTTGGCTCAAAGAAGATGGCTTTTTACAGCAGAAAATGTGAAGGAGCTCTTTAGTTGGAGTATTGTTATAGCCTTCTTCAATTGTTCTGTTTGTGAACCTCTTTTTCCAACAGAGCAAATAGTAGAATTCTGCAAACAGGGCTAAAACAAGGCAACCAAAGACCACACTCAACCCCAGTCCAATTCCACTCAAAGATTTCATCTTTCTCCCCCTCCCCCTTTTCCAGTCCTTCTCTAAATTAATCAAGGGAAGAGAAGCTACTTTGCCTTATTACAAATAATTACTAAATAGATAAATTAAGAAAAGTCACTATCTGAAATTACCCAAATCCCAAATGCATGTTAGAGCAAACCACTCTGCAGACCACATTGCAAAACTGCCGAAGAAAAAGAACCTCGCCCTGGACTTCTGAGAGCAGCTTCAATCTTTGCTCTGATCACGACTAACAAACAGTTAACCCTTCAAGAACAACTTAACTTGATCGAGCTCAGTGGCGGTGGCTCCGAATCTCTCGCCGCTTCATCAACAGATAAGAAGCTGGTGGTGAAAAATGCCCACTTTATCAGCTGAGAATAAACTCACATCACCCACCTGTCCAAACAAACCCAAAGATGCTTTCTTTCCTCAAAAATCACCATCCACAAATCACCAAGAGCGACGATGAAGAAGAAGCAGCTTCAGCTCTTCCTTTCTTCTTCCAACGCAAGAGCACCACCAGCTAACTTTTGGATAAATTTCACTGTCGCCATGTGACGGCCGTGAGACTCCTGAAGCACCTTCACTCTAAGATTTCACCAGGCACCAGCAAACAAAAAAAATAAAATCCCCCCCTGTTTTTTTTCATGGGGAGTAAAGCATGTGGATACTATGTTTAGTGAAGAGGGAGATGATTACAGCAACGAGAGAAAGAGGCAAGGAAAGTCGGCAATATACTTTACTGATTGTCTCCTTTTTATATTGGTTGGAAAATCACGTCCCTCGAGGGACGCGCACATGGGATCACAAATGGAAGGAAAAGGATGTGCCTTTAAAATCATTTAACGAGTGGAACTTCCAACAGTGCATGTACAAACTTGCCCCTCCTGTGCATGTACTTTTCCACCGCAGAGCTCTCACTGCTCTTGGTTTGGGAGGGCACTTCTGTACATACAGAATCCTCAGGAAAAAGCTTCAGAATCTGTGTCCACTTTGACATGAAATTCCCCCGGCTATTTTCAAAAGTCCACATTGAGCGTGGCCATGTGATTCTGTGTGATTGACTGGATTGCTCATTGTCTCAACTCCCCAAGTGCTTTAAAGGATGGCATCTTTTAATTCAAATCCTTAATTAATGCCCTGATAGAAAATGAGGAGCAAAAGGTTCGGGTTTGAATTTTTTGGTGTGCTTTGCTGGGAAGTTATCATCAAGTCGCTCCAGAAAATAAACAACTCGAGCTTTAAGCTGAGTTTAAATCTCAGTAATGGGGTCTGTTCAGTTCCATTTTTCGTGGTCGAATTGGTCTCCCGACTTTCCGCTTAGCATCAATGACAAGACACGACTCGACTATTGGCATCAAACCATTCAATTTATCAAATGGTGAATTATTTGATTCGGGCAATAGCAGACTTTAATCGGATGAACAATCTTGCCAATGGTCGGGCGTGAGTTGTTGGGCATGAACATGATCTAAGTTCAAGGCTTCAAGCATAGAAGTCCAAAAAACTGTTGAAGGCCCTTTGAACTTTAGTGAGCAGATAAGCTAACTTCTCTTTCCCTGATCAACTGGATATATATATATATTTTCCCCTTTCTTTAAATTATTGATCTGGTCTAGAATTTGGCTTATGGTAGATGAGCTCAGCCATCTGCTTCTTCTGGCGGTTGAAGGGACCGATGTTTAGACATTGATGATGGACAGGAGATGAAGTGCCAGGATGTTGCACAGATGTTTACACTTCATTCAATAAGGGTCCTCGCACACGATCAAAGTGGCAAAAAATGTGGGTCTCAAGTGCTGGATACATTTGTCATCATTAATGAACAGATGCGTGATCCGTATATGTATGGTTGATTGAGGCATTTAATTATCTTTTCAGGCTATGACAGCTTGAACATGAACTGAATGTGACTGATTGACTGATTTAGCATGTTCCTCCTTCATTTGTCCTGTAGTTGGGGTTGTATTTTAAACTATAATTATGGATATTAGAGCATTCCGTATTAGAGAATATAACTAGAGATATTATTCAATATTAAGGATATTCTTTGATATTTCTTTATTGTTTAAGATAATTAATTTTTTTATTTAAATTATTTCATTTCCTATGCATATTGTTTGGTTATAAAAACCATTTTCTAATAAAGTGTAATGAAAAGTTAATTGAGTATGTATATAGTCTTTATTAAAGATAAGATATTTTACCAGAGCCACAGAGAGAAAAGGACCCCAATCAACTAGATTTTTCTTTCTTCTTGCCATTAGTCTCAATCATTGTCTCAACCATGGGCTTCTCTGTTCCCTTCCCATGGCCAGCAACATCGACATCTTCGTCTCTATCAACATGTAAAGCTCCGCTCTAATCTCTGCTCATCTTTAGGATGGTAATGCATCTCCGTCTTTTGTCACGTCATCTTCTATAACCTTTTACTTTTGTCAATACTCAATGCCTACCATGAATATTGTTTGTTGTGGGACTCTCTTTCAATTGCCAGCAGCATCGATGAGTGAAGTTGCCAACAAGCATCTCAGTAGTTATAAGTGCTAGAGTAGAGCATACCTTCAGTGAGCAGCCAAAGTTGAACATTGTGGGGTTCATCATGGGGTGATGTTGTTTAGTTTGTTGCAATTCAAGTTGACTTTCCTCGTGTTTCTATCCAGGCTATATGAGAAAAAGGTGTCAACTTTTCTAATCATGTGTTTCTTCGGTGCTAATGCGAATCACATTCAATTTGTCGTGTATGGTCCGGCTTACATAGCGATTGGTCACAATCTATACATGTATAGATCTCACTAATTATTAAATTTTACCCAGCTTCATTTCTAGTAAATCCGATAGTATGTTATAAAGGACTATCTCATAGAATTCTTAAATCCCATAATTACAAGAACTATTGGGATTACTACAAATGACGCGGCTACTTAAACAAACCATCTCTAAACAATTAGAATGTTATGAACTTTCTTCAAAGAAGTGTTAGAAGAGTTGTTATTATTAGAATTTTTAAATATTATATCATGCTTTCATCTAATGACTTAAATTTTTATTGATAATAGTCTCACAAAATCTCATATGATGTTATAGCAAAATATCCCGAATTTGAGTCTTTCTAGGCCACGGTTTGCCTTCCCAATTATATATTTCCACACTTCTCACATGATATCGGAATAAGACCAAATCTTTTGAGCCCTTATTTATCTCCCTTGATTATTATATATTTTCACTTAGAATATTCAAATATGAAATCATGCATTCATTTAACATGTTAAGTTTTTAAAACAATTGGTAGCGATTTTACAAAATCTCATTATTATCATGCGGAGGGTGACTTTTTTGCACACTTCTCACGCCACATTCCTGTCACTAAACAATGCACTAAAAGACAGTCCCTTGTTACCAACAAGACATCAAACCAAAGGATCAACCAAGTCCAACCATTGACGATTCGCGCCATCATAGTTTACATTAGCAAAAAGTGAAACGAATTTAATAGAGTTCTAAACTTTCTGGGGAGAAAAAATGGATGGTCCCCGAGCATGACGCGTATCTTCCATATTTGGCATACGGCGGGGACAATGGCTGAAATTTCATAAGTCTCCAGGGTCCCTCTTGGCCCAATAAAGGTCGCCTTTGTTCCTTTGTTTTTTCTGCCTCTTGCGGTTGGTATAGATGATTGTTGGTCCCCATGAAGGTTTAGAGTTCATGAGAGAGAGAGAGAGAGAGAGAGAGAGAGAGAGAGAGAGAGAGTATGCTTATAAAGTCGATCGATAAAACCTGATTTGGGGGCCAGTGATAAGATTTTTGTTCTTCGGTTATCATAGTCAAGTCTGTTTTACAAGGTTCAACCAATCTGGAATTACCAGCAAAAACCAGCTCAAGACCTGAGATTTTCAGCCAAATTTGAGGACGCCCGCTTTGATCTTAGCACCCAATTCTTAATTGAATCTAGACATCTTCCATGCAGACAAGATATGGAGTTCTTGATCCATTTATGCACGAAATTGTAGACAACACTCTCTTCGAGGAAAAACAAGAAAACACTTGGGGGCAATTTTCACAGCACTTGATGAGGCTGCACGGCGATGCCCTCCAATGTAACAGTGACTTCTTGATCCGCCTCCTCGCTGCCGGCCGAGCCGAGCCTCCTCATCGGGATTATCTGCGGTGAGGGGGTGGTGTCGGAGCGGCACATCGGACAACTCGAGTGCGAGTACAGCCACATGTCGATGCACGGCACGTGGAACGAGTGCATGCACTCCGGCAAGGTGCGCAGCTCCTCTTCCTCTTCGTATTCGCTCAAGCATATCGCACACACGCCATCCTCGCCCACCATCTTGTTGCCTTTCTGATACTTGTGGGCCGGAATCAGGTGAATGGCCGAGTTCTCGATGCTGCTCGGCGTCTCTAAGGCCTCGGTAACGCGTAGCCACTGGGGCCGGTTATTGGCAGGATGGGGCCTGCAGCAGCCGATGGATAAGCAGTGGTAGATCGTCACCACGAGCGCGGCAGTTGCCGCCCCGATCAGGAGGACTGTTAATTGGGTGTCTCCGATGGAGCTATTCTCATTTCCCATCAAGCAAAGATAGTAACCAATGCTTAACAGGAATAGTTTAAGGGCAGTTCTACATAGGAATGACGGGGACTGCAAGAATTTTAGTGTCTTACATGTGCAGATTATAATACAATACAGTTCAATTCCAAATCACAGAATCAGGACAAAAATCGTCATTTATAATCTCATTTTCAGTCTTGCGATCTTACCGAAGCAAATGCGGTGCTCGTGACATATTCTTCTTCTCCTAAATCAAGGAGGTAAAAGCATGAAGTTAACAATTCACATTAATTTACACAAACGAATCTGGTCTCTTTTCTTATTACAGAATAATTGCAATCCTCGTGTTCTATGTGCATCCGACCTTGCCATCATCTCCAAGACATGTGTTTGTTTCTTTTCCCCTTCCTTCTCACGCAATGGAGGTAGAGATCCTGACAAGGCAAAAGCAGTTTCACAGCTAATCAACAAACCCCTCGCAAAACCATTTCCTTCTCGTGTGGTGTGGCCACAGCTGAATAGGCGAAATGATCCCAACGTAGCTGAAACGAGTTCTGGCTGCTCCTTTCATTCAGAGTCTAACCCAGTATGCGGATGCCAGGCAACGTAGGATTTGTTTAGCATATATTACTCGGCACGAAGTCCATACAGAACAGGCTTTCAATTTGCGCGATTCCGCTCTCTACCTATTCGTTGGGTCTTAGGATTCTGCAGAAGCCAGGCACAAAATCAGAAGGATGAAGAAGAGTATTACGGCTGCATCATGAACATGAAAGTGGACAAGAAAAGTTGAGCGACGGAGCATAATAGAGCATGCAAAAGTTTTCAACTCATAGCATCAGCAATTGAGTGAACATAAGCCTAGTTAAACTAGAGAATTTACTCCCAGCTACAGAGAAAATATGATGGGGTAGGGAGGATAATCAATTGTCACTTACTCTCTTGTCCCTTCAGATATTATCCATCAACAGATTTGAGGCTGCTCCTCAGGTCAAGGACAATGGTCCTAGCCAACAGGTGAAGCGTAGGATGCATGAATGAAGAGACTGTCATAACAACTCATTAATTAGTCGAGCGAAATCATTAGAGCAAAATAGCTCGAAATAATCTCAGATAGCGAAAAACAAATACACAGCCCCAAAACAGTTTGTCCAATTAGTGTTCTGTCCCCTCCCACACTAGCCGAAGGCAAACAAAAAGCACAAAGACATGTAACTGGAAGTGAACGATTGTCTGATTCATGAGTAAGCCCCAGAGAACCATGCTGGTCTTAAGGTTTGTTTGCATGAAAGCCAAGGTGGAAGAAACATTTAAGGCACCAGGATGCCATTACACTAATTTCATTCATTTTAAAAGCATTTGTTCATACAGTCCTCGAGCAATTACTTATGTTTTTCCCCCCTGCAGGTTTAATAACTTCCTTTCACTAAAACCTTTTTGTAAGGGCAGAAGAGTATCGGCCTGATGACGACTCGGTTTTCTGAGATCCTGCCCACGAACCGTAAACTCTTTCCTTCATTCACTGAAGCAACTTATTGGTCAACTCGTGCCAAAGCTTAGTACCCAAATCAATGAAACCAGAGAAGTGCATGGGGATACTAACAAACGAGACTCCGAAACATTTTTCATGGGATAAGACACTGCCCAGAGAACACGCAAACTCGAGCACAAGCCGCTCAGGATCCGCATTTGCAGCATTTCCTCAGAAAATTCGTCATTCATTCAATCAAAAATCCATGAAAAAGACCACAGATTCAGTGAATCCTGAGGTAAGAAAATAACGGAAATAAATACGGAAGGAAAAAAAAAAAAAAGGAGAACAGAGCGATTGATCGCAGTGGGATTCGAACCCACGACCTTTAGATTCGGAGTCTAACGCGATATCCACTCCGCTATGCGATCGCAACCCCGTCCTCTCCAAACAAAGCCCCCACTTAAACCCCTGAGAAACCCTCGCTCGGGAGCAGCTTCGCGAAAAATGCTTCGTCCCTCCGGCGAGCGCCGCTCGCTTTTCAAACATCATTAGCATTCTCAGCAAAACATAAGTACCATTGCGATCGCGATGGACAGAAAGAAAACCTCGAAACGGGATTAACCACGGATCGCATCGGAGATCCGCTGTCGCGACGACACTAATCGCGTAATCATCACGCTAACTGACCGGAACACTTATAGAGAGAGAGAGAGAGAGAGAGAGAGGTGTACCGTGGTGGCGGCGGCGATGATGGCGACGGTGAGGGGAGAGAAAACACCGGGGAAGGGACCATGATCGGATCTGAATCGGACGGGTGGAGACAAAAGAGGAGGATCCTCCTGTTTTGTCGCTCTGTTTTCTTCTTCGTCGGCGGCTTTGAAGGTTTTTGTCTCGACGATCGCCGTCGCAATCCTAACACGGGCCCGCGATGGGGCCGTGGATTCTGGATTGGGCCTCTTCCGTGGCCCCAGGCCCATAATTTCTCCGCTTTTCTCTCTTTCTCTTCTTTTCTTCCTCCACCTCTTAACTGCATTAAAATAAAATAAAATTAGTATTACGAAAATCTCAAACTCATATAATTTGACAAATTTATTCCAAATTAATTTTTTGATCATAAAAAATCCAAAATCAGTACACGATAGATTTATCCCATTTTAATTTTTTTTTACTTATCATTAATTTCTATTGAATTGAATTTATATTACAAAAAATCACAAATTAATACATTTATAACAAACAGATAGTAAAATCCAAAATTGATATCCCTGTCAACTCTCACATGCCATCAAACTTGGTATTTTAATTGTAAAATTCAACAAGAACTTATAGATGATAAATTTGTTATACACGTATCGGTTTTTGATTTTATAAATAATACTCTTCGAATGCACAGTTAATGCTATTTATCAAATAACAAATTCAATTATGATATAAACCAAATAAGGCCAATGGGGGTTTCAATTCCTAAAGATTTCGATCAAACATTCATTTCAAGGAAAAGTTTTTATAATTATCGATACTATGAGTTCTTAAAATGTGATGTGCATTTGAAATAAAATTGTTTATAAGTTATATGTTAAGATGTAAAGTATCGGTTAATATGCCCCATTTCTCAATCAAGTCAACAAAATTAAGCTTATGACACAAAAAAAAAAGGTTAATAATTGATTATATATCTTATGTTTAGTGAAAATGCGAAGTACTGGTTAACACGACCTATTTCACCGTCTCGTAAACAAAATTGGGCTAAATAAATTTCCCAGATTTTATAAAAGAAAGAGGTTAAAGTAAAGAATATATGAAAAAGAAAAAAGTCACAAATATTGTGGCTGCTGGGATTCGAGCCCAGGTCTCCACGGCCACAACGTGGAATTCTTACCACTAAACTACAGCCACAAGATGACAATGGTTCCCTACATTTTTATACATAATACAAAACGGTTGCACAATGGTTCGCTTCTACACGAATGATAAATGTTTTTATTTTTTTTTTTTTTCAGACCCGAACCCCGCATGGCTGGCAGGGGATAAACCATTTGAGGGCGACACGTTCAAAGCTAGCCTTCCTGCAAAGTGTCACCGGGTAAGTCGCTAAGGGCGCGCGTGGTAAAATTTCAAAGCAGAAATCAATTTCTCAATTTCTATTAGGACAAGTTTATGAAGAAAGAACCTGTTTGATAACGACTCAAAATTTCTATTTCAAAAGCAATCCGTTTGATAACAGAAAAAATTTCTATTTCAGGAATAGAAATTGATTAGATAACAACATAGGAAATTCTCAAATATAAAATAATAGCGAAATAATACTAAAATAATATAGAAAATCCTCAAATACAAAAAATAATCAAAATAATACTAATACATTAGAAAAGTTGAAAATACAATTTCATGGAATTTATATTACATGTGCTTACGTTTCCTATTACGTAATATTTTCTTTCGAAAAATAAACAACGTGGCAAAAAAATTGAAATTCAATTGTAGTGAATATGTCGTTGTGTTTTTGCGAAATTGATTTCACATTAATCAAATAAGTCTAATGATAGCCATGATTATAATAGTCTAATCTCCTAAAAAAATCCTAACTTCAAGTCTAATTCCAATTTCTTTCCAAATTTTGTTAAAAATATCCTCACCATGTTCAAAAATCGTCACCAATTTTTTTCAAAATTATCAACACTAGGATTATTTAAAAATTTATTATCAAAATCTATATTTTCATCAACACTCTTACAAGAACAACATATTTCTTATTAGATCTCTTTTCCTTATAAAAGAAAAATCGGATGAAACCCTAATGATTTGACCCATTTTTACCGCCTTAATATGAAGTTTATGATTAAAAAAATAGTTAGCCAAATAGAGTCGTTGGCATTTGGCATACACGGAAGAGTAGGTAAAGAAAAGACTCATTAGATATGAATATGACCAATTGACTATTACCATGAATAAAATCTCTTATGTGCAACAAATGAAGCCTTGTTCATTCAATTCTCACCATCTAGCCCAATGGTTAAGATTTTCAATCAATATTGATTAGAATGATTATATTAAAAAATCATTAAAATATTTTGGACTAAATTAACTATTTCTATTTCTATTTCAATATTATTGATCTAAAATATTTTGGACTAAATTGAAACGTTGAGAAAAAAAATTTCTATTTCTATTTCTATTTTAAAGCGAGAAGCTAAAAATTTTAGAACACGATTTCTTCGATTTCTCTATTTCGGAATAGAAATCTGTTTGAGAAATAGATAAATCAAATAAGTGCTATTAAACGGATTGCTCCAAACCTATTCGGGGAACGAGAAACAGAGAAATTGAGAAAAGAAATTTTATCACGCGCACCCTAAAAGGCTCAAAGCTAGCCTTCCTGCAACTTGCGTTGCAGGAGCTTCGAACACTAGACCTTCTTGATGGAAGTCTAGTGCCTACCCAGCTGAGCCACCGCGGCGGGTGGTCACGAATGATAAATGTTTGTCTCGCTAAAGGGAGGTAATTCAAAACACGTGATGGATAAATGTTTATCCTCGTCGAAAAATCTAGATGTGAACTTAAGCTGATATTTTGTTATTGGCCAAAGCCATCAAAATGATCCTAGATAGTGCTCTTTGAGATAAGTGTATCGATTCAAATAATATATGCTTTTCCAATTGATTTGTTGAAAACTCATCTATTTCTCAATGAGGTTGGATTGAGTAAATCAATAGTACTCATTCAAAATTGCCTAATCATGTTAAGAATGTACGTCTTACCCGATTCACCTGCCTAATTAGCATACCGTATCATTGGGTAACAAAAAAGAAAAAAAAAATGGAATTTCCATTTTCGGGTGACAAGACCACCAAAGTTGCTGTACTGATGACGAGGTCAGAGGTGACGTGTTGGATCCAACGTTGTGGATAAGCAAGAAATGGACTTTGCCACATTCGAATTCTCATTTTCTACAAGTTTTGAATTTGATGACATGATGCAAACAAGGTTCCCGTAAACATTCTAATTAACGTCATTTTTTGGAATTCACTTGGTATATTAACTTCTTAATTAATATACTTTCTATAAGATCAAGGTTTAATTATTTTGCTGGGTTTTCCACTCGGTTCAAGAACGCGAAAAGAGAAAAAGGGAAAGGGTGATATGCCTTCCCTGACCTTACCTGACCTTAAACATGGCAACGCATGAAATGCATGAAAACGAGCAAGTGAGAGAAAGCACGTCATGACGTGGCGCGCAATGCAGTTCCTGGACTGTCGCACGAGTTTTCCTCCGCCTTTTTAACAGGAGACGATCCGGCAGCAGAGCACCACCAGATCTTTCCCTCTGTCTCTCTGGAGTAATCTTGCAGAAAACCTTAAACATTGTCTTGTGGGTCTCTCTCTCTCTCTCTCTCTCTCTCTGTGCAATCATGATTTTCGATTTCTTTTGGTATCAGTGTTGTCACGAATTGTTTATTTTCATTCGTGGGTTGCGCCTCTTGATTGCTGCGCCTTTAGGTGGGGCTCTTCTTTTGTGTCGTTGTGAAGCTTTGCTTGGTGTTTTGCCTTTTCTTGCTTTCAAAGATTTCGCTGTCATTTAACCACCCACCCTCTCTCTCTCTCTGGTTGGAGCAGTTTGGTAGTGCCCCATCTGATTTAGGATTAGCACTCTATATATATAGAGTCGTCGACTAAGCCCATCCATCAAGAAACGGGGCAAAAAAAAAACCCAAGGTCTCAGCATTCTGTTGCTTCATCTTGACCCTATATGCTGTTTCGTTTAGGACGACATTCCAAGCATTAATCTTTGTTTTGCCTATGTGGTTTTGACTCGGTGCTTTCCTTTCCTCCACAGGCATTGGTTGGGATATTCTGTATACGTCTTTTGTGGTTAACTGGTCTGCAATCGGGACAGTTGAATTTGTGGATTTGTTTCTGTTAGGATAAGACTGACCGTTTCTTTTTTTCAATGCTCAGCAGAGTAGATTTTTGTTCGAGCAATGGCGAGAGAGGCTGCGAAGAGCGAGAACCATACTTCTCCGAAACCATCCCCATCTCCCTCTCCTTTGAGATTCTCGAAATTTTTCCAGGTAAATGCACATCGGATCAATGTTTGGTGATCGGTTTCTTTTTTAAGCAGCAGGTGTAAAAGCTCTATGCAAGAGAGCTTTTGTTTCCTGTCGTGGACTCTAAACTGTCGTCTGAGTTTTTATGTTCTGAATCAAATTTCATTCTAGAAAGTAGGAAATGTCTGTGTCTGATTGCTTATTATTTTGACAAGCTCAAGTACTGTCGTCTGTGCTCAGGTTCGCCTTGCATCTTCTTATTCGATGCAAACACATGTGCATTATGGTGTTAAAGCATATCCAAATTGCTTCTATCTAATATTCATATCGGTACAGTGAATATTACCTTTGATATGGTTATAAAGAAATTCTATCTTGGCAGTCCAACATGAGGATTTTGGTTACTGGAGGGGCTGGATTTATCGGCTCTCACCTGGTGGACAAGTTGATGGAAAATGAGAAGAATGAGGTTAGTTCTCGTAGCAACCGATTTATAGCCTTTTGACAGGCTTTCTTCTTTGATGGGTTAAGATAAATTTTGATCCTGAAGGTTTTTAATTATTAAACTATCTGACACTGTTTTTCTTTTTTATGGCTAAAACCTTTAATGTACCATACCATTGCGTCATTTATATCGATATCGTCATTTACTCCCTGAATTATTCTGTCATAGGTGATTGTTGCAGATAACTATTTCACTGGATCCAAGGATAATCTGAAGAAATGGATTGGCCATCCAAGATTCGAGCTAATTCGCCATGGTATCTCTTCTTTATCTGGTTATACGGTTGAAAATGCGCTGTCCAGTGGTAATCCACCCTTGAAATATTGGATTCAATTGCCATCTTTCTATGCCAATGCTCGATCAGAATTCAAAAGTAACACAGATTTTCACTGGACACCTGGCTAATTTTTTCTCTTTTAGTCTGGCCAAGAGCATTAAAACATGGGATGCAACTTTGAAATCCCAAATGTAGATGGAGAAGCAAGATTAGTGACATAGTTTTCGAAATTTTGTTCAGGATGAAGTGTTGACAACAGTATAATTGATGAAGCATCAGAGTGTACATACTTCATGATACCGTCTTGTATGCTATTATAAATTTCTAACTGGTCTCCAAGTCTGAAGTTTACTGCTGTTGATCTTCACCTTTCTCTTCCATTTAAAATAATTGAATCATCACATCCATGGAGCGGCTGAAATTGGGAAAATGACCTCTGTACGTCATGCAGATGTCACGGAGCCATTGCTGGTGGAAGTTGATCAAATTTACCATCTTGCTTGCCCGGCTTCTCCGATCTTCTACAAATACAATCCTGTCAAGGTGCCTCTCTCTCTCTCTCTCTCTCTCTCTCTCTCTCTCTCTCTCTCTCGGGATCAGTTGGTTGAGCCACAACCTTCATACCCAACACCCTGCTCCCCACCAGCTTTTGCATTTTATTAAAAATCTGACTAAAAAACATTTGATGCTGAACAGACCATAAAAACCAATGTGATTGGTACTTTGAACATGCTGGGTCTTGCCAAGCGTGTTGGAGCAAGGTTAGGGTCCACTGTCTCTATTGGTGCCTTGACAGTGAAACTGTCTTTAGTTTGTCATTAATGCTCATGGTAATCATTACAGGATTTTGCTGACATCTACTTCGGAAGTTTATGGTGATCCTCTTGTGCATCCTCAGGACGAAAGCTACTGGGGAAATGTGAACCCGATCGGTATGTTTACTTAGTCAAGACTTAGGGGAAAAGCTTTTTGCATTATGGTCATAGGAGGTTGAGTTCTTTGCATCATGTTTAAATTGTCTAATTGAAAATGGGTCCTGTTCCTAGTGACAACTTGGTAATTTTCATTGAGTATCTTAACTCTCTAAGTACACGGAGGGGTATTACTTCGT
Organism: Eucalyptus cladocalyx; assembly: GCA_017140615.1. Lineage (NCBI taxonomy): Eukaryota > Viridiplantae > Streptophyta > Magnoliopsida > Myrtales > Myrtaceae > Eucalyptus > Eucalyptus cladocalyx. The sequence goes on along the minus strand of CM029522.1, from coordinate 51,527,475 downwards.
GGTACTGTGGCAGAGGTTGGCAAGAATGTTTGCAAGAATGTTCCAACGAGTTAGTTTGGAAGAATTTCTGATTGATTACTAAAGTGGTTGTCGAAATTCCACAGGAGTTAGAAGCTGCTATGATGAGGGGAAGCGTGTTGCTGAGACCTTGATGTTTGATTATCACAGGCAGCACGGGATAGGTAAAATGCCACATTTCCTTATGCCACTTTACCTATTGATGAGAACTGGAAGTTTGGTGTGCAGGTCTTGTCTATATCTTCAGTTTAAACATCTCTTCATTCTTACACAACTTATTAACCTTGACAGAGATAAGGGTTGCTAGAATTTTCAACACCTATGGACCCCGGATGAATATTGATGATGGCCGTGTTGTTAGCAACTTCATTGCTCAAGCAATTCGGTAGGCCTGCTGTTTCTTGCAACTCAAAATTTTTCATCTACTGTCCAAACATCTTTGCCATGCTTAGACCCCTGGAATGAGGCTAAATCCTATTGCATCAGCGTCACCAAAAAAATGCTGCTTATGCAGGGATGAGCCCTTGACTGTTCAGGCGCCTGGAACTCAAACTCGAAGTTTCTGCTATGTTTCTGATATGGTATTAGAGATTTATACATCCTTTGTCATATTGTTCTAATGAAATATGGGGTAGCAACAGTACCAGAGCATTAACTCTATTCCTGAAAAATTGAAGGTTGATGGCCTTATTCGACTGATGGATGGAGATCATACTGGACCGATCAACATTGGGAATCCAGGTCACGACGCTGCACCTTTTCAATGACAAAAATGGTCCAGTATGTGATGAAATTATTTTCCAACTTACTTTTATTTGGCATTTCAGGTGAATTCACTATGCTTGAGCTCGCGGAGAATGTTAAGGAGGTGTGCCTTTTTTTTTTTTTCTCTATCAATCCATTGTTGATCTGTATACCTGTACTTGAGTCTCATCCGATGTCCGGCGATTCATTGTAGAGATGTTAAGGATACATAATTCTTAATGGTCTTGATGTCCACTTTCTATTGACACACAATCATGCGATGTCGCAGCTTATCAATCCTAATGTGAAGATTGCCAGCGTGGAGAACACACCGGATGATCCCCGACAGAGGAAGCCGGATATCTCCAAAGCCAAGGAGCTGCTTGGCTGGGAGCCAAAGGTGAAGCTGCGCGACGGCCTGCCGCTCATGGAGGACGACTTCCGATCGAGGCTGGAGAAACCCAGGAAGCATTAAACAATCACACCCCGACAGTGGACGACATTGTCGTATTCGAGCTTGAAATTATCATGTTCTCTTTCCTTGTTTCGTCAGTGGGCCGAGCTCATCTACTCGGTTGTGAACGTTGAGCTTTTTCTACTTCAATCCCATTCTGTGCTCGTCCAACTCCTTTCTTTGTTACTTTTTCATCAGCATATGGATTCTCCTGTCACGCAAACGATGAGATTATGACAGTAGTCATTAGTACTGTAGGTGCTTATTTCAGACAAACCAACCATGGATGAACTAGTTCATAGACTATACGGCTTGAGTCGAAGTTCACTCGCTGTTTCAAGATGTGTCCTGGATGCGTATGGTCGGATCGGCTCTTTCCTTCACACGTGTCAAAAGGACCGATGAATGCCCGTTTATCAGGGGATCCTTTCGAAAATGCTTCCAAGACTCGGTACTTTTCAGTCCTTTAACGTAGTTTGTTATTTCAAATTGAAACATAGTTATGGTAATGACCGGTAACGATAACGTCCATTTTAGTTGAAATCTCATTATCGTAATGAATGTTTTACTCGAATTCATTAATTAAAAGAAAGATAGCAACATTTTCTTTATCTTACGATGCAAATCGATCGGAAAGTCTCTTCTTCTTCTCAATCCCAAGTAAGGATCCTGCATAAAAATAAAAATGCATCATCAAATTATGAAAAAACAAATTGGCAATTGAAACCTCTGAAGCTCTGGCCAATAAGGGAAGTTGGGAGCATAATAAGAAAGGAGGGGCACTTTGGTCACTTGGCCAGCACCATTTTTGGAAAATCCCTAATCTCATTTAAGAAATCTTGATAATTGCCCACTCATGTCCCCACTTTTATTCTTTGCCCTAGGAGAAAACCAAGATTCCATCTCAGAACTAACCCCCTTAAACTCCACAAGCACGTTAAAGAAACACTGTCTCTCTCTCTCTCTCTCTCCTCTGTGACAGCTAATAAGCCTTCAATAATCTGCGCCAATTCATACAGCTAACATACGCATCGTCCGAAATCCGAGAAACCCAAATGAGGAACCTCCCTCCCCGTTCTGAATCTCGCCCCAAAATTCTGTCTTTCGCACAACCAACTGTATAGCTTTCCTCGTTGTTCGAATTTAGAAGAGGCAGTCAGGCGAAGGAAGGAAGGAACGAACGCGACAGAGACGCACGCACGCGCACTCACTCTCTCTCTCTCTCTCTCTCACTTCGCGTGTTGCGACTTCACTCCCAAATCCCACCACCACCGCCCATCGAAGAGAAAAGCCTTCGGAGCTGCTTGTAGGGTGGGCGAAGGAATAGGATTCCCCGCACGGCGGCGGCGGCGGCGGCGGCCATGTCCTCCGCCTTCAGCTCCTCGAGAAGCAGCCCCAGCGGCTCGAGGCACCACCAGTTCGTCGGCGGCGGCGTCAACAGCCCCGTCGTTCTGGGCGTCTCGAGGTTGAGATCTTCCGCGGCCAAGAAGCCGCCCGAGCCGCTGAGGCGAGCTGTCGCCGACTGCCTCTCCTCCAGCTCGGCTCACCATGGGGTCCCGTCCTCCACTGTTGCCTTCGAGGCTTCCAGGACTCTTCGGGTGCGCTCGAATTTCGATCCTTTCTTATTTGTTTGCTGGATTCTTGATTTTTTGGGGTTCTTGATTTTGTTGGGTCTTGCCGTCTTGGTTAGATCTTGCAAACTTTTGATTTTGGTCCTAGATGGGGGTGTTTGAAATCTGGGTTTCGCAGCGCTGGACGTGATTTAGTTTTAGTTTGGTTTGATTGCGGAGTTACTGGTATTCAATGCTCAGTTTGGTTGCTTGTAATTGATGCTGTATTGAAAGGTGGATCGTTCAGCTGAAGTGGGGCCAATTTGCTCGTGGAATCTATCTTCTCAGCTGTCATAGATGAACGAATTGATTTGCAGAAGAAATGTCCCTAGTTTGCTATATCTTCTTGTCATTTGGAGAGTTCAGGCTGGATATAGTTTGATGTTCATAAGAATTGTGTGCTCATTTGTCGAGATTATGCAAGAATGACATGATTTCTAGTGAAAAGGGGGGCCCACCCTTGAAGCACACTGCCGCTGCACTAGCTAGTTGACCATTCTGAATGGTTCAGTTAATCACTGTAAGCTTCTAAGGAAGGCATTCTTATGATAATCTTTGCAAGACAATGCCCTTCTCAAAAGCTAGGATAAAGTTCACAGTTTACACTCCAATGGGATGTCCGATTTTGGCAACATGAAGTAATTGTTGACTTGAGTCTAGTCGGGAAGAAACTGTTGCCACCACAAGTCCACAAAAATGTTTTTTAATTGATTGGCAGAAAGCGTTTACAATTGGTTTGCAGTGGGCTTTCATTTTTTTTTCACGAATCTTCAAAATGGTAGTCTTAAGAAATGAAATGTGCTTCCCTGATAAGTTTGTATCTGAAATCACACAACTTTCCTGGAAAATGAAGCTTGATCCTCATCTAAGACCATGTTTCTGTGAGTATGGCAGTATTGCTGGCAGTTTTCAAGGTACAGATAAATCATGTGGTGGTTCTTTTTCGAGAAACTGTTTACTGGCACTTTGTACATATGTATGCTAGAACTTACGAGTTAAAGGTTTAGATTCTTACAAGTTGTCAATGGCAGGACTACTTGGCTAGCCCTGCAACAATTGACCTGGCTTACAGTTTTATGATAGAACACACTATTTCAGAGAGAGACCGCAGGTATGCTGGTATCTTTAATCTCTTGACAACCACTGCTGTTAAGCTTTTAACTGTTTTATATAGGACTAGCAATTTCTGACACGAAGCGATAAAATGATTTGAGCATGATCCAACCGAGAGCAATTTATTGAGAGAAACCTGAAACTCACACCACATGAATGCAAATATTAAAAATCGACGCAGCCAGACCATGCGTTAACACATATTTTGTTATCTGTCTGTTGCAGTGCACAAGTAATTTACTTTGGTATGTGGTATGCAAACTGTTCTTTTGTTTTCCTTTAGATACCCAGGGAAAGGTGCTGAGTTTGCAAATGTTGAGTTCTCAGTCATTTGAATGCTTCAGGCACCAACTTCTGCGCTAGGAGTCCACTCTCCTCTTCCTCCTTCTGTGAACTAGCCCTAGAAAGTTATTAATGAAGGGAAAGGATGAAGAACACTTCAAGCTCTTAGATTGCTCTTTGATTTTACACATCATTTTCGATTCTTTGACTTCAAGATGACATTTTCATTAGTTCTCTTTTTGAAGCCCTGGGCCATAGCTAGAAAAAATTCATTTGATTATGCTTTTGATTTCTTAGTTGAATATTTTTGTGATATGTGTTTTCAGTAATTAGTTTGATTATTTTGTGGTTTTACTTGGCAGCCCGGCTGTAGTGGCTAGATGTGTGTCTCTTCTGAAAAGATACCTACTAAGGTATGCGCTTCAACTATCCAGACTGTTTGGTTGCTAATAGATTCTAGATGGATGGTTTTTAGTTTTTGTGGTTGATGTCCTAGCACCATTTGATTGATTAAGATACTTAATCTTTTATTAATTGCCTCTTCAAAAGTGAAAATGTTTGAGAAGGTTTTATTGAGCTTCAGTGTTCCGGCTTCTGCGAATTGTAAAGTAATAGGTTTTGAGTGTCCTTAGTGATGCACTTCTCATGCAATTACCAAAATAGGTTCTTTCCGTCGTATGTTTTTGGTGCTAAAATGCTTATATAGTTGAGGAAAGATCTTGAAGAGAATTGCGCTTCCCATCTTTCCAACAACATGAACTACTGGGAAGTGAAAGGCTGACTAACTGGACTCCTGTATCAGTCCAATTGATACAGATTGAACTTCTGTTTTAGTTGGACTGTCAACTACAATAACTTAAGGGCAGTTGGTCATTAGATGAATCCTGTATCTTATTAGGTTATCAACTATTGTTTCTTTAGATGCATCATGTCTAGTTAGTGCACACCTGAGTACATTATGTCATAGAGCCTTCGAGGAAATTTCTTTTATGGTTTCTCTGTGGTTCAGGAGTTTATGCTTCCTGCTTCTTTCACAGATATAGACCCAGTGAGGATACTCTACAGCAGATCGATCGGTTCTGTATTAATACAATTGCGGAATGCGATGCTAACCCAAATAGCAGAGTAGTTCCAAGTAAGGTTGCACCATCTTCAGCGCCTCCTTTGCCTGTGTCCAGTTTTGCTTCTGGAGCGCTTATTAAGTCACTGCATTATATTCGTTCTCTCGTGGCTCAACATATTCCAAGGCGGTCATTCCAACCAGCTGCTTTTGTTGGAGCTGCTTCGGCAACCAAAAATTTACTCCCATCATTGTCGTCCTTGTTAAAACGATCTTTCAATTCCCAGTTAAGCCCCTCAACTGGTGCGGAATCTCTTGAAAGCAAGGACGATTCAAGTATATCTTCTCTGAACAAACTCAATCCTAAAAGTGTCGACTATGTTGAGGATATTGATTATATAGCTCCTGATGTCCTCAAGTGGCGCCTTTTAGGGGATCATCAATCATCATTTGTGTCACCTGAAAGGTAATTCATTCTGAACCACACATATAGGTGTTTCATAGGAACCTTATGCCTACTTGTGATTTAGCTTGAGTGTGTAATTGACGTTGGCTATGACACAGTGACCGAATTGTGAGTTCCCAAGACATGAATGCACATAACTTCCTAGAAGTAGGTGCAGCGGCACTCCTTGTGGGCGATATGGAAGCTAAGATGAAAGGCCAGGCTTGGAAGTATTTTGGCAGTGCTGATATGCCTTATCTTGATCAACTGTTGCAGCCTTCTCCTGTCACGACAATCACCAGCTCTGCCTCTGCCCGTTCTCATCTAAGGTCTATAACAGCTTCTAAAAGGTCTAAGCCAGGCCCTCATCAAATTTGGTATGTATTCATTTCACAATTGCCTTTTCATGTGTTAGAGGCTTCCACCTTATCTGTGAAATGCAGTGTGCCGAGTCCTTCTAACCAAGTATCTGTTGAGTAAGTGAACTGAAACTTGCAAGCAAGTCAACAAGCAGCTATAGACAATTTTTTTTTTTTTTTTTGGTAAAGGGCTTATTTTAGGTTGGATCTCCCCTCACTCCCTGCCTCCTTATGTGGCACTATTGTGATGCACTAAGAAATCGGATGCTGATTCTCAAGGATATAAAAGCCTTTTTAAGCAAGGACTGAACATTGGGTGCTGAACTTTTGTAGTGTTAAACACACTAAATCAGTTGATGGCTGGTGAATCCATATTGATGCTGAGATAGACTCTCAAATGCCTTCTAATCAATTTGGCTGACTGTGTTCTGGTTGGATATTCCAGAAAGGAATATGTCATTTTTGGTTGGGTCTTGTTTAAAGTGGCATTGGTTTGCTGCAGGCCATAAATGTTCCGCTGAAGGACCTTTTGTAGTGTGATAATGCTCTTTCACGCGATGCTTCCTCTTAAGTACCTTTGTTGTTTGTAGGGGTATTTAAATCCTGCTTTCTCTTCCTTACATTAGGATGGATAGCAAGACAACTGCATCTTACTGGATGCTTCCAATTTACATGAATCTTTTTTCTGATACCTGTTGGCCTTGAATTATGTGCTGCATATAGCAGTATGAGTCTTATATTTTGCTGCCTTGGGTAAAAAAAGATGGCCCTTAACTAGATATGAGGAAAGCTGAGAAACTAAGAGTCTAAGAATAGACTTCGTTTATCGTTTTGTATATATCACCCCTGTCTAAGATTAAAAGCTTCATTTCGGCATTATCAGTTGAACATGCAACTCTCATTTTTCAGGGAGGAGTCTCCTACAAGCACATTCCGACCTCGTGCTCGACCGCTATTCCAATACCGTCATTATAGGTGTGGCATAATTAATTCATAATTTTCATACATAGTATTATCTCATGCAGTTGCGTAATTATTTTCCCAAGTGTTGAGAATTGGTCTGGATAATGGTTGATGTGAGGTTCATATGGCATTGTTAATGTGTGGTTCATATACAAGTTACCGTTGAAGTTCTATATATATATATAAAGCAAAGTTCATTAAACTAATCAAGAATGTTGAGACTTCAAGCCATCCATTTAAGCGGAAGCTTAATTTCATTTTTATATCCCAACCTGTGCATATGTGTCCCATACCCCTGAACATGCAGATCTGAATCTCATCTTTTGTTTTAGAAGAACTGATGTGATAAACTGAAGGAATTGGGAAATTAGATGTTCCCCTTTAACATTTTATTGGGTTATGTTAAAATGACTATATAAAAGTTGAAGCTTGGAAGTGTGATTTGAATAGTCTTACTCTGAATTTTGTGCTTCATGCATTGTTTTGCACTTTTTGGGCAAATTATACTGATTCTCATGTCTTGTGGTCATTGTTCATACTAGTCATGGATTTCTGCTGCATCATGCATCAATTGTACATGATTTTTATTCCCTTAAGTGTATTTACACAAACCCTACTATATTCAGTTTATGTCAAAAATTTACCAGAATTTGTGTCTCATTGACTGTTGAACAATTTGACCGAAGAAATGCTCAGCTATATCAAATGTGGCTTTTGGTTCTGGCTGTTAATGGAAACTTCACACTTGCAGTGCAATAAATCATCCTCAAAATTTATTTTGTTGCTCAGCTATATCGAATGTGGCTTTTGGTTCTGGCTGTCAATGGAAACTTCACACTGCCAGTGCAATAAATCTTCCTCAAAATTTATTTTCTGCTAATCATGTGTGGGCAGTTGTACATGCACAAACCCTCCTCTACTCAGTTTGTCAAAAATTGACCAAAATTTGTGTCTCGTTGATTTGTTGGATTATTTGACCAAAGAAATGCTCAGCTATATTGAATGTGGGTCTTGGTTCTGGCTGTTAAGGGAAACTTCACACTGCCAGTGCAATAAATCTTCCTCAAAATTTATTTTGTTTCTCCTTTTTTGGTTTTATTACCTTAGCGCAACAATGTCTGTAATTAGTTCCTACATCCAATAATGAAATCAATGCATGAAAATTCCTCTTCTTTGTCCTCTGATCTGAATGTTTTTATCTGAGATGCATGTCTTACAGAGGCTTTTGGAGCACAGTGCAGTAGTACCATGTTTTAATGCAAATAATTCTTGCATATATGCTCTTTGCAGGCTGATTCAGCTCTCTCACTCCTCCCCCCCGGCAACCCCTTCTTCTCTTCCTTTTCTTCTGACGTCAATTTTTTCTATTATTCAGTGAACAACAACCTCTGCGACTTAATCCTGCCGAGGTTCAGGAAGTGATTGCTTCAGTCTGCTCGGAGATGTCTTCTGCAAATGCTAACATCATGACAGTGTCAAGATTAAATAATGCTGGAAAGCCAACAATGGATGTTGCTATCAGTGTTCTCGTTAAACTTGTTATTGACATGTACATTCTAATCACCTTTTACTTCCAATTTGTGCCTGTGCACCTTAACTTAATGCACTTTCTCGATGTGTGATCATGTGTCGATTGTGCTTAAAACTTCATTGTCAATTGGTGCTTTGATCACAGGAGTCAATATAATCTGTCATATATGCTGTACTTGCATGTTTAGTTCGCATTGAGATGTACACCACTACTTGCATACGTCACGTACAGACCTTTCACAGTATTGCATCACGGCATTACCAACTTCTATATTTTAGGGGGTTGCATTATGTTAATATGGATGTATATTTTTTTTTTCCCATTTAACCATATGCCTAAGTGCTCTCTGCATGATATGGTATCGTGACTTAAGCTCATGGGTTTAAGGGAGAATATTGACACATGTTAGACCATTTTGAGTGGATTTTCTTAATATTTAATATGAATTGCTTACCATGGTGCGTTTGGTGTCTGTCTTTTAGATTGTTTCTTAATTCTTGACTTGGATGTAAGATCAATGTGAACTGGGGGTTTTTGCTTGTAGGTATGTTTTGGACCCTGGGCCTGCTGCTCCTCTCACCCTGTCCATGCTTCAGGTGTTGATTCAAATGGATATATAAATTCAATAAAAAATTATGTGCAAAGATTCTAATTTACTTGTAATACCCTTCCAGGAAATGCTTAGTTCTACCAGAACAGAGTGCAGGGCACGTGCTTTTGATTTAATTCTGAACCTTGGAGTACATGCTCATCTATTAGAGCCTGTGCTGACAGACATTCCTTCCACCATTGAAGAAGAATACTGTCAAGAGACATATCTTGATAGTGAAACTCAAGTTGGAATACATGGGCTGGCAAAAAGTTCTTTCAAAAGAATGGAATCTTCCACAGCTATTGATGATTTGGAGTCTTGGATCCTGAACATTTTATATGAAATTCTTCTCTTTCTCGTTCAGGTATTATGATTAACTGAAACCTAAAACTTTGAGGCAATATCTCTTGCAATTTTAGTTGGTTTGGGTAAGCATCTTGTTAGGTGTTGACTTATCCAAATCATGAAGAATCTGCATGGACTTTGTGTGCATGACTGAACTCTTTGAAATTTTGAGTTCTTTAACAAATTTGCATTGTCGAGAGTGTCATCGAACTCTTTCCCTTCAACTTAAGGTTGAATATTTTTGAAATTGGGAGCTTTGCTGTAGGAATCTGGCACATCTTGATAATTATCTTCAAAGGTTCAGGTCTTTGAGTGATATGGTTTGCATAACTTGAAGAAAGCAAAAAAACTCATTTAAAATTGGAATTTGTATTCCTTCTTTTGCATATGTTTTCTTTTTGCGGTTGAATCTCCCAAAGATTTTATCTGAGATTTCACTTCACGGTTGAACTTGAATAACGTGAGTAAAGATGTAGCTTGGTAACTCAGATCTAAATGAAATGTCAAAATAATTAGAAGTTCTATCAGCCAAAATATAGAATATGTGTATGCAGCATGAATATATGTTGTGTTCTTCCTCTTAGATTATTTCTATGTAATCTTCTCAAGGGTTCCTCCTGCTTGTTCAACAGATGGAAGAGACGGAAGAGTCTGTCTGGGCCTCTGCACTTAGCTGTTTGCTCTATTTTGTCTGTGATAGGGGCAAAATTTGGAGGAAGAGGTTGCAAGGTCTGGACATAAGGGTGAGCAACCTTCTTCCATGTTTATGTTATGTTTACTTAGAAGTGTCATGTTCTCTCTGCTCCAAGTAGTAAAGAAGATGTCATCATCAGCATCACTTGTATCGTTTTCAGCATCACACACACCCACCCACCCACTCACGCACACACATACATTTAACAATTGTTTAGTTAATTGAGATGTAGACTTAAAAGCAAGTAAACATTGAGAATGCTGGAGGTCTTCAGGTATTCATTTTTAACTAGATGTGAGCTCCAACTATGGATTTAAGTAAGAAAGGGAAATGTGGAATCAAGGTTCAGCAAAAGCCTGGAATAGCTTTTACAAACATGTCTCTAGGAATATTATCTTGGTTTATGATTTAATTAAGAAGGTAGTATTTTATGCTTCGCTGTATGTAGGACTTTGTATAACTTTAACTATGCATAGTAAGTCTTGCAAGTTCAGTCCGTAAAATCTCTCGTCTGTTTCTTTGCTTTGGAAGAACCAAACCTACTCTGTATGTTTACATAAAAGAAAATGTGGCTGCTTTTACTTTTAAACTTCATCATTGTACTACACACTTAGAATGGAACACTTTTTTTCTATGGTGATTACATTAATAGGTTCTATACATTTTTCTTCTTGAAGTTCGGGGGTTACCTTTAGCTTCTAAAATTTTCAGTTTGTCATTGATTGAGGATGACGTTGGCATGATAGAAAGTCTGCCACTGATTAATCTGGGGTAACGGTTTATGTCTAGTTAAATTTATTATGGAATAGTTCTCCTCTTTCAAACTAAAGTATGCAAAACTGCCAATTAGTGTTCAGAGACTTTCAGAGTCTTCTGTCTTTATGAACAGAAAGCGATCATAAAAGGAAAAGGAAAAATGCTTTTTACCCATCCTTCAGGATCTGCTTTCTCATATTAAGTAACTGTCTTCTACTCTTAACAGTAATTTTGGATATTCTGAAGTGTCATTCTAATGGACCAAGCAGACTTAATATTAGACTGTTTTTAATTGCAAATACTTGCTATTGAACTTTCCTCTTCTTCCTTCCTGTATCAGAAGTTGTGTCATGTTTTAGTCTATGGTATGAGTTTCCTGGGACTAAAAGTGATCCAGTTTTTCTCTTGTCTAGACAGTCGTTGTCGTTCATGTTTTTGTGGGCGAGATTATCAGAGACTTGGTGCGAGTGTAGGTTTTGATTGTGTTCATAGATATTGTTTTGCTCGGGATGATGGACAGATCTGCTGTTAGATAGTATTGCATTTCTTCTTCTTTTTTTTTTTGGTTATCTATATATAATCTCAGAGAAAGGTTTGATTTACGGTTCTTTTTAATAATTTTCAGGTTGTCAAATCACTTTTAGAGATCAGCAGGAAGAATTCTTGGGCAGAAATTGTTCACAACAAGCTTATTTCCATACTAACTAACATGTTTTATCAACTTCCTGATGAATCCACTGACTTGGTTTTGAGTACCCTGCTTTTTCTCTTTCACCAGGTTGATCTTATTGGAGGGATTGAGTTTATATTACTTGAGGTATTCAAATTTTTAATATGCAAAATTGATTTTGTCAGTAGTTGATAGGCTTGCTGAAAGACTAAGAAGGAAAAGCAGGGGTGTATTGCTGCTGAACTGGGAATGAATTGCCTCCTTGTGTAGTGGTTTATAATTATCCCTATGTTCTTTATTTTCCCCACTTTTAACTTTCCTCTACTTCACGTCACTTTTAAGAAATAATATTTTAATTATAATGGTATTATGACTATAAATCAAACTAATGGTGATTTTTTCCTTTGCTTTTAGAAAAATGTCAAATTTTAGATAAAGTTTGTTCTGGTTCAGGGAGAACTTGATTGATTCTTTCTTAGATACATTCCACATGAGCAGCCTCTTACCTATTTCTTTCAGATACAGTTATACATAAAGATTGATGCTTTAACATGTTAACTATTGGGCAGATAAAAGTTCCACTTCTTCAAATGTAGTTATTCTTTTAGATATTGTTCTGGAGGAGCTGCTTTCAAGTTAATTGTGAATGTGTTGTTACCCAGTTAACTTTTTTTTTTCTTTTTTTCTTTTTAAAAATCTAAGAGTTTCTTTTTACTTGCAGAAATTCTACTGAAGGAACTAGTTGCTTATCTCCCTTGTGAAAACATTTGTATTAAACACTGGTGTCATCTCACCTTAAAATTTATTGAGTCATTGAAGTCTCTACAGATTCAATTATGTAGCAAACAAACACGTCAAATGTATAAACTTGTTCCCTAGCAATGTCTCCAGGTGATAATGGGAGCACAAAATTATATCTGCATGCCCAATTATAATTATAATTTTCCAAAATTATTGGTGACCTGAGATTGGTTGCTTTACCCTGATTTATGGGTTGGTTATTAGTTGCTTGTCTAGATAAAATCAAATTTAAAAGCATCCTTCTCCAAAATCATCCTGGTTCCTGATACTTCTCTCCCACATCTGTGTGTTGCTTTGCAGTATTCGCTTCGTGAACTCAAGGGAAGAAAGGAGAAATTTGTATCTAGTGCTTTTTGACTATGTCTTACATCAAATCAATGAAACATGCTTAGCAACTGGAGCCTCTGAATTCACTGATGATGAGATTCAACCTCTTGCAACCTTGCTCACTCTGGCAGACGCACCTGAAGCTTTTTATATTTCTGTTAAACTGGGAGTACAAGGAATTGGCGAGATCTTGAGAAGGTCAATATCTGATGCATTGGACAGATATCCAAACAGCGAACGACTAAATATGGTACTTCCACCTTCATTGGACATCTGTTTTACCTTCTGTTGCATTTTCTTGTGTTGAGTTTCAAGGAAAATATGTTGGTATATCTACAAGATCTATGTGTTATATTCTTTTATTTTGAGTGGGCACCTAGGCATATATTTGTACTTGGATTGCTGTTTCTGAGAGTTTTACATGTTCCTTTGACATGAGGATATTGATGTATAATGCAGCTGCCTCATTTGCCCATTTTTTGTTCCATTTCTCTCAAAAGAGGATATTCATCCTTCTTTGCCTATTGCTTGATTTTGTTTTTTTCTCCATTTTTTTCAGAACGGTTCCTCCTAATTTATACATGTGAAATCTTGCATCTCTTGGATGACATTTCAGCTTTCACTAACAAGTTTGGCCGCTAATGATGATGTTACTTACTCTTCGCTCTGAATCTGGTTGTTTTGCAGCTCTTGGAAAACATAACAGAGAGATTTGATGTGTTAGTGAGTTCATTTAGTCACTTAGACAAAGAGTTCTCTCATATGGTACAGATCACAAAGTCCTTCAAGGTTCTCGGGAAAATTGGAGAAATATCCTTACGAAATGGTATCGGCAATGATGTGAATCTCCATTGGTCCACATTACATTCACTCCTTCATTCAGAAAGAACTTCATGCCGTCGAAATGGGTACATATGGTTAGGAGATTTGCTTATATCGGAAATTAGTGAGGAAAAGGATGGTAGTATATGGTCAAATATAAAAACATTGCAGCAGAGAATTGCTGATGCGGGAGCTCCTGATTATTCTGTTGCTTCAGATATCCCCTTGTCTGTACGGCTTTTGTGTGGGCTTTTGAAATCTAAGCACAACAGCATTAGATGGGGTTTCCTGTTTGTTCTGGAGAGGCTTCTTATGCGTTGCAAATTTTTGCTGGATGAGAAGGAAATGCAGCGGTTTAATAGCAGTGTTCCTGATCACTCTTTTGATGACAACCGTCTTAAGAAGGCCAATGCAGTAATAGACATCATGAGCAGTGCTTTACTACTGGTTTTCCACATAAATGAAACTGACCGCATGAATATTTTAAAGGTATGTTGCTTGCAGAACCAATCCTAGCTGACTGTGGTTTCTGACCTTGGAAATGGGACAACATGTGCAAAGCAGACATCACTCTATAAGATATTTCCATACATTACTTAAAGATTATTATTCTCATGTTTCAATCAGCCTTCCAAGTGCTACTAATGTTCCGATTTGTCCTTGGGTGATATATGTGATCAGAATGCCTAGGGATCTAAAAATATGCAGCTGGAATAAGAACTGCCACATACGATGGGACAAGCAATGATAAACCCGGCTATCGAGCAGCTTGTCCTGTTGCATTTGAATATTGTTGACGTGATTAATAGTTTCTTGGTTAACTAGTGATATTTCTGAAATATATATGGAAAATTAGACATGTTCTGTATCTATTTTACCTGTCATACCAAGCTAGGTATTGTGTATTTCTCAGCCTAAACATAGATTTCCATATACACAAAGAAGAAGACAGCTCTTAGTTGATGTAGTGAATTCTTTTTTTTTCTATTTGAAGGCCCAAATCATATATGGAAGTTAAGTGAAAGCTTCTTAAAGAAGAAAAATACGTTTTGAAATATGTCATGTTTCAAGCTTTTAATTATATAGTCTGTTGCGAAGCTTTTGATTAGCTGGTAAGAATTAATTATACATTCCGTTACAAAGCATTTGATTAGTTTGTAAGAAACGGATGTTGGCATGGTGACACTGATTCTTGCTGAGCCTGCATCAGCTCATTAAATTTAATCAGAGTTACTTCTGGTCAGAGATACTGTTTGGCCTTTGTTGTTTGAGTAGCACTAAGTGATTATCTTGAATCAGATGCTTTAAGTTGTTGACATGTGGTTTAACGAAAGCTACTTTTGCAATTTCTTTTAAAAGAATTAATAGGAATACTAACTGTATTTTTTTTCTCTGTTAATACATAGATGTGTGATATTCTTTTCTCTCAAGTGTGTCTCAAAGTTCCGCCAGCAAGTTCCACTCAAATTGGAGAGGGAATGCGTATCACCAGTGAGAATAAGAAAAAGGATCTTGGTGAGCCAGCTCCTCCACAAGAGAACTGCCTCCGAGGGGAATATGTGGAAGAAACTTATGGCAGAGCCAACAATAATGGTAACTTCTATCATGGGACAGCTTCAATGGCTGCATTGCTTCTGCAAGGACGCGCTGTTGTTCCCATGCAATTAGTTGCCCGTGTTCCTGCTGCTTTATTTTATTGGCCATTGATTCAACTTGCTAGTGCTGCGACAGACAACATCGCATTGGGTGTTGCTGTTGGAAGCAAAGGAAGGGGCAACCTACCTGGGGCAGGATCGGACATTCGGGCTACCCTTTTGTTGCTTCTAATTGGTAAATGCACTGTGGACCCCCCTGCTTTTGAAGAAGTCGGTGGAGAAGAGTTCTTCAGGTGATAGCATTTACCTCTCATCCCTATGAGGTTTTGATTATTTTTTTTTTTATCATATCTTTTTTTTTTCTTTTGGAGTATGCAAAGGGTTTAAGCACTGGTTTTGTCAACTTGCAGAGAACTTTTAGATGACACAGACGCAAGGGTAGCTTATTACTCTTCAGCTTTTCTTTTGAAGGCAAGGAAGCATCTCTATTTTCCATGTATTAGCATTCTTGTTTTCATAGGGATCTGCTGATTTATATGTTTTGACATATGCAGAGGATGATGACAGAGAAACCTGAGAAGTATCAACACATGCTTCAGAATCTTGTTTTCAAAGCTCAGCAGGTAAGACATGTAGTGATGGTTTGTCTGCATGTTAGTGTTATTCACAGACTCACAGTAATTAAGCTAATAAATGTTTTTTGACAACACACCATTTATCCTGTAGACAGTTTTGAGAAAGTTTGACAGTCATCTTATAAGCAGATCTAGAGAAGAAACAGTACCGAAAATAGACTAAACTCACGTGTGGGTTTTAACATGTCATTTTGATGATGTACGTCAGTAGTTTGGATAATGTTGTTGCGAATGGGCTTTATGGGTTACATTTGAAGAGATATTATGAAAATTGAAAATCCTATAAACCTGATGCTGGTTAAGGGGACAGGGTACCCATTGTCCTGCCATTTCTTATGGGACTTTTAAGATGTATAATTGACCTATTTCTTATGGGAAGTTTGCTTCTCACTTGTTGGGGTTTTATTGCTGCTTTGCAGAGCAACAATGAGAAGTTGTTGGAGAATCCATATCTTCAGATGCGTGGCATACTTCAGTTGGCAAACGATCTTGGAATTGAGTTGTGACATCAAGTAGTCATTGTGAGAGACAAGTTGAGACCCTAATGCCCATGCTGTTCACATCCTGATAAGCAAAGCTTAAGGTCCCTCAGGATGATATGGAAATGGAAATGAGGGCCTTCTCCATTGAACAATGTGGATCAGAATAAGTTTTGAGTCTTCTGCAGAAAGGGATGTGTTTCAAAGTTGACTTTGGAGCTATGGTATGGGATGGAGTTAGAAAATTCGCTGGAGTATGATACATTCTCCGGGATGAGCAATCATCATCCTTTATATTTTTCTGGATGCAGGAGTGGAGTGGTAAAGTGTATGCTTTTGAAACATTACTCCTCCTGGTTGTACATGAGTAGGGCTAGCTATCAATGGAAAAAATTATCTTGGGAAATCTGTGATGTAAAGCTGACGGCTCAGGACTCAAGGTGTTCTAGGTCGTTGCACTGAGCAGTCCCTGGAGGATACTATTAGTATGCTGACTCAGATCAGATCAAGTTCACCTCCTGAAGTTCAGGGGGTTGAACATACCCTCAGGTACTCATCTTGTCCATTTTGTTCCTCTCCACTCATTTATCTTGTAGCTTCTGAGTGTGCTGGGTATGACCCCATTAAGCTAATCAGAGTCCTATATTTATATGTTGTGCTAAGAAGACTATCTCCTTCACTGTTTTAGGAAGTTATATCCCAGCTTTGTTTAGAGTGAATTAGGGTTCACAGTGAACTAGGTTCTCTGTAAATGTCTTGTAGTAGGAACGTCTAGTTACCAGGAAATTCATTATATCGCTTTGCGATCATCAAGACACATTTTCAGTGGGATGGGCCCTCGTATGAGATAGTCAGGCTCATATATGTGAGGCCTACAGAGCATATGGGGGAGTTTGTGTTTGCTTCGAGAGTGTATAATAGCTTGCATCGTTTTTTTCCCCCCACATTCTTGGCTCTGAGACATTTCTTTGCATGTGTCTTTCTTTGATATTTTGAAGGCAGTTCCGGTGACCATTGTATAGCAGAAGTTTGATGGACCTCTGCAAGAAATCTTTTTGTTTCTTTGTTCAAATTTTGGAGCCTCTGTAGTATCTCAGCAATGAGGGATACGATGATGACCATCTACATGAGAAATAATAGTTTCTTTAGTTCTCAAATTGACTTGAGAAGTCAGACGCGAGGTCTCATCATCGATGAAGACGGCAGTGATTTTGTACCTTGTGTATGTGTAGGACCTGCAACTACTTGATTTTGCGAGACAAGGGCTCTGAAGGGGGCACCATTGAGGATGCTAAGTATTAGGGGCATCTTCAATGTCTGCCTAGTCTGGTTCTTGATCTGTTCATTAATTGTTTTTGACTGCTGTATATATTTGTTTCATTTCTTTATGTGGTTATGGCCTCTTCCCCTGTTCTGGCTGCTTCAACTAATTTGCGGTTTGTTGTAAAATTAATTGGTTGAGTTTGTGAATGAAATTTTGAAGTATTGAAAGCAGGAAATTTCGTTGTTTCGTTTCTTGCGCTGCCTGGCGAGAATGATTTGTTGTTGCTTCTTTTCCTATACCATGGTTGTATAAATTCAACCAGGAAATCACCCGGCAAATTGGACTCTCATCTAGTGTTGTCTAGATTTGCAAAGCTTTAATTTTCATATGAAATCAGCTAGGATAAGATTAACATTTAAAGCGTATCACAAGATGATCACAATGGATTATTATATCTAGATATTGCTATTTTCCCCTGATCACGAGACCGTAGTCAGCGAGAAAGCAAGACTATCAATATACTGTAGAATAGCAAACTTTGGTACGTTCATCCGATGCAAAAGCAATAAGCCTCGAATGGTGATGTGAAATTAGCATGCACACTCGTAGTTACCATGTAACATGTGGCAGACGAAGTGATTGAGAATGATCCCGACCCGAATTAATTCATTTTCTTGCGATACAAATATAATAATTCATAAACTTATACCAAATTGCTTAAACACTTTCATGTTATCAAGTGAGTGAGTGAGTGAGCTTGAAATCAAATGATGTAGCAAACGATGTGACTGAGAATGATCCTGACCTGAATTAATTCATTTTCTTGCAATACAAATATAATAATTTATAAACTTATGCCAAACAGCTAAAACGCTTTCATGTTATCAAGTGAGTGAGGGAGTCCGAAATCAAATGAGGGTGAGAGGGTAAAGAGAGTCATAGATGTAAATTGGATTAGAATAAATTATAAATCCTTTAAATTATATATTATTTCGGATTTTTACCATTTCAAGCCTGTTTGTGACCTACTTAATCCATTTAACAAACACTCATATCAAATATGAGTTGATTAATGCGTCTCCATCCCATTTTGATGGGTCTCGCATAGTGACAGTGCATATCCAGCAAAAGCAATGGCCTAAAGGGATCAACTGTAATCATTAAGACCTGATAAGACATGCAATGAAGGGGATGATGCTAGCCATACACATCTGAATTAAAAGGGTAACGTAGAAACTTATATAAATCGGCTTCAATCCAATCCCCGATTCTTTGCCAACATTACTATGGCTATTTCAGACGAAAAAATGAAATAAACTGCCAAAAGATGATCCTATACGTACGATTTGCGGAATTACCTATTGACTATGAGCCAAAAATTTACTATGGTTCAGAAGGTGGAGCTGGAGAATCCAAAAAAGAACAGCACACCACCCCAGGTGCGGTAGACAAAATACTACCATCCTTAGTTTTGTCCCTAAAGAGTGAATGCCATGTGGGAAAGCTGCATAACGATGAGATTACTATCCTAAAAAGCAATTTGTGCTGTTCACGATGACGACTGCATGGCTTCTAAATGGTATCTGTCCAATTCGGCATCAAGCTCTTTTGCAGATGGTTTTCTAAAATGAGCTTTTCCTGGTCCACCAACTCTTGGACGTCCTTGGCTGCTGCCACCTTGATACAGTTTCTCAGCACCAGAACCTTGTCCACTATAAAACATTAGCATCAGAGAGCACATTAAATTGGGGTTGCAGGGGAAGTTTCAGGTACAAAAAGTCCAACTAAATGCACACTAGATTGCCTAATGAACTGTCTCGGTGGCAAGATGATAAGAGGGCATTCGAGGCAGTCATTGAAATTCTCAAACTCCACCTTACCAAAAGTGTATCCATGTAACATTTTCCTTTTCTACATCCAGCAGATACATGATTTAGGAAGCTAACTTCAAGCTAATGAAAGAGGCATAGTTTCTCATAGCAGATCCGCTCAGATATTCACAATCTGTTGTCCCCAAGTGACCATCAATACTCTAATTCCCAGTCATTAAGGCTCAGATCAGATTGATCAAACTTCCAATCACTTTTCCTTCTCTCTACCCACACAGCAAGTAAATGCCAGCATCAATGGCTATCGGATCAAAAATGATATGAGGTCACAATAGTTGAGATTTTAAAATGGATGAGCAGTACACGAGGTCAGGATATTTTAGATTCAAAAATGGATGGGCAATGTTCCTGGCCATTGTTTCTGTCAAAGCTTTTGAAGACTAACAGAAAGTTATATACCTTGCATAGGCACTCTGAAATCTTCCAACACTGCTATATGGAAGAGGAAGGGGAAGCAGAGGAGGAGGAGGAGGAGGAGGAAAGAGCCTCAGTCCAACAATCTCGATTTTCATCGGCTTCCCATCAAGTTGGACATTGTTGTATCTCTTGATAGCTGCTAAAGCATCTGAATGCCGTGCGAAAATAACTTCTGCGGTTCCCTACAATAACAATCTCCAGTTAAAAGACACGACAAAATCAAGGTTCAGACTTCCACTTAAGTTTTGCCTAAGCCTCATTTTCTCCCTATGACAATGTTCAAGTGATGATTCATGATTCCATTAATCAAAACCAGCTACATCCAAGTCCCAAACTCGAAGAGTCTCATGGCAGCCCTTTGTTTGAAAAGACTTGCTCATACAGCAATTCAACAGGAAGTCTTCTGTTTTGAAAAAGTGAGATAAGGCAGGACAAAGAATCTAGTCCTATAAAAATCACTCTCACAATATTCAATATTTCATCCGAGTATTTCGAAAGAGAAATACCTTGGATCTCCCGCTTCGATCATAGTGGATTCCGCATCTTTCCACAACCCCAACATCCGAGAACAGTAACTGCAGAGACCAAGGCACGAGTTACCCTCCGCGCCGCCTTATGTTTCCAGATGTCTAGCAACTCAAGTTAATCGAAACGCAGTAGAGAATAGTTTCAGGCAAAATACAGACACACAACCGGACAAATCATTACCATTATATCCTCGTTGGTGACGTCGTAATCTAAGTTCGATACATACAGCTTCGTGCCTGCCTCCGGCTCGGACGCTCCACCGAACAGCCCCTCCTGCCGCCAAACCGGCGCCTCGGCAGGCGCCATCAGCTGCATTCATTCGCCATCCGAAACAAGAGCGAAAAACCAAAGTTAAGCCAACAAACGAGGACGATAACTCATCGAGCTTAGAACAACCGCTCGGCACGACGTACGGAGTTAAGAACACGGAAACAACAGCGCGACACCGCCGCGGCGACCGCTCGTCCTCTGGACGACCTGACTGACTAAACCACAAGTCCGACCAGTACGACGAAAACCGGAAACGTTCGACACCTCGTCGCTCGACGGAAAACGGGAAGGAGAAAGGAGGAAGAGAAAGAAAGCGAAACGCGAGGCAGCGGTCAGCGAAACGCACCGCGGAAGAGCTCAGGCGAAGGACCGGAGGCGAGTACGGCGCCGATCGGGGCGGGCCACGGTACGGCGGCGGCGGACGACGGAGCGGGCCGGGGCGTGGGCCGCGCGTCCCGGACCGCTGCCGGCGCCGGATGATCTCGTCGAGGCTCATGTCCAGAGAGGCGGACATCTCAGCTCCGGCGATCGGACGGGAGGTTCCGGCTCCGTCGGTTCGGCTCCGGCAATGTCGCGCTCTGCAGCAGATGCGAAATGCAGGAGAGGAGGAGGGAAGATGGCTAGGCGGGATTTGTTCCGTTCGATTCCCCCACGCGCCGAGTCGAGAATGTCGTCATTCCTGGGCCGTCGGCCACTGACAGCGCGACACGTGTGCCACCATGCGTTCCGCCCCTCCCGCGGTTGGTTGGGCTTCTCCGCCTTTTCATTATTTCGTGCGTATTAATTTTAACCAGAAAATCTAGATATGTATGGTAAAAAAAGGTCAAAAAAATTATTGTTCCGCTATTGCCCTCGTCTTCTGGTGGTTATTACCGTGTCTGGAAGGACACTCTTCGTATTAATTCTAAAAATCTTCCCGCATCCGTATTTCGCCTCTTTTATTCGTAAACACTTTAAAACTTTCAAAACATACAAATACTAACATGTGAAATTTGAAGTTTATATAATGTTTTAAACAAACGACCATTCAACTTCAAGTAAAACTTCAATTCGAATATATATAATAACTACGCCCGTTCCGTTCAATTAATCAACGCTTCATACATGGAAAGGACGTGGTAACAGATGGATAAAATTCAATGAAGTTGTGGAATTTGCCTATATATATATCCGCTTCACTCACGCGCACCGTAAAACAGGCGCCGACCTGAGGCCATTTTTGGAAATTGGACTCGGGATCGTCTCCGCCTTTCTCCCTTGTCCACGATTGCGCAATTCCTCTCGTTATTCATTTCCTTTTCGCAGCAGCCAGCGAGCGAGAGAGAGAGAGAGAGAGAGAGAGAGAGAGAGAATGGAGGAACCGACCTCCAAATCGTCGTCGTCGGCGGCGGCGGCGGCGCAATCAGCTCCTCCGATTGCTCCGACCTCCCAACTCAAACCCAAACCTCCCAAGGCCCGAGAAGAAGGCGAGGTCTCCTCATCCGACAACGACGACGTATTCATCTTCTCCTTCCTTCCTCCCTCCTCTTCGAACCTCATCCGGTCTTCGTGTCCTCCGCTTGCATTTCGCATTCGTTCGTGCGCTTCGATTCGGTCTGTTGTCGCGCGGTTAGAGGCTCTGCAGTGGACGCGGTTTAGTGCTTTGTGGTGTTGAGAGGATCGCGAGTCGGGGTTACTGCTGATCCGAAGTGTGCTTGCGATTGTCGGTTGGTATATAGTTAGCTCTTCGATGAAAACGACCTCCGACTGTTGAATTGATTCAGTAATTCGTGGCCTGCAGTGCTCTTACGTAGGCCTCTCTGCTTTGGGGTTTGTGGTTTATGACTAGCCATTACGAAGATACGCATACCGTGAAGCGAAATTCCTCGAAAGGAAATTCAGTAAAAGGGAATTGGACGTGAAAACATTACTGGGTTTTCAGTGGATAGCATAGTCTAAGGATGTAGTCAAATTGAAATGGGAGAGCTCTCACTCGTCGTCTTGGCTTCGTGAGTGCGGGAAGAGTTACATGAGTCTTTCTAGAAGTCTCCCTTGTGTAAAGCCACGTAGCGCAATGGCTAAGCAATCGACCCTGGGGAACTTACTTGAATTAGGATGATTTCCCGGAAAAAGAAAGAGCGTCAAGCTTCGGTGCATGAACTATGGCACTATCCTGAAATTGACTGTCACATGATCCACTTGGTCTCAAGCCTATGAATGATCTCTAAGGTCACTGGCCAATGTATGAGAGCCTCCTTTTCCTTTTAAAGAGAAAAGCTAATTGATGTCTCTTTTGGATTAAAAAGCTGATTGATGACTGAGAATCTTGCTTTTGTTCTTAGTTTGCCTTATTGTGAAGATGTGCGGCTTCTTCTTTTAGCAGCTTTTGAGATCCATTACACATTTTGCTCAGGAACCTGCTGATTCTACTGCCGCACAGTTGGATACTGGAGCTCTTCTTTCTGCTAGGAGCCATCAGGCTCTCTCTGGAAGTGAAATTTCTCGAGGCAACCATGGTAAATGTTGTTATATGTGATAGAGGGATGTGTTGTTGTACAATGACTCATTTGCTGGTCGAAGTATGGTGTATGGGATATTTTTGGCTCCGTGTTTGACATGGATATTTATCAGGGAAGGAATCCAAATGTACTGTGTGTACTATGATTTTTGGAATTTCCACCAAGTGATTTAGCATTATTTTTTATTATTATTATTATTATTTTTTTTGGGGGGGGGAAATTCTATTGTTATCGGCTGATAAATGCATTGGACCTGGTACAGCAACTTAAAACCTCTACTCATCCTATCTATAAACTTACAGGTCCTTTGAATCAGCAGCATAATCGAATGTGTCTGCTTAAATAGACTTACATTGCATTAAAACCAAGAAGGCTTCTTATTTTCTTTGTACTCCTTGTTTTATCTAGAATAGAGTGCTCAGGGTTGCTGTCTGGTATCGATGTCTTTGAAAATTAATGTGTACTTGCACATTTCCTGGAGATGCTTAAAACTTCTGCTCTTCTGACTCTGGTGTTTTGTCTGAACCTTTACTTGATCTTTTTTTTTTCTTTTTTTCCTTTCATGACATTTTTCTATTTACCATTAATTGCGTACCAGCGAAGGTTGATGCTGCTGATCCTCCTGCAATTTCAATTGAGTTTCCAACCAGACCATCTATACAAACCAAACATGCGAAGAGTCTTGGAATGAATCAAGTTGGACATAAGTCTGGTAGATCTGGAACTGGTGGTTCCTCAGGGCCCAACAGCAATCTTGTTATAAGCTTCTTTGATGATGAGAGCAGCAGTGATTCCGATGAGGGCAGACAGGATAGGAGGTCTGAAGATAAAGCTAAAACAGTTAGTATGAATGGAAATCAGAAGCCACCTATTTTGGCACGGAAAACATCGAAGAAGTTGGGATATCCTACGCAAGACATAAAACCAATGATGTCCAAAAGATTGCCTGCGAGTCGTACATTTATACATCCAAAGACGAAGGTCCAGGGAGCAAACAACAGGATTGGTTCTGCACCTTCAATTGGGCAAGGAAGTGCAGGAAGAAGTTTGAGTATGCTCAACCAAAAATTGGAATGCCAGGAGCATGGATCTGATCATGTCGTAGGCTCAAGAAAACTTGAACTTCAGGACTTGCGGCAGCAGATTGCTCAACGTGAAACTGAGCTGAAGCTTAAGTTAGCTCAACAAAACAAGCATCCAGTTTTAGGTTCTTCTAAAAACAGTTATAGTCTTAACCTAAACAGGAATTCGGGTGGTATAAGTGTCACAACCTCTGCAGACCTCCCACGTTCTGTAGACTTCCCACAATTAGACACAAAAGAGCCCTCTCGTAAAAAGTTGAAGGTTGGTGTATCTTCTTATTCCCAGCAATGTGTCGATCAAGCGACAGCCGCTGCTAAATTGTGCCCACCTCCAAAGGATCTGTTGTTGGAAACCAGCAAGATGGACAAGATTGACCATGCTCCAAAAGCACATTCCACGAGTGTGACTGAACCAAATGTCACTAGATATGAAATACAAGATAGTGAAAGGGTGGCAATGGCCTCAGCTAACCTACATGGTGTGGTAAAGGTTGTTTATTTATAAAATGAACGAGATCCTTATACAAGATCTACTAACCCTTGATTTACGTTGGTTGTCATCCAGGTATTACTGTTGCCGACCATCCTGAGAGGACAAGCAGAATGGTGAGCAAATTTTCTCTTTCAAAACAAAATCCGCTGCTAACTAGGATGACCCAGAACACATTCACAAAGAATATGGGTGTAAGTTTATGATTCTGCTTAAGTTCAGAACTCAGAGCCAGTCAAAACCTAGGAGGTCCTTGAAATATCACATTACCACTCTGCCCTTTTCATCTTTGCCCCCTCATAATGCCGATTGCAAGTTTAATTTGAATGTCTCTATGTTTTCTTTCAGTCATGGGGACATGCCGTTTTTAAGTTCCTTTTAAAGAACTCTTGCTTATGAGAATCTTCCATCAATCTGTTTGCAATGCATCATTGATACTCTTCTCTCAGAATATCATATTGTAAGAAAAATTGTACTTTTCGTCTTTGTGCTTTCTCTACTTTTCTATTCAAGTCCGTTGCTTTCAATTTTAAACAAGTCCTTGACTTACACATGTCTAATCAAGTCCCTCGGGCACAAATTTAACCAAATCCAATTGACGCGGCTGTCAAAGGAAGCTGGAGTGTAAGTTGAACCAAATATTGCCTACGTGGACACCTACTGTGGGCCATAGCGAATGGATTAATTCTTTTAATTTGTTTTTTATGCCTTCATCAATTCACTATTCATGGTGTGTATTTATGTAGGCAATATCTAATCCATGTTACAATGCGATGTCTTTTGACAGCCATGTTAGCTGGACTTCATTGGATATTGTATTGGAGGGAATAGATTACATTAAGCAGGACTTGAAATTAAAGAGACCTGATTAGAAAAATATTGAAAGTACAAGGACGAAAAGTAGAAATTTTTCTATGTTTTAAGGAGGCTTTGCACTTTAATAAAAAATGTTATTATTCTCGATATAATTTCACGGTTTGCTGCTTAGTTATATATATTTCCTGAATTTTTGGCGCAATCTTCGATATTTGACTTTTTATACTATTTTACCCTATATAAGGAACCAGTATCACCTTTTCTCTAAAGTTTTTAAAGTTGGCTCTGCAGACTGGAATGGAGACAAACCATCTAATGATAAGTAATGGAAGAAATATAATGGGTTCTGACCCAAATGAAATTAGAAGGGAACCTGAATTATTGAGAAGCAGCAAAGATGAGGAAGTTTTGACTGGGGATCATGCAGTTGAAGCGTCCTTAAAAAACTCAGTAGAGGTAGATGTGATTCTAGATCGCCAGTTGAGGCATCTATGCAGCTAAATATGACTGATTTTTCCTTTCCATTATTCTTTGATTTTCTTAATATTGCTTTAGGGAACTGTGAAGAAGATGAGCGTGTTGAGTAATTTGGATGATGCAAATGGGCCAAAACCTGGCATCAAGGAAATGCAGTCCCTCATCGAGATAGAGGAGTCTTTAGACAAGAAACTTGAGGAAGCTCAAGAACAGAGGCGGAGATGCGAGATTGAAGAAAGAAATGCTCTTAAAGCTTATCGTAAAGCTCAAAGGACTTTGATTGAGGCTAATGCCAAGTGTGCTCACCTGTATCATCAAAGAGAATTGTATTCATCACGATTGCAATCTTTTATTATAGATGATCCAAGCGTATTTTGGTCCTCCTTCCATAACAAGCATTTGGGAGTTCAGGTGAAATCCTCAGATGATCTGATTCTGAATGTGAATTCAGTGCCCTCATCCGACCATATTATGCCGGAAGAATGTGATCAATCTAATCAACCAGGATACGCATCCAATATTGGATGCCTGGATGGTGTTCCCGGTGATTCCTCTCATCTTCTTGTGAATGGCTCAGAGCAATGCAGTGAGCCAGATGCTAGCACATCAGAGCCAATGTCCCACAAGGGCAGGAGAGTTGCTAATGAGGAATCTTCTCCCTTAATTGGTCAAAATAGGTTAGCCGATGAAGAAGATGTGGATCTTCCATTTGGCCATGATTTTGTTCAATCCAAACAAGGATCCCAGAGAGAGGCTCAAAAAGCTGGGGAAAGGCATGAGAGCATGACCAATGATGTTAGTACAAAGATCTCTGATGATAGCTCTCGTGATTTTCTACTCCGTGAAGCAACTTTAAGATCAGAACTAGTTGCACGGTTGCGGACCAAAAGTTCACAGCATCGAAAAGATTTGTGTGGCGTGGAGGGTGCCATTGAACAAGGATCCGGAAGTGATGCTGGAAGTGAGAAAACCCATGCAAGTAACTGGAGTGCACCGTTCTATGATGCAGAGAGAGTTAGGCATGCAGATCTTCAGGGTCAGTGTTCTTGGCGAAAAATGTTTTAGCTTTATTTCGTTTTTCTAGTAGAATATTTGAGTGCTTATGTAGAATAATGGTTCATGTGCTTGCTTCATAATTTTTATTTGGGCCATACTTCATGATTATCCTACCACTGTTTATATAGAATTTGATAATAGAAAGAGTGGGGAAGTTGAGATAATTTTGTCTCTTTGTCCAGGACTGACTCTCAGTGCTAGAATTTGGTTGAGGCATCTAGATACTGTATCGTAGTGATATGTAGAAATAAGATTACTATGGAGTCTATGATCCAATCTTTTTCTTGGCATAGTTTTGGTTGTTTTTATTGATCTATGCTCTACTTCCTTTGTAGACAAGGAGACAGCAGAAATTTATGGGTTAAATGAGCTTTACCCTTTTCTAATTGACATGTTTATAAGTATATATTCACACATGGATGTGTAGTAATGATTGAAAATTCTGTTGCTTTATCATTTGATATGTTGTTCCATAATTCAGGCGCTAACAAGCTAGAGGGACACCCGCATGAGTTTGTCCAAGAAGGTGAAAGCAGATTGTCTCTGGACAATTCAGCTTCTATCATAAGGAGTGCATTTTATCATGTCAAAGACGTATCTTCATTCAAATTAAGTAGATCTCAGCAGAAAAGGCACACGTATGATGTGCGTAATGATGAGGGAGTTTCAAATTATTCATTAACTAGCTCATCTGATGAGACTGGTGGGGATCTACTTTCAAAAGACACTGCCTGCTATTCCTGCAATGTTGCTGTGGATCCACTTTGGCCACTTTGCATGTATGAGCTTCGAGGAAAGTGCAACAATGACGAATGTCCATGGCAACATATTAAGGACTGTTCAGATGAAAAAATGCATCAGAACCTGTGTAGAGATACTAACGGTAATGGCATGGTACTCTTCATGATGTTTTTGAAAATTTTTTATCAAAAGCTTGCTCTACTTTGTTGATGCAAAAGTTGCAGATATTCTAAAATTTCTTGAAAATTGCAGATCGCCACATTGAATCAACATCAAGTGCAAAAAGATGGGCTGTTCCGACAAGTTGTTCAAAGTGTTGTTCTCCAACTTATGTAGTTGGATTAGATATTCTGAAGGCTGATTCACGTTCATATGAAGCAGTTGTTACCCAGAATATTGGTCAATGCTGGCGAAAATGTTTTAGTATCTCCTTAGCTATACCGAGTCTCCCTAAACAATTACAACAAATGGATGATTCAGTTCTGCAAAATAGTGATGGGCGTATTGAAATCAGTGGATGTCAGAGCAGACAATCCTCATTCTTCCGGAATAGAAATGATGGCTTGGTTTGTCTTACATTTTCTTTTATTTGATTGACTTACAATTATGCCTGATGCTTGCCCTGTTATGACTCTTCCTGTTTTGTGGTTTTTAATAACTTAGTTGTCAAACACTGACGGCGGAGGTGTTATTGGGTGGTTAATTATTTTGATTGATCAACTAGTAAGTGCAATGAAGCTCATTCTTTTTCAAGATTCATGGAGTTACCTTACTGTATGCAATTTTGTCGTAGCAATCATAAGTTTTGCTTGTTTGTAGGGTAACATTTTTTAAAGGAGTGAGGTTGGACAGTTGGATATTATATTTCAGTACACTTGGTTTATTTTTATTTTTATTGAATTCTAAGCTATCAGTGCTTAAATTTTGTTTAATTTAGTTCTTTCTTTCCCATTGATCATTCACTTGTTAAATTTTTGTCTGTTTCAATATAATTTGACCTTGTGTATATTGATGGAACCACCTTCATGGAATATTAAGTTTCTTGTTTGTTTATGATTATCTTAGCTTGCGATTACTCATTTTTGTTTTCTTTCCTCCCTTTATGATATATTTTTAGAAACTATTAAACCAAGCCTCAATTGATGGTCAACCCCTGGAATTGGCTCTTCTTCTTTTGAATCTGGATGGTAATAAACTAGAGAGAAAGAAAAAGGTACTTCTGCTTCTTCAGTGCGGAGTATCAGCAACATTCTTCTTCCTGCTTGCATCCCTATTTTTCACCCCTTATCTTCCGGACAGCTAAAAAAATAAGTTCGAAAGAGGAGCTAGATTGTGCCAGATTCTATACATTCTTAATAGGAATTGTTATTAAGGCTGAAATAATTTATCTTTGTCGTCTTTAAAGGTTGGCATTTCCCAGGCTCTCACTCTGTTGTCACGTGAACTTGAGGCTGATCCAGCTTCTGTGGTTCTTTGGAGCGTGTACCTTGTCATTTATTATAGCGAGATGAAGACAGTCGGAAAGGATGACATGTATTACACTGCGGTATGTTCGGCAGATTCCTGATTAGTTTAAGATGAGACAGCATTATCTAATCTGAATACGGCCTCTTTAGGTATCAAGAATGATCTGTGGACATGTCCGTGCATACTATGAACTACTTGCTCCTGACAATAAGTTGGTACAGGCAACACGCTGGAACATTCTGAGATTTTCCTTTTTTCTTGAGATTGTTTACACTGAACCTTGCATGCATCAGAATATATTTCCATACTCTAAAGTTTGAAATTACTATGGATCTTAAGTTCTCACCTGTCTGCCTTTGAGTTATTACAAGTCTCTTGTTTGGAACTTACGTACATACGCTTACCAGGGATCACTCCCACTTATGAGACTTGGAGTACTATTATAGGAACTTCATCTGTCATGCTAATGATATTGTGTGAGGACTGTTCTCTTTCCTCTGGTTGAAGGATTAGAGAGTGGAAGTACGCTTTTTCAGACTTATGTGCTTAAATAGTTATTATAAATGACAGATTGTCCATCTTCTCCCCATTTTTCTCCCCCAACTTTTTATCATGCACTGTTTCATTCTTGTGCTTTTATGCCACTTCACTAATCCTCCTCAATATCAGAAACAAATGGTGATGATTTTTCCTTAGAGACATACAAATCTGTTTTCTTTCAGGTCAAGCATAACCAAGGATCTTACGAACTCTGGCTGATGTACATCAATAGTCGTAGCAAGCTTGAGGATCGACTCCATGCATATGAGGATGCTTTACTGGCACTTTGTCACCATTCATCTGCTTCTAATGGTCATGCCAGTATGTGCATCTTGGATTTATTCCTGCAGATGGTGAACTGCTTGTGCTTGTGTGGAAGGGTGGACAAGGCCATAGAGATGATTTGCGAAACCCTGCCGAGTGCAGAAAACTCTGATGAACAGTTTACTTTGTTGCTTTCTAATATCATCTCACACTTAACAATTGCTGACAAATGCATCTTCTGGATTTGTTGTGTGTACTTAGTTATTTACAGGAAACTTCCTGATGCTATAGTACAGCATATTGAATGTGAGAAAGAGCTCCTCTTAATTGATTGGCCCTCTGTTCATATGAGAGAGGATGACCGGCAGAGAGCTTCTGACCTTTTGGATTTCGCAATACGTTGTGACATCACCGAGGCATCACTTGCAGATGACGCCAATATCAGATTAACTCAGCATTTCGCTGCGAACCATTTTAGATGTACATTGGTACTTGAAGGCTCGAACTGCGATGAGTATTTCTTGCAGAGATTTGAGAAAATGTATCCATCCAGCTTAGAACTACTACTCCTTTCTGCACGGGCAGGGGAGTGTGATTTTGAGGATTTGAGTTTATCAGGTTTTGAGAATGCACTTAGTAAGTGGCCAAGAGAAGCTCCGGGATTGCATTGCATCTGGAATCAATTTGCTGAACATGCTTTGCAGAATGGAAGACAGGACCATGCGAAAGACATCATGGATCGTTGGTTTCTCTCTGCTTGGCAAGTCAGATATCCCCATGATGAAGGTGTGACCGGGATGGATCAAGATAATTCATGTTCCTTTCCGAGGATTGCTTCTCAAGCAGATAGGCAGGCTGCAGCATCTAGTTATGGTCAGCTGGATGAGATTTTTGGATTACTTAATCTTTCTTTGCACAAGTTGTTGCAGAAGCAACTTGCAGACGCTCGTATAGCAATTGACAAGGCTCTACATGATGCAACTCCTGAGAACTACAAGCTTTGTGTAAGAGAGCATGCCAAGTTTCTGCTAATGGATGAGGCATTTGCAAAGGAGGGTGCTCAAATTAGTGGGATACTTGACTATATGAGGGTTTACATAAATGATCCTCGAGCTTTTCCCATCAGTGAGACATTGCCTAGAAAGTTCATAGGAGATATCAAAAGAACCAGGGTTCAGCAGCTGATTAAGAATATCTTATGTCCTGTTTCCTCTAACTTTTCACTTGTGAACGTAGTCCTTGAGGCATGGTGCGGCCCCTCTCTTTTGCCTCAAGTGTTTGATAAGCCCAATCATCTAGTGGACTTTGTCGAAGCCATGCTGGAAATTTCACCGTCAAATTATCCGCTGGGTATTTCGGTCTGTAAGCTAATTAAAAGGGACTATAAGTCCTCAGCTGTCACCTCTGCCAGTCTCTTGTTCTGGGCAAGTTCTGTCTTGGTAAGCACAATTTCTCACGCTGTTCCAGTAGCACCGGAGTATGCATGGGCAGAAGCAGCTGGTATTTTGGAAGATATTGCAGATATCAACGCCATCTTAGATGGGTTCTATAAGAGAGCCTTATCCGTATATCCATTCTCTGTTAAACTGTGGAACTCCTTCCTTATTTCAACAAAGAGCGAAAAGGATGCAAGCTCTGTCCTTAGAGCAGCTGAAGAAAAGGGCATTGAAGCTGATTCGGAGTTTCTCTCAACCATTATAAGGTAACAGGTTGGTGAATTAGGATGTTGCTGAATTTTAGCAACTTTGATTCCTGTTGAAGGCCATGCTTTAATTCGCGTCAACTGGTGGATTGGCAACCCTTGGAATAAGCTTCAAGACATATCACACCGCTGCATGGTGGATGCTAACATAGGGACATAGGAAGCACACTGAATATAGAGGACATGCACAGGACTAGATAAATGTAAGTAGCCATTACGATATCTCACAGTTACTGCATATTTGAAGTTTTAGTCGATTTAGTTAGCTTAGGATAGAAAGTTTGTGACTTTGGGTTTAGGTTTTATTTTTGTGGCCCCGTGCATAGGCTTACTCACGCAAGAAAAATGAAAAGGTATCTCATTGGTTCTTATAGATGGTGTCAAGACCTTTTGGCTCCCTCACTAGTACAATAATCAATGCGATGATTTCTTCGATTGAGATTTGCATCTTTGCAATTGTGAAATTACTGGAAATGCAAATTGAGTGTCCTTCCACATTTATATTTGATCTATCGTACCCCCTGTAATTTTTTTTATGGGCCCTCACCGTGTCAGCGACAGAAAGCATCATAGATTACAGAAAGGATTCTCCTCAAACAGATGAACCATGTTATTATCAAGCAGTGGCATTAGTTATAAAGTCACTCTTAGACTAATCTACGGGCCATGGCTAAGGATATCGTCTTGATCTATTATTTGGAAGGCTGGAGGTTGCATGTAAGATCATGTTAGCAAGAGGCGAGGACGGTTAAAAGAGACAGTAGTCATGATATGCAAATGTGGTTGATCGAACTGATCCGTTTGCGCCTCCACAATTCCAAGTTCTGTTTTGCCTCTATCGAATGCCAGAAGTACGGTTATTCTTACCTACATGCTTCGAGCATTTGATTTGGACTATGTTTTTTAATCAATGGCGTTGCTTGCAGTTGAAAACTAGAAAGAGCCTCTGGCATGCTCCTGAGATTGTGAGAATGATCAAATATGTGCATGACGCGGATGGTTCGTAATCAACCAATCAGCAGCTTAAAAGTAACCGCTTGATTAGGTTTCTTTGTGGGGGATTATTAGCAATTTGAAGTTCAGGACCTACTGGGCCTGGTCCTGATCTGATCTGTGGGAATGGACCCAATCTTCGTATGGCCTTGTTCAAGCCCACACATGCCCGAATTCATGGGCCTGTCAAGCATCTAGACTTTGCCCATCAAAAAGCATGTGCGATTAGTGTTAGGATTAAATGAATCACCTAGAGGGGGTGAATAGGTGATAATGAATAGGTGATAATGCGGAGTAAAAAGAACTTAAAATGTTATTGCAAAAGAACAATTACCAATCACTAGCCGAACAACTGATCTTACCGGTGTGCAAATAGTCCTTAAGACAGATAAAATAAAGAGAATATAGGATAAAAAAATTTCATACAAAAACTTATAGCGGTTCAACTTTAGCAAGTTTATATCCACTTTTCCGCATTGACAGCCGATTAGCTGGATTTCACTAGAGGTTACAAAATTTGAATAACGAATACTCAAGCTTGTGTGAATAATTCCTCACACACTCTTAACCTTTAAAAGATTACAGAATATAGCTCTTAGAAATAAATTTATATGAACAAAGAACACTTAAAAATTAGGAATTATAGACTTCAGAATTTCAACTTTCTATGTTTTTTTCCTTTCGGCATCTTGACCTTCTTATATAAACCTCTAAATCCAAGCCGACCGTTGGACATTTCCTTAGCCAACCTTCTTGTTGGTCTTGAACATTGTCAGAAGATCTGACAGTTTCAAAGTTGCTGAGACTGAGGTCTCTCGTTAATTCTGCTACCTATACAATAGATAGAGTTTCCTTAAGTAGAGTGCTTCACTTGAAAAGAATATTCTTCCTTTTGAAGATTGATACATCCAAGATTCGCTAAAATCCATCATAGGATATTAGATTCAATAATCGTTCATTCTTAAATAAGTCTCTTAATTATAGAAAGAAATCCACCAATTTTCTGGTCGTTGCACAAGGATTGTCTTCTAGAATAATATCCTGATAATCAAATATCAAAGATATGAATTACTTCAAAACTTAGAGTCTAATTCTCTAAATTTGATGAGTAATGTCTGATGTACTCATCAGAGTTTTCATTTTGGAAAAACTTTTCATCAGAGTCAAAGAAAGTTTTATTAATCATCAAAACTAGTAAGGGAATTTTCCTCAACAGAGAAGGCCTACCCATAGGGTCCACATATAATTGTTGTTCTCAGTCTTAAAAAACGAATACATAAAAATACAAAGAAAATCAGGTATAAATGAAGATAAAAAAAAAAAAGATAAATGCAAACCACTTGTGTAGATTGAGAACGTCTATAGTTACAAGATGAGTCAAGTACAGTCGGTCCGATCAAGGCAAATTATCTACACCTAAATCTCGAGTTTTATTTACGTACTATTTTGCAATGACGCACCCAAACATGCAAATTTTTGTACTGAGTTCACGTTACAATTTTCCCTTAAAGCTGCGCAACCTGATTATGATGTAGTTGAAGGTGCATGGAGCATGGTCCTGTAAAATTTACATATGAGGATCACTCTCGTGGAGTTCACAGCTCGTATAATATAAGAGAATGGGGGTCCTGCTAATTTCGAATATCTGTCCTTGCTAGCATTCTTATAAATTTTGGATCTTCGTGCAGAGTAGAATATCAACTCCTTATGAGAAAACCAATTGCGTTGTCTGCCCCGAGAACGATCTTTTTCCCATGTGTTTTCATCGTCGAATTTGTTACTAATAATGCATCCGATGGCCCGGCTCAGGGTTTGATCACCTAACATTCATGAGGAGTTGGTCGCACACTCCAATATCAAGATTTGTCGCCTTTCAATATGGAGGGGCCATGAACTGGCTTCTCTCGTGCCCTAGGTGGATAGAGATGGGATCTAATGCTTGGCCGAATCGTCGTCTATCCCGACAGGAGGCAGGCGCACCTATGCCCGGACTCGATGTCCAGACACCGTCTTGTCTTGTCCCTGCAAGCGAGCCATCTCTACCGCCCGTGTGACGCGTCGAGGCGAGGCCGCCTTGCCTAGAAGAAATGGTTCTGCAAAGAGTCAATGTATGCGATGGCGTCTTGAAGGAGTTGATGTTGCGTTGCCTTGCGCTTCAGCATGTGAAGTTGATCAGATGCTCTGGCACTCCAGCATCATCTGTAGACAGAAGCTAGAGACTTTCGAGGCTTCGGACGTTCTTCACCCTCATGTCCTTCGGCTATACATCGGCAGTGGCTGGAGGTTTATCATGGGGAGAGTGGTGTTGTGAAAATATGCTTCGAAATTGGGTAATACAATGAAATCGGATCGAGTAAAACAACTCGGACTTTGAGGCGTGATATCACTTTTTTTAAGGATTTATTTGCCTCACAACGTTGTTAATGGTCACTAGCAAAAATCCTCTAGGATACAACAAAGTCTCGGATGAGAATACTAAATAGTAATTTTAGTATTTCTCCAAAGTCTTTCTAAAAACAATCGAAAAATTGGCTCTTTGTTTTTGAGAAAAGAAGACTTGAAAATGATCACTCATTTCTTTCCGAAAAATGACAAGTATATATATGAAACAGTTTGTAACTCTTCGTGAAAATTGCGAACAAACACGTTTTTAGAAAATTGTTCGGATAAACAAATGCGACTCTTCGGAAAAAGTCGAAAAACGAACAATTGCAATCCTTCGGGAAAGTTAAAAACCAAATAAGTAATTTTCCAAAGGTTGTCTTGAAAAGACACAAACAAAATTCGGAATAATTTTTTTTTAATTTTTAAATAAAATTTCGAATTTTCATTTATATTTCATTTCTGGAATTCTCAAATTAAAAATGCAACCTTTGAACTAAAAAATAAAAAATAAATAGCAAGGGATTAATGCTAATTAATGCTAGGTGATCTCGCCAAAATCGCGCACCCGCACGCGGGTACAATGAGGTGTAGCCCCACATAATCACTCCTTTTAACTAAAAAGGAAATCTCACATATTTAAACTAACCCACTTGCTCCCACCTTTTCTACGTGGGACAAAGTAAAAAGCACTCATTTTATTTTAACAAACAAAATTCCAATAAGTGGTCCTCAGACCAAGTCGACAGCGGCCAGGAATCTGTGGGAGATCACGTTGGACTGGTGCATAGTCGAAGTCAGGAAGGTAGAAGATTCCGGTCATTGGTCCACGTGACTCGAAAAGATTGGTCGACGCGAGACTAGAGGTGGATTTCGGCGCTCTGACCGAGTGGAGCTATCTGAAGTCAATCCAGTTCTTGAGATACTTTGGCTGTTGTGACCCACTTACACTAGTTTGTAACCAAATTGAGGTAATAATAATACTTCTGTTCAAACTTATCAGCTTTCCAATCTTTTTAATGATGCTCAAACCAAATCGAGATATGTTATGCTAATTTGAACTGGATTAATCCTGCAATGATACTTATGCGGTCTGTGCCCTAAAGGAATCCACGGCAACATGCTTGACCCTGCTGCGCAATGTCAAGCATTTGAGACTTCACCTCTTGCATAACGTTTCTGAAGTAGATACTGCTCCTGCATTGATGGAGAGCTTGAAGTGGAAGTTGCCTTGTTCAGAGTCGCTGGTTATTAGTTCCGAAGTCGGAACCAGAAGACGCCCTGCCCTCCAAGAGAAATACGCGAGAAATACTCATGGCGAGCAGATAGAAAGGAAGGACAGACTCTGAATCGTGATCGGTGACAAGAGATGCGTTCCCCATGAAGAAGATTGATATAGCTTTATCTGTAGGTTCATCTCATGTCGGACATTTTAGAATGCTAAATCTAAAAGCCGTCTGCTGTTTCTGACCCTATTTCGACATAAGATGTATTCGGGTGTTGATCCGAGATTCAGATGTTATTCATTCATTGTTTCATTGTTTCTTCTTTTGATATGTATGCGTGCGCATGTGAGAGATAGAGAGAGAGAGCAAACAAGAAAGCTTAATCAATCACCAAATAAAGATGCATCCATCTACCCTCATAAGTATCTCTAAGCCTCAATGAGTTAAGAAGGTAGCTAGAGACCCTAGACCCTCTTCAACTAGTTCTCATCCTCTCTAGAGTAAATAAAGGATGTTTGACCGATCAAAAACCTGTTCTATTTTTCTCTTGGAACTGCATCTCCTGCGGGTGACGCTGCATCAGCTCTTAAAAAGTTAAGATGACAAGTCTCGTAACAACAAATTCACCAACTTCCTTGATAAATCGTACGACTGTGAGCTTCAGCACGGATCTCTTTCGACTTTTCCTGAACCGATGATACCGGAACCAAACAGAGTCCTCTGCTTCGCAAATCAAGTTCCCTTTCCCCGTTCACCTCTACATCAATGCACGGCTGCGAGAAAAGTACAACACAATCAGATTAGAGAGAATTTTAGAAGAAAATCTTTCGGGTGCTCCAAAGTTCTTTTAGATAACTTTCCTTGCTGGAACTAAAACAATTGTTGTACATACAAAATATTTGTGAAACTAGCAGATGAGACTAAAGCTCTATAATATATTACAGAAAAATTAAGGAATGCTAGATTGTGTACCTGTGGTTGGAGTGCTCTGACGCTACTATATGAGCTGCTTAGCATCTGGAATAGATTCTGTAGGCAACACGACAGAAATGAGGAAGTATTATCAGTGATTTTTTTCAGGTAAATTCAGCTTTCACTTGAAGTTTATCGACATGCATAATCTGGAACAGGACTGGATAAATGGGGTTCAAAACAGGATGAAAAGGGTCGGTCTCCTTTCCTTTCTCCGATTTTTTGAGTCTTTGGACTTGGACAAGGTAGATGAAGATCATTCATTACCTGAATTTGCTCTTGAAGGAGCTTGATATATAGGGAAGCTTCTTGGAGTACTGAAGCAGTGTCAGTCTGAAATGTTTTTGAAGACGTGAAGGAAAGCAATTGACATATAGGAGCTAATATTCAATGATTTTGTGCTTCTTAAAGAAGCTGCTAATTATCTCAATGAGATGCAAACTGACCTTGCCATATGGAGATACCAGCTTTTGTAGAGCTGTAATTTTGTCACCTATCTTTTGACTTCTCTTCACTGGAATTTGCATCTACAATTTTAACTGATAAATCACTCGATGACCGAGAAACAACTAGTTAAGTTAACAATCGGTATTTCTCTGGTGAACTATACTAATTGGTTGATGTAGCTATACTATTTTCTCATGTTTGATGAGCTTTTTCTAATAGGAAAAGAAAATACCCTGCATCGCTGAGCCTTAACCGAGCCATTTTGAACTTCATGATGTTCTTCATTAGACAAGGTTCTTTTCCTCTTGTTCTTGTTCCACTCGTTCAAAGGCATGCTTTTGAGCTGCGGTATGCTAAAGCACTCTCCAGATACGAACTCTTTTCCGTTTAATTGGTGCTTCCTTTCGTTGTGATTGGCCTGCAAATCCTGGGGACAAATCACGAGTCAAAACACTGAACCTCTCTGTCTCGAACATACAATCAGTGCCAAAATCAACTTACACTGCATTAACCTTCTGAAATCCTGAGCTGTAACTGACAACTAATTCTTTCTTAAATCGAAATAACCAAAGAGATAAATAGCATACATTTGGAGTTTGTGGAACCAAAAACTTCTTTCTTGGCTGCTCATAGATTGTATCACAGCTTGATATGATGTCCTCATAACCTGTCAAGTTCAAAAGGTAAATTCATTAATTTCTTCTTAGATGCACAGTGAGAGAGAAAAAATGAATTTTGAGGAGTGTGCTGCTCGATATTATATCACTTGACTTGTCCTTAATTTTAGAGCAAAGATTAAAAAAATTATCACCAAAGAGAAAAAAAATCAAACCTGTTTGAAAATCATTAAGGGGCTGAACAGGAATTGCCACATTATCTTCACCTCTTAACCAGTAATCATCATTGAATGCTTTGGACTGCAAATAGAATCCACCATTGCTGTGCATGTTCCTGTCATCAAAAGTGTACACAAGGATACAAAATTTAAGTATATAATCAATCTTCCTCTTTTTTTCTTTTTTATTTTTTTTATTACGGTAAACGACAAAAAGAAGACAAATACATTTTGCTGTCCAGCAGGGGAGAAACTTCCAGATTAGACATCCGAAACTCGTTTCCTGAAGATCAACAAACAAGTATAGCAAACAATTTATATCAGGAAGAAACTGATTGAAACGAAAGATTCAACTGAACTGGCGACAAAGTCTTGATCCTTCCTCGGTTGCAATCAAATAAAGGAGCAAACTTTGTGATGCATATAGATCAACTACAGTAACATGAATTAAAGAATTCTTGTTTACCTATGGTGAAAAGTTCAGATTGTAAAGATGGAAGAAAGGAGTTGCTCATTGTCACGGCTAAATACGTTCTTCAATGCAACTTGGAATGGCCTACGCACAAACAGAAAACCCACCAGATATTGAACGATTCGTGAGTACAACCATCTTTAATAAATTTGAACAAATTCTTTGAGTGCAAAACTTAACTTAAGAAGAACACATTCAGAAGGTAAAATAAAATGTCATTAAAGACCATGCATTTCTTTAAAAATGATCAAAAGTGAATTATACTGTGCAGGTTGGTGACTCAAAAAGCAAGAATATGGGACTATAACTAATGCATAAAATTGTTGATCAGAAGGAATAGTCTGAAAAAGAAGACAAACCTCACTGTTTAAAGATATCTTCTTCTTCTTCTTCTTCTTCTTCTTTGTTGGGATTATAGTGTGAGCTAATCTTCGTTTCAAAACAGAACCAACAACAAAAATTTCATAAAAAGCCAAAAAGAATAAAGTAAAATGGGGATTTGGCTTGTGGCAGTTGGACAGGAGAGTATATATAGACTGGGAGGGAAGATGAAGAGAGAAGCTACGACTGTAGAGAGTTTAGGTCTTGCTTGGAGGATGAGCAAACGGTTGTTTCCGTTTTTCAGATAGAGACGCCCGCTATGGCTTTGCAGGCTCACGAAACCGGGCTCTATTTTCATTGCATAAATGGAATCCGCAACTTCCAGATGACTCAGACACATAAAAACAAACATTAATCAAATTATTTATCATTATATGCAGTTCGGCCATTTATTATTATTATTATTAGCATCGTTGCACATCATCGAGGAGGTGGGTCTAAGTTCTCTACTTCTGGCAAATAATATCAGTTTGACGTCGCCATCGCGCCATTTGACTTCTTTTCAATATTAAGCAGCAGAAAATGACGAACGCATAAGTCCTCACCATGTCACTGCCATTGGTCATTATTTATTGCCGTGCTGATCATAGTCAAACCCTAAAACAAGTATATCGGATCAGTTGAGTTATGGGGAACTTAATGTATTCGATCGGCTGCACACCCGTCCACCGGTTTTCTCTAAGCACGCACATATACATTGTTTGGTGCAAGCTTTAGGAAAGCTTGCTTATGGTCGTTTATATAATTTATACAAATGACGATGTAATTAACGCAATCTTTTATCCGAACCCTAGTTAAAAGAGCGTTTGCAACCGTCGACATGCGATTGTGCTAGATAATTGTGACCGCCTTGCATGTCATAATCAAAAAATATTTGGACCATTGTTAGGGTTATTTTTGGGCACTCGTAGGAATACAATTTCTAGTTTCCATTATAAGGGACGTTGTGTTGTGCAGTTTGACTTTTTACTTGCCCTTTTCATATGGTATGATATGGTGTATAAAGCATGATGCTTTATGAACGCGATGACAAAAGAAGAAGAAGGAGAATAAGAAGGAGAGAAAGATATTCAAGTCTCTTCTTTATGTGAATGAAAAAGTGATTAAGTCATGAGTTACAAGGAAGAGACGCCATAAATTTTTAACATTTTCGTACCATTTCCTAAACTCTAGCAAAATAAAAATTGCACTAATCCACGCTTATATGTATAGTGACAAATAATCATGAAAACTCGAGCAGACCCTTGGTTATATCGATTGTAATAGCTTAGTGATTTTCCATTAAATTTTTTTGGAGTTTTCCATGTCAATTCATCACATCAAAAGAGACTTTCTTTTTTTTCTCTTAATATTCCAAACAGGCATAGTGGACAACTCGACATTGTGCAAAACTAACAGGAACTGTCCATGCAGATTTTCGTTGAATCACGTAACTATTCCAAAACTCACGCAATGGGAAAAGGTTACGGTCAAATTAGGCAAATT
Source organism: Eucalyptus cladocalyx (assembly GCA_017140615.1). NCBI lineage: Eukaryota > Viridiplantae > Streptophyta > Magnoliopsida > Myrtales > Myrtaceae > Eucalyptus > Eucalyptus cladocalyx. The sequence continues at coordinate 51,486,486 of CM029522.1, read as the reverse complement.
ATAAGTATCAAACAATATCTCGAATCAAATTTAATTTTACTATTAGAAAGGGAAAACGAAATGCATATCAATTTAAAAGCTAAACTGTATGAAAAATTAATCAAAGGGAATTTGTCATTTTGATCCATTCCTGAATAGTGAATTTAGTTTTTGGGATGAGAAAATTTATTCGGATGAAGAAAACCACTCAAATGAAAATAAGGTAGAATGGCAAAAAAATAAAGACATCTGGTACTAGAATAATAAATTAATTGGTAGATCTAAAATTATTTTTAAAATTTAGTACATCAAACTATTGAAATGAACAAAGAAATAATTAATTCAAGGAAGAATAAGATTAATAAGTTATGGCCACTTTAGATATGGCCTATTATATTTTTCTTCTTGAACACTATATATAATCCGGTATACATATATTTCAGAATGAGATATTTATCTTTTTATTGTTCATGTATTTACTCTAACTCTGGACATCAAAGAAAGATGGCATTGATTTTAATTTAGTCATTAAAATAGAATCCACATAATGGATAAGTATAAATAGTCTCGAGTTTTAAATTAAAATGTCATTTAGAGGACACGACAACAAAAATTCACACAATCTAATCATAATCGGATCCATGAAAAAGCAAACGGTATTTCAACTTTTCTTCTCTAAATTCTCCATCATATGCCTATTTCGGTCGATTTTAAATTTGAACTTTTAAAGGGTTGTAGTTGGCATGCCTGATTCGATAAACGTTTTCACTCTGTATTTTCACGCAAAACACGGCTGAAATCAACTAGTAAAGACATAATTAAAGGTCTCTTCATTTCCAAAACCTGTACCCTCTCTTTCGCTCTCAATCTTGTTGCCCCGTTTCTTGTCCAAATCAAAAGCACACGAAAGTTCAAAGACCAGGATAACTCCTACAAGCAACCGAATATATCGATGTGTATATCCACGTGTATATTGCTTTTTAATGCAGCGTAGCCCTCGAAATTAGTCATAAAGTCGTACCTAAAACCTAAACCTAAACCGAAACCTAACCTCGGACCGAGTTGGTTCGACACTGGTCGGCCGGGAAGTGCTGGACGAAATACTTGTTTAAATGGGGATGAGCACGACTGCATCGTTCCTACGTCCGTTCATGGGTTGACTTTGATCGAATCCCTGCTTTGAAATCGATGGACACTGAACCCTAAAACTCTCTCTCTCTCTCTCTCTCTCTCTCTCTCTCTCTCGGTAACGTACGTCTTTGTTCTCTTTCTGCCTTGGAGTCAGTCGCTCTCTTAGGTCATTTCTTGCTTGTCATCGCGTTGTCTCGGCCTCTTGGTCACATCAAGATGAGTCTTGACACAATCCTCGTACGTTTGGTGGTTCCTTGTTGCATTCAACACTTCTTTTTTCGGTGGGGAATCGCGAGATATTATGAGTTATTGTTATACGTGAGGATCGTTCGTTTGGAATCGAGTGAAAGCAACAAAAATTCGCAATTTTTGCCCATACGTTAATTTACATGTCGACGTTTATCCATTATGATGATGCCGGCCCTGTTCATTTCGCAAAAGCCCCCGGTATAATGATGGTGATTCCATGCCTGGCTCAATACAAAGTTCGCGGATCAGGATCCATTTCTTGATACCACGCCCTAGCTCTTGCTCGTCTCCAGTCATTTTTTCTCTAGTAGCCGATCAACAGGGCTGTAAGTCCATTTTGCTTCTTGAGGGAGGTGTAGATATCATGCCTCATGGCCTTTATTTGCACTATCACACCAAATTATGGTGTGGTATCGCGGAGAGATTGCAGTTTAAGCTTGACTAAGAACATAGAGATTTTCCGGCAACAAAAGACCTTTTCTCCCCAACCAAACCGAGGGAGTGTCTTGAATTAAAAATAAAAAAAAGAAAAAAAAGAAAAAAAAGGTGCTTGTATATTGATCAAACATAGAGTAAAAAAGTAAAAGTCGGTTCAAAACACATCAAGTTTTTGGAGTAGGTTGAGCACATATCTTCAAGGGACAATCCCATTGTTTTGTGAGGGGTGAAGAAACGATTTTTTGAGTGCCGGTAGATTTCTAAAAAAAATTACAAGTGTTAAAAAACTTGTTGGTTAAAAGAACTACCAATCCCCTAATTTCTCAGTAACTTACCGAAACTTTTATGAAAGTATAAACTTCTTCTAGATAGTTTTTGAATCACCATCTATTCTTTATTATTTACCCCTTTTTATGTGTCTTTCTCATGACACCTTGAATTTATTGGGATCTTATCAGAATGAAGTAGTACCCAATATCCAAACTCTCGCCACGAAGAGCATGCTAGCACATTTATGTTGAACTAAATCTATCATTTTTGTGAATCGACTAAAAATTAAGAAGATAGGGATTGATCTATAATTCACATGGATGATTTCTTTTTTCTACTTAATTAAAATTAGATGTGGTGATGGAAAGCGGGTTAACTACTCTATATTGTCCTTCCTCAGCTCAGCCATGAAAGTCTTTCATTCATCATGTTTTTAGTTACATCATATCATTCGGTCGTCGAAACAACTGGCAACAAATTAACTTTTCAAAACCGTGCACAACCAAAAAACAAAAACAAAACAAAAAAGAATCATGAAATATGAAGTAACTATTAAATTGTTTATAATTCGTAAAATTGCATGGTCTCGAGCCTCTGATTCCGACCGTCTTAGAGTTTAATAATAATAAAATCGACCGATGATTCACAGGTTAATAATTCGATCGGCAGTTCGACTATAGATTTCTCGACCTCAGAAAAGCTTTAACCAAAAAGGAACAGCATGTAAGCTTTTCTCTTTGTCCTCTAGATGTTGTGAAATTCTTTATAGAAGAAAATACCGATTGCTACCATGTGTAACGATGCTAAGGCCACAGATTAATCAACTTGCTAATTAATAATTTATCGATGATTTTGTTTTGTTGATGTTACCTGAGTTGCCTTGTTCTAGAGCGCCTTCCAATTACCCGAAAAGAGACAATTTACATGTTATTTTTGTTAGATTCTGGGTGGGTGGAGTGATCGCGTTTGGGAGATTCTAGGGTTTTATTACACGTGGCGCGAAATTAACTAAGGATGTGGTGTTTTATTATTTTTAATGGTGTTTACGAATTATTCCCTTAAGGCTTTTGTCAGATGATAATCGCAGTAATTTTAAATTGATCGGCAGCTTGCCGTCTCCTTTTTTTATGCTATTATGATCACATAGACGTAGGACGACTGTGTTGAGCGTACCTACCTCGTCTAAGAAAAAAACAAACTATAATGAGTTATATTTGTTATGCTAGTGGTATAAATAGTTCATTACGTAAATGGATTTTAGGTGCTAACACACGTATATAATTTTTTATTTTGGTAATTGTACTCATTCTAGAAAGTTGAACGTTTCCATTTCACAACTGTTTTTGTAACAAGTATGTTAACACTGGTCATATATCTTATATCAACTTTTATAGTAAACCCAAGTTGTAAAGAATCTACATCAAGCTGCCGGACCTCTCTAGTACCTAAAGATAAGCTCTTTGAGATGGGGGTTATTTATTTCTTTTTAATTTTTGGGGGTAATGACACCACAAGTACCTTAGTTTCAGTCTGTATTACAATCAACTATCTAATTTGTTTTATTGAATCGACTATCTCGACTTTTCAATCTGGCTGAATGTGAGGTCTCTATTAGACAAATTGCCAAGTGATGCGTTTTGCTAATATGACTTGTTAACTCAGCAAAAGCTAAAGCACAATTGCTAACATAATTCTCTTACTTAAGAAAGTTTATGCCTTCTCTATTTAGGAGTTGGGCAATGAGGAAGGAGAGAGAGCTGGTCCGGATGAGCTAAGCCATCCAATATGTCTCTAGTAACATAACATCGTCTAAAGAGGCCATATCGCATGCCAATGTTGACAATTAGTGGCTATTTAATGGAGTTAGTGTCCATGTCGGCATTTTTCATCCATGATTTTAACAAAGGCCTCTTGTTGAGCCAAGTTTGAAAAGTTGAGGTGCTTGATTGCACATTAAAAAAAAATTAGGTGCTTGATTGTGAAAGGATAAAAATTCAAGTGCTTGCAATGTCATTATCCCTTAAACTTTTTAAAAGATTACTTAGAATGTTATTTTGTTTTGCATCGTTTTGATTATACCCCAATATTGACATATATGTATGATTCACTGCTAAAACCAACGTAACTCTCATGGAAAAATTGTAAGTAATTTATTTCGGACATTATTGGAATGATATGATATGCTACTGCTTCTGACAAGGACAATTAATGAGGTTGTTTGTCAATATAATAGCACCCAAAAAATGGGGTGTAACTTGAAATCATGATACCTTCTATGTGGGTGGAAGTTTGACTGAAATTGTAAGTCAAAGGACAGTCTTGTCTCTTAGGTCTTGTACTTCGCATCGACAGCCTGGACCTCTTATTTTTTAGCTGCTCAAAGTCCATGCAGCGAATTTCTTATTGTAACAGATGTGCATATATGAACCTAAATGGTCCTGTTGCTATCAAATCTAACTTTTGTTATTGCTGATTCCCTCAAAACAATCTATACAATTCGATATAAAATTGGTTGTATCGCAATTTAATATGATCGACTTTGCTTCAGTTTATCTACTCAAAAGATGTCTAAGTGACTTAGATGACGTCTTCTCATGTTAGAATATTGATCTCCGTGTCATGTGCAGGCCAAGTTTGTATTGGTGCATCTTCAAATTTTTTTAGGCCAATTTGTTCATTGATGACCATTTTGAATGCCTAGAATTAGAGAACCATGATGAGAGATTCACATAAAAATAATGATATTCTTCGTAAAAAAGTGATGCGCCTCCTCTTTGATTTGGGAGTTGCCAACTTAAGCATCGAAACCAAACTCCACATATTGATTTTCCCCGTTGATTTGTGGAATGGCATTGTCCTAACATATCATTTGATGGGAGCACATTTCTGCAGGAATTTAAGACATCCAGTGATTTCTCGAATGAAGGGACGATGATAACAATGAATGGTTACCTTTCATTCTTTGTTTTATAGGTGATGGCAACACAAACACTGCATAAAAAAACATTGATGAGCAAGGATCAACGCTATTTTTCAACCGTTCTCTTCTATATGAATTCGCCTCCAAGCTTGATGAAATGCCAAAAATAGCAATTGCTTGAATTTACATATGTCCTAAAACTATTTTGTCTAAATTCTGGAATATAAAATTCAAAGGTATTCTCAGGAGTAAGAGTATAAAAACTTTCTTTCTAATTAGAGAGGAAGATAGGGCATTGCGGATATCGATACGTTAAAATAAAGAATGTATTTAGATTGAGCGCCGAGTTACCAAAATACGCCGAAAGCCCCTATTAAAAGCTTACGTCCAACTGGTTAAACATGCGTTTTGCACAGTATCTAGAATCGGCACATCTAACCAGTACCCGTCGTTCTAGACACTATGCTTGCCCCCAAGAAAAGAACGGACCTCAAATGCAGGGCGTGGGCTTCTTAAATGGGCTTGGTGGGTCGTCTCTCTCATTTCACCGTTCTCTCTCTCATCGTGGGCGTGGGCTTCTTAAATGGGCCAAGATCTCGCAAGCGGGCTTTCAACGGGCCGAGGCCCAGATCCCAAGCTCCGCAACGGAAGGCGGACGTATAAAACCAATAGGGTTTCCGCTTCCTTCTCTCCCTTCGAAAACCTTCACCCTCCTCGGTCTCTTCCGCTGCAGCGCGCGCTCTCCGCCGTCTGGGATCTCAGGTGCGGCTCTGTACAAGAAAGCTAAACGCCCCATACTTTTTCCGAGTCCTCGTCCTTCTAGCAATCGCATCTTGTTTGTGGGTTCGTGCCGAGTTGAGGAAATCGAGTTTCGACTAGTTTAGCAGATATCTTTGCCTCATTTACATTCGCCTGCGTTTATATTCTTGATCTTGTTGCTGAATGCTTCGTGGGTGCTCTCCTTAGTGCTGTATAAGCCCTGCTGCTTGTTGGGTTCTTTGTTTCTTGTCGTGGGATTTTGCTTCGAGCGTTTACTTCCGCGTGTACTGCTTTGAGTGCTGGGATTTAAGCCTCGATGCTTTCGAGGGTGTCTGGGGGTGGATGCAGGAGAAACGAATTCGTGCCCAGTCTTTGTTCTCGTGCTGTGCCCTTGTTTGGGTGTTTTGGGTATGCCAAGATGAATACGGAGAGCCTTGCGTTGTATCTCGGGGCAGCTTTGCTACCCATGATTTTGATCTCTGGATCCGTGTATAGTCTCTGCGTCTGATGTGACTTGATCCAAATGATTTGTGACGTCGAGTTGCTTAAAATTTTTCTTCTTTTGAGAGGTTGTCTTGAGAGTGTCTCTCCCCGTTTATGCTGATGATGGTGAGTTTTCTCTGCGTTGCAGGCTGCAGTTTATTGATTTTTCGCGATGGTGAAGGTTAGCGTTTTGAATGACGCTCTTAAGAGCATGTATAATGCCGAAAAGCGGGGGAAGAGACAGGTCATGATCAGGCCCTCGTCGAAAGTGATCATCAAGTTTCTTCTGGTGATGCAGAAGCATGGTATGCTCTTATCTAACCACCTTTTGATACTTGGTACTTGTACGGTTTGTACTCACTGTCATGCTATCCTTGGGGCCATTGCTAGGTTACATTGGAGAGTTTGAGTATGTTGACGACCACAGGTCTGGCAAGATTGTGGTTGAACTCAATGGAAGGCTAAACAAGTGCGGAGTTATCAGTCCCCGTTTTGATATTGGTGTCAAGGAGATCGAAGGCTGGACTGCCAGGTTGCTACCCTCTAGACAGGTTTGTTCCAAAAGCTCTCCTTCGACTCGCTATCTTCAATTATAAGTTATTTTGCTTTGGAGCTATCGTTTACCTGGTGCTGTTCATGTAGATAGGTTTATTACATTTCTCTCATGGCATTCTGAGCTTAGACTTCCAGTCATAAAATTTATTACCATGCTGCCATATTCATATTGTCTAACATCTAGTTATTGTGTTGACTGAATTGAGAATGAGTCTTATGCTTTTATAGCTTAACATGACTAAAATTTTGCAGCCCACCGATTTCTCCTCTTGATCTAAACTTAGTTACTCTCTGAAACGTGCAGTTTGGTTACATTGTGCTAACAACTTCAGCTGGCATCATGGATCATGAAGAGGCTAGGAGGAAGAATGTTGGTGGAAAAGTACTTGGTTTCTTTTATTAGGTGGAGTTAGTTTTTGCTGATGGGACCCTGATATTTCTATCTATGAGGATTTTGTCGTGTATTTTTGAACTGGTTTTCCATACGGTTCACCTTATTGGGTTTTAATTTTTCTTTCAATGGAGCTTTTGATATTTCATTCTGCCTCTATCCTCTACTGCTATATATGCAGTTGAAAAGATATACAAGTTTGCTTTTTAATTATGGATGTTCTGGTGATTGTCTATTGACATGGTGGTTGTTTGGGTTCGCTGTAAGTGCAGGAGTATAGGTCGTACGTATGATGTATTAGCCATGGAATCTCCAATCCCCTTTTTTAGTTTAGAGTAGTTTTAACTGTCCGGAGCAACTGTGACTTGGTGCATTATCGTGTAGTTCTACTAACTGATTGACAACTGCTCATTGAAGGAAGAGCAAAATCCTCAGTGGTTATTGGACAGGATATGGTTCAAGTACACGTGATAATAATTTTGGTGATTGGTTATCTTGGTCTACTTCTTTGTGGGTATTTTGATGATTCGAAGTGTTTGATAATGGCACCACAATGGCCTGTCGGACGTGATGCTGCATTATATGCAATATGTTTAGCTGATATGATGGGAAGAGCAGTCAATTGATAAGGAGAAAACAGTGCCCCTCCATTGCATGACATCTTGCTTCATTAAACTTGTCCTTAGTTATGTTGGCTGTAAACTTCTAGCTGGAATTGAATGCAATGGAGAGGACTGAAAGGGGTTCATTCTAGCGCTATGGGCCAATCTTGTCAAACAAGAATGCACGATAAGGTGTTGATGAGGCTGATTTGCCTGCTTCATCATACTATGAAATGTGAAGAGTTGGAAGTGGGAAATCGTAGATTGTCTGAAGGACCGATGATAAATCTGTAATCTAGCAGTGGATTTTCATGCCTTTTAGGGTTGAGATTTGTTCTTGGCGAACGCCACTTGCTTGAGATGACTATTGGCGCGCACTCGCGTTTCTGATCTCGTGGCTATTCAAGTTTCCTAATTGCCTAATGGAAAGACCAACTTGCGTGATTCTTAGAAATTTTGCAATTTGACATTTCTCGCTATCTTTCTGTCCTTCGTATCCGAGCCCAGCTCTGGTAATTTACCGTGATTAAACGGTACGTCCTTAGTCGAAGTCTACTTAGGACTCTCATTATCTTCTTCCTTTAAACTCTGAGAGGCGAGAGCAAGATCCTCACCTTTCTCTTTCAGAGACAGCGTTACCTGCTATTCGAAAAGGTCGAGCAAGATCCTCACCTCTCTTTCAGAGACAGCGTTACCTGCTATTCACAAAGGTCTTTCTTGCAATATATATGAGACAGTAAGATAAAGCAGTCGACTCATGTGCTGTTTTCAGCTGGCACTGTCGCTCGATATTTGTGCGACGAGTTGATGACGGCATTCTTCGATCCATCATTGGATAGAAGCGTCACCCCGTAGGAATCGAAGGCATAAATTATCTCGCGCAATCGAAGGTATAAATTCCTCAATCCATCATAGGATAGAAGCGTCACCCTCTAGGAATCGAAGGCATAAATTATCCCGCGCGATCGAAGGTATAAATTCCTCAATCCATCATTGGATAGAAGAGAAGCGTCACCCCATAGGAATCGAAGGCAGAAATTACCCCGCGCAATTGAAGGTATAAATTATCCCACGCATGGACAGAACTGTAATGGTAAACGGATGCTCTTCATTCAATGGTCTAAACCAACACAGATTGCATCCCTCTAAAGCGAATTACAGTAGCAACGACAGGAATATAATTCTAACTGATTCCTAGACTTTCTTCTTCCCCCACTCCAAGAATCTTCTCGTCTAGACTCGCTCCCGAGCTCGACGAAATGCCAAAGATAACAGTTGCCCAAAAGAAACGGTCCCCGTTTCCCCTGCGGCCTCGCAAGCGCCATGTCCTTCACCCTCCCTTCTCCTCGTATCCGTCTCCTCGGACCCGTCGCTGGCCTCCATCGACGGCGGCTTCCAAGGAACCCATCACCGAGTTTTGCAGGGGGGGGGGCGTTCCTCCTTCCGGACCTGAATGAGAAGGTGACGAACTGGGGGACTGGAGGTGGTGGGCATTGTGTAGGCGATGGTGGCTTTTCTAGCGAGGAAGAGAGGATCTTCGGAGCATATGCTCGTGTAGGTGCCAACTTTTTGATGTCCACTATCGATGAACTAAATGGTATGCGTCGACGTGCCTCTTTCTTACGTTGGCGTGGCGTCTTTCGGTTTCTCGTTTCCACCTTTCTTCTTTTTCTCCTTTTGCTTCCTTTCATAAATTCATGGCATTAGGGGAAAAAATAGAATATTAAAACATATCTTTTAGGTAGCTCAATTTGTTGAAAAGCCGACTTATTATTTGTCTATCGTACGAATGGAATTGATTTTAAATGTGATGAGTCACGTGTTGCGAAAATTTACCTTCATTTCAAATAAGGATCGGAAATTTGACAAGAGCTCTTGCATTTGAAATTCGTTTGTAAAAATCTTGCCGTTCCAGCCCTTTGCATCATCGCGGGTTGGCAAGCCCTAGGACGATGTCCAATCACATCTTTCAACATTTTGGTGATGCCGTTAGCAATGATTATGATGGAGGATTTGGTTGCATAAATTGAGAGAGTTTGAAACTCGATCGTGTAAATACTATATCTCAAAAAAAAAGAAAAAAAGGAGAGTTGGATGGTAGAATATGTAGAAAAAATTCCATGGATGTTGAAAATAGGGAATGGATGATACTTTAAAAGCTTATTGTGCATTGCCAAACCAACAGTACCTTCAAAATACAATATTATGGAATTCGAATTAGTTATGATTCTTAAATGTAATCGAAATGAATCGAGGTGAATCATAATATAAATAGGGAGCTCGATTTTATCATAGTATACGACAACATGCCCAGAAATAATCCCTCTAGAAATTATTTTTCGAGACACCTAATAATGTTTCATTTGTATACATCTTAATCTGATATTAAATTATGAGGTGCTGCAAAGTCGCAATTTAAGCACCTAGTCATGAGAAGATATTGGGTGGTCCGGGACCCCACGTTAAAAGCTTGGTCCCGGACCACCCACACAATACGCTTCAAAATACAATATTATGGAACGAAAGAGTTAGTTCTTAAATGTAAGGAAATGAAGAGCGTCAGTATAAATAGGGGCCCCGGTTTTATCATTTGTGGGCATGCCCAGAAATAATCCCTCTAGAAATTATTTTTCGAGACACCTAATAATGTTTCATTTGTATACATCTTAATCTGATATTAATATTATGAGGTGCTGCAAAGTCGCAATTTAAGCACCTAGTCATAGTCAACTTCCTTAGAATCCTCGGATATCCAACTAACAAGATTTCTTCACCCCTAAAAGTGATCCTAAATCCATGCAAATATTCTATCAAGCTGTTACACACATCGCATTTTTTTTTTTAAATTCTTTTTTGCCTTTTGATATCCTGTACCTATCTTTTTCTAGGAGCCCCATCAGATATTTGAAAAGGGAAAATCGAAACTAATCCGAGCTTTGAATTTTTCGGATAAGAACTAGAAAGCAAAACCCAAAAAGCATTTCAAACGCAACAAAAATAATCTTTTCTCCTACCGTTACAACTACTACTACTCGTACAAGTATTTCCTTCTTGCTGAGGAACTAATTTCGTGAAGCGAATATTCCCAGCAATTCCCTGAAATCAAACCGTATTTATATCGAAAGCATCGGCGTCGAACCCTTCATACGCACTGATAGCTTCATCGTTCAGGAGTGAAGAGGAAGAGAGAGAGAGAGGCGCGAACGGCCATGGCGAAGGATCAGCTGGAGGTCCTCAACGTGCTGGACCAGGCCAAGACTCAAATCTACCACTTCACTGCGGTGGTGATCGCCGGGATGGGCTTCTTCACCGACGCGTACGACCTATTCTGCATCTCATTGGTGACCAAGCTCCTCGGCCGGATATATTACTACGTGCCCGGATCCTCGAAGCCAGGTAGTTTGCCCCCAAACGCGGCGGCCGCCGTGAACGGGGTCGCCTTGTGTGGGACCCTGGCCGGGCAGCTCTTCTTCGGGTGGCTCGGGGACAAGCTGGGCCGCAAGCGCGTCTACGGCATCACCCTTATGCTCATGGTGGGGTGTTCCATCGCCTCCGGGCTCTCCTTCGGGAGCTCGCCGGGGGCCGTCATGGCGACCCTTTGCTTCTTCAGATTCTGGTTAGGTGAGTTTCCCTATAATGTCGATTGAAAGTAGAAATTGAACCAAAAAAAATACTATGGATTCGACTTAAATTGGCATGAACTAGTACATTATGCGGATATTCACCGTTGTGCTACTTGGCTAGGTTTCGGCATCGGAGGGGACTATCCATTGTCCGCGACGATCATGGCGGAGTACTCCAACAAGAAGACCCGAGGCAGTTTCATCGCGGCGGTGTTCGCGATGCAAGGGTTCGGGATCCTCGCAGGCGGGACAGTCGCCATCATCGTCTCCTCCATCTTCCGCGCTCTGTACCCGGCGCCGCCGTTCGTCCATGATCACGTGGGATCCACCGTCCCCCAGGCAGACTACGTGTGGAGGATAATCCTGATGTTCGGCGCGCTGCCAGCGGCCCTCACCTACTACTGGCGGATGAAGATGCCGGAGACGCCGCGCTACACCGCCCTGGTGGCGAAGAACGCCGAGAAGACCTGCGCGGACATGTCGAAGGTCTTGCAAGTCGATATCCCGGTCGAGAAGCAAACCATCGAATGCCAAGACCGGGTTGAAACCGCCGGTTTCGGGCTCTTTTCCAAAGAGTTCCTCCGTAGGCATGGCTTGCACCTGCTGGGTACGACGAGCACCTGGTTCTTGCTAGACATTGCCTACTACAGCCAAAACCTCTTCCAGAAGGACATATTTAGCGCGGTCGGATGGCTCCCCGCTGCGAAATCCATGAGCGCCCTCGGCGAGCTCTACAAGATCGCCCGGGCCCAAACCCTAATCGCGCTCTGCGGCACCGTCCCGGGCTACTGGTTCACTGTCTTCCTCATCGACCGCATCGGCCGGTTCACCATCCAGTCCATCGGGTTCCTCTTCATGTCGGTGTTCATGTTCGCCCTAGCCATACCGTACCACCACTGGACCCTCAAGGAGAACAACATCGGGTTCATGGTCATGTACGGGCTGACCTTCTTCTTCGCCAACTTCGGGCCCAACAGCACGACCTTCGTCGTCCCTGCCGAGATCTTCCCGGCCCGGCTCAGGGCGACGTGCCACGGGATCTCAGCAGCCTCGGGGAAGGCCGGCGCCATCGTGGGCGCCTTCGGGTTCCTGTACGCGTCGCAGAACCAGGACAAGGCCAAGGCCGACCCGGGGTTCCCCGCCGGGATCGGGATGAGGAACTCATTGATCGTGCTCGCGGTGGTCAATCTACTGGGTTTGTTCTTGACTCTTCTCGTGCCTGAATCCAAAGGAAAATCACTCGAGGAAATGTCGCAGGAGAATTGCGAAGAGGCTGAAAATCAAGCCAAGAACGGTCCCGCAATCGTCTAGAGCAACGAGAACAATTTACATTAATCTCCTTAGATATAATTCTGTAAATTTGGCATTGATCAGGTCTGCCTTTCAGTTTTAAACATCTCTCTTCTTTGTTTTTGGATTTTTTGGCCTAATGTTGCCAACTGAGTTTTGCTGCATGACCAAGTTCGTTTTTGGTTTTGGAGTTTATTTCATATGTTTATTACGTAGAAGTATTTTTACTAATGATTATCTTTATTATTTAAATTTTTTTCAGTCCACCACCATAGTTGCATGTTGAGAGATACTTGTGGGGACGGAAAAGTAGGTCCGATTTTGAGGATTGGTTAACAGTTAGCTAAACTCTAACTGCATCAGAAAGAAAATTAGATACTAATTACGAAATCAAATCCATTGATATTTCTCGCATCTATGGATATTCAGAGAATATTCAAATTCAAAAGAATTCTGATGTTATCTGTCATCCTCGTTGAACTCATGGATATCAAAGAAACTACAGGGAAATTTCATGTTTTTAAAATTTTCAATTAGGCCGAATGTGTTTATCGTGGTGAGTTCCTTATTACATACATTGACCCAATCGATCGTTAATTTCTTCTCGAATGGTTCGATATCAGATGGACTTATCTTGTATTGATTCATGACTAAAGCTTTTACGAGCGACTATATTTTCTTTCATGATTATTCTTGAGAGAATGCATTAGTATTGATCCAAATCTAAAACCCTCGTATCCTTTTTGTTTTTTAAACGTGGGTTCTCGATGTCCCCTCTGTTCTAAGTTGGTGAGAACTCTTAAATTGCCTTAAGCCTAATTACGTCTCCGAATGAAAAAAAATTAATATGATTTCTAAACAGGAGCGCTTGTGTTGTGTTCAATCCAGTTAGACACAATGTGAAAAGAATAATTATATTGAAAGCAAACAACTAATTTCATAAAAGCTATTCCCGAGCATGATAACTTAGCGATACTGCGCTGTCTTAGTTCAAGTAATGTTGTGAGTAAATCTTTTCTAACTCGTGCCATGGACATCCACTCCCTTATGTGAAAAGACTTTTTAGTTTATGACATGTTAATAAAGTTGTGATGAGCATGTAAAACCTACAGGGGACCGAGTTATAATGACTCAAACCGAATGTCAAGTTTTTTTTTTTTAGGTTCTAGAGGAATTGGTTTGCAGCCGACAGCCGCGCCGTAAACCCCCAGGTGACACATAAGCAGGACTAAATGTCAAGTTGTTGATGTGTGTCTTATCCTAACATCCGAAAAAGTTAGCTTAGTTGGCTGTCCCTTCCCATCCTATTTGCTCATAAGAAAAGGAAAATCACAAATCTAAGTATCTAATAATTGACTTAGATAAATAGTGAGTCAATGAAGTCTAACTCTCGGTTAAAAAGAGCAACATTAGGAATATTGTGACTACTATACAAAAATAGTTAAAAAGAGCAACGCTGGGTATATTATGACCACTATACATAAGTAACTAACCAAGTGATCTGGCTAAGTGCAAGTGAGTCATATTAAATAATTACTAAGAATTTGTGGTATCAATTTACTATATCCATTGTTCAAATGGGGATGTCTGGCAAGCATTGTTCTAACTATATCTCACCAAAGAGGGATGATCAGTGCCTGATCTCGAACTAAGAACCTACATTGTGAACCCCAGTTGTAACAAATTAGAATAGGGAATTGACACAGAAAATCTATTTCGAAATAGATCCATTCATGTGTTTCGGTAAGAATTAAATTTTTCATAATTAAATGAACAAGTCACGTATTTTGCTACAAAAAATTATCCTTAGTGAATTTCTTATGTTTGGTTTCTACTCTATTCAGATCTTGGAGAGGTAGTAGAAGTTTCAAAACCAATGCAATTCAGTAAATTTAATTGTACTCGTAACTACTTCCACCAAACAATCATGAACATGAGGAGGTCATTTTATGGATGGTTAATAGCCTTGACCATGAGCAAGGACTTTGAAATCCGATACTCAAGTCCAGTGTTAATATCTACACATAGTCATGGATCGATAAATTTCTTATCTAGATTCAAATTGATGTATGCCGACTAGGTTAATCAAAAGGGTTTTACTACTATAACAGTTTTAAGATATTATGAGAATAATAATTTGTTGTTAATTATAAATTCATGAAAGAATTGACTCGCAACATTTCATAATTATTTATTATTTGATTTTTTAATAATTCACAATAAATTATCATTCTCATAATACATAAAAAAGAAAAATGTCACCTAATCATTTCTCTAATCAAAATTTTTACTTTTCAATTTTATTGTTGATCGGTAGTCAAAACCTTACCTTTTTTTTTTGGGGTCGGTAATCAAAACTTTACCTTGGCCGCCTAATTTACCAAAGGTTCCACAAAAATTCACACCGATCACACACGATCCGTGTCCAGGGGGAGAAAGATCCGGTGCGGCCGAGCCCACAGTACGCTCGCCCACCGACGGTCGTCCACTCCGCATAGCCGGATACAACTGTATCAACGTAGACACGTTCGTACGCGGTGACCCAGACCTCGCCCCCCCAAAAAAAAAACACCTTCTTTTCTTCTTTTTTTTCCCTTTCAAATTTAAAAAGATCAAAGGAAAAAAAAATCGAAAAAAGGGGAAAAAAAAATCATTTACCATAAATTTCCATTTTCCTTCCCTTCTCCTCCTCGTCTCTCTCCCCCTGTCCATGTCGTCGCGTGCTTGTTAATTCTCCCCTTTCTACCGCAGGTCTCTCTCTCTCTCTCTCTCTCTCTCTTTCTCTTCGCCGATTCGCATCGTGGTGTTCTCAGATGCGGTCGCGCTGTGCTGGATGCGCGGACATCGATTCGCGATTCTGATTAAGCTCCGGAATTGCATTTTTCCTTTTTTTTCTTTTTCTTTTTTTGGTGCAGGGAAGGGATTTCGTCGCGATCCTTTTCTTCATTTGCGGAGGAGGAGGAGGAGGAGGAGGAGGAGGAGGAGTGGGGTGGTGAGACTCGATGGCGGCACCACCGGCGAGGGCCCGAGCCGATTACGATTACCTGATCAAGCTCCTCCTGATCGGCGATAGCGGTTCGTCTCTCTCCCGTCCCTCCTCGCTTTCCAGACCTCTTTCTTTTGGGCCCTTTGTGTTTGGTTTTTCTGAGTAAATGGGGGAGGGAATTAGTAGGAGTTTTGAGAGTTTGGAGCTTTGCGCGTGCTGCTTTTCCTGGTTTTCGTTTGAGGATTCCAGGCGCGTGTTTCGATGCTCGTTTCGTCTGATTGGAGGCGATTGTGAGGTCCTGGGGTTGGGAGGTGATCCGACCGATTTTGGAGGGTTTTTTGGTAGATTGTCCGATGCGTTTGGTGAATTGGTGTGGCCCTCACGTGCGTGCGTGCTTGTTTATGGGATTCCTTCAACAAACTTGAGAGCCGATTGGCCGCCTAACCTGAAAAGCGAGAGGATTCGGTCCGGGATCAATGAAAGCTTGATGAGGTCGAGACGTGTATGACTGTGAGGATGGACCCGGGAGATTAGAGCTGGTCGTTAGTATGTCTTATTTCTAGACTGTATTGAAGTCGGAGCTATGGTGATAATGATTCGAAAGGCTTGATAGTTTGATCAATGAGGCAATTATGCACATAGTGCGTGCAAATGATGCAATCAATTCCCAACTTATAATTCTGTCTGGCATATTGTCACCATCTGTGGTTGCTGTTGCTTCTGACAAATCGGCTCCTGGACCTGGGAACTCATGTGCGGTCCATTTAGATCGAGATAAGGCATGTAGGCTTATTTGACGGTTGATTACATGAACATTGCGCAGGAGGAGGGTATTTCGCTTTTCTATGATTAGGCGCATTAGTGCTGAACTTTGGAATTGGTTCGGAATCCTAAGTCCCATGCTAAGCACACATGATCCAAGCTTGATGAGGGAATTTCTTTTAATCGACCTTTGTTTTCCAGGAGTGACCCGTCATGTCTGATAGAAGGAAATTGAGCAGTTTAATCTTTACTGATATGGCTAAATATGCTTCTCAAGTTAACGGTTGACTATTTAAAGTCTCCAGTTTTGCAGACTTGATTTTATGTATTTGGTTTTGATGGCGTAAGTCTTCATTTGACGACTTCCACTGAGAAAATCTACAGTTACTTACTCGAGTGTTATGTTGTTCTGTTCTCTTTTGGTATATGAGTTTTAGTTCATCTATAGCAAAAGTAATAGAGTTTTTCTGTGTGCTGATCTGACGACAGTGTTATGTTCCAAAACGTTTCAGGTGTTGGGAAGAGTTGTCTGCTCTTGAGATTTTCGGACGGTTCCTTCACAACTAGTTTCATCACCACTATAGGGTTTGTATCATGAGGATGAGTATATTAATTCCTGTATATGCTATTTTAGTTATAGCTATGCAAATTAGAGTTCGGGGGCGTAATGGGTGGGAAGACCACGATAGTTCAGAGTTCTTCGAGAATTTTATGACAGTTCAAAGAACAATGATAATGCTTGGCTAAATGACAGACATGCAGGATAGTTCATTTAGAAATTGACAATAGTGGAATTTGCTTATTCATGCTTTTTGTATACAGCTCTTTAATTGTTTCGTTTGGCTTGATTGATGGATATCAGATCAGGGGATGTTCAGGAGGAGGGGAAAATCGGATGCTCCTTTTGAGCTTAAACTCTTCAATATTGAAAATTCTCTCATTTGTTGTTCTCTTTCCTCTTAACAGCATTGACTTTAAGATCAGGACCATCGAGCTTGATGGAAAGCGAATTAAATTGCAAATCTGGGATACTGCTGGGCAGGAGCGCTTCCGAACCATCACAACAGGTTTGATTGAGCTGAAAACAGCCTCTGTTCTTTAATGGATGACATTTTGTGTTGGGATTTTTGTACGAGGGATGCATTCTAAGCCATGTTTGCCCTGAAAGCTTTATTTATCAATTCTGTAGTAATAGCTGAAGCTACCTGCAATTCTACTGGATTAGATTAAATGTGATTGTGATGTATTTGGCATCTTGAGGCTATGTAGAGCTCAAATGTTCAATCCCAAGAGTGAGTTTTTTCGAGCTTTAAGCTATTCTTATATGAGAGCTGATTCTTTTGACACATGAACAAACAGTTAAAACTCAATAGACTGAGAGATGTGAAATCTTGTGGAAACCACACTGGTAGGCTGATGACATAATTATCCAGCCTAAGGAGTGTTAATTATGGCATAGTAAATTTTTGCTCACTGACACCTGAATGAGTTTCAAGCATATAGCCCATATAACCTCTTCTTTCCCTAAGTCCTCATTGTCCTCCTTGAGGTTGTATCCTGCGTTGTTGTTAATGGTTCTGTTTTTGCCTATTCAAGTTCTAATAGCTACATATGTATTCACATTCTTTTTTGGTTTTTCAGCTTATTATCGTGGAGCTATGGGCATTTTGCTGGTGTATGATGTCACCGATGAGTCATCTTTCAACAGTAAGTTCTCCTTATCTGAAGATTTTTGGTAGTCCTGCTTATAAGTAAGCTGCATTTTCAGTACTGAGGGCATCGTGCTGATACTTAATTGGTAAATTCCCATGATTCTTTATACTTGATCGTAGTGTATCTAACAATAGAGCTATTTTGTGTATTGTCTGTTGATGGTCCACTAAAAGAATTTTTATGAGCATTAACTTGAGTTTTCATTGAGTACTTTCCTTGTTGTACTTCAGATATCAGAAACTGGATTCGCAACATTGAACAGCATGCTTCTGACAATGTAAACAAAATATTGGTGGGAAACAAGGCTGACATGGACGAAAGCAAAAGGGTAAATGACTATGGCTTTTTGGCTGTTTTGATCGGCACTTTCTTTCTAAGCACCTTCATCCCCTGCACCCTCCAAAATCCTTACCATGGCTCTCTCTCTCTTTACACACGCTGTCATTGTACTATGATGGATATGGATGCTTGTTTTTGGAGAGAGGCGTGGACTAGTCCACTGTATACTGTTCTTCCAGTGTTTTTTTTTTTTTTTTTTCCTGGTTAAGTGATGAGAAATTCACTATGAGGCACCAAGGGGGTGTCAACACGTGTGCAAAAAGAGCTTGTACCCAGAAATGTCTACTGATGACTAGAATGTACTTTTCTTTGGCATAGGCTGTACCTACTTCCAGGGGTCAAGCTCTTGCTGATGAATATGGTATCAAGTTCTTTGAAACAGTAAGTTGCAAGTTGATGCTAGAAGTAATTTTGCAGTTGGAATCATGCTTTCTGCTCTGTTAATATTAGAATGTCAATGATGCAGAGTGCAAAGACCAATATGAATGTTGAGGAAGTATTTTTTTCAATTGCGAAGGATATCAAGCAAAGGCTTGCAGAAAGTGATACGAAAGCCGAGGTAAAATTAGTACTTTTATTTTTCAGTTTCCTCTTGAATTCTTTAGGTATTGCAGATTTGCTCCATCACACTCCTACCTGCACTTAGTACTCCTAAAATAGCGAAAAAAAACTCTCCTGCAACAGAGTCTGAGAATCAGTTTCATGTTATCGTGAGAATGAACCAACATCAGGGTAAACTTATAACATCAGGGTAAACTTATCGATGAAATGTGCAAAAAATTATTGCCAAATCATCTATTTGGCAATTGACCAAATGGATAGCTGTCGAAACATGTATATTATCTATTCCTATTTTCCTGTCGGTTATTTTTCCGAACCACCTTCGACAGGCATGTTCGGTCTTTGCAAATTGACAAATATGGCTGTCCAATGCGAAAATTCCATTTTTAATGGCCTAGGGCACTAGTGGATGGCATATTGCCACGCTCAACACAAGAGAGTACAGTGGAATCAACATTCTGTCATGTCTACTGCACTGGCCTTTGCCCCATTTGCAGTAGTTCTGTAGATGCAAAATTGCGGTATGAGAGGGGTGTAGGTAGAAGGGAGAAAAGAATGACAACAATGAATGCTTGATGTATGATGCCTCATAATCCAATTAGAAAATCATCTAGTAAGTAGAGAGGGGATTGAATGAGTATTTGATTCTGTTGCCATTTGCTTTCAGCCTCAGACAATCAGGATAAGTCAACCAGACAAGACAGCTGATGCTGGCCAAGCTCCACAAAGATCCTCTTGCTGTGGTTCGTGAAGAAACAAACAGGAGAAGAGAAAAATACAAGGAGATTCTGCGGGTGGTATCTTTATTTTTTTATGAATGGCTTATTAGGATGCCAACTTGGTGGCTTGGCTTCACATATGTATTCTGCCTATTGTTATTTTTATGATAGATCCGTTTTTCGGGATACTTATGTTAGACTGTCTTTTCTGTCTTCGCAACTTCAGTATGTCCAAGTGGTTCCTCCATTTCGTTGTCCCTTCTCACTAGTGTGCTTATTTTGATATAGAACATTTCGGAATGAGCCTTTTCCTCTTCCGAAAGGGAAAAAATTTAATCTGAATAGTGTTTTCTATTAAGCGGTTACATCTCGTGTGAGATGGGAGCATGTGATGTATTCTTTTGTCGGAATTTGTTTCTGGTATTGCGTTGCTGTGGATTCTTCTCGAGTAGAATTTCCCGTTGAAAGATGGTAGTGTTGTTAGCGTCCAGATCGTGTTTGTATGCTCGTTCGTCAGGGATTAACGGGTCAATCTTCAACCAAATTGAGCTTTCCGCTAGAGGATGAAACATAGTCTTTCACGATGTAATGAATCCTACTCAAATGAATCATGGTGTTCCGACATTAAGGCTTCTTGTACACAAGGAGGAGAGACCCGTCGTCCGCAGCCATGGATACGACAATAAGGGCTCACTAAAAGAACCCTTTTAAAGGGTCGATCGACTTTTGGCTTGGGTGGAACGATACCCATTTTGCAAAAACACTTGTCTATAATGGTAATGTGGATTGTGGTTGCGGTTGTGGAATCATGTTTTGCTGACGATGCAAGGTTAAGACTGGACGCTAACAAGTGACGAACACGTCATTCCTTATAAATCACGATTCCCATCACCTCTCTCTCTCTCTCTCTCTCTCTCTCTCTATGTGCAGATCTCCTAACCCCATTGCCCATTTCACCTTTTTCCTCCTTTTCCAAAAGGAAAGAAAACTAAGTATCTTGCTGTGTTCTTAGAATTGAGGAATGTGTGCTGCCGGTCTTTCAGTGGTGGCCTTTTTACCTAAATTAAAGACAATTATGGTGCTAAGGTCATTCCGCACCACCTTCTGTCCAGCCCTTGATTGGCTTCTCGATCTGGAGGTTTCTGTGATCAGTTTTTCTTTCTCGTTTGGTTAAAGGATATCTCTAACAAACCCATTTCACATTCTATCATTGCCGTTAAATACAAAAAAATAGGAAAAGTGCCAAAAAAGTCCTAAATCTTTTTTTGGTGCCGACTTTAGTCCTAAACCTTTTTACGTTGTACCAATTCAGTCATTTCCGGTCAATTTTGGCCGGATTTTACTAACTGGACGCCGACCAGCTGACGTAGACAACTTTTAATAATATTTTAATATTTTTGAATATTTTTTTCTTTTTTCTTCTCCTCTTCTTCCTCCAGCTGATCGTCGAACCTCGACAACCAGCCGAGGCAACGGCCGACGAGGCTCAACCTCACCAAATCCGGTGAGGGCGAGCCTCGCCCGCCTAGTGCGAGGCCGCCCTCAAGGCCTGGGTGAAGAGGCTCGCCCTCATCAGATCTGGCGAGGGTTGAGCCTTGCCCATGGCCAGCAAAGGCGAGCCTCGCCAGCTTGGCGCGAGGCCACCCTCGAGGCCGCCCTTGCGGCCATTGGTGAGGTGGCCGGTGAGATTGAGGTTGCCTCTAGCTGATTGCTGAGGTCTGGCGACCGACTAGAGGAAGAAGAGAGAAGAAAAAAAAAATAAAAAAATAAAAAAATTATTAAAAGTTATCAATGTTATCGCTGATCAAGCCACGTCGGCTGCATCCAATTAGCAAAATCTGGCCAAAATTGGCTGGAAAAGAATGAATTGGCACAACATAAAAAGGTTTAGGACTAAATCGATACCAAAAAAATGTTTATGATTAAATCGGCAAAAAAACAAAAGGTTTAAGACTTTTTTGGCACTTTTTCCAAAAAAAATTAAAGACAATTGTTGACTTTAAGATTCGTGGGTCAGTTGTCACATACTTCTTTTCACATAGATTATCGATAACATATTAGACTTAATTCAGATAGTAATTATTTGGGACAAGTCTTAAAAAAGTTATAAACTTCTTACATTTGTGCCAATTTAGTCATAAACATTTTTTTATACCAATTTAGTCCTAAATAATTTTACGTTGTGCTAATTTAGTCATTTCCGGCCAATTTTGGCGGGATTTTAGAACGCGCATGACAACCATTCTGCATTGAAATAGTTTACGGCAAATGACGAAATAGATTTTTCTATTTCTATTTCAGGCGAGTTTCGAGCAAAAAAATCTGTTTGATAACGATACAAAATTTCTGTTTTAGAAATAGAAATTCGTTTGATAACAGTATAAAATTTTTATTTCTTAAAAAAAAAATTTCTTTTTTTTGGAGCAAATGAGATGTCCATTCTTACAAATTTCATATGCTTATGAACCCATTGACCCAAATACAAAGTAAGATTTTTTTTTTTAAAGTAAAGTCTCCTTTTTTGAAAAAAAATACAAAGTATGAGTTGTTATATCAAATTTTCTAAATTTTCACACAAAATTCTTTAGCATCCATCTAGATAGGCAATTACGGTCAAACAATATATTTATCAATAATCTCCATACAATAGAAAAAAGAAATCAATATGCATTACTTTTGAGCATGATAGAAGGTTCCCAAAACTCTAGTAGAATGAAGGTGGGCAACCAAATTCTAATCCCCTTCATGCTAGTATGTCATGTCGATCACCACCACGGTTTATGATATCGAGCAATCGTTTTAGAAAGAAACACAATTTTACAAAATCGGCGAATTTTACGAAGTGTGGTAGAGCTTGTTATAAAGAACCATTACAAATAAGGGAAATCCTCAAGTAGAATATCACATTACAAGAATTGAGATAGGAATCATCAAATACAGCATCACATTACAAAAGCAAAGATTAGGAATCCCCAAATACAAAATAATAGAAATACATTACAAAAGTTGAAAACACGATCTCATGGAATTTTCGGCATATTATGATCTCTTACTATCTTATTGGCAATACTTTTTTTAAGCATATTCATCTTAGTAAAAAATTTCATGGAGAAATTATTTCTGATTTCTGTTTTAGAAATAGAGAAGTAGAAAATTTATATTTCGATTTCTAATCAAAATCTATTTCGGAGTAAATCTATTTAGAAATAGAAAAACGGAATAGGTTTATCAAACGGATTTTATTCCGTAAAGCAGTGCGGAATAGAAAAATTATTTATGGAACAGAAATTTGGTTTGTCATGCACTATTGACTAGATGCCGACCGGCTGACATGGCTTAATCAGTCTTTGCGCGTTGACAACTTTTAATAATATTTTAATATTTTTGATTTTTTTCTTCTTTTTTTCTTTTTTCTTTTTCTATTTTCCTTCTCCTCCTCCTTCCTCTAGTCGGTCGGCGAGGTTGAGGTCAACCTCATCGGCCACCTCGTTAGTGGTCGAGAGGGCGGCCTTGCGGCGGGCGGCAACCACCCGATGCTGCCATGGGCGAGGCTCAACCCTCGCCAAATCCGGCGAGGGCGAGCCTCACCACCCAAGCCTCGAGGGCGATGTCGCGCAAGGTGGGCGAGGCTCACCCTCGCTAGATTTGGCAAGGTCAAGCCTCGCCGATTGAGGCTCGACCCTTGCCGCCGAGCGCGAGGCCGCCCTTGTGGCCACTAGCGAGGTGGCCATCAACTCGGTAGGTCACCGAGGTCCGGCGACTAGCTGGAGGAAGGAGGAGGAGAAGGAAAAAGAAAAAAGAAAAAAAGAAAAAATTAAAAAATATTTAAAAATTATTAATGTCGCGCTGATCGGGCCACATTAGTCACGGTGGCGTTCAGTCAGCAATATCCGGCTAAAATTAGCCAAAAATGATTGAATTGGCACAACGTAAAAATGTTTAGAACTAAATTGACACCAAAAAAATGTTTATGACTAAATTAGCACAAATGCAAAAGGTTTATGACTTTTTTTTAACACTTCTCCCTAATTATTCATTGAATTTGGCATGGACCGATCTGGACGACGAGAAGAACTCTCAAATGAAGCTGACAAAGGGGAAAAGAAATGCAATGTGACATGGAACTTCTGTAGAGCAACTTGAAAGGAACTATTGGAAAAGCAAATCAATTTAATTCAAAAAGCTCCACTGGAGAATTAAATTTCATAATACTCTTATCAGTGGGCAAGAAGCTATGGATTATGGACTCCGTTAGTGCAAATGACGATTTGATTAGCCTCTAATGGCAATTGGGACTGCGCCTCATGAATATGCTTTTGCACGACCAGAGTGACATGTTCATGAGATGGATGGCATTTTGGTTGGTAAGTGCAAATTCAAATGAACAATCTTTCTCTAGCCTTTTCATTAGCAGCCCACAAGAAGTTCAATCCGGCAGACGCAATTTGGGGTGGAAGAAGCGAGGCGTCTTCTTTTCTTGACATCCTGATCTTTTTTATCCACGTAAAGTAAAACGCACACGAGTCTGAACGCTTTGTCGGCTTGTCATTCTCTAATGGCATCCGATTCAGATGTTATCATCAAAATTCGACTTCAAAACGGTGGACGCGGGAGTTGACTTTGCCGCTGGTGTTGACCAGGTGCCGCCTCAGGAACGATGTTTCTGTCTCGCTATGTTCATCCATATTATAGAACCGAAATCAAGGTTAATTCAACTTGAGGGATATCATCTTTGTCGTCTAGTCTATCGTAGTAAAATCCAAATGGTGGCCACGTTCAATTTGCATCTTCATCGCAATTACTATAACAATCTCTTTTTTGTCGATGTTTGATGCTTTGACATGAATATCATTAACTTGAATAGACAACTTAACAATTATGTTCCATTTGTTTCGTGGAAAATATGATATTTCTAAAAAATGTCTTTCAGGAATTTATTTTCTAGAAAAATGACAATGTATTTTGTTATTTGACAGAAACCTAAAAATGAATTGGATAATATTTTCTGTGGTTTAGTAAGATAAATTTGATTTGATTTTCCTAATTAGACATACATTATTTCGATGCTAGTGACTTGTGTATAGGCGATTGGGATAAGTGTAGGCACCTAAGTCCTAACTCTAACCTCGATGGACCCCGAACTAGGCATTGGGGACCATGTTATAGGCTTTGGGGTCTTGATCTAGGCCTCGATGTATCAGGGCACAGGTCTTAAGGACTCGGGCTTAGGCACCAAGGTCCTGAGCCCAAACTTAATGGACCTGGGTGCAAGTGTCGAGATCTCAAGTCTGGCCTTGATTGACTAGGGCGTGCACCGGCATCCCAAACCTAGCCTTGATGGACCAAGGAAATGAGTACCGAAGACATAGGTGTAGCTTCAATAGACCTAGGCTCAAGCGCAACCTAGACGGATAGGGGTTTGAGCACTGGAGACTAGCACCAATGTCATGATCCTAGCCTTAATGAACTCAGTCCCGGGCGCCATGGATTGAGGTCATCCGCAATGAATCTGGGGCTAGGGTGTTAGAGAGGGATCGAACACTAGGGCTCACGCTTGGCCTCCTTGGACCTAGGTCGAGGCGTTAGGGAGTCGAAGTCTATGGACAATTTTTAATTTTTCTGAATTATTAATTACTTTTTTTCTTTTCCTAAACTATGGGTCGATGAGGTCACCAACAGACCCTCGCCTAGTTTGGGCAAGGGCATTGTGGCCCTCACTAGCCAACAGGTGAGGGTGTCAGCTCTAACCTAGATCATGGAGCTCTCGTTGACCTAAAGTTGTTAAAACACACACACACACACAGACACAAAGAAAGAAAAGAAAAAAGGAAAAAATATTTTTAAAACTACAAAAAAGTCGTAAATTTTGTTTACATCAATGTCGGTCATACCATGTACAACAACCACTGTCCATGTCAATAATTTTTGACCAAAATTGGTCGGATGGGTTATATTGACGAATCTCAAAAAGGATTAAGATTTGACTAGTACCATTGAAAAGTTTAGGCTTAAATTGACACAAATGCCATAGATTTCAGACTTTTTTGGTACTTTTCCAATTTAAGATCAACAACCCCTCATTTTACAAGAAAATCACAGGAGTTTATCTTCAAAACTTGCAAGATAAGGGCTGGAAGAGCCTTTTAGAGATGGTGTGGAGGAATTCCTTCTCCATTTTGTTCAATGTTCTAGCTTTGAAGCTCACTCAGCCAAAAAGATGAATTTCAGGAGAAAGAGAAGATGTATATCTACGAGTAGAGTACCAACATCTCTCGTGCATTTACACGCGAGTAATGAGTGAAACCCTAATGGAAGGACAACAGCTATTCCCAGTTGCTTCTTGCTTGGCTGGGACATTTTCGCACAGCTAAGCGAAAACTGCGTACTTGTATCATCACACCCACCATTCACACAAATCGACAGCGCATATTATTCGAGTCATGAAGTGCTAACCGTACCGGGGACAGCCTAAATGCTTATTGGTTACTCTTAAGGAGGAAGTGAAAACAGTTGTGAACCTACCCAATAAGAGATGTTATATATAAATATTACATTATATCGATAATCGCAAGATTTAAAATTTTCATTTCATAGTTTATAAAATACAAGCTTCATTCATGACTGGAAGAAATCTCCTCCAACTATGTCTCTCTTAATTATATCAATCCTATATATGACTAAAATTAAAAATATATTATATTTACACTTATAACCCATCAATCAGATATATGATTAAAGGAAATGTTGCCCACTAAAACATCAGAAATGGGTGCATTCTTCAATACATGTTGTATGTAAGACCGAACTCTTGCTCTAATTCGGTACTACACGTGTGAATTTTGAACAGCTAGATTTTGATTTAATTTTCCCTTGTCTTCTCCTCTTTTTCTCCTTTTTTCTTATCCTTCCCTTTTTATCATTCCTCTTTTGCCCTTCATCATCACACCTCGCCGGCATCGCCAGCCTCCGTTCAAGCCGCGTGACGCCACCGCTCCCGCCCTTCAGGCCTACCCAGCTCCCTCCCTCCCCCTCCCCTCCCCTCCGTGGCGGAGAGAGAGATTGTGTTCTGGTTTACATTTTTTTGGAGTAAATTCCTCAAGAAATAGGGGCATCAAAGTCATCTTGTGAGAACTGCATAGGTGACCTGGATGTAATTTTGTGAAGTACGAAAAGAAAAAGGCCTGGTATAGCCCCTTGGACCATGTGGCTTACATTGACTAAAGCGAAATCCACCTCCCTAAGAGTCAAGTGGACACGATTTCAGCTCTTCTTGATTTTTATTTTGAGTGCTCAGTGAGATGTAAATCACATAGATCCTGCATAAAGAATGGGGCCATTGGAGGAGCCATATGGTATATTCCTAATCAATGTTTCCTTGATCCCACTTTAGTTTGAGGTAACAACGTAGATATGGTCAATTGAATCTTTATGTCATGAAGTTAGGTGATTCTCCAGAAATTTTTATTAAGTCCATTGCGGCACAAAGCATTCCAGACTGCACTGCGCATGTAATAGATGTCAATCATAATTAATGTGATATTAGTCTTTTACATTTTTTATACAAATTAACTTACTTTGTTAAAATGATATATTTTCCTCTACCGATGATTGCCATATATATACTGCCAACCATAATACTCCAGTGCTTTATAGTTTTTGTTTATTAACCAATGGGAATAGCTAGGAAAAGTTATAGCTCTAAATTTCATGCAACGTCTACTTGGAGCTCAAGAATAACCAGAATGCTTGTGCAGAAAATACTCGAGCAAAAGAATTTAGTGTGTTCAATACAAGTTGATGCATCGTTCTACATATAGAGTCATAGACTATTTTGTAGGGGACAGGAGTGTGGGTGAAAGCATGAAATCTTGTTCTCGAAAGCCACAACTCCGGTCCAATCAAGAGTAGGTCATCCGTATATGTAAGCTCGGGAGCTTCGTAAGGGATTTTACTTTTTCATGACACAACTATACGAAATAGCGTCTAAGGCAAAGATCGGGAGTGGAGACCACACCCAGGAGTACAATGATTAGATATTAAAACGAGATATGCATATGCCATGAAAATCGACTCCCTGGTTGGATTGGAATAAAGCGAACTTTGAGGCCTCCACTTTGTGGCCAGGATTTGTTCCTCAGTTAGTGCTTACTTGCTTCAATGGAATAAAATAGCTATTTTATGTCTGGTGGAAATTGAGTCTTTTTAACTCTTTTAGCGAGTGACGGTGGTTGCTTGGCAAATCTGTATACGGTTTCACATGTAGTGGAGTCCCTAGACTTGGAAGGGAAACGTGGTGGGATTGCTTCCTTCGCCCCCATGCAGACGGTGTTTATAACCAAGGCATCTGCATGAGAAGCAACCATCACAGACTTAACGCGCCCAGACAAAGTTTTTGAGTGAGAATGAGTAGGAATGGGGAGAGAGTGATTCGGGTCCTGAGCCGGCTCAAACCGTACTTGGCGGTGGTGCTCCTGCAGTTCGGATTTGCGGGGATGGCGATAGTCACCAAGTTCTCCTTGAACCGAGGAATGAACCAGCACGTCTTCGTCGTCTATCGCCACGCTTTTGCGACCGCCGTCGTCGCTCCTTTCGCCATCCTCTTTGAGAGGTCTCTCTCTCTCTCTCCCCCTCTCCTCCTCCCCTCCCCCCTTCCTTCTGTGGCAAAAGTATCTTGTAAATGAAAGTACTAATGTTCTGGAAATATATTGCAATAATTACAGGAAGACAAGGCCAAAAATGACAAGGTCCGTCTTTTTGAAGATCGTGCTGCTAGGCTTACTGGAGTAAGTATTTCTTTGTTCTCTCTTATGTCTTATTCGGAAACATTCGCAGGGAAAATGAGTCGAATAACATGTACTTATCCTTTTTTCCATCTCCAAAATGTAACAAATGCAGGCCGGTGATCGATCAGAATCTTTATTACACGGGAATGAAGTACACAACGGCATCTTTCACGGCCGCCATGTCCAATATGCTTCCAGCTTTTGCATTCCTCATGGCCTGGTTTTTCAGGTAATTAATATGCACTTACCCATTTTGTAACGCCTCTTTAAATTTCATGTATTCAACAAAAACTTGAATTGAGCTTGTTGCGAATGAAGTATTTACACGTCACGTTACGTCACATTTGTTACTAATTCATATAGTTACCTCTTTGTTTAATTCACCTCCTTTCGATGTGCAATTCAAACGATAGGCTTGAGAGATTAAGCATAAGAAGCAAGCACAGCCAAGCCAAGATATTGGGAACTCTGGTCACCATAGGAGGAGCGATGATCATGACTCTAGGGAAAGGTCCTGTTCTTGATCTTCCATGGACAAAATCGGCTTCAACACACGTTGATTTAGATGGTGTTGCGCAAAAACCAATCGAGGGTGCTCTTATGATCACCGCAGGTTGCTTCTGTTGGGCTTCTTTCATCATCCTCCAAGTAAGTTCCCGCCGCCTATTATCAATCAATAATATTCAAGAGATGACAACGGTGGCGTTGTATAAGTACTTCGTTCTAAACAAGAGAGCAAAATGCATGCAGGCGATCACCCTGAAGTCATACCCAGCAGAGCTCACATTGACGACTCTGATATGTATGACGGGGACCTTCCAAGGAGCGGTTTTCGCTTTTGCCATGGAAAGAAGCAACTTTGCTGCTTGGTCTATCCAGTTCGACGTCAGGCTCTTGGCAATTGTCTATAGCGTAAGTCATTTCCCACCACATGCTACGAATTAGTGCTAACTCCTCATTGAGTACATTAGGTCCATGTTGAGGTCTTCGGGTGTCGGTATGATCAGGCTTTCCATCTCCCATGTCACCCGATACACAACCCGTAGCACGAGAAATATGCAGTGTTTGGACACTCTAGTCATGAGTTGAAAAGCACCTCTCTCCTTCACTTTCTTATGAAGTTTATAGCTGATGGATCGTTCAAATGCAGGGACTAATATGTTCTGGGGCGGGCTACTACGTTCAAGGGGTGGTGATGCAAATAAAGGGGCCAGTTTTTCTGACTGCCTTCAATCCTCTGCATATGGTCTTGGTTGCAATCCTGGGATCCTTCATTTTACACGAGATCTTATGCCTTGGCAGGTATCTTCTCAATTACCTAGAAACTTGTTGACTTTTGAAGAATCATCAGCCATTGTTCTTGTTCATGGCGTTATCACGCATGGATCCTTACGAAGTGTGCACTCTGTTTTCATAGGGTTATCGGAGCACTTGTCATTGTTCTTGGCCTGTATCTCGTCCTGTGGGGCAAGAGCAGAGATCAGGTTGCAGCAGGAAGCAGTGAAAAGCAAGAGGCATCGAATCCCCAGATAGCCAATACAAGTTTGGCAGAAGAGAGTGCAGAGACTGCCGCTTCATCGTATGTTGTCGTTGATGTCATCAAAACCAAAGTGAGGCCGGCCGAAGTTTGAAGATGAAGAACAAACTCCGAGAATAAAAGCAATTCAGGAGCTTGAGTTTTTATTTTTTTAAATGGACATTTGACCTCAATGTCCTGTTGTTTAGTCATGTTTGTTGTGATTTTGTGGAGTAGTTCATCACTTGGATATCCTTTTACCATTTTCACTCAATAAAGTCAAAGGCACCTTTTTGCATGCAATACTTAAAAATGGCAAATTTTGGTTTAGCCTATGAATTTGCGCATCATAGGATAACTAGTAATCACTAAAACCTTCAAATTAGTGGATCTAGTTAGATTTAGATTGGATCAAAAGTAGTCCAACCCAAATCAACTCTTATGAATTATCATATTATACAAATCTAATTACCCACATCCAATCCAAAATCATACCCAATCATATTACTAAAATACTTTTATATTTAATCAAATTTAAGAAAACTTATATCCAAATTAAGACAAGAATGTAGAGTGAGCAACCACGGGGGAGAGCGAAGAAAGTCATAAAAGTGAATCGAATCTAAGTAAATCTTGAACCCATTTAACATTCATACTATTTTAAGTTTTATCATTCCAAACTCATTTATAACTCATTTACTAAATATCACTAAATATAAAGCAATTCAGGAGCTTGAGTTCTTTTTTTCTTAAAATGGACATTTGACCTCAATGTCCTGTTGTTTAGTCATGTTTGTTGTGATTTTGTGGAGTAGTTCATCACTTGGATATCCTTTTACCATTTTCACTCAATAAAGTCAAAGGCACCTTTTTGCATGCAATACTTAAAAATGGCAAATTTTGGTTTAGCCTATGAATTTGCGCATCATAAGATAACTAGTAATCACTAAAACCTTCAAATTAGTGGATCTAGTTAGATTTGGATTGGATCAAAAGTAGTCCAACCCAAATCAACTCTTTTGAATTATCATATTATACAAATCTAATTACCCACTCTAATCCAAAATCATACCCAATTATATTACTAAAATACTTTTATATTTAATCAAATTTAAGAAAACTTATATTCAAATTAGGACAAGAATGTAAAGTGAGCAACCACGGGGGAGAGTGAAGAAAGTCATAAAAGTGAATCGAATCTAAGTAAATTCTAAACCAATTTAACACTCATATTATTTTAAGTTTTATCATTCCAAACTCATTTACTAAATATATAACAATTCAACCCATCAAATATAGATTAAAAAATGAACCTATGACCCATTTTGACAAATCTAGTAATGACCAATGAGCCAGTAAGGAGTAAGTTGAGTCAAATTCTCTCTCCATGGGAAAGCGTAATCGGTAATTGAAGGGCAAGTTTAAATAATTCCCTAAGTTTTTAATCCTTTTCTTTTTCAACTATAGAGTCATTATCTCAAGGTTATGTCAAAGTTTAGCCATCTCAATAATCTGTGAACTAATCGCCTTAAGATTGTCGGAATATAATCTAGAGAAAGCAAATTATTTGTAATAATTAGAATATCAATGTAAAGACAACGATAACAACTTTATAATATCCATCTTTTTATGTAAATATACAATTCTTGGAGAAGAAGAAAATAAGATATCACTAGAAAAATAACATAAAATTGGTGGTGAGGTACGGATATCCGAATTTCCTTTAGGTGATTAGTTCATGCCAATGGTGCTCTGCAGATTCACGAACTATACCTCCCAAGATACAACACCTCAAATCTTTTTGGACTAGCCCTATGCAAATAGGACTCGGTTGAACCGTTCACATGAACCAACACACCCAGAAAAATCAGAAGAGTAGAGTAGTATTTCAAATCTCTTTTGGAATCGTTGTCTCGAATTGTTCTCTCGAAAAACCTTGTAATGAAGCTCTATGCTCTTATCTATATATAGAGCTTTAAAGTTCATATACAAAAGAGATACATGAATTAAATAGACGCATGTATCCAAGAATTTCATGAATCAAGAGATACGTGAATCCAAAAGATTCATGAATCTATAGACACGTGAATTCAATAAATATATGAATTAAAAATATAGGTGAATCTAGGAAATTCATAAATTCAATAGATACGTGAACAGAAAAGACGTATATTAATTTATTGGCTTTCTTTGATCCATAATTATAACACTACCCACCATTCACACAAATCGACAGCACATATCATTTGAGTCATGAAGTACTAATCATACTGGGGACTGCCTAAATGCTTATTGGTTACTCTTATTTGGAGGAAGTGAAAACAGTTTTGAACCTACCCAATAAGAGATATTTATATAAATGTTACATCATAACAAGACCATTTGGTGTGATCAATTGAAAAGTGCCTTGAAAAGTAACTTTGTGAAAATGCTGTTTGGTAAACATATATTTAAAAAGTCTTTTTAGTGTGATCAATTTAAGTTTTTTTTATTTTAATTTATTTAAAATTGACAAAAAAAAAAAGGATTGTAATATTTTATATTTTTGTTAAGAATAATGTATTAAAGAAATATTAACAAATTTATAAACCAAAAAATACATCAAGGTGGATCATTCTCAATTAAAAAAGAGAGTAATTTCATTAAAATGAGCATGGTTATATATGTTATGAGGAAAGAAATATGTTATCCTTAAATATTACATGAACATTCTTGGACAACATCCAAAGAGGCCAAAGTGACCTTGAGGAACAAGAACAAGAACAAGACCAAATGTTGCCATCCCAAATTCTGAGTTGAAGATCTTGCCATCCCAAACTTTAGTTCTGGGAGAGCAAGAACAGTAATTGTCTCAACATCATCATCATCAGAAGTATATGAACTGCTCCCTGATTCAGCCTCCTCCAAACGCATGACACTCTGGTCATCATCTTCTTCAGTTACAGACATCAGTGAGTGACCTGACAAGTTTGTTTGGTTGGATGGAGGAACTCTCTACTGCAGAAGAGATGCCACCTCCAGGGAGATTGTTATTTACCATTTCATCATTTCCTTTGGGTTTGGACACAGATCTAGAATGATCAGTGACAACGACCATATTCATTGAAGATTGCTGTGGAACCTGTTCAATCAATCGATTTTGTCCCTCCTTTTTGTAGTTTCTCCCTTTGGCTCACATGTTTTCAAAATGTTCAAGAGCAAGGGCTTGAGCTTTTCTATGAGACATCACATCCAGCATATCTCCCCACTCACCTCCAGAGCGGGGTCGCAAAATACCTTTATCATCACCAGTTTATCCCATTTTTAGATGGCGATGCCTCATGAGCTGCAATTGCACCTTTATTAGCCTCGGTTTTAGAAATGACAGAAGACTCGATCCTTTCATTGTTAAACCTACGAAGAATTTCCATAGAAAATGAATAACATGCGAAATTAGGGGCCATATATTAATGAAAGCTAAGAGATAGTTGCCTTGGATTAGCTAAGTTCAGGACTGGTCACATCACTGCACAGGCAAGAAGCTCCCTGACAAATGAGCATTGCAGATGTTCAGGCTCGAAGGTAAAAGAGATAAGTCCATCCATTACATGTTGTAAAACCTATGCTGGAAAAAAAAAAGCATGAGAATAGAAAAAAACACAAGTACGTCTATGTAAAGGAGATTACAAGAAAGCAACCTTGTGCTCAGCTTCAATGGAAAATAATGTTGGGTGCAATTTATTTTCAGAAGCCAAGATACGTCTTAGTTCACCATCTAGTTGCTGAATAGTGAGATGTTCAAACTGTTGCTTTTCAATCTTTGCCTGTGTCATGCGAAAGATCTCCAAATGTGTTCAGATGAGACCAACAATGTCCCTACACCAGTTAATAAGGTCAATGACCTTGAAAACCAGATTTTTGGAAACAATAATCATACGGAAAAAAATATACGGAAAAAAATATGAACAATATCATGATGGGAACACCTTGTAAGAAGGTCGATTAGGTTAATGTTCCTCACGCGATCTCAAAGCACACCAATTCCTCTGGGCCTTTTATATCAAGTGTTTAACAAGAGTACTGTCACGACCAAATTTTGGGTGCACCACCTAAAACTAGGCTAATGGATTACTAAGTCTAACATGTCAATACTAATTCGCAACTTAGATTCAAATATCTAGCATGCAAAAAGATTTTTTCTAGGAGTTGTCACTAATCGATTTATAGTAAATCGATTAGACACTTAACTAAAATAATGAGAAAATTATTTTACTTCTACGAACCAGAAACTTTGGGTACGGGGACTTAATTACACTAAACTTTTCTAATACCCTTTTGGTACCTTTCTCTTTTTATTTCGAAAAAAATGTTTTGCAAGCAGTTTGAATTGATTTTAATTTATCTCTCATAACATGTGAGGCAATCATGCGGGTGCACAAACCACCAATTTAATACCCAAATAAAACAGTGAATAAATTGCAGGACTTACTCATAGCAACGAAAGTATCTGTAATGTTAAATCAGAATTCACATCGACAGTCCTGGATATGATTTCTAATTAATACACAATTTCTTTTCACTAATTTAATGATAATATAATCCATATGCAATGCAATACTTCTAATCTAACATGAAATGATATAACATGGCAGTATAACCTAAATTATATGTCATGAGTAAAAAAAATGCAATAATTAAATGTACAATCTAAATTAATCAAATGACCTAATTCTAATGACGGGTAATTTCTATTTAAATGAACCTAGCAACAATCACTGGATGATGGACATTTCATGAACCTAATCCTACATGACATGTGCATGATTCTTATTTTTATTTTTTTTTTATGAAAATTCGTAAGTAAAATCACTAAAAAATAAAAATCTAACTAAAGTGAAATGCTATCTATTCTAAATGCCTATGTTTCATACATTTTAAAAAATAACTAACCTATCATGCAATCAATCCTAATCTACATGGAATGCAAATGCAATAAACATCAAAGCATCTATGATCATCAAAAATATTATCCACCATTCAAATTGAAATTCAAACTTGACTATTTCGCTAATAAAATCGATAGATTAATCTTAAGTCTTAAAGATCAAGATATCAATTTTACTTCGCGAATAATTATTCCATCTAAAACCTTATAAATGGGATAAAAATTTGTATGGTTGCGAATTGGATGCTACATCAGGGATTTCAATTAGGTATCGAAAAAATATTACAAACAAAGAGATAAAATATCAAAAACTAAAATAAGATAAAATGGATCTACCTAATAAAATAAATCTATCTAACAAAATAAATCTACCTAAATTTGATTTTTTCCAAAAAAAAATCCAATCGGTAGGATGAACCACGATTGAGATTCGGGGCGGCACGGCCCAAGGATGGGCAGCCGTGGCGTGGGCCACCGTGGGTCGGAGGTCACGGTCGTCGGAGCTCCGGCAAGGGCCAACAAGCACGGGTCAGCAGCGGGCGAAGCAGCAACAGATCCGCCGGGACTGTAACAGGGCGGAGGGCTCGGTTGGCAGGGCAGCAGGGCGTCGTGGGCAGCGCTGTCGGGCGAAGGCAGGCGAGCAGACGCGGGCGCGGGGTGCTCCGGCAGCAACAGGGCAGAGGCGAAGCAGAAGCGAAACAGAGGCGGAGCAGGGGCGTCGTTGGCGTTACTGGCGTCGGACGAGCGAGCAGGGGCTCGGTGAGACGCGGCGGAGACGGTGGCTTCGCGGGCTGCAAGGGCGACAGCGACAGAGCTTCTGGCGGAGCAGCGGGCTCGGGCGGCTGTTGTGACGGCGAGCAGCGGCGTCGGGCGTCGCGGCTGGCTGCTACCGTCGGGTCGTCGGTGACGGCAGGCGGAGGCGTCAGCACAGGGGTGCGGTGGCGCGGCTGGGTCGCGGGCAGAAGCGGCTTCGCTGCTGGAATCGCAAGGGGGTCGAGCGGCGGTGATGGTCCGTGACTCGGGCAGCAGGGTACGCCGGGGGCGGAAGTGCAGGCACGGGCGGAGACGGTGGCTACGGCAGCGGCGGCTTCCGGCGAGCGAAGGGCGGAGCGCGGGCAGGCGCGGTGGACGAGTCTTCTCTTTTTTCAATTCTTTTTCTCTCTCCTCGTATCTCCTCACGTCTCCTCACGTTTCCTCTCTGTTCTGCTTTCCCTCTCTCCTGCCGCACGCACGCACGCACGTCCACTCTCTCTTTTCCTTTTGCTTTTTCTCAAGCTTTTCCCTTTTGACCTCTTGGACCCCCCACCCCCAACGAAGAACAAAAGAACCAAAGGAAAAGTAAAAAAGCTTTTTCTCTCTCGTGCTTAAACCTTTGCCCTCGAAAACCGAGAAAAAGCCGCCATTGTGCAGCCATATATTCAACGTGTGGTCCCCTAAAACCCTACACGAATAACATATTTATAAGTCAAGGATTAGGATTTTAATTTGTTTCCAAATTGATATCAAAATCCATTGAAAAATAGAGAAGGGCAATGATTAATGTTGCAGTAGCGGGTAAGTTAACCCACACAAAAGAGCTTGCCACTGAAAACAGAGATAAGATCATTGAATGTCCCATCATAAGCAAGGAGATTAGCAAATAATAAATAATAGCAGAAAGAATCACATGACATAAATTTTCAACAATACCTTCAGTCTAACAAATTTTCAAATTATGAGAACACATTGTCAGAAGACCAAAGAGAGTATCGAGAGGAAGAAACTTTTTTGTATATTCTGTATATTTTGTGTTTTGTACAATCTGTATTTAATTACATAGCAAAGAATTAATAAAGGCAAGCAAGAAATTGATAAAGGAAAAAAAATATTCCTCTATCTTTATAATCCTAAAATAAACATAATTTTCTGTCTATCGATAATTGAGCATGATTTCAGGAATCATATCTTCCAACACTCCCCCTCAAGCTGGTGGCTTGTAGATGTTCAAGACACCAAGCTTGCTTAGAAGATATGCGTTTTGTCTTTGACAGAGTGGCTTAGTAAATATGTCTGATGGTTGCTCTGAAGTCCTGATTCCCTTTGTCTCGATCACTCATTCTTGGATTTTCTCTCGAGTAAAATGACAATCAACTTCTATGTGTTTTGTCCTCTCATGCAATACAGGATTTGCTGTAAGTTTGAGTGCCGAGTCATTGTCACAAAAGAGTGTAGTTGGTCCTTCGACTTGTGTCCCGAGGTCCTGAAGTAAACCCCTTAGCCAAACTATTTCACAGACAGTCTTGGCCATGGATCTATATTATGCTCCGGCTGAAGAGATATAGTAGATTGCTTCTTCGTCTTCCATGAGAGTAATGATTCCCCAAATTTGATGTAGAATCCAGTAATGGATCTCCTACTCATAGGACATGTGGCATAATCTGCATTGCAATAAGCCGTCATTTTCATGTTGTATTTCCGAGAAAGGAGTATCCCCAACCCTGGACATGTCTTCAAATATCTCACAATTTTCAAGGCTGCATTTATGTGAGATTGCTTTGGACTATGCATAAATTGGTTGATGGTCTGCACTGCATAGCAAATATCTAGCCTGGTCATAGTGAGATATATGAGTTTCCCTACCAATCTCTGGTATCCCGATGGATCTTTTAACAATGGATCATCAGAAGAGGAGGATGTGCCAGTATCATATTCGACATATGTCAACTTGGCATTTTGCTCAATGGGAATAATGGTTGGTCTACAACCTGATAATCCTATTTCTGATATGATTTCCATTATGAATTTCCTCTGACTGAGAGAGATTCCCTGACCTGAACGAGCTATCTCAATTCCAAGAAAATACTTAGGTGGCCATAAATCTTTGATATGGAAAGTGGAATGCATATACTCTTTAAACTTCTTTACAGCAGAATTGTCATTTCCCATGATAAGTATGTCATCAACATAAATCATCAGGTAAATAGACGACATACCTTTTGTCCAGGTGAATAGGGCATAGTCATACTTCGACTGTTTGAATCCAGCAGCCATAAGAGCATTGGTGAACTTGGCATACCATTGTTTAGAGGCTTGCTTCAATCCATAAAGAGATTTATGGAGACGACACACCTTAGACTCCCCCTGTCTCCGTAATCCTGGTGGAAGATCCATGTAGATTTCTTCATCCAGATCTCCATGTAAAAAAGCGTTATGCACATCCATTTGGTGCAGTGGCCAATCACGAAAAGCAGCAACGGATAGAAAAGATCGAACAGTGACATCCTTTGCAACAAGTGAAAAGTAGGGGTGTGCAACCGGACCGGGTTTACCCGGTTCCCGATCCAGCCCACCCGGAAAACAGGGTCGGGAACCGGTTCCAGTTGAAACCGATTCCCAAAATTCAGACCCTGTTTGAATCGGTCCAGGAATCGGTTCCGAGGGATTACCCACCCGGGAACCGAATCGACCGGACCGGTTTGGGAATCGGTTTGAGAACCGGTTTTTAAGGCAGCCCCAAATCAAAAACCCTAATTCGTTTCTATCTTCTTTACCTCTCACACGGTCACGACTCACACCTACAGACTTGCTTTTCCTTCGTCGCGCCATCGCCAGATTCGTCAGTGGGAGAACGCCACCGCCGGAGTCGTCATCGGGTTCGCCACCATCGCTATCGCGCACCCCCTCGACGTCGTCTACACCTGGTTCTGAGGTCTCTCTCTCGGGTGCTTCCAGCTTGTGTCGAGTTTTTGGAGTTTGCTTTGGGCTGATACAGATTCGTTCGTGCACTCACGCAGCGAACGGCGGTAGAGTCGTGTGCCTCCTGGCGTACAAGAACACTGCCCAAGCACTCTTCACCATTGCTCGCTCCGAGGTTCTCTCTCTCTCTCTCTCTGAGTTGAAAGTGCTTGCGTTGAAATGGGATTCTGGGTCATGTCGTGATTTGCGGAACATATAAGAAATGGGGGAAGGGGAAGGACAATATAGACGACGAGGACATCACATTCCAGCGCATGGTCGCCAAGGTTAGCCCCATCCATCTCCCACCCCACCCCGTCTCCCGTCTCTTCCGAACTTGATCGAGCTCGGTTTCGTTTGGTGTGTGTGTTGTATGCCCGGCTCCTAGCCTCCATAGTGCTTAGAACAGGTAGATGGTATCAATGGTTCAATTTGGGTTAGCTTTCGTGGTGGGATGATGTTCTAAGGATGTTACTTAAAATATAGATGATGATGGGATTAAGTGAAAGAAAAGCGCCAGTGGACTTAGGTGTGTTGTGCCCGAGGAACTACGCATTGAGGTTCTGTCCTAGGCTAGGAACTTGGGTTCCTCTGTTCATGTGTTCTGGATTAAGACGGGTCTGCAGAAATTTTAGGTGGTTGTCGTTTTACGCTGATCATGCATGTGGTATTGATGTAAGAATATGTGAATCGACTCTTGGTTTAACTTTGTTATAAAATGTAGAAATATACCGGTTAGCGCAATTTACAGTTTGTCCACTGACTTGATAGATTGTAAAGACTGTTTTTTAGTTAGCGGGTCGGCCAAGAGTCTGTTTCGCCATATAATTTTACTTCAGTCCCGATCTCCATTAAGCATTTGCATTAGGCTGGTTTTCTGATAACATGCCCGGGCAGAGATCTTGGCCTTTACCGGGTGGCTGATGCTAGCAGATGCAAGAGGTTGCTGGAGAACGTGGAGGTTACCTTCATGGATGAGGAGGTAGGCATAGTTGTAGACAAACTTATTTGTGGTGCACCCCGAAGTGATGGGAAAGCTCTTTCCTGGGTTTTTTTTACAGTATTATATCTTTCCTTTTTTTTTTTTTTTCGTGCCTTTAGTTTCTAGAACCTTGTTTGGGCTTCATTGTGCAGCCCTGGACAGTGATGATCTGCTATATCTCAAGGAACAAATGGAAGCTGAGGAGGATGCAGAACGCCTTATACGCCGCACTGAAAAACGAGCATTTGCTGCTTTTAAAATATCCTTCAATGTTTGGGTTATCTTTTTGTTTTTGGGTGAAATTTTTTAGATTGGTGAGGTCAATAATGTGAAGATGATGTTTTTTTTAAGGTTTTCATTACATTTGAAGGAGTGTACTTCACTGTCAATTTTGGCTAACAAGATTAGTCTAGGTTTTATGCAAATATGGTAATAGTGCAGTGAAAATTTCCATACTTGTGCTCTTTGGGATTGGACTTTGTATGAGGCTTTCATGGGATATTGTGCATGATTCTACCTAGGTGTTCTGGGGTTTCTATGTTTTTGGGTCTTCTTTGCTGGCCAGTCATTGTAGTTTAATATCAA
The DNA here is from genome assembly GCA_017140615.1 of Eucalyptus cladocalyx. NCBI lineage: Eukaryota > Viridiplantae > Streptophyta > Magnoliopsida > Myrtales > Myrtaceae > Eucalyptus > Eucalyptus cladocalyx. Next base: position 51,446,212 of record CM029522.1, on the reverse strand, counting down.
GGCAATGTAGAGGTGCGATCTCAGTTTCTTGTTATAGTTACAAAGGCGTATCTGCTGGAACAAAGTATACATATTGGGTTTCTTCCGGCATGCGCATTGAAAATTTTGTTTAGGATCTCTTTATTGTATTATTATGATTAAGTTGCCACCTAAGTGATCTTGATTGGGAGAACAGAGAACTGATGGTCAACTCTGTTGATGTTTGAAGCCTTGATTGGGATAGTTTTTTGACATTGATGCACGAATTCTTGGCTTTAAAATGTGTCAAAATGTTTCAGTCATTGTTCTAATAACTTATAGATGTAGAGGTCATTAAAAGAGGTAGAATGGAAGCCCTGTCACAGTGCTTTCATCGAGTTTTTTACTTAATTGAAGGACACAGAGCTGCGAGTTTAGCAGATTTATCTCCTGCATCCGTGCCTTTGCCTCTTCGTGTCGAACCAAAACCAAAGATTGGGATCAGGTATTGTCTCTTTTCAGTGCATGTGCAAGGTTGGAATTTTTAGGTTTTTTCCTCCTCTTAACGGTTCTAATTTGTCCATCTAACGCAGGCAGCAAGTTCTCCTCAAGAAAGTTGTGGAAATCAAGCCTAAGTGGCAAACGGTTCTAGCCCACCAAATGCGAATCAGGCAACCACCATATACAATAATCATGTGACTTCCGAATTGAAGGCTAACCAGGTGAAGAAGCATCCCACGCCAACAGAAGCAGAGGATAAAAATGAATCGGAAAATCTTGTAAAAAGCTTGCTGGGCATAGCATATGAAAGTTCAATGATCGAAGAATGAAGAGTGGATGCATATGTGTGGTTCTGCATGCTCAGTTTTGATGTTTACTCGAAGTAGGAAATGTAGTACAAGACAAAGAAACAGGTTCCAATATAAACAGGGTTAACCCTGTTCCCGGACCGGAAAAACAGGGTGGGTCGGGAACAAGGTCCAATGCAAACAGGGTCGGGTACATGGTCCAAAAAAAGAGAACCGGTTATAACAGGGTCGGGTACAGGGTCCAGGTCTAGACCCTACCCCCCCTGGACCCGATCACCCCTAGTGAAAATGTTTCGTGATAGTCAAAACCTTCTCGCTGTGTGAAGCCTTTGGCCACCAACCTAGCCTTATATCTCTCCACAGAACCATCTGCCCTGTATTTGATCTTGTAAACCCATTTACAGCCAATGGGTTTGCGATGACTAGGCAATGCTACAACATCCCAAGTATGATTTTCGTTCAGGGCATGTAGCTCGGCCTCCATGGCCTTTTGCCAACGAGGATCATCTTTGGCCTCATCATAATTAGACGACTCTCTTTCTTCAGAAATGCGGCTCATGCAACATAAATGTTCTGGTGATAGCCTATCAAATGAGATGTAAGACGATATGGGATAGTGAGTACTTGACAACTTCGAGGAACCACAAATGTAATCCCTTGTCCAAGCTGGTGGGTGAGCTGCTCGTTTAGAACGCCGTAGAGGTTCTTGTGATATTAAGGAAGAATCTTCTACAGTTGCAGGGCTTGGTTCTAGGAGTTCATTTGACTGTGTTGATTCTTCTACATGGGACTCTTCAGTTGAGTGATTTGTAGATGTCTCAACAGGTAATGCAGATGATTCACCAATTGGTCTTGGTAGAGGAGTAGCAATAAATGTGTCACCCGGAATCACATTTTCTTCCAATAGGAAAGCTGAATTCCTTGCCTTTTCATCTTCAGGTGAAGAATTAACAGCTCGGAAAGGAAAAATATTCTCATGGAAGACAACATCTCTACTGACAAAGAATTCTCCTGTGAATGGTGCATAAATCCGATACCCCTTTTTTAAGGTGGGATATCCCATGAATATGCATTCACTGGCACGTGGTGCCATCTTATCCATGTGTCCGACTGTAGTGGCATAACATAAACATCCAAAAACCCTGAGATGGCTCAAATTCGGTTTCTTGCCATATAACATTTCAAATGGTGTCTTTCCATTCAAAATCCGTGATGGCATTCGATTAATCAAATATGCTGCAGTAATCACACAATCTCCCCAAAATTTTTCAGGAATAGATGCTTGAAACTTGAGGGCACGTGCTACTTCCAAAAGGTGACGATGTTTCCTTTCAATAACACCATTTTGCTGTGGTGTATAAGTGCAAGAGCTCTCGTGCAAGATTCCATTTAGTGAAAATAAGGAAGCACACTCACCAATGAAAAACTCTCTTCCATTATCAGTTATAATGCGACGGATTGTCTTTCCAAATTGAGTTTTGGATAAGCTAAGAAAAGTTCTTAGGTGAGGAAAAACCTGATTCTTGGACTGCATGAGAAATATCCATGTCGCACGAGAGAAATCATCAACAATTGTGAGGAAAAATTGTGATCCATCATGATGCTCTGTATGATAGAACCCCCAAACATCTGCATGGATTAGTGAAAAAATACTATCTGCTCGGGAATTACTATTTGGGAAGGGGGCACGTGTTGCCAAAGGGCAGATAGGACAGTGGAGACAAGGGAATGAGGCACTATGTCCCAATCTTTTATGATAAAGAGAATTTTTGTCATTGATAACATAGTTAACAATGATTTATTGAATTCAACAGATGATAATTTAAAACTGCTGGGGAAATTCATCCAGAAATAGAGTCCTTGGTAAGCTTTACCCAAGCCCATCATTTTGCCAGTTGAAAGGGCCTGAAAGAAACAATTATCTGGAGTGAATAAGACATGACATGAATTTTCCTCAAAAGCTTGATTTACTGAAATGAGGTTGAATTGGAAGTCAGGTACATAAAGTACATTTTGAAGTGTGATTAGGGGACTAAGAGTCACAGTACCAGTCATGACAACTTGTGTGGAGTTTCCATTTGGAAGCTGTACTGATATAGGGAAAGACAATTTCTTGATTTTTGAAAAAAAATCCCTTATCACTGGCTATGTGATCACTGGCACCTGAATCTATAATCTATGCAATTTTTGAGATTGAATTCAAGCAATAAGATGTACCTGTGAAACTCCCAGCTTTATCAGACGCATCTAGCCTTTTCAAGGCCTCCATCAATTCCTGATACTGCTCATGTGAAATTGATTTCTCTGTCGGTTGACCCAGTACCTGAAAAACCTGTGAAGATTTCCCTTTTTCTTTTTCTCCAGGTCTCCCATGTAATTTCCAACAATTCTCAATTGTATAGTGCGGACGTTTGCAAAATTCGCAGTATAATTTACCTTTTCCTTTTTGACTATTTTTGGCAATTGAAGGAAATTTGTTGTTGGGCTGGAAGATTTGGGCCGAAGTAGGCCCATATAATTCTGATTCAATGGGTTGAAAAACTCGCGGCCCACTGACTTCTCGCTGCTGGGCCCTTCCCCGCGGCTCGTCTGTTCCAGCGAATCGGTTACGTGGGCCTGCCAAGAATGGCCCAGTTGCCGAATAATACGGACCGTCAGATTGGTCGCCCAGATCAAGGCCGTCCATTTGCTCTCCAAGATTAGGGTTAGGGTTTCGTAACCCTCCATTTGCCCCTTTTCGGTCTGTGATTCCAGCGTTTCTCTGTGGGAGGTGAAAATGGCCTCTGGCGGCCAGAGCCATCGCCTCGCTTCCTCTTCCGTAGGCCGCCATCCTCTGTTGGCTTTCTTCCTGGACGGTGAGCTGGTAGATCCGACCAAGATTTGGCATGGGTTCCATCATCAGAATCTGGGAACGAAACAAAAGGTACGTCTCGTTCAAGATTAGGAGAAATCTAATCACTTTTTCTCTCTCGCGCATAGTCCTATACTGTTGCAAAATGGTTTCGGGCCAGTCGAATTTCTCTTCGGCCGACTCCAATTCGTTCCACAGCGCTAACAGTTTATTGTAAACCGTCGCGATACCTATATTTCCCCGTTTCATATCTGAAATTTGCTGTGTTATGGAGAAAATTTTGACCTGATCTAGTTTTCCATACATTTCTTTAATATTGTCCCACATCTCTTTCGCATCTTCCGTCGGGGGGATTCCCGCTGCAACTTTGGATGTGATATAGTTTCCGATCCAGGTTCTGACGAGCTGGTTGCATTTTCTCCAAAAACGGGCCATTCACTCATCGGTTGGGACCGGAATGGTTCCGTCGAGAAACCCTTCCTTATCTTTTGTTACCAGGGCACGCCGGAGCTCCCGCGACCAGGTCGAATAGTTATCTGGGCCCGTTAGTTGCTGACTGATGAACTTGAGCTCTGGTCCGTCGACATTCGACGTGTAAAGAGGGTCGCCGGGCTTCGGTCGTCCTCCGGCAGCAAGGATCTGGTACAGAAAAAAAAAAAACCAAGTGAAAAATTCGGGTAGGTATTCGCCCCTACATTTGACCCGCTTTCTTGACCCGCTTTGAAAAAATTTAGGGAAGGATTCGTTCCTCCCGATTCGCCTAATCCGCCCGTTTGCTCCGGGCCGAAGGTAGAGCCTGCCCCACTATTGGTTAGTGCGCCTCCGTCGGTCCGCATATTGCCTTGGTAGCCTAGTTGTGATGTGTGTGGGTTTATCCCATGGATCCATGGGTATGGCATCCACTGGTATGGATGGCCCGAAAAGGGCTGCCCCAGATTGAACTGAGCCGGAAAGTTCTGCCAAGGCTTGTGTGGGGGCTAGATCTAGCTTTGGCTGAGTTGTTGCTCCGCCATGGTCGACACAACAGTTGAATCTTGATTGCGTGTACTCTGTGGCGTTGCATCCCTTGCAGGTATGTCATCTATTCTAATGGTAGGGTCTTATGATATACTCATTGTAGAAAAGAAAAAAAAACTTCCAAGAGAGACTGATTCCTTTCGATAACTGTTTTGCAGGTTACAGTTTCTCAAGGCAATCAGGTTGAATGGATGCAGAAGTTATTTTAGAATCGCAGGTTGGTAACAAAGGTAAAGAAAAGAGAATTCCTGTTGAATGCTGTTTTTGTTTTGTGGTGTGGCAACAACAAGTAACAGACCAAGAAATGCAGGCAATTCGAAGAGATGAAAGCTACGCCAGGATCGGCATTTGCTCTGATACCATGTCAGAAGACCAAAGAGAGTATCGAGAGGAAGAAAATTTTTGGAAAATTCTGTATATTTTGTGTTTTGTACAATCTGTATTTAATTACAGAGCAAAGAATTAATAAAGGCAAGCAAGAAATTGATAAAGGAAAAAAAAATATTCCTCTATCTTTCTAATCCTAAAATAAACATAATTTTCTGTCTATCGATAATTGAGCATGATTTCAGGAATCATATCTTCCAACACACATCAAAGTTTCGCACAAAATGGCAAGACCTGATTATTCCAAAACTCCACAAAGCTCCATTAGGTTTCAAATTTTGATGCACCAACAATAGCAAGGACGAAAATGCTATCTTTGTTGAAATGGTCGGAAATGAAGATATGAAGCAAAAGATAATTCTAGCAAGATATTTGCTAATTGTAAAAGTTACTTGAGCTTATCTTTCTTTCTAATGTTATTGGTTGAGGCCCAAGATATTGCCATGTCTTTGCTCTCTTAATTACTATGCTAATTGGGTAGCTATACAAGTTAGGAAGTGTTTATGTCCTCAGGGGTGAATTGCTCACTTCTCTTTCAGTGACAACTTTGCTAGACAAGGATATTAATTCTGATCTCCGTTGAGAGGTCGTAGCAATAAAGATTAAGTCTGATGCATTTCTGGCCAAAAAAAGAAAAGAATCCTTGCTCTCTTTATTCCCATTGCCACAGAGAAAAAGAGCGTCAATCTCACTCTTTTGTATGATTGACAATGCTGGCGAGTCATCCACCAATATAAAGCAAATTAATAGCTAGGGTTTTATTTCAAAGATCATTATAGATAATCAAGATGGAACTACAAAAGAGTAGAATAGCATAAGTTAGCATCAACAAAACTAAGGACAAGAAGAAGACCAAATGTTGAAGAAGCACAAGATCTTCAACTCAGAATTCATATTTCTACACTAAAACAAGCAAATATTGACATCTCGCTGGAAACCAACTGTAGCAAGACCGATGAACAAATCACTTGACTAAATTCAATCATCAAAACACAAAGTCCTGGATGCCCCCAAGCCTCGCTAATCAAAGTTAAAACTCCAAAGTCAGATTAACCCATAACAAAATAAAAACATCGAAAGACTGACAACAAATTAAAGTTCGCAAGAAAATAAAAAACATATTGGTCCACAGACAACAACAACCAACAAACGTGGAATCACGACCAACACAACCGGAGGAATCAACACTTATCAAATGAGCATTGAACATCAGTGGCAGAGATTATAATGAAAGTGAAGACCTTGCCGATGGCATTGCGGAGAGGGAGGAAGCCGTCGCGATAGACCTTCGCACTTCAGCTTCAATGTCAAATGCTTCGTGAAGGTGACGTTCCATTTCTTCGAAGCTTCCACGGTCGTTGAATATGGGATGATAATTTCTAGGATTACTTCGGAGCCCAGGCAAGGGCTCCATTGCGACCTCGGCAAGCCTCACAACAACAGATCTAGGCGATGACGCGACCGTTGACCAGGCGATTGGCGGCGACCATCTATAAGGCGACCGCAGGCGACCAAGCGAGCAATGTTCGTGAGGCGAATAAAGAGAGGTGAGAGAGCTTAGTTTCATTAGGCAAGCACGTGAGTGAAGAGAGGCGAAGGAAGAAGCGCGACAGATCTAACGGGTTTTTACATTGAAAAGGGGGCAATGTGGAATTATGATTAGTGAGTGCGAGTAGGATTGGAAATTCAAAAAATTCATTAACTGGGTACTGTTGCATGCCGAGAATGCCAGAAAGCCAAGGCAAGGGATGAGAGGCAGCCTTGAGCGTAATGCCTTTACAAGACCTTGGAAATCGATAATCTTAAAATTTAAAACTTTCATTTCATAGTTTATAAAAAAACAAGCTTCATTCATGATTAGAAGAAATTTGCTCTAACTACATCTCTGTTCATGGATATCAATCCTATATAAATATAAACTTATCAATCAGATATATGATTAAAGAAAAAGTTGCCCAATAAAATGTTAATAATTGGTTCATTCTTCAGTATATGAATGTCTATGAGATGGATGGTATTTTGATTGGCCAGAGCAAATTCAAATTAGCAATCTTTCTTTAACCTTTTAAATTAGCAGCCCACAAAAAGTTCATTCCCGGAGATACAATTTGGGGTGGAAGAAGCGAGGCGTCTTCTTTAATTAACATCCTGATCTTTTTTATCCACGTAAAGCAAAACGCACACGAGTCTGAATGCTTTGTCGTTTTATCATTCTCTAATGGTATCCGATTCCGATGTTATCATCAAAAATCGACTTCGAAACGGTGGACGTGAAGTTGACTTTGCAACTGGTGTTGACTAGGTGCCTCCTCGGGAACGTAAAGGATGTCTCTGTCTCTCTGATGTTCATCCATATTATAGAACCGAAATCAAGGTTAATTCAACTAGAGGGATATCATCTTTGTCGTCTAGTCTACTGTAGCAAAATCCAAATGGTGGCCACGTTCAATTTGCATCTTCAACACAATTAGGATAACAATATCTTTTTTGTCGATGTTTGATGCTTTGACATGAATACCATTAACTTGAACAGACAACTTAACAATTATACTCCATTTGTTTCATGAAAAATATGACATTTCTAATAATTGTCTTTCAGGAAATTATTTTCTAGAAAAATGACATGTATTTTGTTATTTGATAGAAACCTGAAAAATGAACTGGACAATATTCTCTGTAGTTTAGAGAGATAAATTTGATTTGATTTTTCTAGATAGGCATACATTATTCCGGTGCTAGTGACTTGTGTATAGGTAACCGGGGAATTAAGTACAGGCGCCTAAGTCCTAACTCTAACCTCGATGGAACCTGAACTAAGCATTGGGGACCGTGGTATAGGCTTTAGGGTCTTGATCCAGGCTTCGATGTATCTGGGCGTAGGTCTTAAGGACTCAGGCTTAGGCACCATGGTCCCAAGCCCAAACTCAATGGGCCTAGGCGCAAGTGTCGAGATCTCGAGTCTAGCCTTGATTGATTAAGGCGTGCACCGGCATCCTAAACCTAGTCTTGATGGACCAAGGAAACAAGCACCGAGGACCTAGGTGCAGCTTCAATAGACCTAGGCTCAAGCGCAACCTAGATGGATAGGGGTTTGAGCACTGAAGACTGGCACTGGTGTCATGATCCCAGCCTTAATGAACTCATTGCCGGGCGTCGTGGACCTAAGGTCGTCCTCAATGAACCTTGGGCCAAGGTGTTAGAGAGGGCATGAACACTAGGGCTTGCGCTTGGCCTCCTTAGACCCAGGCCGAGGCATCAGGGAGTTGGAGTCTATGGACAATTTTTAATTTTTTTGAATTATTAATTACTTTTTTTCTTTCCTTTTTTTCTTTTCCTAAACTATTGGTCGATGAGGTCACCAACAAGCCCTTGCCTAGTTTGGGCAAGGGCGTCACAGCCCTCACCAGCCAATAGGTGAGGGTGTTGGCTCTAACCTAGATCAAGGAGCTCTCGCCGACCTAAGGTTGTAGATAAAATATAAAAAAAAAAAAAACACACACACACACACACACACACAAAGAAAGAAAAGAAAAAGAAAAAGATATATATTTAAAAATTCAAAAAATTCGTAAATTTTGTTCACATTAGCGCTGGTCGTACCATATATAACAAATAGGGGTGAGCATTGGTCCAGGGTCAACCTTGGACCGACCCTAGACCGGCCCAACCCTGACAGTCCTGGTCTAGTTCTTAGGGAGGTTGGGTCAATCCTTGGTCCTAAAATTCCTGGACCAACGATATATGGGTCAATCCTCGATCCTTAGAGTTCCAGATCAATATATTTAAAAATTCAAAAAAGTCGTAAATTTTGTTCACATTAGCGCTGATCGTACCATATACAACAAATTTTAGGAGTGAGCATCAGTCCAGGGTCAACCCTGGACCGACCCAACCCTACCAATCCTGGTCTGGTTCCCAAGGAGGCTGGGTCGATCTTTAGTCCTAAAATTCCTGGACCAACACTGTACGAGTCGATCCTCGATCCTAAGAGTTTCGGATCGGTCCGACCCTGATTATATATATAAAATAATTTTTTATGTAGAGAAAACCTTAAAATAAATAGCGTCAACATTAAATAGCTCTTTAATGAGGAGTTCAAGTAATTTTACATTATTATTTAATAACTTAGATTTGTAATGTCTTTTACAGTGTCAATAGTCATAATTTAAGAATGAGGAAAATATTTTTGTAAGGAGTCATCTTGGCGTCCAAAAAGGCATAAATAGCTCCTTATGGCATCCTTCTCTAGTATTCGTTCTTTTTTGTCTTATTTGTCCACTTAGTCTTTAATTTGCCAAAATCGAAAAAAACAATTTCTTCGCTCGCCACTCGACACTCGCCTCACTCGCTTTGGATCATTCGTGCCGCTTGCCGCTCGATGCTCGCTTGGGTTGTTGCTCTCCGCTCGACATTCGATGCTCATTCTATTCGATGCTCATTCTATTCGACGCTCACCCCACTTGACCCTTACCGTTGCCTTTCTTAGCCGACCTCACTCATCATCAAACCCATTGAGTTGGTACGGTCCCCAATTGCCCTTTAAGGAGTACAAAAAATGAAATAAAAAATTATTGGTTGGTCTCAGGTTGACCTTGAAACTGGACCGAACCCATTGGGTCAATCTGGTCATCAATCGCTTTTTTAAGGAGTACAAAAAATGACATAAAAAATTATCGTTTGGTCCTAGGTTGACCCTGGAATCGGACCAAACCGATTGGGTCGGTCCAATTCTCGGTCCCAAGCTCAATAGGGTCGGTTCTCGATCCCAAAAATTGAAGATCAGTACTGTGTGGGTTGGTCCTAAGGTTAGGGGATGAACTGGCCCAACCCGGACCATGCTCACCCCTAACAACAACCACTATCCATGTCAACAATTTTTGACCAAAATTGGTCGGATGGACTATATTGACGAATCTGAAAAGGTTTAGGATTCAATCAGTACCATTGAAAAATTTAGGCTTAAATTGACACAATTGTGATAGATTTCAGACTTTTTTGGCACTTTTCCAATTTAAGATCAACAACCCCTCGTTTTACAAGAAAATCACGGGAGTTTATCTTCAAAACTTGCAAGATAAGGGCTGGAAGAGCTTTTTAGAGATGGTGTGGAGGAATTCCTACTCCATTTTGTTCAATGTTCTAGCTTTGAAGCTCACTCAGCTAAAAAAGATGAATTTCAGGAGAAAGAGAAGATGTATGTCTACGAGTAGAGTACCAACATCTCTCGTGGATTTACACGCGAGTAACGAGTGGAACCCTAATGGAAGGACAACAGATATTTCCAGTTGCTTCTTGCTTGGCTGGGACATTTTCGCACAGCTAAGCGAAAACTGCGTGCTTGTATCATCACACCCACCATTCACACAAATCGACAGCGCATATTATTCGAGTCATGAAGTGCTGACCGTACCGGGGATAGCCTAAATGCTTATTGGTTACTCTTTAGGAGGAAGCAAAAACAGTTTTGAACCTACCCAATAAAAGATGTTTAGATAAATATCACATCATATCGATAATTGCAAGATTTAAAATTTTCATTTTGTAGTTTATAAAATACAAGCTTCATTCATGACCGGAAGAAATCTCCTCCAACTACATCTCTCTTAATTGATATCAATCCTATATATATATGACTAAAATTAAAAATATATTATATCTACACTTGTAACCCATCAATCAGATATATGATTAAATGAAAAGTTGCCCAATAAAACATCATAAATGAGTGCATTCTTCAATACATGTTGTATGTAAGACCGAACTCCCGCTCGAATTCGGTACTACATGTGTGAATTTTAAACAGCTGGATCTTGATTTAATTTTCCCTGGTCTTCTCTTATTTTTTTCTTTTTTCTTATCCTTTCCTTTTCATTCTTTTGCCCTTCATCATCACACCTCGCCAGCATCACCAGCCTCCGTCCAAGCTGCGTGACGGTACCGCTCCCGTCCTTCAGGCCTACGCAGCTCCCTCTCCCCCTCCCCTCCGTGGCGGAGAGAGAGATTGTGTTCTGGTTTAGATTTTTTTGGAGTAAATTCCTCAAGAAATAGGAGCATCAAAGTCATCTTGTGAGAGCTGCATTGGTGAACTGGATGATGCAAGCCAAGGTTAGGCTTTCTCAAACAGTATGATCGGGAGAGTGACTCGCACACGGGAAACAGGACGAACAGAAATTTCAACACTGTGCAAGCTCAGGAGAACAGTCGTATCTTTGTCGATACAGATCAGATTGACCTGATTCCAAAGCCAAATGAACAAAGACTTCTGGATCTACAATTTCTCTGTTTTGGATTTTCTGAAATAAGCACCATAGGATAGTCGAATTTGGGTTGGAAGTGGGTGAAAATAACAAACAAAACAGGAAAAGATAGAAATTTCATTGGTTGCTCTTCTAGGCCTCCAAGGAAGTTGAGAGGGCACCGTTTCTTCTAAATCGATGACTGCAACTTTTCAATGATGCAGATTTCGAAAAGGTCGGTCTCTTCAAGGATGGAGTGAAAACTCTTCTAGATTTTCAAGGGTATAAATTCTGCAAGGTTCACGATACTTGCTTGAAAGCAAAGTTTTCATTCATCAAAAGTCGTATGTCTTGTACAAGGAATTTGATGGCTTATATCATCAAAGAAATAAAGACAGAGCATTAAAACTAGGAAAGAGCATAGAAACTTGAAAGCATTAAAGAACATTAAAACTAGAAAAATAGTAAAAAGCATAGAAACTAGAAACTAGTAAAAGCATAACGTCTTCATGGCTCACAGGGTGTCTTCTTTCAAACTTCCAGGATGGACTCAAGATATCGATACGGCTTCTCAGTTGAATCGACAACTTCATCGATAAGAGGTTTCATCGAGCTTGAATGCAAGCCAATCTTCTTGGTCGAGAGAGCTGGTTTTCAATGCGGGCTGCATCACTGGATGTAATTTTGTGAAGTACGAAAAGAGAAAGGCCTGGTATAGCTCCTTGGACCATGTGGCATACATTGACTACAGCGAAATCCACCTCCTAAGAGTTAAGTGGACACGATTTCAGCTCTTGATTTTTATTTTGAGTGCTCAGTGAGATGTAAATCACAAAGATCCTGCATAAAGAATGGGGCTATTGGAGGAGCCATATGGTATATTCCTAATCAATGTTTCCTTGATCCTATTTTAGTTTGATGTAACAACGTAGAGATAGGTCAATTGAATCCTTATGTCATGAAGTTAGGCGACTCTCCGTGAATTTTTATTAAGTCCGCTGCAGTACAAAGCATTAATAGATGGCAATCATAATTAATGTGATATGCACCTTTTACTCTTTTTATGCAATTTACTCTTTGTTAAAATGATATATTTTCCTCTACTGATTATTGCCCTATATTCTTTTCTTTTCTTTTCTTTTTTGCCAACCATAATACTGCAGTGCTTTACAGTTTTTGTTTATTAACCAATGGGAATAGCTAGGAAAAGTTATAGCTATAAATTTCATGCAACGTTTACTTGGAGCTCAAGAACAAGCAGAGTGCTCGTGCAGAAACTACTCGAGCAAAAGAATTTAGTGTGTTCAATACAAGTTGATGCATCATTCTACATATCGACTATTTTGTAGTGGACAGGAGTGTAGGTGAAAGCATGAAATCGTGTTCTCCAAAGCCACAATTCCGGTCCAATCAAGAGTGGGTCATCCGTATAGATAAGCTCGGGAGCTTTGTAAGGGATTATTTTTTCATGACACAACTATGCGAAATAGCGTCTAAGGCAAAGATCGGGAGTGGAGACCACACCCAGGAGTACAATGATTCGATATTAAAATGAGCTATGCATATGCAATGAAAATCGACTCCTTGGTTGGATTGGAATGAAGCGAACTTTGAGGCCTCCACTTTGTGGACAGGATTTGCTCCTCGGTTAGTGCTTGCTTCAATCGAATAAAATAGCTATTTTATGTCTGGTGGAAATCGAGTGTCTTTTTAACTCTTTTTGCGAGTGACGGTGGTTGCTTGGCAAGTCTGTATACGGTTTCACATGTAGTGGAGTCCGCATACTTGGAAGGGAAACGTGGTGGGATTGCTTCCTTCGCCCCCATGCAGACGGTGTTTATAACCAAGGCATCTGCATGAGAAGCAACCACCACAGACTTAACGCGCCCAGATAAAGTTTTTGAGTGAGAATGAGTAGGAATGGGGAGATAGTGATTCGGGTCCTGAGCCGGCTCAAACCGTACTTGGCGGTGGTGCTCCTGCAGTTCGGATTTGCGGGGATGGCGATAGTCACCAAGTTCTCCTTGAACCGAGGAATGAACCAGCACGTCTTCGTCGTCTATCGCCACGCTTTTGCGACCGCCGTCGTCGCTCCTTTCGCCATCCTCTTTGAGAGGTCTCTCTCTCTCTCTCTCTCTCTCTCTCTCTCTCCCCCCCCCCCCCCCCCCTTCCTTCTGTGGCAAAAGTATCTTGTAAATGAAAGTACTAATGTTCTGGAAATATATTGCAATAATTACAGGAAGACAAGGCCAAAAATGACAAGGTCCGTCTTTTTGAAGATCTTGCTGCTAGGTTTACTGGAGTAAGTATTTCTTTCTTCGCTCTTATGTCTTATTCGGAAACATTCGCAGGGAAAATGAGTCGAATAACATGTACTTATCCCTTTTTCCATCTCCAAAATGTAACAAATGCAGGCCGGTAATCGATCAGAATCTGTTTTACACGGGAATGAAGTACACAACGGCATCTTTCACGGCCGCCATGTCCAATATGCTTCCAGCTTTCACATTCCTCATGGCCTGGTTTTTCAGGTAATTAATAGACGCTTGCCCATGTTGTGACCCCCCTTTAAATTTCGTGTATTCGACAAAAACTTGAATTGAGTTTGTTGGGAACGAAGTATTTACACGTCACACGTTACATCCCATTTTGTTACTAATTCATATAGTTACCTCTTTGGTTAATTCACCTCCTTCCGATGTGGAATTCGAACGATAGGCTTGAGAGATTGAGCATAAGAAGCAAGCACAGCCAAGCCAAGATATTGGGAACTCTGGTCACCATAGGAGGAGCGATGATCATGACTCTAGGGAAAGGTCCTGTTCTTGATCTTCCATGGACAAAATCGACTTCAACACACGTTGATTTAGATGGTGTTGCGCAAAAACCAATCGAGGGTGCTCTTATGATCACCGCAGGTTGCTTCTGTTGGGCTTCTTTCATCATCCTCCAAGTATGTTCTTGCTGCCTATTATTAATCAATAATATTCAAGAGATGACAACGGTGGCGTTGTATAAGCACTTCGTTCTAAACAAGAGAGCAAAATGCATGCAGGCAATCACCCTGAAGTCATACCCAGCAGAGCTCACATTGACGACTCTGATATGTATGACGGGGACTTTCCAAGGAGCGGTTTTCGCTTTTGCCATGGAAAGAAGCAACTTTGCTGCTTGGTCTATCCAGTTTGACGTCAGGCTCTTGTCAGTTGTCTATAGCGTAAGTCATTTCCCGCCACATACTACGAATTAGTGCTAAATCCTCAATGAGTACTTGAGGTCTTCGGGTGTTGGTATGATCAGGCTTTCCATCTCCCATGTCACCCGATACACAACCCGTAGCATGAGAAATATGCAGTGTTCGGACACTCTAGTCATGAGTTGAAAAGCACCTCTCTCCTTCACTTTCTTGTGAAGTTTATAACTGATGGATCCTTCAAATGCAGGGAATAATATGTTCTGGGGTGGGCTACTACATTCAAGGGGTGGTGATGCAAATAAAGGGGCCAGTTTTTCTGACTGCCTTTAATCCTCTGCATATGGTCTTGGTTGCAATCCTGGGATCCTTCATTTTACATGAGATCTTATGCCTTGGCAGGTATCTTCTCAATTACCTAGAAACTTGTTGACTTTTGAAGAATCATCAGCCATTGTTCATGTACATGGCGTTATCACGCATGGATCCTTACGAAGTGTGCACTCTGTTTTCATAGGGTTATCGGAGCACTTGTCATTGTTCTTGGCCTGTATCTCGTCCTGTGGGGCAAGAGCAAAGATCAGGTTGCAGCAGGAAGCAGTGAAAAGCTAGAGACATCGAATCCCCAGATAGCCAATACAAGTTTGGCAGATGAGAGTGCAGAGACTGCCGCTTCATCGTATGTTGTCGTTGATGTCACCAAAACCAAAGTGAGGCCGGCCGAAGTTTGAAGATGAAGAACAAGCTCCAAGAATAAAAGCAATTCAGGAGCTTGAGTTTTTTTTTTTTTTTTAATGGACATTTGACCTCAATGTCCTGTTGTTTAGTCATGTTTGTTGTGATTTTGTGGAGTAGTTCATCACTTGGATATCCTTTTGCCATTTTCACTCAATAAAGTCAAAGGCACCTTTTTGCATGCAATACTTAAAAATGGCAAATTTTGGTTTAGCCTATGAATTTGCGCATCATAAGATAACTAGTAATCACTAAAACCTTCAAATTAGTGGATCTAGTTAGATTTGGATTGGATCAAAAGTAGTCCAACCCAAATCAACTCTTTTGAATTATCATATTATACAAATCTAATTACCCACATCCAATCCAAAATCATACCCAATCATATTACTAAAATACTTTTATATTTAATCAAATTTAAGAAAAGTTATATTCAATTTAGGACAAGAATGTAGAGTGAGCAACCACAAGAGAGAGCGAACAAAGTTATAAAAGTGAATCAAATCTAAGTAAAATTTGAACCCATTTAACACTCACACTATTTTAAGTTTTATCATTCCAAACTCATTTATAACTCATTTACTAAATATATAACAATTCAACCCATCAAATATAGATTAAAAAATGAACCTATGACCCATTTTGATGACAAATCTAGTAATGACCAATGAGCAAGTAAGGAGTAAGTTTAAGTCGAATTCGATCTCCATGGGAAAGCGTAAGTGGTAATTGAAGGGCAAGTTTAAATAATTCCCCAAGTTTCTAATCCTTTTCTTTTCCGGCTATAGAGTCATTATCTCAAGGTTATGTTAAAGTTTAGCCTTAATACTGAAATCGATAGGCTATCAAGCCTGCTGGCCACATTAGGGACCGCGGACCCCTTCTTCCATCTGGCCTACCTTTCTCGGTCCCATTCAATCCAAGTTATTTTATGATAAGAAAGAAAGGCCAGAGAATTCGGAACAAATAAGCGCAAAGAACAGTTCAAAATTTACAGGAACCCAGAGAGCTAAGCAGGCAGCCACAAGAAAGCTAACATGCTGCAAAACTTTATAAGGTGCATCCTTAAAGTTTAGGAGTAGAACATCACCTATTTTCCATAAGACAAAAGTTTTTGAACATATTTACATAAGTTAAAATGGGCAGGTCTGATTCGCCCAACACAGCAACTTCTAAGAGAACGTCCACCGCGTAGATAGTTCCGCTTACCCCCAGAGAAAATTGTGTGGGACACCTAGTCGACACGGTAAGAGTTGTGCCGAGCACAATGGGAGAAGCAATCCTGTCGCTTATACTACTGAAAATAAAATTAAACTTCTTGCTCAATTCAAACAGAGTAGATCCCAAAATCCGGTGCAATTTACCATCTACACCCAGAAAATTATATGCGCAGGCAAGATCATAAGCCACTTCTAGAATTCCCATCTTGATCTACAAGGTCCTATAGGAGCATCCACTGATCATGAGACCAACCTACCGTGTGAACCTGAAAGTGCATGTGCCATTTTTCAAGAAGGCATCGCAACTTCGTCCTTTCCATATATTCGTTGAAGTTCACGGGTGGCAGCTTGATATGATGCTGAGAAGAGGAATAAGGAATCCATGAGGCCATGAACAAAATTGAAGTCATTTCAAGAATATCGACACACCAGTATATTTCAGTGTTCCCTGAATTCAGTGGGAATGTGCAGGCTATTCCAGCTAAGGAGGTCCAGGGAGGAAAAAATGAGCCCACCTTTCCAGATACGAAAGTTCTTTTGATTAATGGGAGACCCCGTGACAGTCTGAATTGTATCGAAGAGCAATTCCTGCGGGGTGTTCTTTAACTCCTGAACGACTGCGTAAATGGTCTTACCATTGTCGAAGTAGATGTGATTATTGGGATGCTTAGTCTTGCAACCAGCATGACGCTCAAACTCATAGGCATTGAGAGACTGTATTTCCATTTCAATAAAAGAATAAGCTCAAGAACCTCAAACTGCAATTGCTCAATTCACTTGCTTCAAAATAGAACAACAATCTTACCTTTGAGTGGTTGCAATTTTCGCATCCACAAAGATAGCCAGTCCCTTTTATTATCCCGCGGAGATTTTTCTGTCAAACCAAATACTTTATAAGTAATGAAAACTGACCTGTACAGAAGGACATAAGCTCAGAGACAGGTAAATATGAGAGAATTACTTCACGTGACCAGGAAACGTATTTGACAGATACTCCGTCAAGCATGCCAGTAGATAACAGACTTTTGACGTTTGACGGGAAATTGTTCGGAGGCACCTTCTTAGCCGTCTTTGGCTCTTTATTTTTGGGGATGTTCTCAGCTTTAGAATTCGCTTTCGATGCAGAAGAGCTATTTACAATTGGATTGGCACCAGAACCGACATCCATCTGGCCTGGATCTACTGAAGCCTGAGGTAAAGTCTCATTGTCTATTACTAATTCGTAGTTGCCAATGATTCCAACAGAGGTATGTGTCCCATGTTCATCTTCAAATCCTCCAAAAGAAATGGTATTGCCCTCACCCTTGTAGTTCTGACCCATGGATAGAATGCCAGAATCTCCTTTGTCATAGGTTGAAGTGTGACCCACTGCAACAACATTTGGATCAGCCTTGTCGAAGGTTCGACCAATTGGTGTCATATTGTCATCAGTCCTGTTATAGGAGGAAGCCATTGAGATAAAACTATCGCTTACTTTACCAAAATTCTGGCCCACAGAAATAAAATTCGCATGCTCTTTGCTGTGGGAGGAACCCATGGATAGACCATCCCCTTCTCCCTTCGTATATGATGGACCCATTGCAATGAAATTCCCATCTGTTCTGGCAAAGGGCTGACCCATGGATAAAATATTCTCACCCCGTCTCTCATAATTGTGACCCATTGATATGAAGTTTCCATCTTCCTTAGTGAAGGTGTGACTCATCGGCATGAAACTTTCTTCCCCTTTGTTGTAGCCAGGTGCCATTGACATATTATTCTCGTTCCTATGGTGATAACCCGAGCCTAAAGATATGGTGCTATTGTGGCCCTTGCGATAACCAGTATCAGTAGGAATTGCACTGCCATTGCCACTTCTGTAGGAAGTACCCATCGTCGCAGAAATACTGTTGTCAGGTTCCCGGACTTGATTAACTTTGACTTTTCTGATTCCTCCAAAATTCAGAAATGCTGAGGGATCTTCAGTGCCATGAGACATAGACAAACTTACAGATGACTCATTTCCATATTGACCTTCGAAGCTTTTTCTTACCATACTTATATCACCAGCATTGAAGGGAGTCATATTCCTATCAACTAAGTTAACAGACCGCATGGGCTCAGAACCAAAGAGCCGATCAGTGGCTTGCCCCGATATAGCGTTAAAAGTAGGATTATTGTCCCAAGGAGAAACAGTCAGGGATGAGATTCCAGATAGTGGCCTGCTTGTCACAGCTTCTATTGCTTGTCTTTTGTTGCTGAACGGTTCTGACCCGGATGCATCCATAAACCATTGATGACTACGTTTAGGTTCTAGTTTGGAAGAATTGTCATAGTTGATATCCGCATTAGTGACAGCTCCTCCATCTCTCGGCATCCAAAAGTCCTTAGGTTGGAAAGACTGCCAAAACCATTTGCTTAGACAGGCATTTAGCCAAGTGACAAGATCTAGAGCTTAGCATGAGTAAATTTAGAAATAGAAAAAGAGAGCAGCAAAAGAACCTGGATGAGAAATTCCAGAAACATCTGAAGTCATAATCACGTGAATTTGCAGAAGAAAAGTAAATAAAGGTGTGAAACGTGGCAAGGCTATACAAGAGTTATGCATGATAAAAGAAACGAGAGTATGCTCTTCATTTCTATCCTGAACTACCATTGAGAAACTAAAAGGAATGACGTACAAGATAAGACAATTCACATAAACTTTGCATTTGATGCTGGCACAGGCAGGAACTTGCCAAGGAGGTTGGGGGGAAAAGGAATTTGAAAGTGTGTGGCTACATATACACATAAAGAGGCAACGGTTCGGACATCGAGTATCGGATAAAACTCGGACGATTCAACAATGCCAAACAAAAGCAGCCTCTTCACATTAGAAAAACAATCGAACCCGAAAGCGAAAAAGGCACATCACTCGTCAATACCATAATCTTCGCAAACCCATCAGATAAAAAAGAAATCAAAACATTTAAAAATGGCCGCGCAAGCACCCATGATTTCACGCGACGCGAACAGGACATTCGCACAAAAAAAAAAACTCGAAAGCGAGGTTCCCCAAGTTACCATTTTTCACCGTACGGAGGGCAAATTCCACAGCTCGCGAAGCACCACCTCGCGGGGTGAACCAGAAAACGATCAAGTAAAAGAGCTCCCAGCGCCCGACCAAGTCCTTCCCCTGTCGCAGCAACCCTGTCCGAAACATACACCTTCTTCAGTACCACTCGGAAGTGGAAGCGGATTCACTCATCGATCACCCTAAACAAAGCATACTCGATTCCAACAAAACCAAACAGCGCCGAAGCCGCGAATCCAGCATGCGCAATGTGCACAAACCAACCCAACCCCCGATCAAACTCCGCGCGCAAAACACACGACCGGGAGCTAGAAATGCCGATCGAGAATACCAAAAGCTCCAACGATCGAACCTTCCGTCGAGCGAACGGTTGGCGTCGCGCGCATGCACCGGGAAGGGAAACCCCCCGCCCCCGTGGGTTGCGTAATGGGAGATCAAACCCTAGAAACTCAAACGGCACAAGACATCTCGCCACCGGCGGTACCTTTTCCGGCGACGGAACCGATCTCCGGCGAGGCTCCCCGGCGCCGGAGGGAGATAAAAATCGGTCCTTTTAAAATTGCGAAATTCGCCGAGTGAGGAGGAGGGACTTCTATACAGTTCGCTGGAGACGAGAGAGGGAAGAAGCACGCTGCTGCTCCCCCTGGGGTTTTAGCCCGGGACGGTTATACGCTGCGGCGCGGCCCACCGTAAACCTCTTGGGTCTCCCGCGGGGCTACCGTACACGTGGTCCCTCCGATATGAACGGGCCACGTTGGTGCAGCTTTTCGCGGTCTTTCGAGTTTTGGGCCATGTACTGTTCGCGGGGTTCCATGCGGGAAGCCTTCGAAGCCAATTTGACCAGTAAAAAAAGAAAAACCAAAATATCCGTATTTTTATATCATATATATAATATGTCTTTTTATTGGTATATACTATATAGATATGGAATGTATAGGAGTTTATTAGAGGGCTATTGAGGTGCAAAAGGAATTGAAATTGTTAACTTTTGGATGGATGGCAAGAATATTTTAAAATAAATATATGGCTAGATATTTTCACATGTTCACTGCAGGGGACATGGTAACATAGTGGTGAATATGGCTAGCATTGTCTTTCATAAGATCACAATGACGAGCCTTCTAGAGAGCAAATATCTGAACGTCTAATCTCTTAAATTATTTATTACCTTATGTGGATTAGATTTTCCTGCTTTCGGCGCCTCACTAAAGCTGCAATGATAAGCACGTACCGTTACAATTAGACTCCACAATTAAAGCCCGAACCGCTTGTTCTGTAATGGATGGAAAAAAGTTATCAAGTAAATGCATTGGTCAACCCGTTCCATCCTTTTTTTGTTCTTATTATTAAAGAGTACATTAACGTACTCATCCACGTCCTTATCTTACACGTCATCATGACGCCCGAATTAAAGGCGATTCTCTGCTCTGAGGGAATCCATAGATATCTAAGACGCGGCCATCAATCTTTGACTATTTTCGTTAGGAGAATAGGAAGATGAGGGGCTCGCGGCAATCGATATTTTTTTTGTTTTTTTGTCAGTCTTACTCTAATTTTACCCTAACACTCACTCTTAGATTTTTGTCGTGCCTCCTTACAGGGCGTGAGAGTCGAAACCCACTCCTAAAATGAAATTGTCTCCACCCCAATCCCCCTTAAGAAGATAGGGATTTGAACCCCCCACCTCTCCTTCCAAGTAGGAAGGGTAGCCACTGGGGCGAACCCCCTGGTGGTTTGGCGGCAACCGATATGCATGGTTCATAATTAGCAAAATTACTAAAAAAGTTTTAAATTTCTTATAATTTTATCAATTTAGTCATAATTTTTTTTAATTATACTATAACAATTTTCACGTTTTACCAATTGAATCAATACAATCAATCTTAATAGGAAATTATTAATATGGACACCAGCATCAAATTTTGATAATATATTAACATTTTTCAAATCATTTATTTGTTTATTCTTTTTTTTATTTTTAACTATGGCTCGGTGAGGGCAGCAAAGCCTTCAATGGCCACTAGCAAGGACCAAGAAGCCCTCACCCACGTCGGCTGCAATAAGAAAAAGTAAAGAAAAAACAATAAAAAATCAAAAAGTATTATTAAAAGTTATCAATGTCAACATTAACCGTGCTACATAAGATAGCTCAAATATATATTGGCAATTTTCTGCAACCAAAATTGGTTAAATAGATTCAATCAACAAAATATTAAAATGTTTATAACTCAATTTGGCACAATTATAAAGTGTGAGACTGAATTGGTAAAAGTGCAACATATTTATAATTTTTTTGGTAATTTTTCCATTCATAGTTAGTTGTTTGTACAATCTAAAGGGAGAAAGATTATCAATTTAAAGTGGTACACTTTACACGTGATTTTATTTTTTAAGGTAAGAATTTTAATCGCATTGATAGTCATTATTTAAATCAGTAGATCTAGATTAATAACCCATCAATCAAAGCCCATAATTGCTCCTAAAGAGCGGAGGATTATCTTTCTACTTGGATTTTCATGCATGCATGTGGCGTCAATAATATTGGCAAATACATTGTGTAAGCTTGGATCCATACTAGAATCTCAAAATTCAACTTATGTAAGTATCACATTAATTAGAGGACAGAGCTGATCTCAAAATTGATGATGGAGATCTTACGTTAAGTCACTTAATGTACGGTGAATCAAAAGCATATTGGATTACACTTTCTTTTAAGGAAGCAAATTAAAAGAAATTATGCCGCAATGACCTTTGTACGCTATAAGAAGGAAAAAAGAATATAGTATTTAATGACTGAAAAATTTATCCCAAAAAGTCTAGAATGGTTGCGAAGCCTGAGTACATATCCATCATCCAAAAAGGAGCTACACAAATCGAAATGTGTTACTAGAAGTCCATAAAGAGGATGAATTCATTCAGTCTTATTGAAAAATACTACAAAAAAACTTAAATCAATAGATGAAGGAAAATCAAATATATTTAAAGAGCTCACAAAAAATCAAAATTTCGAGGTTTCATCATTCCTATCCTTCTTCATGCTGGGGGCTACATCAAGTAAAATGCATCGGCCCATCCATTTTGATACCCATGTCACTTATATGCTTTCTTTTAAATTTTTTGATAAATATAAAAGAAGAAGAACAACAAAGATATCGCTCAAGGGTGCATAACGTGTATAGTGAAATTGTAAATGATTGGTGGGCTCAAAATTGAGCTTTAGGGGCATGAACAGTCAAACTATATCTCAATTGTGGACATTCGGATAAAGTTGGACCAAAAATAAAAATTGCCATGGAGAGATGCTCTTCGGTGAGTCAGCGATTAAGTTAATAATTCCCAACTTTTAAAAATTTGAAAATATTAGTAATTTCGAGCAATTGAGTGTTGACATGTGAATCCACTAACATTTTTTCATAATTTTGTGAGTCGAATAACATTTTTAATTTAAACCTTTACTTTTTGTTTTTTGGTCAAACAAACATACCCTGAACTCACCACTACCTACGGTGGCCTAGCTGGATAAGAGCCCTCATGACATCTACCCATGATGGAGGGGTTCAAATCCCACAAGACGCACGGGATCTTAAGCGCGGCGTCGGGTGGTGGGTCCTCTGCTAGCGTCGCTCCAGGGGTTTACTCGTCGGCCGGTATGTACGGGGTTCCCAGGTATCATAAAATAAAAAATAAAAAAACATACCCGAACTCATGAACGGTGACAATTTATCCACACATTTCGCTAACAAAATCCAATGCATTATTATTCACGTAATAATATAGATGGTACAATTAGAGAAGCCTAGAATATAGCAGATATCTAAACCAGCATTGTTTTGCCTTAGGTTAAGCTATAAATCTCAATAAATCAGATATTTTTTTTTTGGGAAAAACAAAGCCTCAAGTCAAATTTAGTGGCCTAATTGCGGTTCCAATTAAAAAAAAAAAATGGGGAAATACCTTGGAATACCTTCAAACTGGAGTCAGGCCAAAATAAATATTTGCTTGGGTTCTTGTCAAAGTTGACAAAAAATTAGAAGGATGGAAAGAGAAACTGATCTCAAAAGCCAGCAAAGAAATTTTAATCAAAATAGTTGTTCAAGTAATACCACAATATGCCATGGCGATTTCAAAATCCCAATATCCATTTGTAGAGCAATGAAGAATAAAGTATCATCATTCAGGTGGAAACGAAATGTAGCAAAGAACGGCATACGTTGGGAAAAAATGGGAGAACCTAAAAGCAAGGAAGGATTGTGAGGGTCTAGGCTTCGGAGATTTAGTACATTTCAACAAAGCGATACTGGGAAAGCAAGCTTGGTGACAAATAAACACTTTGGATGCGTTATGGAGCAAAATTTTCAAAGGCATTTACTTTTCAAAATGAGATTTCTGGAGTGCACAGAAAAGTCCTCGACCTTCTTGGGGGTGGCAAAGCATTTTAGTAGGAAGATATGTTATAGAACTAGAAGTTAAATGGGAAGTTGGGGATGGAAGAACAATCCGAGTAAGGGAAGACAAGTGGCTGACTTCTAGAAAAATTGGAGGACTAGCAAAGCAAAATTACCCTCACCCGATTAAGGACTTAATTGATATCAACTCAGGCTAGTGGAATACCCTCAACATCATTTTTTAGGAAAGAATTGTCGACAAAATCACAGTAGCCCCTTGAGTTTGAGCAACGGACTTGATAAACTTGTGTGGACAATGAACAATGTGGGGGTCTATCAAGTAAAGAGCAGCTACAATATAATACAAGCTTGGGAAAGTGCCAAAATAGAGTAACGACCTTCAACATCCTACCAAGCCCCTAAACAACAATGGAACAACATATGCAACTTACAGATCTTCCCAAAAATTTGATTCCTACTATGAAGCATATGCAACAATAGAATCCCAACAAATGGAAACCTAAACATAAGGAACATCATACCTAATCCAACTTGCTTATTGTGCAGCCAAGCCCCAGAGATGGTAGAACACATTTTCACTCAATGTGAATGGACAAAAGACATATGGTTAGATCCCAAAATGGTAACACACAACTTCCTACAATAATATCTAGAATCAACAAATGGGTTTGTGATTTCCTCACCTCTAACTCGGACCCAAAGCTGAAAGCTCTCTTCGCAAGGGCCTTAAGGCAGATCTGGAAGGCTTGGAACAATTTGGTATTTCAGGGGAGGAGGCCATACCCGAAATCTATCATCGAAGAAGCCACTTCTATCGTCCATCTTTATGCAAAATGGCATCCCAAGGGGAAGAAAGGCAAAATGCGACCAATGCCAGGATAGATGAACTAGCCTACAGCCACCATTCAAATTGAACGTTGATACCTCTTGGTGCAACACGACAATGTAGGGATCGGCTGCTGGAATCTGTAGAGATGAACAGGGAAGCCTCGTTGACGGTTTTGCCAAGAAGATCCTTGCTTCTTCGATACTGATTGCGGAGACCTGTGAAGCCTTGTCGTGGCTAGGGCAAAAAGCGTGGAGGACAGTAAGTACAGCTGCATGAACAGAACTAAACTCATCTGAACAACTTCTACGTGTGGAAGTCATATCCGACAACTCTCAAGCAGTGGAGAGCATAATGGGCCGGCTAGAAACCCCTTGGGCTGCATGGTCCATAATTGAAGATTGTGGGAGTTTAATGGGCCAACTACATGGGGTCGATTTAAAATATGAGCTTAGAAATGCAAATCAAGCCACAGACTGGATTATCAAGACCTACACGAATGAATTCTCTACCACCAAATTGGAAAGAGAGCCCCCCTTTTCACTATATTCAATTTTATGTCTTGATCTAGAAACTTTATGTTTAGCAATGAAAAATTTACTTTCTGACCAAAAAAAAAAAAAGAAGAAAAACTCTATGTATTTTGAGCAAATTCCTTATGTTGCCTCCCTCGCAAGCTAAACTTTAGTGTTGTCCAAACATATTACCAATACTTTTTTGTTTTTTGGGACTAAAATCTCGTGGGCTGTCCACACGGTCTTCAGCATCGAGTTAATAAAACTAACAGAGCAATATAGGAGTTGGAGTTTACCTATTTGAGCCGGGCTTTCTCACAAAAAGTATAGTAAGTACAATTTTTCATAATTTGCAGACCAACCATCGAAAAATCATTCACGCAAAAGTGTAAATGCGAACCAAGAGTTATAATTAGAGTTATCGTTACTAATTCGTGGAGCATTTCCCTCCACGTTAAGCGATCGATCACGGTCTCTGCTGCGAGTTCGGTCAAACGGGCCACACAAAAAAAGAAAAAAAAAGAAGACAAAGTCAACTGTCCCTTTAATTGACAACTGTACTTATGGATCCTTCTGATAGTTGTCAAAAAAACAAAACAAATGGCGAGTTGCGGCCCCCACGAGTCGTACGCTACCCCGCTCATCACCATGTCCGTCCACGCGCGCCACATGCAGCCTCGCTCGTCTCGGTCAGCCGGTACGCATGGCGTTACGTCATCAGGGCGGGGGGGGGTAGGGTGGCGGGGGAATTCCGGGGGAAAAAGAAAGGGCATTCAATATGACGTCATGGCCACCTCACCGTGACCTAACAAGAAGACAAATCGGCCCCCCGAAACCCTATCCCACGTCCCGTCAATCTCTCGAATTTGAGCACCACCAATTTCGCAGACGATTAACGGATGACATATCGAATTCAGACATCGAAAATACGAGCAGATGAATATCGCAGTACTCCCAAATTTGAATGAAATATCACTATGAATATTGAATAAAGGAACCGAAATATCCACAAGAGATCCGTCGCCAAAAAAAAAAAAAATATTATCTGAGCAAAAAAGGCTCTACAGACCGTGTCGTCTACGTATGTATGTATGTGCGATCTAGGTACGGTAATCAACTATACGACGTAACAGTCGATGACGGGAGGAGGAGCCGGCGTCTTCGTCCCCAACCGAAACTCCAGGTCGCTCTCGTTCTCCATCGGCGTCAGGTTCAGGTCCAGCCACAGCACCCTCCCGCTGTTCGTCTTCTTCACCACCGGCGCCTGCGAAGCCGGCGACACCGCCGAGATCTGCGCCAGAGGACGAGGGGGAGGAGCCATCGACGTCGCCGTCACCGTCCGGGCCCCCTCGCTCATCGCGGCTCGGTGCCTCCTCATGTGGCCCCCCAGGGCCTGCCCGATCGCGAACTCGAGGCCGCATATCGAGCACTCGTGCGTCTTCGGCTTCGCCGGCGAGGACGACCCCTGCGACTGGGACGAGTCGTCGCCGCCGGCGGAGGACAGCCTCGGCTTCTTGTGGCTGGCCCGGTGCCCGCCGAGGGCCTGGAACGACGAGAACTGCCGGTTGCAGGTCTTGCACTCGAAGACTCGGCTCGGCATCGAGTGGTCCACGACGGACTCGAACTCGACCCCGCGCGAGAGCAGCATCAGGCAGTTCGCCATGGCCATGCTTTCGAACTCTCTCTTCATCGCCATGAAGGAAACCCTAGTTCTTTTTCTTTTTTTGGAGAAATCTGTCGTGGAGAGGTGAAACGAGGAAAGACGAACGGCCAAAAATAATTCATGGAAAAAAAAAGGCGTGTGATTTGCCGGTATTTATAGCCCCGGGTTCTACTGGTTGAGTGGAGGCGACTTGAGAGACTGGTTGAAGTTAGCTTCTCTTGTTGACCTTCTAGAATGACATTTATGCCCTCCTTGCTTGTACAGTAAGTCAGCAATGACTTAATCCTCATCCTACAATGAGAAAGGTAATAATATAATAAGAAATTTTAAGTACTGGATACCCAATTATATATTACCACATATTTAGATCCATGAATTTAGTAATTCTAAATGTTTCCAAATTTAATATGCGAAAATATCGGCTGAATTCACAATATTCGCGAGTGTATCAGAACGAGCGGCTCAGATGATGCATACAGATACGCCTAGCCGGGTCAATATTGGTGCAAGAGAGAGGGGAACAAGTCGTGAGCGGCGAGCACCGAGTGAATGAGGCGGTTTGAATGTTCAAGCGCTCCCTCCTTCTGGAAGAATCTCACGGTCCTTCGTCCTTTGTTTTTTCTTTTGCTGGGGAAGCAGAGGTAGGAACCAGGAATGTTATGCTGGTGTGAAAGAGATAGGGGGGGGCTTCGAGTCAGCAAAAGGGAAAAATGTGGGCACGACTTTGCCAATTCGTTCGAGTTGGTGGAGACACATAATTTGGACACCAAACCACGTGGAAATACGCGGACGGAGGCGAATCGCATTAATTAGAGTGCCCTTTCAGTGAAACATTGAGAAGTTACGGGGATTTTTCGAACCTTGGGTCCACGGGAAATTTCGTACGGGTATATCCTCCGATAGGTGATGCAAATGTACCCGCACGGCACGGGGCGCGCAACCAATATAAGCGGAGTGTGTTAGCGCATTGTTCATAATAGTCACGATAGAAGGAACCGACTGGTGATTTCTTTTAAAGTTAGTCAACGACGCACATGCTACTCGGAAGATAAATGCAGATTTTAGGATATGTGCTTTCCCTGTTTTGGCATTTTACATATATGGATGATATCTTATATCGGTAGGAAGTAAGGAGTGCTCTTGGATTCAACATAGGTATGTCAGGGTTTTGTTTTTACCTTTTGTTTTTTTCTTTTTTTGGGTCAATCACCGCGTTGAGACTTTGTTAGAAGTGCTCTAGTGGCACTTGCTAAGTAATCAATTAAGGAAACCTTACATGCATTGAATCTACTTATATACAATCAATATTTAGAAAATTAGGTGCTTTCTCATTAAGTACACCATGTTGATGTCCTTCGAATATTCATTATTGCGATACCTCGTTATTGCCCTTTAGAATATATACCGGTATCTTATTATATAACATCTCATTATTCCTTCAATTATTCCACAATGTATTTTAGCTGACCTGATGAGATTCTTTGAAAAAATTCATATAATTTCGCGTAGAAACCGTGTTGTACATTGAATGGCCCCATCCATGGGGGAAAAGCCAACTCCAAAAGCATCTTGAGTGGCCTTTTTCTCTCTTGTTTATTCGAGGAAGCTCCACAAACGTGGAAAATTCATGGTCTTAAATCTTTTTTTTTTGGGAAATATAATGTAAAACGCGTCCATGGTCATCATTTATATATAGAAAATCTATGGAGGTACATCTTTATTTGAATTTCCTCGATGGTTGCCAACGATAAAGGCACGTGGGAGCCCCCCATGTTTCGCGTCGTAATTCATGGGCGAACAGCTTGCTTTCTCCCCCTCTCGGCATATATTCTCTTCCTTAAGTTCAAACATGGGTCTGCATGCGAAACCGGAGAAAGCTATTCATCCGTGGATCGCAAGTTCACTAGTTTAAGACCCGAAGCTGAAATCAAAACTGATGTCGGGTCAAAAGATGTCCGCCGCAGAGCATCTATGCTCGGTGGCTTGGAAGACTCCATACCAAAACCCTAGATCGAATACTAATCAATTTCACACTCGTGAAACAGCGGAAAGATAAAAGCTTTTCCCCTCTTCTTTACGTGGGGTTTTTTTATCTTTCTTCTTCCCCTTTTGTGTATATCCTCACGCAAGGTCTCGCTCTCGCACGCACAGGAAAAGATCAGACGGTGGGCCATAACATCACCCCGTACGTCACGAAGCTAAGCTAACGTACCGGTACACGATCTTAAGTCAAAAGAGGATTAGTCGAGATAGTTTCAGTCGATATCTACGCGCAAACTTCTCATGCATGACGTGTCGAAGCATGGACCCAGCTCTACAAGGTTATCTCGACGCAACCACTCCATCATCGGTTCTAGGGTTTTTCAGGACGCGATCGAACAATCTTGGTTTTGTTGAACTGGAAAAAGCTTCACGGAAAAGGTGTCTGGTTTGAACCCGACGACTGGTTTATCTTGAGACGGATGGCTCTGAGTTTGTAGGTGTGAAGTAGTTTATCAATTTCCAACAGGTTTCGCCAGTCAAACATTGGTGTTCAACTAGTCGGTCAAATAAACAATTAGATTGCTCTTTTGACTATGTATCTTTAAGCAAATCCCTCGCTTAAAAGCTACCAAATAATAATTTTATAACCTCATATGCATTTGATGAAAATATGACTGTTTTTAAAAATCTCATGACAATCTATGGGTAAATTGACAATTTCGTTGTCTATTAATTATACCTAGCTAACTCATACTCAAAACTATAAGGAAAACGAGACTTACACATTGATAGATCTCATCTATCACATCATCAATCAAGAAAATTCAATTCATCTAAATATTGTTTCTCTAGATAAATATTTATTGATTTAACTTGTTCCACTGTCTTTCTTCGCTTTGATATGTGTCATGATAAGAAAGAAACATTGACTTTTAAAAGGAAATGCTTTCTTGTGCGTGACAAAGCTGCTGCTGCTTCTTATCTACAACATGCAACCCTAATACTGATTCCTGAAGAAGTTTCTTTTCCGGGGCTATTTTTCAACACGCATATAAGAACCCTAAGATAGCTACTTTCTTCCCTTTCATGGAAAGATCTCAACAAATTAATGGAGGACTAGCGGAAGCAATTCTTCCGCCCACGGCACTGTTCTTGAATTATTCGTTTGGCATGCGGTTGCCACGAAGTAGGAAAAAGCAATGTTCCAGAAAACAGAGCATTAAATGGCCAAGAAGCTAGTTAATCAGACAGCTCCAGCCAAAAAAACATAGACTAGCAATCACTCTTTAACCAGTTAATCACGCTTACGGAGCTCCAAATAAAGAAAAGAATGTCAATCACGCTTCTTCAGTACCATGGTTTGAATCTTTTTACAATTTTATAACGAGACATCAAATGAAATTTGGTCTGTGCTTATATATGAACGGTTCAAAAGAATGCGTGGATTTAGCCGGCGTTAGCCCTGTTTACATATTGTATATGTAAGTTATGACAGTATACTTTCACAAGTCCTGGTGTTATGCGAGTACACTTGGGCCAGATTTCACTATTATTAAGTGTACAATAGAATTATGCAAGCGGTGCGACAAGTTTAGAACACATTAGCTTCAACACGTAATATCTAGCCACCTTTTATCAAATATTTTTGTAACTATGACATTGGATTGGAATTAATAAATCTCACCTAAGTTCGCCTACAAGATTATGGCCGCTCTATATTGTGGATGGTGATAAGTTAGACGCAGGAACATATTAGTTCGGTGTCTTAAGACTTGCCAATTTCAGAGCAGAGAAACAAAGGCTAAAATTTCAAGGATCTTTCTCGTAATGGAAATTCATGGACAAATCTCTCAGTTATTTTTACATGGAGAACTTATTGTGTAACAGTCTTTAATTTACTGTGAGAATGACAATTTATTAAATATTATAAAAAACTAAAACACAAAAAAAATATAAATTATTATGGAATCCACTTCTTCAAGAATTTATAGTTCACAATAAACTGTTATTCTACTCTAAGAATTGTTATGCTAGCAAAGTCCTTTTACATGTATAATTCATTTTTGAAAGGGAGATAGAAATTCACTTTTCATCGAAGTGTTGATCTTTTCTTTTTTTGGTAAATACAAAGTGTTGATCTTGTTAACAAAGTAATCGAGAAAGGCTCATCAAGTATGAGATTTCAAGTTGGATTTCTAAAGTGGTGCAAAATCTTGTAGGCAAACCATTAAAGTAATATGTAAGAATCCCTTTCGAAATGTGTGGCCTTCATTTGGTGAATATCATATTCTTATCGACATATTAGTCTAATCTTGATTCCGTTTACTAATTCAGTGATTAAGAAAATGTATATCTTTTCATTAACAGTGACCCCGTCAATCTTTTTTTAGCCAAAACCCTATCACCGAACCACACACTAAAAACTCCAAAAAAAGAAAAATGAAAAAGAAAAGAAGGGTTATGTCAGTATTAAATAGACAGCTTCTAGTAGCGGGATCACTACTAGGGTCTCTATATACTATTCACCACGAATTTCTCACTCCCATTTTAAAGACCACATTCTAGAAGAAGAACCGGTGGCCCAGGTTTTTCAAACAGTCAGTGCCGTGCAACTCAATTCGTATTTTAATTCTCACATATATCGTTCCGATTCTACTGCTAATTAAGTCATTTTGCTTACTAGCTCCTTGTTGTAGCTTGGTACCATATTTGTCAAAGTCCTTTCAAGCTTTTATTAGGGTTTCGAGAATCTGACCCCGTCCTGAAAAAATCGTTAGTTGATAGCTTGGTGGAGTTGGATTCATCTAGTGTTGACTCTTGATCGGTTGGATTAAACTTATGCGTTCATATCATTAAAATGCCCACATCTTTGATGATAACGTCTCGTTGACTATTCTATGGCGTTTGATGAAGAGCTGTCGATGAGGATGGCAATAAAGTCTAGGTTTCAGCTTGTTTCCCAGAATGTGCACTCTTCTTGTTCCATGGATGAGACCGGTTTGGCACATAAACTCGCTTAATCTGAACATACACATGGGAATTAAAAAAAAACCCTAATTCAAAAACTTCAAGTTAATCCTACGTGGGAAAATAATGGAGTGGGAAATGTAAGTTCAATTGCAGATATACCTTCTTTAGCCTAGAGCATGAAAAAGTTAAAGTAATGATAATCGAACCACTCCTCTATATAACTTGGAGCGTTTGGATTCAGTCCATTGGCTAATGACCTAAAATTAACCTGGGAAAAAAAAACAAAACCCGTGACTTGTGTAACTAAAACATTATAGATGCAGCATGATACCAACCAAACCACACAGATCCATTAAAATCCGGTTCACCTACACCAGATAATTTCAATGAACTATGTTATATAATTCGTATCATGCTAAAACAAGGAATTTTTTTTCTGTTAGCAGTTGCCCCAGCTTATATGAATGTGACATCCTTTGCTTGTTGGAGTAGAAATCAAACATCAGGTAAGGCGTGCGAAAGTAGTTATATTGCTCATAATTGAATATATATGCCCCGATGATTTTCTAACATATAAAGTTGGCAATTTGCTGACTTTATACTCCCTGTCCAAGAGCCAAACGTGGGAGGAAACATGCGTGATTAAGCCAACTAAGCTCACGGTTTAGTCTAGCTAGCTAAGTCAAGTAACTTAGCCGATAAGAAATACTGGCAAAATCGGATTTCGTTTAGTGGAGAAGGTATCTGGCTCTGCCTAAGCGTCAGCACTGTCCTCAGCAGACGCAAAATCTTTTAATGGTGCTCTCTAGACTTTGTGTGCAAGTTCCTTCTGTGTATTTATGAAGTTGTTGCTCAGCTTGGTAAGCAAGAATAGTGACTGCTGATAGATGATAGGAGCAGGAAAAACAAGTGATGATAACGACACCTGAGCATGAATCTTAGCTACATACATGGAAAAGTGCAAATAAGAGTGTCTATTCTATTGTTTTCGACTGGGTTTGAATGTATGTGGGGTTGGGTTGGTCCACCAGCGTACCTCTCCTCTATTTCTAAAACTTTTTCTTTTCAACGAAACTTGCGGGGGAGTTTGCCTTCTCCTTGTAGTTTTGAGTTCGAATCTTGTTGGAAACTCTCCAAATGCAACATACCGATATGAAGGATTGCACTCTTGAGATAATCCACAGAAAGGTATGCGAAAGCAATATAAAATATAGAACACAAAAAATAAAACTTCCCCCCTTAAGTTTGTGAAAAATAACAAGTTGTGTGTGTTATAGATGGTAATTTTTCACTTTAACCTGATAGTGAAATTGATTCAACTTTGGAGTAAATGCCAATGTTTGTCATTCTGAACTCAAAATATAAAACAACATCATATTTGGCTCAAATATCGAGATTTTAGCTCATGTTTCATCATGCACATGAGGTCTGTGATGGCATTTCACAAGCTCGAGATTTATCTACTAAGCTTGGGCCTTCTCATCATAGGAAAAAGAAAAATCTATGTTACCGGTTTGGTGATGATATTGATAATCTGAAAATTAAGTTAGGTCCATTTTTTTTTTTTTTTCAGTCAGAAGTTAGGTCCATGTTTGATTACATATTATTGTGACACTATGTGTAACAACAACCACATAAGTTAGGCGCTCTCAAGTAAATTGCTGGCGACAGTAGTTGCTTAACTTATGTAATGCCTTTAATGTGCAAATTTAAGGTTAAGGCATGGAATCAAACCTATCCTCCTCCTCCCGCCCTCGTGTGAAATGAGTTTGAAATACGTGTACATAGAGAGCACCGTGCGTATACTTATTATAATTCCACTAGAGACATCTACGTCGTCTATACAAACTCTCGAGTACCAAACAGAAAATGCAGGTCTCAACCACTAACATGACACGTGTCAATCAATTAGAAGAAAAACGTATAGTTTATGAGATAATGCGTAGGTAGAAGATATAAGGTAAGCAATGACGACAAAGTGAAAGGAAATTCCTTTTTTTTTCATTGGTTGGTTTAGCTGGCCAAATATTGCGAGCTAATTAATTAATTGAATTGCGAGAATAAATAAATTATATGTAATGTGATATAGCTGGGGGAGTCTAGCCGCCGCACTAGCCTCCGCGGTACCTGCCATGTGATCCAATTCACATTCTCGTTGAGCCCTACGTTTGTTTCGTTCACACGGCGGTTATGTTCGTTAGGTGGATGGTCGAAGGAGCCATCTCTTATGCCTATTTTAATGAACAGCGTCTTAGCAATGTCTAGTCAAAGTTTGACCAAATATAATTTGCTCACTAGTGATAATTATATAATAAAAAAAAAGGCTGGGGAAACTGTCCTTCCTTTTTTTCTTTTTTCTTTTTTTTTTTTGGTCCAAGGGAAACTGTCCTTGAATAATAGACGAAAAATATTGCGTAAAAGAGAGAGACCAAAAAAAAAAAAAAGAAATTATTTGGATTACGGGTCTCTATTTCTCTCTTTCATTTGTGTTCACATAGCCTCAACGTGTGGCATGACGCGAATTCATAAATGTATGGATTTTTTTTTCTGTTTGCCTTTCCCTCTTTTGTTTTTTTTTTTTTCACCCTCTTTGACAAATTATAAAACTCAGGAACTGTACGATTCCACGTTGACTGAGCAGCTTGTAGTCACATGTTGACTAACGAGAAGCATTTTTGTATGTTTTTTTATTTTTTGGTTGCCAAGAATAGAGATATTTTCATGTAAGGGGTGAGTCTGTTATCCAATTACCAAGAACATGGGGGAGGTTCGGTGGGCCTGCACTTTTAATTGATTAAATCAACTGATTAGTTAGCTTTTAATCTATTAGTTTAAGCTCTGGTTGGAAGAGGAATAATTGATTTCGGAAGTTCGCCGAACCCTTTCCTTGATTATTTTCAATTTTGTCCGGCCACAAATGATGAGATCTGCCCGGAAATGGTCGCTGGTTTCTGATTTTAAAAAAAAAACAATTTACTTAATGAATATGAAGATGATTAACCATAACCTCTAATTAATAAGATCATTTTCCTCAATGTTTCATTGTCATGGTCTGGAAATCATCGATATCCTCACATAGAAAACGCCTTCGATATCTGAGAAAAACTGTGAATCTTGCTCTCGTTTATACCCGACACTCGCGGTTAAGTGGGAAATTGCTAAATGCAAGCGATTAAATTGCATCCTCGACCCTAGATATCAGTAGGGTCCATTCGATCTAAGGGCCGAGGCGCACGGGATCAATCCGTCGGTCCTCGGTTCACTACGTTCGCATTCGTTCAGATCTGGTGCGAATTCCTTCTGACCATTTCCGAGGAAGTAAGATTCAATCAAAGAGACCAGAAAGAAAGCAATAACCCCACTCGTTTTCCACTCTCGAATTGGTCTCCTCTGCCGACCAAGACGCATTCAATTCCAAAACACATGTTGGAGAACAGCTATGGACCGGCAAATCACTCCTCATTAAGTCCCCAATCTCTTTTTCTTAAAGGCTGAGGAAATTGGAGTAATATCCCTTTTCTTTGATGAGTACCGGGCTACAGACTAGTCGATCACGAGATTGGACTTCATTCCGTCATCTTTGAACCCTACATATACCAAATCATTCCAAAGAATGGAGCCAAGTCTTGAGACAATTTGAACAGCTAAGCTAGTGGGAATCTCTGTTGCCTTGCTTTTCACTCTTCGAGACAGGACCAACTCAAAGAGCCGTCAAAAAGCGAAATCATGAACTCCATGGAATGCATTTGTAATCCATATCTGACATGAACAGCAAGCATGAGAAACTAGCTAACAGTCTCCTTGTTTTCCTATCAGATGAACTAGAAGAAACATATGAAACACCTGTATGCACGTGTATATCGCATCTAATCACGTCGATGAATAGTCACAGGCACCACATTTGCATGCTCTATAAATCTTCATTCACAGCCAAAGTAGAAAGACAAAAAGTTCAAGATCCATGTGAAGCTCGTGGCACTGACTACGGGATTGGATACCATTTCCTACTCGGTTTCATTTATGCCAAGAGTTCAAGCTAACCTAGTATTCGCATATTGATTTTAATACACCAATCCAATGAGTAGCCACCAGATTCTGATAGTATTTGCCTTTCCCCCTCAGTTCATTTATTCTAAGCCACCGAGACAACCGAGATAAACCCACAATTTTGCTGATCAATTAACAGAAAAAGATAAAGATTTTGCCAGTATTGCGACGCAGGCAACCAACCCAAATGCTAAAATCCAGAGGATAAAAAAACTCGCGGGCGTCGAGGATTGGACTACAATTCATAGTAAATGTTGAACGGAATCTCCCAACAAAGCAATAGAGTACAAGCGGAACGAAACAGCAGCAGCAGCATAAACGCAGAGCTTACATCAACAAAGGCATTGGTTACTGGTTCGGGTAATTGTTGTTAACTTCACAATGACGAGAACACGATCAAGCTCTTCTTTTGATCGAATCCCGATATTCATTCCCCGGCATCGACATCGCTCCGGTCGGCGTCCCCGAATTTTTGCTTGAAGGAATCCTGCTTCTGCATCCACATCATATGCCCCTGCGAAACCCCAAAACCCGGGACTCAAATTTTCAAATTCAAATCGGACGCTTCGTGCCCACGCTGCTTCTAATCGCAATTCAAACACTCGGCGATCCAATCGAGACAACGCGGGCTATGCAGACAAGGCGTTCGTGCAATTTACAGCTTCCGAGGATTGGGCAATTCCATACGAGAGATCATTCAGATTAGCGAAGGAGAGGAAGAGGCACCTGGAGAGCAGCAGCCCAGGCAATGAGGCAGGAGGCGAACCAGAATTTCTTGTCCTTGAGGAGTTGCTTCACTTCCATTTTTTTTTCTCAATCCTTCAAAACCCTAAACCCATTCCTCATGCGAATCGATCGAAACTTCGTTTGTCTTCCTTCCCTCTTCCGCCATTTTACGCAATTCAGGCAAACTACTGAGATTTTCTGCGATTTGGGCCCAAAAAAAGATTCGAGAGAAGATAACTGTGTGGGCTTGGGCTGGAAGTTGGAGACCAATAAGTTTGGAAAAGAGACAACGAAGAGGGGGATAATTGCGATATTCCAAAAAAAACTAATGGTCAAATGAGTTTAAAATTTTAAAATTTAATTAATTTAATCCTAAATTTTTTTACAATTTTCCAGTGTAGCCATTTTGGTTAACTGTGACAAAAAATTACCGAGTGAATGCCAGTTGTTTTATATGGCACCGGCGATGTTGCTATACCTTTTCAACCATTGTCGAGACCCCAATGATTAGTGGAGGGAAATAGGTGAAAAGGTAATTCAGAAAAATATAAAAAAGCTAAAATCGTTCATATCAGTAATTTCCAATTAAAATTAGGCGAAATGGTTATATAGGAAAATTGTCAAAAGATTTAGAATTAAATTGATCAGATTGAAGAAAATTTAGACTTGAATTAGTTGCAGTATAATATGTTTAAGAATTTTTGGGTAATTTTCTTGATATTATCCCATTTCAAATTTTCTTATGTATACATCATTTTCGTAAATATAGATACATTTTTAATTCTTATGCATATACATAATTAGATGAAAAGGTTACAATCCGTGGTAAAATATTTCATGATCACACATATATTGCTAATAAATATTTTTACTATATAGTCTATTTTCAAAATATTTATGAAAAAAATATTTTTCTACAGATAAAGCTTTCCTGCGTCTAAGTTATAACAACAAAAAATAAAGAAAAGATGGCTAGAATTTGGACTAGAGATTGCTAAAAAAAGGTTCCTGCTTCTTACGCACGTATAGACTGCTAGATATGAAAAAAAGGATGATTTTTTTTCGCAGAGACTGCTAGCGCTATTTATATAAAAACGCTTTCCAATATAACTATATGCTAACAAAGTATTCTTTGGAGTGTTATCTCTAAATGGGCCAAAGATTGCTAGAATTGGACTCTCCCCGTTGCATGAAAAGTTTTGTTTGCTTTCTCCTTAAAGTAGCAAAATATTTTACGCACCATATTATTGCCGCTCAACCTTCTCATCTCATTTCATATTTTACTATTTAAGTATGACTCGATGCTTAATTTTAGCATGATAAGATAAATTTATTTTCCATATCAGTTTGTAGGTTGAAGCTTCCATCGTTCATATTCATTTTAGAGATGGTAATACTTATATTATAACATTTTATATTACCTTTTAGTATTTTTCTCTTTACATTAGTGAGTTGTCTTGTACTTTGATAATTCAGTTTTTATGCATACCCTTTAAAGCTGATTGTTAGAATTTTTAGAGCTACTGCCAATTATTTTAAAAATTTAAATTATTAGATTAATGCGTGGTTTCATATATATATATATAAGGAATATTGTTTTTGGGCCAAAATTTTTCAAACTCCGTTTTCATTATATGTTTTATTTGAGCACGAAACGTTTTAACGTATTATGAAAGCATATACAAATGGAGAAATCCCAGAAAATCTAATGTTCCCGCTGACATGTTTTTCTCATTTCTCTCTCTTCATTGTGTCATTTTTTTTTTTTTTTTACAACTCGTTCTTATTTTAAAAAAAATTTATAAGTTGAAGGTACCTATGATTAAAATAATGGGAGATGTAAATATATTTGAGATGTAGAAAAGAACATATTATTACTGTTTACCAAAAAATACATCTTCAGTGATGAAATGAAATCGAGAAGTATATTTATGTTGCCATTCTATTTCGATTTTTATGGTATAAAGACTGTCATAGTGCTTACATCGTTTTCGGATGCAATCCTTTGGTAGATCCCATGGTCATAGTTAACTCTCACATTTAGTTCGAGGGTCGTAGGGTGTGCATAAATTGCAGAAACTGAAGTATGAAAACCAAACTTTGGCATGACATTTCCACTCCCAGATCACAAATCATTCTCACCAAGCCTCATTTCTGCAACGAACTCGATGTCATCGAATTCAAACCCATCTGAAGATATGATCTTGAATGAACTTGCTTCAACATGACTTTTGAGAGCAGCAACATGTATGTCAGCGACAGGTCAAGCCATTGGACAGTGACACACAACAATCTTCATTTTCTCAAGGTCGACAACCTCGACTGTCGACGAAAGAGTGCATGCGACAAAAGTTCATGTGAAGTAATGTTATCGCTGCGGTAACTCTAACATGCAAGCAAATGCAAAAGAAGAGGATAAAAACTGTACCCCGATCTGTCCTACCAGAAAGCGAGAACAAAAATCTGTATATAGCAGTAACAATTACCATCTCCTCAAAAATATAATGACACCCGTCGTTTCTCGGTTCTATCAATCAAATGCATCGCTATAGAAGGAAAAAAAAGGAATTCCCGAAGGGGAACAAGGATTTTCAGGGCGGCAGCTTTCCAGCCAAGTACAGAGAGAGCTTCTCCCTAAGCAAAGAGCCCTCGGCGTTGACAGCCTCACAGATCTGTTGTCGGTAACTAGGATCGTGATCATGGGACAAGGGCATTTCGTCTTGAACCTCGTCTTCCATATCTATAATGATGTTGTGCAGCAAACAGCAAACGAATATGATCCTTGGTAACTTGTTTCGGTCAGGCATCCACAGAACCCCTTCGATTATCTTCCACATGTCCTTTAACCGCACCAATGCCCTCCGAGCCACTAATCTCGTGGCATGATGCCGCTTGTTAAACGCAAGCTGATAATCCGAAAGGCCTTTTCCTTTATAAGGAGTCAGAAGCCAAGGCAGGAGTGGGAAACCCGCATCCCCGACAATGTATTCTCTTATTTCTTCTCCTTCAGGAAGCAGCATTTTCTTGCCATTGAGCCTCTTTCCATCATCAGAGAGCTTAAAGAAACCTGAGCTACTGAGAACAGTAGCATCGCTCAGTTTTCCAGGCCAACCGGTAATTACATCACGGAATCTCAAATCAGCATCCACGACTGCCTGCAAAACCATGCTGCACTTTTTCTCCCGATCGAACCAGACATTGTTAGAAGGGTCCACCATTGGCAAGTTCATGAGGATGTGGGTGGTGTCAATGGCTCCGCAACAATTTGGCAGGCCTCGAATTTTCTCAAACTTTGACTTTATCTGTTCCATTTCTGATTCATCAGAAGGCCAATGGAGATGAGGCAGTGCCTTGTCTTCCATTGCCTCCACGAATCGCCAAGTAATTTGGGAAACTGTCGATTGGTTCATTCCAAAAGATTCACCGATGTTTGATAATGATTTCCCTGAACTAAGCCTTCTAAGAGCAACGGCTACTAGATCATTTAAGGACAGAGGATTTCCGCTGAGATCAGTGAAGCTTGAGGGTTTATTCATCATGTCTTCCTTCACAATTGAACAGACGTAGTCGAATGTTTTTCTTGATATTCTGAAAAGTGACTTGAATTCCTTTGACTTCCTCAGTTGGGATGGACCTACATATAAGTTCAAAGACAATTGCTCATTCTCCAGTACTATCCATGGTCATGTCAAACTTCAAACAAATAGTTTTTATATTATTTCCTTTCTTTCCAATTATGATTCAAACGCTCTGAGGACCAATGAATCATCAAATGATACAAAGCATATATTGTCATGTCGAGTTGAGTATCGCCTAGAGAGATTATTACGTATGAGGCAGAAACTGTATTCAAGACAGAGATTTGATTTTTTAAGGTTATCAGAATAATTTAGTCCTCCAAGAGAAATGCGTCCTCTAAAAGTATTATATGCACGTCAATACATATTCAAAATTTGCCATTGTTGAATGAAACATCCATGGTTACCTATGAAAAAACAAAGCACCCAAAATCATATGCATAAATGAAAGTATATGACCTGAAAACTAGAAAAACATCCATTGTTTCTTAACTGCAGATATGTACCAATTCAAAGCTATAAATGAACCAGAGAAAGAAGAAACTGACTTGGGAACATAAGCAAATTGAAGATATCAACCAAAACAAAAGCAAACTTGAAAATGAAGGATAGGCTAAAAAAGCCAGCCCATGGCAATGAGCTCAAGTGTTACCGGATCAATTCATCTATCTCTGCTCTTCAGTAGGATTATCTGCTTTGGGCTTGTTTACTCATCTTTCTAGAGGTAGAAAAAAATCCAAAATATTCTGAATTAAAATAATTTTGTAAGACTTTGTTCTAGCCCCATGGATTATCTAATATTGACTTGCTCTGGGTTATGTTTATCATTCAGAAGGTTCAAGTCTGACAATAAGCATTTAAGATCAATGTAGATGAATCTCCACTTCTGCTGCACATAGCTCAGTAAGATAACGCTTTTGACATATCCCCCTTCCATCATTTTCTCCGATTGAAATGAAATCTACACTTGAAGACCTACTTCCCCTATTTTGAAGACCTGTTAGTGAAGCTCTTTCCTCATCAGCTCTCTCTCTATCTTTTGTTTTGTTTTGTTTTTTTGTTTTTTTTTGGCTGAAACTGGTCATTTCTGTTGAATAACAAAAATTGTCCACTTCATATGAGACTCGAGAGCAGCTGAATAAGGAAAATTGGTCTAAAGACCATTTCAAGATGATGAAACATCAGGATACAATAGGACTATAAGTTTTATTGAACATGATAAAACCATCTCTGCCACACAGCAGGCCCTAATCAAAGTCATAATTCATCGTATTACTTTGTTTAGGTGTTACCTAGCTTCTTTGCCTTCCTACTCCTCATTGTGTCTCTATCTAATATTAAAAGGGAAAAGAAAAATGACACCACAAGATGGTCATACAGGGCAATGTTTTTGCAACAGAAGCATATAACTTTTGATCCCCGTCTAAGGAAACATTTCAAGCGAAGCCCTTCAATAAATATGGCAATAGTAATTGTTTGATACTTGATGTACCCCTCAGGCAGCTGCTCTGTCGATATATCTAGTCCCCAACAACAAAAAAGCAAACATTTCAGCTTCTAACATGTCTTTCCTTGGTAGGCAAAAGGAGAAGCTAAAAACACTGTCAGACTGACCTATTGAGATCCCCCAATAGTTAATCCGCATAAAAGAAGTTGCCATGGCAGATGAGAAAGTTTCACCTAGACATGATGATGTACAATAGACCTCTATATCCCCAGAAAACCCGACTAAAAAGAGAAAACATAAGTTTGCCACAAGTAGCAATATCAGCACACCAGCTGAGGGTGAAATTGATGCCATTTTAAGCAAAAGTGAGCAACACAATGAAAGAGGAAGAGAGAAAGAGCTCGACATGGAAAAATGACAAAAAATATTTCTACAGCTCGTCAGCCATAGAGAAAAGTATAGTGCAAACTAGTTACACAAATGATGCAGTAGCATAATGAAGCAAGAAAAATATGTGAACTATGAAGTCCACGACTTTTTTCCTTGATGTGGGGAAGCAATGCAGGTGTCGCCGTAGTTTGTCGTATGATAAACTTAATAGAGTGAAAATCACGAACCTCAAAGTTGAAGTTTTGACCTGTCATGTTTAGATTTCCAACAATCGAAAGATCTCAAATACGAGGTCGAGCCGCCGTTTGAAGATCTAGTACGTTAAAACCCAACAACCGTACACCAAAGCAGCTCAAGACAACGCGAATCAAGCGACCAAAGCAAGTAAAAACAACCGAGCGGCACATGATTACACGGAATGCATACCAGAAATCGCAAGCAGAAGCCAGTCACAACAGCAGCGACATAATCGAATCATTCTTCCGCAAAAAAAAAAAAAAAAAAAACAAACAAACAAACAAACGCCAGCAGATTCACTGCTAACTCTTCGAGACGGAATACAACAGAGAATCCCAAGACCCAACAGCAATGCACGGGATCGAGACGAGCTCGAGGAAGCAAATCAATCA
This sequence comes from Eucalyptus cladocalyx, assembly GCA_017140615.1. Classification (NCBI taxonomy): domain Eukaryota; kingdom Viridiplantae; phylum Streptophyta; class Magnoliopsida; order Myrtales; family Myrtaceae; genus Eucalyptus; species Eucalyptus cladocalyx. The sequence continues at coordinate 51,403,574 of CM029522.1, read as the reverse complement.
AAGAAGCGCGCTCCAAAAGGAACGACAGCCCCGAAACAGCTACGGAACTCAAACGAGAGAACGTTTACCTGTAATCCTCTTGGAGAAATCATCCCACCAATCCGACGACCGGGGCTGGAGTGGCAAGGAGGCGACCGCGGCGTCCGAGTCAACCTTGTTCTTGCTGCCACTCTCTGCTTTCCTCTTCCGCTTCTTCTTCACCCCTCCTTTAATGGGTCCCATCCGAGGAGCTCAGAGGGGAAGAAAAGAACGATGCCCACGATGCCCGAGTCAAGTTCAAGAAGACCCACCAGCCAAGAACGCGAGAATTCGCGGAAAAGGCGAGGCTTTGGAGCGGAACGAACCAAATTTTGACGGCAAGGAAAGGAGGGAGAAGGAGGGAAGGGAGGGGTGTTGTTGGCGACGAGGGGTCTAAAGGAATTGGAAGGAGCAGCGTGTTTTTGTTTGGTTTGTCATGTGTTGAATTCAAAGCATGCAATGATAAAGTGGAGGAGTGGCCATGTCCAACATGGCCGATCAAGAAAAATGGTTTTCGTGCCAAGGGGAAGAAGGGACGGTGCGACGAGGTTTCGAGTGACGTGGGTTTTTTTCTATGGTCTGAGAATGACAAATTTTTGCGTAGCAGGGAAAGCAAAGTAGTGAGAGAAAGAGAGAGAGAGAAAAGACAATGCAGAGAATCGACGGCGAAAAAGGAGGCGTTTTTGGACACGGCCGGATTCCTACATCTTCACGGTTCGAAACAAGTTCTCTGGGTGACAAGAGAATTCTATGGATCGGTTCACCATACACTAACGTCAGTGAATCGAGTACAACTATATTTTCGTGAAGGAAATTTACCATTATCGGGAAAATAATTATTTAGATGCTAGGTACTTACCTATTTTCTTTTTACAATAAATAGTAAAATTATCGGTCCGGAAAATATAGGTGAAAGAGAGAAGTGATCATTCATGATAATGATAGTGATAGTTCCTCGTACCCGTAGCAACAAATTGCAGAAATTTTTAAAGTGCAAAAAAAATAAAAATTCAAAATATTGTCAAGAATTTTGAATTGTTGGAAAATGTGTATGATAAAAGTACATCATTAAAGTGTCTTGTCTACCCTTTAGCTTAAACTCTCGAGTTAAGTTTTTTTATATGCAGCTTTTTTCAAATTTATGTATAGTTCCTAATTTGGTTGGACCTTCCAATGCATGTAAAATCTGTTGTGTATGGAAATGCTTGTGTAGTTAAATTTGGTGCTTAGAGAGCTTGAGATTCCAAGTCAAAGCACGATCTTCAAAATTATCGTACATCGTCGGTGGCATATCGTAAGTTACACCTTGTCTCAAACTGAGGGATTATATGTTATGGCTTAAACGGACAAATTGGGCCCACGAATTGCGGTACTTGAAACGCGAAACTGAAGCCCATAACGCCACGCGTGGATTTTGTTTCGCGATACTTCATAAAGCATAAGGTCCAAGCCCACTTAGCCATATATGGGCCTCTCGAATTGGGCTTGGGCCTACACGACCCACGGCAACGCCCTAATTTTTCTTCCCTCAACTCGTTCTAAATTTCAACCGTGCATCTTCCAACTCTTGACACTATAATCTGGAAAATGTTTTCTTTTTCCTCTCATTATTGATGGACAAAAAGATAGCATCATAAACTGGCCGTGCTACAGTAGATTGCGATATCCTCAATTTAAGACGGGGAGCTTGTTCGATCAAGTGTTTCGAGAGGTGAGATCTATGATAGATTTTCCATTTGGCATTAAGATATTAGTAGATTTTTTAGCCTAAGAAAATAGTTAAACGAGAGAATCGAGTAATGAAAAATGCGCAGGCATGTGTTCCGCAACACGTATGAAAGAGGAGAGCGAACCTTGGATTAAAAGTCAAAGTAGATTTACTATTCACATGTCAGTCTCGTACTTTTTCCACATTTTTTATGCTGAATTTGGACTCCTAGATCCTTGAAAACGGCCTCCATCAACTCGTTTTCCCATCAAGAAAGAAAAAAACTCGACTTTGGTTTGCCCACAGAGAGAATACGTACGCCCAGATTGATGCCGATGATTGATTATAATGCATTGTTTTTGGTTTCCGAGAAGAAGAAGATTTACAATCAAAAGTAGAATGCAGTGCCGTTCTCGATGGATGCGATTCCATGAGAAAGCGGGGCTGGAAATGCAAGAACTCATCAAGGCTCTACTTAAGTTCTACAGATGTATATAAATTCTTTCCGTGGTATCGCGTTAGCATGCTCGCGTTACTACGGACGAAAGATCTTGAAATTGCATGCTGCTGCACTGATGTTTGTAGAATTCTAGATCTTTATACAGCTTTTCTAAACATCCTCTTCAGTCTCTAAGCTGGGGGCATGGGCATTGACTCGACATCATCAGCACCCTTTGAGCCGCACATGATCAGATGCATCAGGACTCCTGCTGATGCCTTCATCCTCCCGCTGGGCCTTTCGGTCTCCAGCGCCAGATTCCTGATATCTGACGGTTTATAATTTGGGTCTCTTATTATCAAGCTTGAACAGTCCAAGCTCTCTCCCCCCTCGGTGCTCGAATTCGACGGCGGGGAGGACAGAATCCGAGTCTCCTCCTTGCTCCAGTCCTCGTCGCAGTCGCCCCTCTTCGCTCGCCTAGTTCTCTTGTCGTCGGTCTGCGTCGAGGCGTTTGTCGCTTTATTAGACATTTCTGGGGTCTTGGCCTTGTAGACTCTGTATCCGTGGAGGTCATCTAGGGAGAGTGGTGTGGAGTACAATTGGTTCTTGCTCTTGATCTTGATCATGTCGGAGAGCTTCAGCTCCTCTGCTGGGTCGTTTGTTTCCGAGGGGTGGTTCTTTGATGCCGGCAACGAGATCGCGGCGGAGGGTCGGAAGCTTGGAGATGGTACTTGGAGCAGTAGTGATCCCTTGAGGATGTATTCATGGCCATGGCAAGGGTGTATCAGGTCATCCTCTGTCAAGTCTTGCCACACATACCCACTTTTGTAGGTCCTAAATTTAATAGAGGCAAAGACTAGATCATGAAATGAAAGAAAGATGATCTAACTTGCCGAATCATAAAAAAATAAGTTTTCACAAGAAATTGTTGAACTCAAAAGAACCAAGAAAAAGAGAACTTTTGCACTCAAAAGAATCAAGAAAAATAGAACTTTTTTAGTATTGCAGAGCATTTCTCTCGTCTATTCCATCCCTCTACCTTTCTCACAGCAAAATCATGAAATTACTTTTACTTGAAGTGACTGAGCTATTCGACAGTCAGAAAACAAAGGAGACCAAATTGGAGGGGACAGAGAGCGCTTGCTTGCGAGTATTCACATGCCTTTTTGAAGACCAAGAGTACATGCTGGCCACGCCTGGACCTCGCAGACAATTCAATCTGTTGATCACATCTGGAAATTGCAGCAACAGATCACCAGTCACGCGGAAACCATCTCAACCAAAGTCAGCATACATCAAACAGAGAAAAGAAATTTGTGAAAAATGATCCGTGGAATTTCGTTTACCTCTGAGAAAGAGCCCACCACCAGGTGAAGAAAGTGGGACTTCCATGAAATGGGGATGCTCGAGATGGCCATTTCTCGACAGGTAGTAAACAACCGGGACTTTGCTCTCCATCTTCGCCTGGGGCTCAATCCATTTCCTTGCCCTCTCAGGACTTGTGTCTGTGTCCTGAAACTTCTGGGGCACCCACAGCACATCTGCTTCATTAAACCTTGAACTGACAGACATTTTTTTTTTTTTTTATCCTTTCTTTCTTTCTGGAGACCAACGAAAGCAAACTGCAAGGATGCCTCAAAATGATCACAGACCCATCAGAGAAAGCTCTTGACAGAGAGATACGAAAAGGGCTAGTTAACAGGAAAGAGAAGGGCTGATAGACATGGAAATCACAAGGCGAGGACTTTCTTGGAGAAAGAAGCAAGAGAGGGAACAATGGAGAAGCAAGAGAGGGGCTTTGTACTTATATAGTGGGGGACAAGTGCTTGGGGAATGTGACTTTCAGAGGTCAGCTCTGGGCATGCGAATTTGTTTCATCTAAAACTTAAGGCTAACCAGAAAGTCAGTATTAGTTTCTTTGCTTAATTCGGGAAATCGAATTTTCAAAGCCAAAATCTCATGTCTATACTCCTGCTAAAACAGACTAAGAGGGTCAGCTACCCAACCAGTCTTCATAATTAAATACCATGGCCGTATAGATACTATCTCATCGTGGAATGATTAGATAATTTATGGGTGGAGCCAAAGAATTGGGAGCTGAAAATTCTACCCGGATGTGATGATGACTTTGACATATGGTTGACTTAAGCAGAGTAACGTGTGCAAATCATCCAGGTTTTTTTCTCCATTAATGCTGTAGATGCATTAGCGACAGCGAGCGTTCAATGTCATGTTACAGCCTTGTCTTTTAGTTGCCAATAATAGGCTTTTATACAGGCAAAGGTTAGCTCAACCCCAGAGTACTAACATGTACTTAAAACCCAGAACAGTGGCTTTTTTAAAACCCGGAAGCTCCTTCCAAGGTAGGATTTCAGGTCACGCAGTTTTCAGTTAAAAAAATTGTCAGCCTAATTCGTTAGCAGCGATTGCTCCTAATTTCATTTTGATCCTTTGTAAAGCCGAATGACCTAAGGAGGTGATATCCACGTCATCTCTCTCGTTCGAACATCGGCCAGATCTATGCACCAAAAGAAGAGTCTTGCTATACAATCCACAACGCGAGAAGAACACTAGCGACTCGATCAGCACCCAAGGATGGCCGATATGAAATCGCCTGGTTGTTTCTAGGGGAAGAAAAAAAGGTTGGATTTGGACAAATGATTTGAGCATTCTTCTAATCACTGATTTGGCTACATTATACCCCAAAAAACCAGCATGTCTGCCAACCTTATGTGACCCAAGCTTTTTTGTCAGCTCTTCATCGAGTGTCCCTAGCCGTTAAATAAAAGGCAAGGCAAAACAAAAAACATTGCCAAAATATTCGTATGAAGGTCTAACTGCAGACATCGTGTTTCCGTCCCTTCCAAAAATAAAAATAAAAAGATTATAGACCATATAGTTTAACGGCTAGGAGTTCACGAGACCAGACCGATCAGACTGTGGACAAGAATGCCAATCTTCCAAAAAGTGAAGTCTCGTGAAAACAATGGCACTCAGAATCAGGGAAGCTGCCTTTGCTGGTTTCCCAAAATCCAAACGTATAAAAATATTCAAAGCCACGGAAGGGTATACAGAATCCTACAAGGCTACATGCATCCGATTGTGCAATTAAAATAAGGACAAAAAGAAAGGAAAAAGAAAATTAGATGGTGTTGAAGTTCACGTCCTAGCCTTGAAGGGTCTATTTCTGCCCCACATCCCAAGCATGCTCGTGCACTTAACTACGCAACCGCAGCACATAAATACTAATATTAGGAAGAGAGGTACAATGGTTGCAGGTTGCTGTACCGACAATTCGGTGAATGACCCTACAAATGTCGTACCAAGAAGCCAACCACAAAATAAAAAAATAAAAAAACACTCAAACAATGACAACAAAAGAGAGCTGATTAGCCAAGAAGGTGGCAAGTACGTTTATTTTGCAAGCAAAGACAAGTTTTGAGATGACCAAAAGACGTCCAAACAGATTCATGGAGTGGAGTTCCTGCTTGCTTCCACGTGATCACATCAAGTTCACATCATAAAAATGTTAGCCATCCTTATCTCCTACTTCAACAAATTCTTCGAGTCTTCGCGATGCTACTTCGTACGCGGGTATTGCTCTCGTTTATCCTAATCCATCAGATTTCAATGTATTCGAACTACCCCCATCTTTTTTTCCACCCTGGAGTCAAATGCAAGAGATACGGAGTCACTATTCCCACCTGGAAGGGGTCGATCATCTTTCTATGAGCCAGAAACATTACAATGTTATTGTTGAGATGGAAAAAGGCCAAACTTCATTACAGAGAGAAGTTAAACATATATCTCCAAGAAGCACATCGCAGCAGTAGCTTCCAACCATCGGCCAAAACAAAAGATCATATCCGTCGGAGGTCAGAATGCCTCAATGAAACGGCATCACAAAGTCTATCCAATAACAGTAGCTCCTCATCCACTGTGACCTATCTATCAGAATAGGGACTAGAAATGATATTATCTCCCTCTGGTCTAATTTTACACTACTTGCTTGACCTGAAACGCCAACTTGAAATACACATGCACGACAGCATTCCTCTTAGCAGTTGATTTCCACACGGCAGTTCACTGACCATTTTCAAAATGCTCTCTCTGAGGATGAACTCTTTCTAGCACCTAAAGGAGACTAAAGAACAAGCGAGCAAAATTTTGCAACCTCTTGATCGGAAGCTTATTAAGTTGTTTCTGGATTTGTCGAAGCATCAGCTGGCTTCTTAGAACAAGCAGAAGATATATGGCCCTTCTCACCACATATATAGCAGGTTCTTCTCTTCATCTTGCCAGTGCTGACAGTCGATCCAGTAGTAGCACTATCAACTGTGGTATTAGTGCTATTGACTGTGGTATTTGCATTATCAATTGTGGTATTTGCAGCCATGGTTCTTGCACTGCTTTTGACACCTTCCTTAGGGATTGCACTCATTATTTTAACAGGCCTACCACACAAAACCTGCTGATTCAACTTAATGGCCATCCCCATTGAAAGGCTATCGGAAAAATCCACATGGGCATAGCCCCGGAACTCTCCCGTTTCCTTGTCCATACCGAAGCGTATGGATGATATGCTGCAACCTGAGAAGAATGTCCTCACATCATCCTCGGTTATATCCCATGACAAATTCCCAATGTAGATCCTGTTGTAGCCTTCCACAATCGGTGGGGTGAACTCGGATGTTTTAGTGGCTCGAGTTGCCTTGTAGGGCTGGATTTTGAGAAAGAGTCCGCCCCTGACAAATAAAAAGAAAGGGTTTAATGAGCACGGTGCATTTGATTGGACGTACTACTTGAGAAAATAGATACTGCTGCTTCCTAACACACTCACATGTCGGAACCATCAAGAGCCAAAGCTCGCTTAGCTGCAGCCTCTGTCTGCAAAACAAATTAATAGATAATTCAAATTAGTTGTTACACTGGACCCATTGTTTCTAGTTATAATATCCTAGAAAACGCCAAAGACATGATAATATGTTTCAGTTTTGGTGATTCAGAGTCTTCTGTTAGACAAATAACTCAGGCAATTGGAGTGAAACTAAGTAAACAATTTAGGGTACAAATATCGTAAGCCAAAGTCACATAATCATGACAGCTGCCAACTGGGATAATTACAACTTATTGGACCTGTTTCAGAAGACAAGAACCTTCTGAAGAAAGCTCTTTTTTATGCTAATCAGTATGATCACAACTCATGACAGAATGTATATTAATATCCAGCTAAAGATTCCCTAAGACTACCTAACATACAATCCTTTGGCAGGCACATTGGGAAGTTAAAGTCTGATTACTTTGGACTTCAAAGGGGATGTACAAAGGAAATCTAACCAATGTAATGTCTGCAAATATACTATTTTTCCTCCTGTATTCCTTCAAATATCAAGAAAATACCAGCATGTCCTTATTTCATCCAATTCACCAGAAAATTATGGAAGCATTGACAGGCAATGCACATTATCTCTGTCTTTAAGGAAGCTCCGGTGCTCTATGATAAAGGAAAAGAGGAAACACACTGGGAAAGGAGAAGGGAGCTTGTAGCACTTGAAGTACACATAACTGAAACTTTGATGTCAAAGGTAGTATCAAGGATATGCCTTTTTTCACTGCATAACATTAGCTTCACAGATCCTTCTATATGATCTAGTTGCTAAAACCATCCCACATCGATTATGCACTAGATTAAGTCCAGAAACAGGACTCTGAAGCAACAGTCTTAACTAAAACATTCCAAAGAAGCTACCAGAATTAATGCGATAAAACAATTAAAGGAGAAAAAGGCACAAGCACCTTAAAGTTTAACATTGTGAAAGGTCATCTAATGACTAACCTTGAAACTAATAATGGCAATTCCTCTAAACTTTCCGCTCTCAGGAAAAGTCATACAATCAATTTCTGTTATGGTGCCACAACTTTCCAAGTAGCTTCTTATATCATCTTCTGAGGAATAGTAGGGGATACCTCCAACATAAACTTTCCGAGCAACATCTCCACTCTCTTGGCTGCAAATTTGTGGAAGAAATGGAGAGCTTGAGTTAAAATGGATGGAAAATTAGGCAGGTAACTTGTGTTTCAGAACCAGAAATCAGATGCTTAAAGCATAAGGGTTCAGCTCTCTCCAACACTGAGCCATTGTTAGTTGAATGCAAAAACAAGCATAGAAATACACCAGACATCAGGCCACAAAAGAAACGTGGAAATGCATAGTTCAGATATTCATATTCTTGACACTGATATGAGGAAGCTAGAAGTTTTAAAGACAACAAAAATCTTGAACTGACCAGGCAGAGCAAATTAAAGATCGGCCAAAAGTGAACTAATGGTATTTCATTCTGAACAGCAACTTTGTATATTTCCTACGACACAAACTCTGAATTAATTTCAAAGAAGAATATACTAAGATTACTGTTAGAAAACACTGATTTTCAGGACCAGAGATAGCAAACATATATTCTGGCTGAAAGCCTCATTGATATTTAGATCATTAAGTTCCATGCCTCGTTGAAGTACATCCAAAATGCTAAAAGCTGCCTACGATGACACTATTCGCAAAGGACATTCCAAGCGATATTCACTCGACCATGGAATGGTAGATAATCATAAGTCCAAGAAAGTCCGCAGAAAATTATTAAACTATAAATCAATTGACGAACATCTTAACTGCGATTCCTGCTTCTCAATAACCAAGGTAGTGTGATACAACTCGAGTAGCAGAATTCATTCAGACTTTCAGAGCAAATGAAAAGAACAGATTTTCATAATATGTACCTGTTGGCCTCTGCCACGACATGTTCAACCACAGCCTTGTCCTCTTTAATCTCGTCCTCAACCTTCTCCTTCTTCTTAGCCCCTTTACTCTTCTTTTTCTTCTTCTTCTTCTTCTTGTTTTGCTTTTTCTTCGCCTCTTTAACGCTCACCTCACCACCCTCCTCACCACACGAGCTTCCATTCTCAGTCCCCTCATCTCTCTTCTTTTCCTTCTTCTTCTTCTTCTTGGCCTCTTTCACAGGCACTAATTCACCAACACCCTCTTCAGCACCCGAGCTCCCATTCTCAGTCCCCTCATCTCTCTTCTTTTCCTTCTTCTTCTTCTTCGCCTCTTTCACGTTCACGCCAGCACCACCCTCCTCCTCAAAACTTAAGCCTCCATTCCCAGTCTCCTCACCTATCTTCCTCTTCTTCTTTCTCTTCCCCGCCTCCCCCTCATCGCCACCATTGCCCACTTCCTCAAATGAGCCCTCCTCCCTCCTCTCTCCAACGCCCTCGTTTTCTTTCTCGCCATTTACCACCCCGCCTCCCGAAGACCGAGTCTTTCTGCGTTTCTCTCGCTTGGACAACCTGGGTCTCGGGGTTGCCGAGCCCAGGAGATGTTTCAGGGACGGCGGCTGCGAATCTTGGTCGGGATTGGTGGGTTTCGCGTGATCAAGGTCGGAGCTTGGTTCGTTTTTCGCTAGGGATTCGGCTAGAGCCGCCCGCAGCTTCTGCTTCAGCTTCTGGTTGGAGAGCACCATGTCCGCCTGCTACGGAAAAAAGAAATGCAGACGACGATGGCGTGAGGGGGCGATTGAAGAGGGGTTTCGGGAGAAGGGGTTTTAGGGAGAGAAACGGCACAGCGTTTCGGCAATTTTTCTCTCTTTTATTTTCACTTTTCCTCTATTTTTGGTTTAGGTAGAATATCATACAAAATATAGTTAGATTGTGTAACGGGAAAATACCACCAAAAACCCCAAACTTTACCTAAATGAAAAATTTATCCAAATTTTTTTTTGTGACATGAAAAGTCCTAAACTTTGCTAACCGTGATATAATTACTACATCAAAGGTATTTTCGTCTTATTTTTTTTTATTTTTTTCTTTTTTCTTCTTCTCTCTTATTTCCCCCGGCCATGGTGTAGAGAAGCCGGAGTCGGGCGAGGATCACCTAATGTCGATGAGGGCCTAGCAAGGGCACCACTTGCTAGAGTCAAGTGAGGGCCGCCCTTGTCTAACTCCGGCTGCCCTCTACCATGGCCGATAGAGGGAATAAAGAATAAGAAAAAAAATTTAAAAAGTAAAATATGAAAAATCTTATAGCTTAGGATAAATGTGTCACGTGGATAAACATTCAAAATTTTTTGTGTTACAAAAAAAAAAAAAGGATAAATGATAAATTTTGGGATTTTTCATGTCATAAAAAAAGTAGGGTAAGTTTATAACTTTAGATTAAATTTTGAATTTTTGATGGTGACATTTTAGATCTTATTATTTGCCCAATTTGACTTTTAGTCAACGTGGAACAGTCAAAATATTTGACAATGAATAGTATAAATTTTTTGAAATACTTTTTGGATCTGACTCTAGTTTGTTTTGCCAAAAAACAAATAATTTATTTATCTTAAAATTAATTATTTGTATTACTTGAAATAATTAATTATAAATAAAAAAATTTCATTATCGATAACAATTTATATATAAATATTTTCATGAATTATAAAAATATACTCTATTTAAATTTTTAAATATATTTATTTTCTGTAAAACATTAAAAAAAAAAAAAAAAAACTCGCCGCATTCTCAGCTTCAGTAAAGAAATTTTCTAAAATATCATAACAAATGGCCTCGGAAAAATACAATTATACGCCAGTAGCTAGCACACGACACCTGCGACCCACGTGCGAAAAGCCTCTCTCGATTTCCCTCCCGTCAATCCTTGAATAACAGAATTATCCATTTGACAGGGAAAAAATAATGAAGTTCCACACCACCACAGGCTCCTAAACGTACATCCATCATCCAAAAGTAGAGCCTGCACGATCAACCAGCATCTCTAGACAGAGCTACCGCGTTCATGGCGGTTTCTTCACTCTCGCTGAGTTTGGTTCCTAGAACCTTCAAGGACAAGGTCCGTCGGTCACCATTCTCTGTTCTTGAATTCTGAATATGAACTCACCGTTTGTGTCCACTATTCTTTTGCAGCTGAACGAGCCTCGTTGGAGCGAGTCGCCTCGAGCCAGCGAGCTTCCTCTTCATCACGCCATCACATGCTCGTGCGATCGCACGACAGGCTTCGATGAAGAAAGTAAGTCGTTGACCCCGAGAATGCTTTTGTCATCCTAAGATGGATTCTTGAGAAATTAAGGGATGGAAAATTCGGCTAAGTTTCAGGCAACTGCAAGAGAAGGCCTTTGCTCTGGGGCGCTGTTGGGTCCTTGACAGCGAGTTTATTGCCTGCCAGTTCTCTTCTAGCTCAAGGTGTGGTAATGGGTGATGTTCAGTCTCTCGATTCTAAAGTTCTAAGCTTTTCAGAAGATGAGGATTATGTGATACTAGAAAGAAGACCATGTCAGTATTCCTTTTCTTGATTCTGGTGCAGAAATGCCAGCAAATTATCGGGCTTTTGTTGACCTTTCGGACGGGTATTCGTATTATTATCCCTCGGATTGGAGGGTATGCTCCAAGATCTCAAGTTAGATTGCAATCGCAAGAAGCACTCGTTCATTTTGTAGATTAAACTTGATATGATATTTGAGATGATTCGAAAGAGTCTTCTCATTGGGACTTCCTTTTGATATTTCAAATTAGGAATTCGATTTCCGGGGGCATGATTCTGCGTTCAAGGATCGGTATCTGCAGCTGCAGAATGTGAGAGTCAGATTCATACCGACAGATAAGAAAGACATCCGTGACATGGGTCCGATGGACGAGGCACGATCATATGCAACTCTTCTTCGACATTTCTCATTGAATCTTCACAATCTGTTTATCTACCATTTCCTTTGTTGTGGCAGGTTGTCTCTAACTTGGTGAAGAATATATACGCTACACCAAATCAGATAGCTAACATTTTTGACATGCAGGAGGTAATTTGCACCTAGTGATGCTATATTTCTCTACTCTTCATGAAATCTGAAGTTCCCTTTCAGATGTTCTTTACTGTCAATCGGGCTGATTCATTACTCTTGCGTTGATTGAGTAATTGCAGAGAGCTGTTGATGGGAGGGACTATTACACATTTGAGTACGAGCTCAGATCTCCAAATTTCGCCAGTTGCTCTTTTGCAACCATTGCAGTTGCAAACGGTAAGCTTACTGCCGAAACATGTAATCGTGAAAGCCAATGCAAATTTGTCTGAATTACGTTGTTCATTTCCGAGCAGGGAGATTTTACACACTGACCGTCGCAGCGAACGAGAGAAGGTGGAGAAGAGTAAGGAACAAGCTTAAAGTAGTCGCAGACTCTTTTAAAGTGCTCGATATCTGAGTCATTTGTGGATGAAGTGTGCATTTCACACGCCATCCTAGAGTTGCGATGTATTTTTTCCTTGTTTATAAATGTGATGCTTTGTCCCTGAGATCGAGATTTTTCGCTATGTTTCGATTCCAATTCTTTCATACCATTCCTAACACTAACAAAAAGCTGAACTCTGTCGTCTATAGCCTCTCAAAAAATACACATAATTTCTTGGTAAAACGTTATCATAGTTTTGTTTAAACACCAGTGTTCTAATTGGGAAAAAATATGGAGATGAGGGCATGACTAAACTGTCTTTTCCGCTCATAGACACAAACCAATCAAAGATCCAAAGAATATGCATCTATCCTGGACAAAAAGCATGTCCTCAGTCACGATCACACCACACTTTGAAACTCCTGAAGTACCCTGTACTGAATACTAAACAACAACGTGAAAAACAACTGTAACTACCTGCCACAGTAAACAGATTTCTATAAGCAGTGATCTGGGTAAACCTTGTCATTCAGTTCTTTTTTACCTCATGCTATTTGTCAACTCCAGCTTGGTGTGTGTCCACATCTCTTGCCAAACCGCTCAGGAAATGCTCGGATAATTTAGCTCTCTGGAGGGACGCTCAACTATACAAATGATACTATGTTGCAATTCATCTGAATTCGGACCTAGACAAGTGATGCTGCCGCAAACCCTTCCCCAAGTGCGGTTGCAACATACAAACCATTTTGGGCCATCAAAGTATCGTGGGTTCCCTCTTCCACAATCTGTCCACCATTAAGAACTACAATGTTGTCAACATGCCTCATCATTGCAGCTCTGTGGGCTATCAGAATGGTAGTCCTGTTACCCATCACCAAGGTGTCAAGTGCCTCCTGGACCGCTCGGCTCGACTCAGCCTCAATTGATGAACTTGCTTCATCCAATAGCAATATTGGTGCCTTTTTCAATATAACCCGAGCGATGGCAATTCGCTGTTTCTGACCTGGGGTCAGATCCACATCTCTTGTTCCCACACTCGTGTCATAACCTTGAGGCAAGCTGCTTAGGAAATGATGTGCATTGGCTATCCTAGCTGCCTCCTTCATCTCAGATTCACTTGTGTTGGGGTGTGCATAAATAATGTTTTCCCTTATGGTTCCTGAGAAGATGACCAGCTCCTGCTGAAGTAGACCAAGATGGCTCCTCAGCCATCTCAAGTTGTAAAATTTCAGATCTCGCCCATCCAGTAAGACCTGCCTGGCAACAGGGTCATAGAATCTTTCTATCAAAGATATTACGGTGCTCTTTCCACACCCTGAAACTCCGACCACTGCTAGAGTTTGTCCCCCGTTAACCTTGAGGCTAACATTGCTAAGCACCAATAATTCTGGATGAATCGGATAACAGAAGTCCACATTTTTCAGCTCAATGGTTCTGTAAACATTATGAGGTTTCATTGCAGAACTATCATCCAGGTCAATTTGAGGCACTCGATCTATTATTTGAAACACAGAAGCAAGAGATTTTCGTCGTTTGAGTATGCATGGAGCCAATCCAAAAGGTTTAACCAATGTGAATGTCGCAAAGGAGAAAACCATATACCCTTTGAGAGCTGTAGGTGGATCCATAACACCTCTCTTGACAGATAAGGCCGAGTACCAGAGTAGAAGAGCATTGCAGGCAAAGAGGAGAAACTGTGATAATCCAAATGCAAAACCAATTGCCATTCCTTGGAGAAAACTCTGCTTGAATATCTTCTGTAGATGTAATCTGTATAGCTCCATTACCCTGTTCCCAGCACAAAATGCGACTACTGTATAGATGTTCCTAACCGCATCCTCAAGAACCCAATAGGCCTTCCTATGCATCTCCTGGATGCCCCTCAAGAAACCAGTGAGCCACAGTTTCTACAACAGATAATTTCCCATAGATCAAATCAAAAGACAGAAAAATGCACAGAATCCTCAGAAAAAGAAAGTTCCATGAAACAGTGTAGAATCACTTCATAGTTGTAAGGTTCTTCAAGGATACCACTCAGCAAAGATCATCCCAAATCAATAGCACTGCATTAAAAAAATCATTATTTTCTATAACGCCTTGTGCTTGTGACCAAGGACGACGAGATCTTGTAAGTCATATGTAGGAATAGAGAAGGAAGAGAGCAAGAGAAATCTAGAGGTGTTCCTACTTCTGTGACCTCCTTTCCTATTCACAACCAAACTAAGATGCAAAATGGTATAAGTCCTTCATCTAAAATGCATCTTGAGAGCATTATAAACGGCTAGAGACATTAAGGAAGAACATACAAAGAGTTGCTGAAGGCAAGAGGTAGATAAAGGACAAAAGCTGACCTGGGCTAGAGCAGAAATCATTAGAATTGGCAGGGTTGCTATAGCCACAAGTGCCAGTCGCCAATGCAGGAGCATTACAATAAGGACAGCCACAATCACAGCAGCAGTGTCCTGTACAAATATTGAGAGGCGGTTGCTAAAAGCAGCTCTTACAAATGTAGCATCATTTGCCAAACGCATTGATAGTGTGTTGGCACTGTTCTCCTCTTCATCAAACCATCCAACTTCATTGCGCAGCATTGCTAATAGACAGATATAAAAAGGTATTTTCAGATGTACTGCAATAACTGGTCATTAGTAAAAGCTCTCGAGTGTCCAAAAGTAAATGCACAATATAGTTGAACTGATACCAAGTACTCCCCTGGACAAAAGAAAGGTGAAAGAGGAATATGAAGTACTCACCTGAGAACATCATTCTACGAACATGCTCAGTCATTTTCTCTCCCATAATACCATAGTAGAAATGCTGCAGACAATTGGCAACCACAGTCACGACACCCATGCAAGTGATAACCAAGCACCACTTGTCAACCTCCTGCTGCAAGTGGCTGCCTTCACCAGGTCTGTAATAGGCTGCTACTATCAAAGCGATAACCTATGCAAGGAGAGGATTCAAAGAACCAAAGCCAGCAGCACCTGTGCTGCCTAAAACAGCATATAGCCATTCTGAGAAACTCAGCTCCACCAATCTCCAAAAGGATGGTGCTTCCCTGATCGGTTTGTCCCTGGCATCCTCACCTTTTATTGAAACATCATCAGACTCACTAAGAGGTCTACAAGTTTGTGAGTGAGAGCGTTCATTCTTGGGGTCAGATGTCAAAAAGGGTGAAACGGGTGACTCAGGGTCTGAACTGTTGGATTTTTGTCGTTGTGCTGGCTGAACCTCATTCTTTGGTAACTGTGGGAGTCTCATTTCTAAATCATCCTGCCTCTTAAAAGTCCCATTTTCAGATGTTTGATCCAGCAGAGGACTCCCGGTTTTTGGTGATTCTTGTAGGTTGTATATTACATCTTGGGGCTGGACTCCATGAAGGCCGGGGACTCTTTGCAGAGCGATCATCTTTTTGGGAGATGGAGCTTCCTGGAAACTATGACTCACCGAAGAATCCCTTTCAATTTGGAAAACTGCAGTTTTTTTGTAATTTCTTGAGGGCATCCTGGATATATTTATGAGTGATTAGGACACTTCATCAACTGCAATAACTGAAAAAGACTTGGCAAAATCGTGTTATACCTCATAGGTGGTTGTGCCACTTCTTCACATTTTAAAAGTTCAACATAGAGTCCATCCAAAGTGACTAACTCGTCATGTGTCCCCATTTCAACAAGTTGACCCTTCTCCATCACAGCAATATAATCAGCATTGCTTATATGACTAACACGTCGAGCAATAATTATTGTAGAACGTCCTAACACAAGAAGATCAAGAACCTCTTGGACAGCCTTTTCAGCCTCAAAATCAATCCTGCCAGTAACGTCATCCAGCAGAAGGATTGATGGTCTTAGAAGTATCACTCTGGCAATAGCAATCCTAATTTTCTACTCTTTTGTCAGTTCTAACCCAACTCTACCTACCTGAAACAACAAAAAGCTCTTTGTAGGCTATCAAAATGACTAAGTACTTATGATGATCACAAGCCTAGACATAATCTCAATAAAGCTACCACTACTCAGCATGTGCATTTTCCAAATTTCTACCCGTGTCTCGTATCCTTTCTCAAGTGAGCTGATAAAGGTATGTGCATGAGCACCTTTTGCGGCTTCTTCAATCTCATCTGACGAAGCATTGTGTCCATAGGCTATGTTATCTCTTATACTAAGACTAAGCAAAGCAGGTGACTAGACCTATTTCCCTTCTTAAAGATTCCAGTTTTAAATTTTTAATATTCACACTGTCCAGAACAACTTCTCCTGCAACCAAAATTAGGAAAACAATTGGAATCTGCAAGATAATTGCTAAAGTTGTTACAGAAATCTGATGGAAACATTTGGAGGAACACTACAAATTGCAATGTGCTGTCATACCTAAAGTAGGATCATAAAACCGCTCCATCAGTGGAATGATGCTGCTTTTCCCAGATCCATTTCTACCAACAAGTGCCACAGCTTTCTTGGCAGGCACACTGAGGTAAAATCCACTCAGAATAGGGATTTCAGGACGTGATAGATAGCTGAAATATACATTGCGAAACTCAATGTTTCCTTGAACAGATACTAGTGTATTTCCATCATTATGTATTTCCATCATTATTACCAACGGAGGGTGACTGACTTATCATCTCAGAAAGTCTATCAGCAGCAATTCGTCCATGGTCAATGGAGCTGAAGTTGGTTGCAGCTTGATACAGTCCACTGTACAAACATGGGATGCAACATTAAGAGCAGAGTAGTATGACACGGAATGAAAAGGGACATAAGTTCTTACACGCCACTTAAGATAATAGCAAATAAAGCAGCTATGATATCGCCACCATGAGCTTTTCCATGGGCAACCAGAAATTGTCCAACCCAAAGTTGTAAAGCACAAGAACATATCGCAAGGCCGTATGTGAATCCAAGTCCCAGTCCTTGCACCAGACTTATCATGATTCCATATCTCAGGGTCACTTGCAATGATGTGGCATAAGAATATTTGGTGAGAGTTTCATTAGTGAATGCATACACAGTCCTCCTGTAAGAAACTGCCTGTCACAGTTTTGAAATGGGTGGCTTAGAATGAGAACTGCCACCAATGTGTACAAAGGAAGGATGACAACTCCAAAAACAGCATCCACAGAAAATAGTCTTTTTGGGAACACATTAGGGGTGATATCTTGATGCAAATTCATCAGTTGTTGATGCTATAGATATGATTAGTTCTAGATATTAACGAAGAAAGAAATCAGGTCCCCTTGAGGTATCAACATGAGTTCTAGAAATGTTAGTTTGCTAAAAATGTCGTTTTCTTGAATCAGCTTCCTCGAGGGAACCAATTCATTAAGGTTTGTTCATGTTCCACGAGTTCTACTCTCTTTTTCCATGAAATCGGTATTAAACAGTTGACTAATCCACTACCCAACGCAAAAAGCCAATGGGGACAAGAAAGAAACGCGGTACGACCATACGGTCTCTGTTTGTACGAGAAAAATCTCAAGTCATTCGCACGTGAAGTTGATTTGACAGGAGTCTTAAAACCGTCGACCCTCTCCTAATTATTTTAATGCACTGCTTTTTTGCACGTCGGAAAAGGGCTGGTACGAGGTTGAAACTTATGGCGACCCGAGCCTCGGATGTTAACCAAGATTTTCCGAGACCAGGGATAGGTTGCGGAACTGAGCTCGTGGCTTTCGACTTGCAAATTTAAATCTCAAGTCGCTCGACCAGCTACATAATTGATTATTACCGCGGAATTTTTTTCTTTTTTATATTATTTTTGGGGCCAAAGCAGAGACGTGATTGGGCGTGGTGTCCTCTCCCGGTTGTTCTTGTCGGTGTGTCTGCTTTGCGCGCCTCGTTTACCATGGCGGCGGCAGCTGAGGTCTGTAAAAGGACAGGGCCCAACTAACAAAACCGACTTTGGCGCCCAAAGAACAAATAAATAAATAAATAAGAAAACTAAGGAAACCCAAAGGTTAATTTCCACGTCAGATGCTACAAATTTCCGAACGACGCGTTCTTTTGTGATTGACGAAGGACCCGAACAATGTTAGGTATCAAAAGCAACTTTCCTGAGAAAAGCGAAAGGAAATGAGAACAGATTGAAAGCAAGAATGGAATATAGACTAGAAAGTATGAAATGAAGTGAGATTCCCATTCTAATGTTTAGTTAGGATAAACATAAGAAAAGAACGATGTTTTGGAGTCCAGTGTCAAAGACAGCGTGCCTAGATTAGAGGGACGGAGACGAGAAATCACAACCTAGAGCTGCTGGAGCCGAAGGGGTCCGAAGACCAATTTGGACTAGTCTAAGAATGGGCATTAAGTTATGAAGTATGACCGGACCTAAGCTAGTCTCGCCAACATCTGAAAATACTGTGTATATTTATATATTTAAGATGCCGCCACTATGTTAGTCATGACTTGGGTACGATAGACGGGGCACCATCATTCGCAACTCTTCTCAGAGTTTATTTTTGCTGTTCTCTCATTGAATCTGTTGATTTGCCAGTTCCTTTGTGGTGGCAGGTCGTCTCTAACTTGGGAAAGAATGTTTACGCTGCACCAAAATCAGAAAGCCAACATTTTTGACATGCAGGAGGTAATGAAATGAGTTTCCTTCATAAGTCCTACTTGTATTTCATTCAGTATGAGCTCAGGTCTCCAAACTTCGCCAGTTGCTCTTTTGGAACCATTGCAGTTGGAATCCGTAAGCTTTCCACCGAGACATGTAACTGTGCGCTCATTTCCAAGCAGCGAGAAATTACATGCTGACCGTCGCAGCAGCGAACGTGAGAAGCTGGAGAAGGGTGAGGAACAAGCTTAAAGTAGTTGCAGCGAACGAGAGAAGGTGGAGAAGAGTAAGGAACAAGCTCTAAGTAGTCGCGGACTCCTTTAAAGTGCTCGAAATCTGAATCGTTTGTGCACGAAGTATGCATTCCACCCCACATCCAAGAGATGCGATGTATTTTTTCCTCGTTGATAGATGTGATGCTTTATCCCAATGAGAATGAGGAGGTCGAGATCATTCTCCATGTTTAGATTCAAATTCTTTCATCCCCCTCCTAACAAAGAGCTGAATACTGTCATCAATAACGTCCGGAAAAAAATACACGTCATTACTTGGTAAAACAGCCGTTTCGCTTTGGTCAAACGCCAGTGTTTTAATTGGGAAGAAAATGAATATCAGAGCAGGATTAAACTTAGTCTTTTCCACCCATGTACACAAACCAATCATTGATCCAAAAGAATATACATCTACCCTAGACAAAAGCATGTCCTCAACCGCGATCACACAGCACTCCAAAACTCCTACATCTAACACCCTGTACTGATTACTAAACAAAAACTACTGTAATTACCTACGATGATGTACAGATTTCTATAAACAGTGATCTAAGTAAGCCTTTTCATTCACTTCTTTTTACCCTCGTGCTATCTGTCAACTCCAGCTCAGTGTGTGACAACATTTCTTTCATAATTGCTTGGGGAATCCCCAGAAAATTTAGCTATCTGGAGGAACTCTCAAATATACAAATGAAACTAAGTCGCAACTCATCTGAATTCAGATCTAGACAAGTCGATGCTGCCGCAAACCCTTTCCGAAGCGCGGCTGCATCAAGCGTAGATACAACCCATTTTCGGCCATCAAAGCGTCGTGGGTCCCCTCTTCCACAATCTGTCCACCATTAAGAACTACAATGTTGTCAACATGCCTCATCGTTGCGGCTCTGTGGGCTATCAGAATGGTAGTTTTGTTACCCATCACCAAGGTGTCGAGTGCCTCCTGGACCACTCGGCTTGACTCGGACTCAATCGACGAACTAGCTTCATCCAACAGCAATATAGGCGCATTTTTCAAGATAACACGAGCAATGGCAATTCGCTGCTTCTGTCCTGGGGTGAGATCCACACCTCTCATTCCCACGTGCGTGTCATAACCATGAGGCAAGCTGCTTATGAAATGATGGGCATTGGCTATCCTGGCTGCCTCCTTTATCTCAGCTTCACTTGCGTTGTGGCGTGCATAAATAATGTTTTCCCTTATGGTTGTTGAGAAGATGACTGGTTCCTGCTGAACTAGACCCAGATGGCTCCTCAACCATCTCAAGTTGTATGATTTAAGATCTCGCCCATCCAGTAAGACCTGCCCTGCAACCGGATCATAGAATCTTTCTATCAAAGATATTATGGTGCTCTTTCCGGACCCTGAAACTCCCACCACTGCTACAGTTTGTCCCCCGTTAACCTTGAGGCTAAAATTGCTAAGTACCAACAGTTCTGGACGAGTCGGATAACAGAAGTCCACGTTTTTCAGATCAATGGTTCCATAAACATTGGGAGGTTTCATCGCAGAGCTATCATCAGGGTCAATTTGAGGTACTCGATCTATTATTTTAAACACAGAGGCAAGAGATTTCCGTCGTTTGAGTATGTATGGAGCCAATCCAAAAGGTTCGACCAATGCAAATGTCACAAAAGAGAATACAATATACTCTTTGAGAGCTGTCGGCGGATCCATATTACCATTCTTGACAGATAAGGCAGCGTACCAGAGTAGCAGAGCATTGCAGGCAAAGAGGAGAAACTGTGAGAAACCAAATGCAAAACCAATTGCGGTTCCTTGGAGAAAACTCTGCCTGAATATCTTCTGTAGTTGTATTTTGTATAGCTCCATCACCTTGTTTCCAGCACAAAATGACACAACCGTATAGATGTTCCTAACAGCATCTTCAAGAACCAAAGAGGCCTTCCTGTGCATCTCCTGGATACCCCTCGAGAATCCAGCAAGCCACAGTTTCTACAACAGATAATTTGCCACAGATGAAATACGTAGACAGAAAAGTACACAGAATTCTCAGAAAAAAAAGAAAAGTGTCCCTCAAACAGCTTAGAATCACTTAATAATTTGAAGGTTCATAAAAAATACCACTTAGCCAAAATCATCGCATTGCAGTTGCGCTACATAACACAAAACATCATTGTCCATAACAGCTTGTGTGAGCAACAATGAACGGCGTGATCTCTTAAGTCCTATAAAGGAATAGAGAAAGGAGAGAGAGGAACAGAAATCTGGAGTTGTTTCGACTATCGTGACCTTTTCTAATTACAACCAAACTGAGATGCAAAAAGATATAAGTCCTTTTATCTAAAGCATGCCTATAGAAAATTATAAGCTGTTAGAGACATTTAGGAAAAACATACAAAGAGTGGCTGAGGGTAAAAGGTATATAAAGGATAAAAGCTAACCTGCGCTAGAGCAGAGACCATAAGAACAGGCAGGGTTGCTAAAGCCACAAGTGCCAATCGCCATTGGAGAAGCATTCCAATGAGGACAGCCACAATCACAGCAGCAATGTCCTGTATGAATATCGAGAGGCGGTTGCTAAAAGCAGCTCTTACAAATGTAGCATCATTCGCCAAGCGCATTGATAGAGTCTCGGCACTGTTCTCCTCTTCATCAAACCACCCAACTTCATTTCGCAACATTGCTGGTATATAGATAAATAAAGAAGTATTTTCAGAGGTGCTGAAACAACTGCTCATAAGTAAAAGCCCGCGAAAGTCCAAACTAATCCATGACATAGTAGAATTGACACCAAGTACTCCCATAGACCCAAAAAAAAAAATAGGCGTTTCACCATAAAAAAAAAAAAGGCAAACATCAATGTACTCACCTGAGAACATCATTCTACGAACACGTTCAGTCATTTTCTCTCCCATAATACCAAAATAGAAATGCTGCAGACAATTGGCAATTACAGTCACTACACCCATGCAAGCGATAAGCAAGCACCATTTGTCAACCTCTTGCCGCAGGTGATGGCCCTCGCTAGGTCTATAGTAGGCTGCTACTATCAAAGCAATGACATAAGCAAGAAGAGGATTAAAAGAACCAAAAATAGCAGCACCTATGCTGCCTAAAACAGCATAAAGCAATTCTGGAAAACTCAGCTCTGCCAATCTCCAAAAGGATGGTGCTTCCTGAGTCAGCTTGTCATTGTCATCCTTACTTTTTATTGAAACATCATCAGACTCACTAAGGGGTCTACTAAAAGTTTGAGAGTGAGAGCGTTCATTTTTTGGATCAGATGTCAAAAGGGGTGAAACAGGGGACTCGGGGTCTGAACCATTGGATTTTTGTCGTTGTGCAGGCTGAACCTCAATCTTCGGTAACTCTGGAAGTCTCGTTTCTAAACTATCCTGCCCGTTAAATATTGGTTCCTTAGCTGCCTCATCCAAAAAAATCCCATTTTTAGATGTTTGATCCGGTGAAGGACTCCCAGTTTTTGGTGATTCTTGTAGGTCATGTATGACATCTTGGGGCTGGACTCCACGAATGCCAGGGACTCTCTGAAGAGAGGGTGATTTCATCATTTTGGGAGATGAAGCTTCCTGGAAACTGTGACTTGCTGAAGAATCTTTTTCGATTTGGAAAACCGCAGTTTCTTTGTAATTTCTTAAGGGCATCCTGGATATATTCACAAGTAATCAGCACACTTCGTATCAACCACAGTAATTAAGAAAGACTCGTGACAATCGTATTATACCTCCTAGGAATTTTTGCCGCCTCTTCACATCTTAGAAGTTCCGTGTAGAGTCCATCCAAAGCGACTAACTCATCATGTGTCCCCATTTCAACAAGTTGACCCTCCTCCATCACAGCAATATAATCAGCATTTCTTATAAGACTAAGGCGTCGAGCAATAATTATTGTCGTACGTCCTAACATGAGAAGATCGAGAACTTCTTGGACAGCTTTTTCAGCCTCAAAATCCAGTCCGCCTGTAACCTCATCCAGCAGAAGGATTGATGGATTTAGAAGCACCGCTCTGGCAATAGCAAGCCTGATTTTCTGCTCTCCTGTCAATTCTAACCCAGCTCTACCTACCTGAGTCAACCAAAAGCTCTTTTTAGGCTATCAAAATGACTATACAAGTGAAGATCACAAGCCTAGGAATGGAGTTAATAAAGCTACTACTATTTGGAATGTGCATCAAGTTTCTACCTGCGTTTCATATCCTTTCCCAAGTGAACTAATAAAGGCATGTGCATGAGCAACTTTAGCAGCTTCTTCAATCTCATCCGATGAAGCATTGCGTCCGTAGGCTATGTTATCTCTTATACTAAGACTTAGCAAAGCAGGTTCCTGGGTAACTAGACCTATCTGACTTCTTAACCATTCTAGTTTCAGGTTTTTAATATTCACACCGTCCAGAAGAACTTCTCCTGCAACAAAAATTGGGAAAACAATTGGAATCTGCAAGCAGAAATAGTTGCTAAAGTTGTTAAGGAAATCTGATGGAAACATTTGGTGGAATACTGAAAGTTAGAATGTGCTGTCATACCTAAAGTAGGATCATAAAACCGTTCCATCAGTGGAATGATGCTGCTTTTCCCAGATCCATTTCTACCAACAAGTGCCACGGCTTTCTTAGCAGGCACACTGAGGTAAAATCCACTAAGAATAGGAATTTCAGGACATGACAGATAGCTGAAATATACATTGCGAAACTCAATGTTTCCGTGAACAGATACTAGTGTGTTTCCATCATTATTACCAACAGAGGATGACCGACTTATCATATCAAAAAGTCTATAAGCAGCATATCGCCCTTGGTCAAAGGAGTAGAAGTTGGTTGCAGCTTGATTCAGTCCACTGCACAAAGATGGGATGCAACATTAAGAGCAAAGTAATAATACTGAATGAAAAGGGGACTGAGGTTCTTACAGGCCACTTAAGATTATAGCAAATAATGCTGCTATAATTTCGCCACCATGAGCTTTTCCATGGGTAACCAGAAATCGTCCAACCCAAAGTTGTAAAGCACAAGAACATATTGCGAGGCCATACGTGAATCCAAGTCCCAGTCCTTGCACGAGGCTTATCATGATTCCATATCTCAGGGTTGCTTGCAATGATGTGGCATAAGAATATTTGGCGAGAGTTTCATTAGTGAATGCATACAAGGTCCTACTGTAAGAAATTGCCTGCCACAGTTTCGAAATGGGTAGCTTAGAATGAGAACGGCCACCGATGTTTAAAAGGAAGTATGACAACTTTAAAACAGCATCTGCAGTTAAATAGTTATTTTGATGGGATTTCTAATAGTTGTGCACACAGTGGTGTCATATCTTGATGCAGATTCCTCAGTCGTCAATGCTATAGGAATGAGTTCTAGATATCAATTAAGAAAGATATCAGTTTCCCTTGAGGGAACAGCACATGAGTTATAAAAATGATGTTTTCTTCTATCGTGAATTCACAGATCCCTAAGAAGCAAACAAAGGAGTCATTCTTGGTCATAGATCATCAGTCCTTAATGTTATGACCCGATGACAAAACTGAGACCTAAATTATTCATTCCTTCTTAACATGATTGAATTGAGTATTTCCCTGCTGGAGCTAGACAAAGAGTATAGATGGATTTTTTCCAACAGAAAAAAGTTAAACTAGTGCCCAAATAAACTGTAGCACAGAAAATATTGTATACATAAACTTTCTCACAGGAGACTGCATGTACATGCAAGATATCCATTTTGGCAATCACAGCCTCATATTAATCCACCTCAACACCGCCCCCCCCCCCCCCACAGCCAGAAGAACCCTTGATTCTTTGTCTTTTTGTCTTTCAGCTTGAATAGCCCTCATTTTATTCAGATTTCCTATTTCATTTTCGGGTGGAGGAGAAGAGACAGGAGGAAAAGAAAAGTACCTGTTCAGCAATGCTAGCTGCTTCAGCATATGCATCTTGAATATTTTCAGCAAGCCTATGAAGAAATATGTTCGACACTCCTCCAGCGGCTACAATAAAAGGGCCAGTTGCTAAAGTTATAAGAGCAATCTGCCAACAGTTCACAAATCCAATAACCAGCCCGCACAAAAAGGTAGCCATATTGTGAATATAATTGCCAACCTGTATCAGGAACAATACCATTCACATGTCAGATATCTGCTCAAACTTCTCATTGTAGTAGTCAAGAAAGTGCAAACTTAATGTATTTGTCTGAACATACCTTTTCACTGAGTGCAGATTGAATGAGCAATACATCACTTAACACCTGACTCACAATATCCCCATTTTCTCCGTATGTGTGAAAAAAACTCATATCCTGGTTTAGTAAGACTTCAACATACTTTGACCTAATGACAGCAGTTTGTCGTTCTCCTGTCAGGATCCAGCTAGAAACCTCTATTACAAAGACCAAGTCAGCCAACTCGGATATAAAGGGTCACAAGTGGGTTGGTTTTGCAAAATTAAGTTTTGAATTTTCTGGGTCTTACCTATCCAACCTGCAAAAAGAACGCCCACTGCAATGTAGACCAGAGATAAAGCAAGCTGCAGAGAACAAATATAACATTTCATTGAATTGGCTAATTTAATATCCACAAATTTTAATTTACACATAGAGCTAACCGAAAGGTCCGAGGAATGACAGTCAGCTTACAATTTTTGCAAAGTACCATCAAGAAAGTATACAAAAGCCAAACTTAATAGCATCTCTTCATGCCACAGTAAGGAGTAAAACATTTGATAATTCGGGACAAGTTTGAGACTTTCATCTGTGTTGAGCATCTCTAGAAATGATTTAACCCCGCCATTATGAGAAATCCGGGTTGATCATGAATTGATTTGGGGATTAAATGACTGTTGACCTTGTCCAATCTTCAAGAAGAGAAAGAAGCTACAATTGATGACTGAAGTAGTCTTTTAACCATTTAACTAAACTTAGCAGTACCTGAACTGGCTGTATATATCTTCCCCATTTAAAATCACTATGTTCCTTCAAATGGAATGAAATGGAAACTAATGAACCATCTCAAACACTTTTACAAACTAAATCAATACTGTGGAGGCAAACTACCGAAGCAAATGTCATTCCTTCCTCCACATTACTAAGAGTACATCCTATCCCATTTGTTTTGACTATTGCCTTCATCAAAAAATTTCCACCGATCAAAGTCAGAAAACAAATGGTAGACTCAATGTATACTACAGCTTTATGCTCTCTGCAGCATTCGACGGAGTGAATCCTCATTAAAAAAACCATCGAATTACCTCCTTAAACCGTTGAAAAGTCTCGTTGGGGTCTGCCTTAGGCCCCAAGTGCAACACATGCACAATCTTGGCAAAGTAATGCAAGTAGACCACCAGAGCTGCTCCATGCGCGGCGGCACCAAGCGACCCCGTGATCATGAGCGCCCAATCGAGACGGTCCGCGCAGGCAAAGAGGCGAGAGAACGGCACCGCCGCGGGCGGCTCCTCGATCTCCTCCCCCTCCTCCGTCTCCTCCCCGTCGTCCGCCGGCGGCTCGGGCGCGGCCCCGGACACCTCCGCGCTGATGTCGATGTACGGAGACGGGGACTCCGGCGGTTCCGACACCTCCGACACCGGCGTCAACGGCTGTATGTGCGGCGGCGACCACCCGAACAGACCTCGCGAGATCATCATCTTCGCCGAAACCCCGTCCGGCTCCGCCCTATCCCAGACGAAGAGTATCGAAACGCGCAGACGCTAACGGCTCCAGCTCCGCGTCGATCAGGGCGAAGCGACAGCGACGGAGCTCCGGCGTCTCTCCGGCGTATCTCCGCCTCCCGCGCTTTCGCCACCGGAGCGCCGAAAAGCGAACGGGAATTCCGACTCGACAAGCCGGCTCCGCGAATCCACGGCACGGTGGCGTCGATTCGCCGGCGTCCGACGGAGAGAGCGAGAGAGAGAGAGAGTTCCCTTAACGGTCAAATGCCGGCAATCGCCATCTTTCCTCCTTTTTTTTTTTTCTGGTTAAAGGAGGAGTCCTTTTCTGTTACAGTGACGAGGGGCGTTTTCCGTTCCTTCTCCCTTTCAACGGGGGGGGGGCCTTTCCGTCATTACGGTCCGAAAAGGAGGGCAGCTCGGTAAATTAAGTAAAGTAGGCCGTGCTAGTGAATGATGAGATTGGACCATCTTAACTACCTCCTTTTCAATTCTTTATCGACCAGATTTTACTTTTAAGGTTTCTTCGGATGTGCTGCATGTGGTCGGTATTAAATGGTTGACTAATCTGGCATCTAACATGAAATGGTCACTCGGGGACAAGCAATTTAGGTGGTCCGACAATACCATTTTTGTATGCTAGACGATTAAACTCGAATGCAAAAATAGACGTAACCCACGGTCGACTAACAACCCTCAGCTTCCTCGTCTCGATCACATCAAATCATTTAATAATATCGTAGTCATTTGAAAAGCTGGCTACAGAATCAAGAATGAAATTAAAAATCAAACTCGCGACTTTCAAACGCTTGATATAGCCATACTACCAATTGTTTTAATGCGAAATCATCTCTTTCTTTATATGAGAATACTGTATTGAAATTTCTCAAAATTTATCACGAGAATATAATTAAGTTATGAATTTTCCAAAACAATGCAATCAAGTCCTCAAACTCATTACAAAAGTAAAATTGAGTTCTAAAATTTTTAAAAAATGCAAATAATGAAATGATTTAATTGGACCAATTTGATAAGTTTTGGAATTTATCCACACTTTTTGAAAACTATAAGATTTGATTATGTTTTTATAATAAGTTGTAAGATTTTTAATATATTCATCTCTTTTTCCGCTCCTGGTCGGGGCCAAAGTAGAGACATGATTGGGCGTGGTGTGCTCTCTTTCTTCCTGTTCTTGCCAGAGCATTTGCCCTGTACGTCTTTCACACGTTCACAAAGGTGGCAACTCGCATCTTTTTCTCTATGCTCCATTTTATAATGATGATGATATCTGTAGCTACACGAGGGCCAACTAAGAAAACCTGCTTTGCCCCCCTCCCCCACAAAAAATTAATTAACTAAATAAATAAAAGGAAACTAAGGAAAGCTCACATTAATTTCCTCGTCAGGTGCTGCGAGTTTCCAAACGACGCCGTTCTCTTGTGATGGACGAAGGACACGAAACGACGTGAAGCATCGAATGGAATTTTTCTCTTAATGATTTTCCAGCAAGACTAATTTGGATGAGTCTAATAGCGGGCATTTACTTATAAAGTTTGATTGGACCTAAGATTATCTCGTCCATAAATTTATTAGAAGCGGGCATTATGTTAGGTTTGACAGTAAACTACGGTTGAAATGGGTTAAAATTGAACCAAAAGATTTATATTTAGAAGGACTTAATAGACTGGACGTCCCCATTAATTGTTTCTCAGTGAGAATCTGCTTGCGCAGTTTCCAAAAAGCAGAAAAAACCATCAATTTTCAAACATGCAATAAATAAATAAATAAAAAGAGTGCGTAATGCAATGCTCTGAAATTAAATTTTGTGAATATATATTGAAAGGAACGATTGTGCAAAGTTTTGGTGAGAGAACACAAAAATATCAGGATGAATTCAAAGCAAGCAAAAATCGAAAATTTACGTACTTACTGTCCTTTTTTTTTTTTAAAATTAATTGGACAATGCGAAAGTAATCATGCAATATTCAGTCAATAGACGGCTGTCCATTTTGTTGGTGCTTTGCACCGTACACTTGCGCCACAAACCACACAACAAATAATTTTGCACAAAAAACCCGAATCCTTAATTCTTCCTCAATCTCTCCCTCTCTCCCACTTGCAATCTCAGTCGGCCTTCAGCCTTGACTTGTTCTTCACGATGGCGATGTTCTTTTAGACATGCACCATGCGCGACTGTCGATATCGTCTCCTGTTTTTGTGTCGATGCACGTTGATGTCATGTCCTCTAACTGTAACTTGTCGCCCTCCTCATCGAGCCTACATCTCTAACCCTCCCATTTGATTCAGCTCCAAAGAAATGCTTTTGAGAAAATACAAATATTTTTGGGTTAAAAGAGTTTTTCGAAATACAATAATACTTAACAAATTTTAACATTGGAAAATAACTTTGACTTAAATATTGTTTGATAAAACTTCCATTTATAAAATGCTTTTTTTTTAAAGTCAAAATTAAATTCAGTGGAGCTTAATCGCTGGACAATCTTTGTTGAGGTTGCTTGAACTTAGACGACACCCTGGGTCATGTGACCTAGGTGACGCCACTTGAGGTTAGGGCGACCTTAGGTAGCAGTTGCCGGGAACGTGCATGGCCTTTAAGGCAACGTTATTGTCGGCCTCTAGTAGCTCTTTGGTGCAAATTGTGAAGATAAACAGTGAATGTGTTACATTCCCAAAATATTGAAACCCAAAGTAAGTCCCACCTACTCTAGCCTTTTTAGCCTTTTCAATTTGGTCTATAAGGCTCCAAAAATACCTACCAAATATTTTATAATTTTTCTAAAAAGATTATGGTGGCTCAAAGTCTCTCGGAAAAATTATACCAAACGAGTTTTGTTCTCTTGAAGCGCATCGATGGTTGAATTCCTATGTCTCTAGAATGGACACTATTACCTCGCAAACCAAATTAGGTGCTCAATTAGTAATAATGGATTCAATATTTAGGTGTAAATTATAATAATTATCAACCGGGCGGTTCAATTGGTTGAACCGCTGACCCGCAAACCGGAGGTGGAGGGTCCGCTCGTGGCCTGCGTTCGCGCGAAGAGCGAGCGAGAGCGCGGGCAAAATCGTAAAAATAAGCTAATTCTTGCCGCAAACTATGAAAAAAAAAAAAAAATCTTAAATGAACCCAGATTAAGCGAGCTCAACTCACACGAGCCGTTGGACGAGAGATCCGACGGTTCATCTAAGTCGAGCACACATGCGCCACGTACAGGTAATAACTGCTTCTGAGCGATCCATGACGTCAGCAGACGAATAGGCGCGCGCAAGTTCTGTGAAGCCGAAGAGAGGAGAGGAGAGGAGAGAGGGGAAAGGAAGAATAAAGGATAAGATCCTCCGCCACAAATACACTCGCAAAAAAAAAAACACTGACACCGACTGAACCAGCAGCGACGGATCTTCTTCTTCTTCTTCTTCCATTCGTTCACCGGAAATGGCGTCGTTGCGGAACTACCCCTCGGCTCACCGCTCTTTTCCTCCCAGCTCTCTTCCTCAGGTTCTCTCTCTCTCTCTCTCTCTTCCCTGCATTTGCTGGTCTTTTGATTGGGATAATCGAGTGGATTTTGCGTTGTTGTTGTTGTCGTTGGTGGTGTTGTTGTCAGCTGGCGTCACAGAGGCACGGCACGCTGCCCTGCTGCAGGAGAAGCGCGGCCGCGCCGTGCGTTGTCAGAGCCGAGCAAGTAGCTTCCTCACCCTCGACTTCGCATTCCCTCGGTAGGGTTTGGAGTTTGCTTGCTCTCGCGGTGTTTTTCTGACTGCATCCTTTGATTGCTCGAACTGTCGCCATCGCGGTCTGTGCTTTTCGCGCTTCCGTCATGTACATTGTAATTTGAGGGACGTGTCCAGCTTCGTGTGCGAACCCTGTCGCGAAAGATTACTTGGTCGGAGGATCGTAACGCGCTTGTGTGTTAGTATTAGGAGCTGTTGTCGCTCTGGAGAATGCAATAATGTGACTCTCTCGGTAGCCCATACCTTAGATGGATGCATTTTCCGGGAAATTGACTCCAGCTACTGGTGTTTTCTCTAAACGAGTTGATGTTCTGTAGATTGTGATAGTGAATGGGCTTGGCTTAGGAGTCCCTGATAGGGACTATGAGATGGTGACGGGTCTATAATTTAGGGGCGTAGTGCCGTGTGATGCCTTCTTTGCTCATGAACACCGGGTGAAGTTACTGTTGACTTGGGCACAGGGCATTTGGCAGGTTGCCCATTTTCTTTGCTTATTGTTGGATTCCTGTGATTGATGTGGCTCCATCGATTTGCAAGTAGTTTCAATGGCATTTTCTATCGGTTATATTTATGTTCTCCTTTACTTTTACATACCAAACAGGAAGGCGTCAACTGCTGGCTCTCGGAGTCGCCGTTCCAGGCATTGTGGCGGTTAACCAAAATTCTGTCTCATGTAAGAACGAAATTCCGTTCAGAATAGTTTGATTTTCCACGAGCAATTTATAAGGGGTTATTTGAAATCTAAGAATTTCAAGAAGCCTTAATAGTAGCACCTGCTTTTATACAGGCAGTAGCTTTTTAGTACTAATGGCTGATACCTAATATGGTTCAGTTGCTGCAGAAAGTAAAAAGGGATTTCTGCCTGTAACGGACAAAAAGGATGGTTACTCATTTCTGTATCCATTTGGATGGCAGGTATGCCTGAATCGCTTTCTCTTTTTCCATAGGAGTGTAATGCAAGGCTTCTCTGTTTCTCGTTTCCTCTTTAAGTTATCTTGATTGATTTAGTGTTGTTGCCCAGGAAGTGGTAATTGAAGGTCAAGATAAGGTGTTTAAAGATGTCATTGAGCCCCTAGAAAGTGTCAGTGTCAATTTGATCCCCACGAACAAAGAGGATATACGGGATTTAGGTCCACCTGAACAGGTGAATTGCTGTTCTATGTTTCCATCCTTGACATTTCCATAAAGACTATGCTGCTGTGTAACACCGTTAGGTTCCTGGCTCTTGCAAGATTTGTCTGTTTCTTAGTTAGATGTTGGACTGTCTTATGTTTAACTATCACAGGTTGCAGAAACTCTGATACAAAAGGTTTTGGCCCCTCCTTCTCAAAAGACAAAACTCATCGCTGCAAAGGAGGTAGATTTTATCAGTTCACTCTCATGTAATCATACTTTTAGACACACATCCGACAGATTGTGTGATATATGTCCTACCTTTTAGAAAAGTGGATGTATGACTTTTTTTGCTCTTTCTGGCAGTGGCATGGTGTTGCCACTTATCTAGTAATGTGCATTCAATGTTCTTTTTGTTTACAACCGCAGTTTCTCCTTGTTCTGAACAATTTTGTATCACTTTTAGACATATCAGATCACCGTTTTGAGATATAGACAAATAAATGTGGATCTGTGCAGTTTCGGTAATGGTAATTCTCATGAAAGGGGGGCTAACATCGATAAGGTATTTGGAATTTCGAGGTACCAAGTAAGCTGCCTTCCTGGGAAAGCCTTAAACTCTTGCCGTGACACCTCCAAAATGTAATATGATCGGTCACTGTACATTTGACTGAGGATGAAAGAATGCTTACCAAGACAAACTAAGCTATTACAGACCACATCAAGATCCTATGGCTTTCCAACACATAAATGTTGCCTCATGCAGCACTTGGAAGTTCCATTATTAACTTGCAAACCATCAGCATACAGCTGTTTGGCGCATAAAAACAATTTTGTTAGGAAATATACCTTTCTTGTACGTTTTACTATTCCAAGATTCTAAGCTTTTAGAGCTGAAGTTATGGTAAGAAAACAGATGATGCTGTTGGCTGCATTGCTGCATTGTGGGTTCTAATCTGTCCTGTATTTGATATAATGACGAATGCTGCTACTATTGCTTCTTGACAGATCTGATCAGTTTTCTCCTGTTCATATAACAGCATGATGTTGATGGCAAGGCATACTACACGTTCGAGTTCGTTGCTAAAGCTCCAAACTATACTCGCCATGCTCTCAGTACCATTTCTATTGGCAATGGTATGACACTGATCTGCCACCCATACATATTCCCTCAAAAGATGTGTGCTTCAGTTTCTTTTCATATGAATGGGTGCTCAATTTTTTGAGAGTTGGTTCTGTGGAATGGCAGGTAAGTTCTATACCTTGACAACTGGGGCAAACGAAAGGAGGTGGGGGAAGATGAAAGATAAATTAGAAACGGTAGTCGATTCCTTCAAAATTTTCACTGTATATGACGGAGCTGCCTAGTTTTTGGATAACCATTAAGGGCAAGCAAACCAGTTCTGATTAACAAGAACAATTATCCCTTTCTTGAGTTGTACAAGGTTAATGGCCGCCATCACTGTTATCGGACTGAATCATTTTTTGTAAGAGGAAAAGCTTCATTTGGTTTATAAAAATTCAATATATTTGTATAATTTTCATTCAGAGAACGAGATGGTACTGGTGCTGCTTAAATATCTGTATAAAAGATTCTTGATTTGAAGAGGCCATCCGCTGATCCATCTTTTTTTTTTTCTTTTTTTGGACAAAATTCGCCTAACCATCTTTAAATAAGATTTAAGTAAAGCAGCCACCTTCACTTTACAGGGGCTCACAAGTTACTGCTCACTTCGATAATTCTGCTTTTGCAAACCTGTTGAGAGAGGGAGAGAGAGAGAGAGAGAGAAAGAGAGAGAGAGAGGACGCTGTAGTATTGCCCTCCAAGACAGAAGAGCAGCACAAAATGCAATTGTAAATATCTTTGCTAACATCAGCAACTACAGAGATCTCTATGGGAATCGCAAATCTGTGATTATGATAACTTTGATATTCGTTGATTTGTTATTTTATATTTGGCTTCACCATAAAAATGCTTATTGCATCCACCAAAAGAAAACCGCAGAGTTCTGTCTGTGTTTCTCCTGTTACACGCATTACATCTTGAATTAGAGAACTGGACTTGTGTACACTAGACGTATTTTCCAAGCCGCGAATCCATCACGAGATGATTGAAGGGCTGTCTCATAAATGAATTTCTTTCGCCAGATGGGGATCGTGCAGAACTCCAACTCTTAAGACGTAGGACCTGTCGAAATCTCAGAAAAATCACAAGAGGCAAATTTTATCGTCTTCATTTAACTCAAAATCTCAGCTCCAACATTTAGCTTTAACCATACAATCACTTTCATTGGAGAAAAAGATTACACTAAGGATTGGAATGCACATTTGCAGCAAGACTAGCTACAAACCACTAGACAACAGGAGTCGAAACTAGCATTTTGGGTATTGATGAGACTAAGAATTAACTAATAAGCAACTAGAGGGCATTATTTTGGAAACCGCACTGGACCGTCCAGTGCAATCAAAGCACAGGGGCTGGCTTCCAGAAAGGTTGGGATTTTCCAGGTTCAACTGATTTTAAAAACGCTCCTCTGGTTCAACTATTAGAGGGCACCGAATGCGTAAACCGCTCCTCTGGTCCTTAAAAGAGTGAGAATGTCGACTCAATGGAGAGCAAGCAGAGAATAAATGCTATAGCAAATGCGAAAGTACCAAAACCTTTTCTGACCATTCATAGTAAGCATCAGTTGGAGAATAGAGATTGAAACAACTCAATTCAAAGTGCACATCTATTGGAGGGAAAATGAGTAACGAGTATACTGCAATCCAACTCAAAACTCTCGAGAAATCTATGGAAGCTACAAACAGAAATATTCCACTCAGCCGAACATCTGGCATTTTCTAGCTTTAGATAATTCCAATCTTGTTCGCAACATCCAAAGCATCATAATCTGGCGTCAACCTAACATATGCCTTCTTAGTCCCATCGGGCCTGCATAAGGCAAAGTAAAGTCACTCAGACTCGATCCATAAAAGTCAAGGCAGTTAATATTCATCAGTAGACAGCTAGACTAGAACTCCCAGTGTACCAACAGACTCATCCAGCTTGAACTATCATCAGGTCACCAATTACACAGCATTCAGCTGACTGTCTTCAACTATTCAATTCAAAACTCAAACGCATCCATCCTGAATAAGAAACTTATCTTCCATCCTATCATAATTGTCAATAAAATAGACAGCATTTTATATACTCTTCTATTTGCCAGCACTGAAACACGCAAACTACTCAGCGACCGTAAGCTTCCGCAGAGAGTTCAAGATGACGAAAATTACCTGATCAAGGTGTTGACTTTTTTGGTCTGAATTTCGTACATCTTCTTGACGGCATCTTTGATCTTTTTCTTGTCAGCACGAATGTCAACAATGAAGACTAGCGTGTTATTGTCCTCAATCTTCTTCATTGCAGATTCAGTAGTAAGTGGATACTTCAGAATTTGATAATGATCCAACTTATTCCTTGGGGGTGCACTGATTCTGGGATACTTCGGATTTCTTTCCTTCTTCAATGTCCTCGGACGATGAAATGTGACGGATGTCCTGATCTTCTTAGCCTTCTTTTTGAAGGTTGCCGCACCTGATTTGACAGCCTTAGCGGCCTTCAGTGCCTGGGCCTTAGGGTCGGCCTTTTTTGTAGGGTCAGCTGGATACAGAATAAAAATAAGAGTCAATAAAGGGGATTCAAGCCAAGCACATGAATAGAAAGTTCCCATAAGCAGGAACTTAGTATTCTCAGTGTTAACTAATTTGCCAACCAAATATTATGCACAAACTACCAATTAGAAAACACAACTTTCACACTTAAAAACAATCTGTCAATGAAGATTGATACTCAACTTCACATTAAAAAAAACTCCAATGCTGCTATTCTAGGTTCTGTTCATTAGTAAATCACAAGGCATGCATAAAAAAGAGCATCAGCCATCATGAATTTTAGGACAACATAACAGGAGAGCATCTTTTTTATTCGAAACAATGAAGCACTCAGATTAAGATAGGCCTACTGATCATAATTACAACAAACTCGACCGGGAGTGAAATGCTCATAAGCTTCTGATCTGATCATAGTCCAACCTCATGCCCTCCAGGTATTTATATAGCAATGCGATGGAACAATAAATCTTAAGGACTGGAAAAAATACAGCTATTTTCTTCTTTAAAACTACCAGTACCAAGACACTAAAATTTCCCGGAAACGATATCCGTACATCACGTATCTAGGAGCACAATATATCTCCCCACATAAGTATTACTAAAACGAATTTCAAAGGACAAAGTGCCAACGGATGCAAAACCTCACCTTTAATTGGAGACATTTCCCCGTCCACGAAATCCTACCTAAGCAAAGCTTAAAAACCTGGAGAATCCGCACATCAAAACAAGCACCGTAAGCCTCAACCACAATAAACCAACCACAGTTCAATCGATTAAACAGACGAGAGCCCACCAATCCACGAAGTGAAAAGGCGTGCAGCCAAATCTACAAACAAGCATCCTTCAACAAGCACGCACAATGATTCGATTCGCGAGAAAACGGGCGAACAGAAACGAAGGGCGATAAAGACGAACCTCCGAGTGAGTTTCGCTCAGACACCACCGCGGCTTCCAGCGTCCTAGGGTTTCTCCGCGGAGAGGATAAGACCTTGATTTATATGGGGGCAAATTGAGAATTTTGGGGTCGTTGCTGGGCTTTAAACGGGCCGCGGTTTCCAAGCACATAAGCCCAAGTTGTCCACCGGTCACGATTTGTGTCGGCCCAAGATGTGAAGGAGGCCGTTCTTGGATTTTCGATGTGTGTTTAGGTCTTTTCCAGCACTCATAATGCTCGATCCATTTGCAAAATTACCCAAACCTCGACACCACTCTCGGCCCGTCGTAATTATAATCTCATGTGTACTTTATGTAACTACATATGAAAATAAAAATTACCTAAATTCTTTCACTAAATTAACTCCGATCCCAAGTTGATATATAGTAATTAAGACCGTGTTTGATTTTGTTAGAAAAAGTGCATGGTCCAGTACATTAGTTTATGTAGTATGATTAGTTTTGCCCAATTTCCACTACATATCATACAGATAACAACAAGTTCATACTGTATTTCTTCTATTCAATTAGTCCCTTTAAGTGGGTCCATTTTTCACTTTCCCACTAGTGGACAAGGCATGAGAGAGAAAGTAATCTCATAATTAATGAGTGAGTCTTTAATAGATGAGTAAGGCCATGACAACTATGTATCTTTCAACATATAAGTGATAACCAATTAGAATTAAACAAATGATTCTTTGAGCTACGTCACGATTCATTGGTCAAGAGACACTATTGAGTCTATGGCCGAAGGATATCGTTCATTGGTGTACCCATCAAATCACTCAACATTAATTCGGGGACTTTTGGATGGTTGATTTTCGTCAAATACCGAAACTACCAGGAAATGAGTTTTTAACTCGAATCCGAGTTAAGTAACGACCCAGACGAGAAGAAGGAATGGCATATTATTGGGATGCCTAAAAGCATTATGAATCTTCCTGTAAATACTAGTAATGTTTCGCGACTCTCTTAGTCATCTGAACATTTCTCTCTCTCTTCCCCTTCAAGAAATGCCGTTCTTGGAACATCAATGTGTGTTTGGGTCTCCTCCTAAGTTTCGAGCACTCATATGCTCGATGCATTTGCAAAATTGCAGACCAAAAAAAAAAAAAAAAAAAGCAAGCGAGAGAGAGAAAGTGATCTCATAATTAAGGAGTGAGTCTCTAATAGATGAGTAAGTCCTGACGGTATGTCAAAACTATGTACCTTTTAACATATGAGTGATTTTCACAGCTTTTTACGGAACTTAAGGGCTTGCATGGTAACGTTTCTATGTTTTTAGAATTCTGTACTTTTGTTCCCCGGAACAAAAAAAAAAAGAACAAAAACTGTTTGAACGCTTAACTTATTTTTTATTCCCGAAATAGAAAAGTGGCTGGGAAATAGATTTGAAACGGAAAAAAAAAAAAAAAAAAAACCAGTTTCTTATTCCGAGAATAATTTCTAGAAATAATTTTTTTCCTTTTCTATTTTTCTTTTTCCTTCTTCCTTGTTGCGGCTACCGCCGGCCACCTACCAACCGTTAGCCATCTCTTGCTGCCCGCGGCCATCGTTGGTAGCCAATCGTCGGTGACGGTTGCCACACCCCGTAACCCACCGGCCGCCATCCACGGCTCACGGCTAACAACCGCCACGTTCGCGGCAGCCTACCATCGCCAACCCTCGCTTTAACCGCCGCACAACCGCCGACCGTCGCTCTTCGAATGCCGCCGCAAGACCGCCGCCCACAGCTCACCGGCCACCACCCCTATTGCGTCGGTGGGTTGTCGGTGGCGATGGTCGTGGTCGTGCGGCGATCGTGCAATGATCGTCTTGTGATCGGTCGCGTAGTCGTGTGGTGGTTAGCTGCGGTGGCGTGTGGCGATCAGTGATCCGTGAATAAGAAGAAAAATAAATAAATACAAAAATTTATAAATTTTTACCAAACGCATCTTGCTATTATTTTTCTATTCCAAGAATATAAATTTTGTATAATTACTAAACACATTATTTTACTCAGAAATTGTTCCCAGGTAGAAATAGAAAAAACTTAGTTCTAAAAAGAAATAGTTCCTTAGAATAAAAACGTTGACATGTGCACCCTAAGATGGCAATGATCCCCCTTTTAGGTGTTTCCTTCGTAGCTTACATTTAGACTTGCAACGGAATTGGTCCCACGAAGAAAAAATTCACCAAGCGATCTTAATGATTCCCCAATCTGCTTTTCACTTTTCACACATAGTCGAAGGTCCATAAAGCAGCCGTAAGCTGCTTCGATGCATTTGGGTCTCCTTGCTAAGTTTCCAGCACTCATGATGCTCGATCCATTTGCAAAATTACCCAAACCTCGACACCACTCTCGAGATGTCGTAATTATAATCTTATGTGTACTTCATGTAACTACATATGAAAATAAAAATTACCTAAATTCTTTTACTAAATTAACTCCAATCCAAAGTCAATATATAGTAATTAAGACTGTGTTGGATTTTGTTAGAAAAAGTGCATGGTCCAATACATTAGTTTATGTAGTATGATTAGTTTTGCCCAATTTCCACTACATACCATACATATAACAAGTTCATGCTGTATTTCTTCTATCCAATTAGTCCCTTTAAGTGGGTTCATTTTTCACTTTCCCACTAGTGGACAAACCATGAGAGAGAAAGTAATCTCATAATTAATGAGTGAGTCTTTAATAGATGAGTAAGACCCCGACAACTATGTATCTTTCAACATATAAGTGATAACCAATTAGAAGTAAACAAATGATTCTCCGAGCTACATCACGATTCATTGGTCAAGGGACACTGTTGAGTCTATGGCCGAAGGATATCGTTCATTGGTGTACCCATCAAATCACTCAACATTAATTCGGGGACTTTTGGACAGCCGATTTTCATCAGATACCGAAACTACCGAGAAACGAGTTTTTAACTCGAATCCGAGTCAAGTAACGACCCAGATGAGAAGAAGGAATAACATATTATTGGGATGCCTAAAAGCATTATGAATCTTCCTGTAAATACTAGTAATGTTTTGCGACTCTCTTGGTCATCTAAACATTTCTCCCTCTCTTCCCCTTCAAGAAATGCCGTTCTTGGAATATCAATGTGTGTTTAGGTCTCCTTCCTAAGTTTTGAGCACTCATACGCTCGATGCATTTGCAAAATTGTAGACAAAAAAAAAAAAAAAGCAAGCGAGAGAGAGAAAGTGATCTCATAATTAAGGAGTGAGTCTCTAATAGATGAGTAAGTCCTAACGGTATGTCAAAACTATGTACCTTTTAACATATGAGTGATTTTCACAGCTTTTTACGGAACTTAAGGGCTTGCATGATAACGTTTCTATATTTTTAGAATTCTATTCTTTTGTTCCCCGGAACAAAAAAAAAAAATGAATGAAAATCTATTTGGTAAAGCCAACTTGTTTTTCTATTCCCTAAAATAAAAAATGGCTAGGGAATAGATTTGAAATGGAAAAAAAAAAAAAAACAGTTTCTTATTCTCGAGAATAATTTCTAGAAACAAGTTTTTCTTTTCTTTTCTATTTTTCTTTTGTTCTTCTTCCTTGTTGCGGCCACCGCCGGCCACCTACCAACCGTTAGCCATCTCCTGTTGCCCGCGGCCACCGTTGGTAGCCAACCGTCGGTGACGGTTGCCACTGCCCGTAACCCACCGGTTGCCACCCACGGCTCATCCGCCGACAACCGCCACGTTTGCCGTATCTTGCCATCACCAACCCTCGCACGATCGGCGACCGCCACTATGGAATGCCGTCGCAAGACCGCCGCCCACAGCTCGCGGCCACCACCCCCTCTGCGGCCGATGGGTTGTTGGTGGCGGTTGGTGGTCGTGCGGCGATCGCGCGACGATCGTGCGGCGGTCGTGCGGTAGTCGTGTGGTGGTCGTGCGGCGGCGGCGAGTGGATCGGCGGTTAGTGAATAAGAAGAATAAATAAATAAATACAAAAAATTATAAATTTTTACCAAACGCATTTCTATTATTTTTCTATTCCAAGAATATAAATTTTGTATAATTACTAAACACATTGTTTTACTCCGAAATTGTTCCCAGAGTAGAAATAGAAAAAAAAAATAGT
Organism: Eucalyptus cladocalyx; assembly: GCA_017140615.1. Lineage (NCBI taxonomy): Eukaryota > Viridiplantae > Streptophyta > Magnoliopsida > Myrtales > Myrtaceae > Eucalyptus > Eucalyptus cladocalyx. Next base: position 51,363,200 of record CM029522.1, on the reverse strand, counting down.
ACTAAAAAGAAATAGTTCCCTAGAATAAAAACGTTGACATGTGCACCCTAAGATGGCAATGATCCCCCTTTTAAGTGTTTCCTTCGTAGCAGACTTGCAATGGAATTGGTCCCACGAAGAAAAAATTCACCAAGCGAATATTTCCCTGATCTGCTTTTCACTTTTCACACGTAGTCGAAGGTCCATAAAGCAGCCGTAAGCCGCTTCAATGCATTTGGGTCTCCTTCCTAAGTTTCCAGCACTCATTTGCTCAATGCATTTGCAAAATTGCAGACAAAAAAAAAAAAAAAAAAGCAAGCGAGAGAGATAAAGTAATCTCATAATTAAGGAGTGAATCTTTAATAGATGAGTAAGTCTTGACGCTATGTCACAACTATGTACCTTTCAATATATAAGTGATAGACATGATCAATTAGAAGTTATGGCCTAGCACCAATCTAAAAGTTTTTGCTTGGCCGCTCTTGATTAAAATGTCATTAAATTTTCTATATAAAACATGACCAAGCTTGAGCGAGCCGATGTTGGCACTTTGGGCTTAAGAAGAGAATACCAAGCATGCCCATTTTAGCCTATAGGTTGGATAAGTTTAATCGGACATAGTAGACTGTCATACTCATGATCACCTTTAATAAGAGATTAATTTCATATTAAACGTGCGCTATTTAATATATACTTTTCGTTAAGATCATTTTATCTTTTTTCATGGAAAAATCATGTAATTACTAATCGCTTGTGAGTAATGAGACCTCTGAATTAGCATAAATATTCTTTTATCTATCTAGAGTTAGTGAATTCTCATTTGTTCGACATTAAAACAGCATGCGCGACCATTTCAATTGATAATATCCCATCTAATTAATAACTTTAAATTCAGGACAATAACATAATTTTTGTGGTGAGTACATTATTCATCTTGTGGTGAGTATATATTGAGATGACTTTCATTACAATTGATTATTTGTTTGTAAATAACTTTTTATCCGATTTAGTAAGCATTATAATGATCCAATAAAAATCTGCTATTTAGAATAAACTGGGCTAAGAATTAGAATCCGTTTATGGGCACAAGATATGCGAGCCTGGAATCGCCCTGCACGTATTCACAAAGCTGGTGAGGTCGGGCGCGCACCTTGTAGATTTGTTTGCTACCTGCAAAAGTGCAGCACGCAAACGAAGTCTGACCCTGATTAGGACACGCAAAAAAGGCTTAAGCAATTAAAGGCCACGGTAGCCGAAACAAATCATGACGAGACAGGAATAAGCAAGCTATTTACCCTCAAATTCAATGTTCTGTGAGCTACAGTGAGTTTTGAGGAGGGCTTTCCCATTCATGAAACATCAACAGAAAAGACAACCTTTGTAGGGGGCGATCAAAGACGCATTGTTAAAGCAACAGAATTAAAGTTGACAAGGCGGGAATCTTTCGTTCACACCTGCCCCGTGCCTTCTACAATTAGGCTGCCTGCTAAAGTGCAGCACGAATTAAAACGGATAGTGGTCTTCAAAGAATAATTGGCTATAGCATGAATCGAGACCATTTAGCTGATTTCATGCATATTGGTGTGTGACTGGATCGGCTTGGACCCCCACCCATTCAAGAGGCATTTGAAGTAATTCAGTCGCGATAATACTGTTTTATTTAAATTTATGTGGTGGATATAACATCTTTGCTGCTCCATTATCACTCTACAAAATAGACATAAGTGAATATATATAAATCAATGTAAAAGATTATCATTATACTATCATTATCGATCTTCTAATGTGTCATGCACAGCTTCTACTATACAAAGGTTCAAGGGGGCAATCGAGTAGTCCATGCCAAATGGAATGGACCTCCCTCCCCAACCACCTGCCTCAACAAAGATATATTATCTCCCTTATGTGGAATATCTCTCTCTCTCTCAAAAATTGATTTCCAACAACATATACGTTTTCTTCACCGAAAAAAGAAAGGAGAGAGGACCATAAAGGAGAATGTAGATTTCGTCCACGCGGTCTCTGAGCTGATGGACCCGCTAGAGTTCGAAAGGCTTTAAGGATAACTGGTGAATTAGGAAATATGTTTGGATCGAATTTTTTATTTTTTGCGGCCGCAAACCCAATACGTATTTTCAGACGGTTTTCATGGCTTGAGAGGCAGGAAGCTCTTGACTTAATAGCAAGGCCACAAGCAAATTGCTATTTGATTTCTTCCAACTCATGGCTTTTAACGTCTGCAACTCTTCAACCCAAGAAAACTCGCGAGTATCATCCAAACCAAAATCTTTCCTCTAGACACGCAATTTGCAAAGTGTATATGAATCGACATTTCGATGAAAACTATGATGTGGGTCTTAACTGTTTTCTTTCCAACGATTCTCATTAGTAGAATATAAAGTAAATATGTCATGCGATTAAAAGTTTGGGATTTTTATCGTCATAGGAAAAAATTAGAATGAATGTATTACATTAAATATAATTTGGGGATTTTGGAGGGTTTTCTTAAACAAAAATTATAAAAAAGACATGATGTAAAACGATAGTCTTAATGACATCGTGTGTCCTTTATGATGTATGATAAGATTTTCATTCATTTGGTAGCTAGCTTTTAAGACTTATAATCGAACGTTTGTTTTTAACTTTTGCAATTAATGATATCGAGCGCGCATATTGTGTATGGGTAAATTGTGTTAAAATATTTGATAAACATAATTTTAAATAACGACGCCTATGCATACATATGATTTTTGCATCAAATATTTCAATACCTTATTATTTTGCACACATAAATATATATATATACATATACATATTTCTTTCTCTTCTTCGATATCGCGTTTTGAACATCAAAACTTTGCAATTGCTATCGAATTTTTCGGGAGAGTGGGAGTCCGGTAATTTCCATCCTGTACGAAGGGCATTTGGGAAACCCTGGCCATGCAGACAATGGAACACGAAAGTGAATTTCGATTTCCAACGGAATCCCGGGGCGCTCTGCTCTGCTTCCTCTTTCGACCTTCGCTGCCTATTTTGGAACGGAGAACAGAACAGGAAAGCGAATTTCGATTCTCAACGGAATCCCAGAGCGTCCTGCTCTGTTTCCCTTTACGAGCTGCCTATTTCGGAACGTTTCCTGCGAATTCGCTCTTTCTCTCTCTCACAACTCCATCTTCAAAGTGCAACCGCGTTTTCTCCACTGCACGCCCGCCTCTCACACACCTTCAAAGCTTGTTCTGTTTTTCTCTGTTTACACTGATCCATGGAATTACTGCGAAGATCGGGTCACATTCCGCGGTCTGGAATGTTGGGGAGGGCAGGGGATGAGGACGAGGACGACATCTTCTTGGAAGAAGACCTGCCAGAGGAGTTCAAGAAAACCCAGTTCGGTGCCATGGCTCTGTTACAGTTGGTGAGTTTGGTCTTGATCGTTGGTGCTTTAGTTTATACTCTTGCGATTCCTGCATTGAAGCATAAGGATTTGTGGAAGCTCAAACTGTGGAAGTGGGAGGTCATGGTCCTGGTCTTGATTTGTGGGAAGTTGGTCTCTGGGTGGATGATTCGATTAGTTGTGTTCTTCATCGAGAGGAACTTTCTGCTGCGAAAACGGGTTCTGTATTTCGTCTACGGCCTTCGAAAGGCAGTGCAGAACTGCCTGTGGTTGGGATTGGTCTTGATTGCTTGGCATGCTCTATTCCACAAGAAGGTCGAGAGGGAGACGAACGGTGACAGGTTGAGGTACGTCACCAAGGTGCTGGTGTGCTTTTTGGTGGGGACTCTACTGTGGTTGATCAAGACACTGATCATCAAGGTGCTGGCATGGTCGTTCCATGTGAGCACCTACTTTGAACGGATCCAGAAGTCTCTGTTCGATCAGTACGTGATCGAGACGTTGTCGGGTCCCCCTCTGATTGAAATTTGGAGGAGACAGGAAGAGGAGGAGGAGATTGCATGTGATCTCCAGACTTTACAGAAAGCAGGCGTGACTGTGCCGCCAGATCTAAGGGCGGCGGCTTTTCCAACTGAAAGTGGGATGGTAGTTGGGAGCGGAGGAGGGCTTCAGAGAAGTCCCCGAGAGAAGAACACCAAGCTCTCTCCAGGGCTGTCGGGAAACAGCGAGGGAGGGATCACAATGGAGCACTTGCAAAAGACGAATCCCAAAAATGTGTCTGCCTGGAATATGAAAAGATTGATTAATATCGTGCGGCATGGATTTCACTCGACGTTGGATGAGCAGATACAGGATTCTACTCAAGAGGATGAGCCGGCAACAATGATCAGGAGTGAAAACGAAGCCAAAGCTGCAGCTAGGAAGATCTTTCGAAATGTGGCTAAGCCTAATTCGAAGTAAGATCATAGTTCTTCACCTCCTGTTTTGAGCTTTTGACATAATCCTTGAATGAGGCAATTGCTTCCCTGATTGGATCTCTTTCCAATTAACTGGCACACTATGTGCAGTCGATATTATCTGGTTTTATGATGGAAAGTGTCCGAGTCAGTTATTTAATTTATTGATGTTGCTAGGTTTATCTACTTGGAAGATCTGAAGCGGTTCATGAAGGACCATGAAGCCTTGAATACGATGAGTCTCTTCGAAGGAGTTGATGAATGCAAGAAGATAATCAGCAAGTCGTGCCTGGAGAACTGGCTGGTGAGTGGGATTCTGTTAAATTAGGTCCTTAGACATGCTTGTTCATACTTTTTGGTCTTCAATGCTAATCGAATTAACCAAATCGTTTTAGGTCAATGCTTTCAGGGGGAGGAGAGCACTTGCCTTGACCTTAAATGACACCAGGACTGCAGTCGACAAGCTGCATCACGTGGTCAACGTCATAGTCGGTATCATCATATTGATCATCTGGCTTCTCATCCTGGGAATAGCAACAAGCGAGTTCCTGTTCTTTCTCTATTTGCTGCTCGTCCTTGTCGCATTTATTTTCAGGAACACCTGCAAGACCATATTTGAGGCGATCGTCTTCCTTTTGGTGCTGCGTCCGTATGATGTGGGCGACAGGTGCGAGATCGATGGAGTCCAGGTAAATACTGGTATCACGTGTCGACTGTATATTCACTGCTCTATTTGCTTTGGCTTGTACATGGTCTCTTCTGTTATTCATCGCCCATTCATATGCTGTATCCTTTTAGATGGTTGTGGAAGAGATAAACATCCTGACGACCGTGTTTCTGAGGTATGACAATCAAAAGATTATATATCCAAACAGCACTCTTGCAACGAAGGCCGTCAGCATCCAATACCGCCTTGACAATCAAGATTAGTTCCTCCAGCATGGGAAAACGCTGGCTGAGTTGCTCAGCTGGTTCGACAAAGAGCTGCATTCACCGACGGAAGATAGGCAGTTGGCATTCCACGTTAGCAGTGCTATGCGGACCGTGTATCAGACTCCGGCAAACCACTACTTCTTTGGCTATGAGGTTTTTCTTTCTCATTGAACATATTCATCGCAGTTCAGTGAAAATTTGGTTTCTCCATCTTTGCTCTTTTCCTAACTTGATCTGAGGTATACTTGTAATTAGAGAATGGGTTATATAAATGATGCTTTGAAATTGAAGGGATACGACATTTTACTCAAGAGAGTTGTCAGAATGTACAGAATGTAGATGTTCATATATCTAGCGATGGTTGTCCCGTTACTTTTCAGCAATTCTGGTTTATCCGACCTTTATCCTAAACTTCCTTTTAAGGAAACCTTCAAGCAAATGGCAACATAAAGACCCCGGAAAGCCATTTCACATGCCAAAAGTTGTTTTTATTTTCCATCTCTGTTTCAATCACTTAAAAGACTGATTTCCAACAATATACGTCCGTTCACCCAAAAAAAACGGACTACACGCCATTCATTACCTCAGCACGAAATAGAGTATCAAAAAGGCTTTTAAGGATAAATGGCAAAACCCCCGGCCACCCCACAAGTCTTCAAAATCCATACAACCCTGATACTCATACAGAACCATTAGGTGACATCCAACTTGGCCCTTTTTTGTGAAACAAAGTTTCATATAGTAGAGAAACAGCTTTACAGATTATAAGACAGACGATAATAGGTAACCAGCCAGAATCCCAAAAAAGAGATTGTCATCGGGAGCAGTCATGTGGGAAGGGATGTAGATATAACTTCATCGTCACTAAAAGGTTCCCTTGCGATTTTTTTATTTATTTATAAAAGATATAAGAAACTCTAAATGGAAAAAAGAAGGACAAGAGGCGAGAAGAAAAAAGACTCAATGCCCCAGCATAGAACGATGGCCAAAGATGGCTTACCTCTAGTAGCAGTAGTAGATCTAGGCCATATCGTTTGCTGGACATTAGAAGTGTCGGCCATTCGTCCCCACATGCAAACTTCACCGCCAATCACAAGGTTTTTCAGAAGCATCGCTTATTCCTTCGAGGGGCTCTGCAGTGTAGACTTGATCCGATGGCACATCTAAATGATCTAAGATACCAAACACCTTTATTGCTGAAAATGCATTTCGGTGTGTATTAGAATGGGATCGCTCTGTTGCTTCAGATCTATGGCTGAGCACTCGGATTTGCTCATCCTTTTGGGTTGTGGGCGGCAATCACGCAGTGGCGGTCGGTGGCGACGATCGGCGGTTGTGCGGTGATTGTGCAATAGTTGAGGGTTGTGTGGCGGTCGTGTGGCGGTCGTGTTGCGGTCGTGTGGCGATCGTGCGACGGTCGTGCCGCGGTTGTGTGGCTATCGTGCGACGGTCGTGCCGCGGTTGTGTGGCTATCGGCGATCGTGCGACGGTTGTGTGGCGATCGTGCGACGGTCGTGCGGCGATCGTGCGGCGGTCGGCAATTGTGCGGCAGTCATGTGGCGGCGAGCGGTGGTCGGTGGTTCATGAGTAATTAGAAAAAATAAATAAATACAAAAATTTATAAATTTTTATCAAACGCATTTCTATTCTTTTTTTTATTCTAAGAATATAAAAATTATCAAATATATTATTTTACTTAGAAATTATTCCGGAGTAGAAATAGAAAAAAATTATTTTAAAAAATAAATAGTTCTCCAGAATAAAAACGTTGCCATGTGCACGGTACTTGTCCGAACAAGAAATGGCCGCTCACCCTCCTTCCCAAAATTTATCACTTGCATCATCACCAGTAACCAGATCACGAGCCCCACCACAACTTCCGCTGAGCGCCATGGCGCTAGCAAAGTGGTGGGCAATTCCGACTCCGTTGTATTAGACATCACCGATGGAGCCAAACGCACTTTGAATGCGCACGGAATCAGAAGCACAACTGACTATCAGAAGCTCTCAGGATGGAACGATTGACTTGTCCCAGCGCACCTCGCGTCACCTGATAGTGGAACTGTTCTGAGAAAGTTTGACTCGTCCGGCGCGCCTCGCGTCACCTGATAATGGAACTGTTCGAGAGACGAGCTGGGGAAGGTGTTCCTGGAGTTCGCCGTTTCCATGAACATGGGGCTCCTCGTAAGCCAGCACTAGGGGTTGAGCCACCTGCAAGTTAGCACGATTGTGCTTGCGCTTTGCGTCAGGTTTGTCACCTTGTGGAACGGCATGCTACTGGATGGGATCTGCCCTCGGGTTGAAAGGGTGTTGAAGTATATCGGAGTAGGGATGATCTTGGTCGCCTTATTCGGGTTGGTGAGCTCCTTTTTTCCATCCAGCCTCGTGTGGGCGTGTTGGTTTTGTTGTGGCTTGTTGGGCCTTCCTTTTCTCTTGCCTCTTCCGCCGGCGGTTAAGGAAGAGAGCAGTGCAATACCGCAAGTTCATGGTGTTGTTTAGCATGAACATGCATGCTTTTCGCCGAAGCAGATGACGATATCGTCACCGGGGGAGTGACAAAGCCCCGGTGGACTGAGAAAATATTGGGTTCACACGTTCTAACTCAACATATTACGGATACATGTCCCTCGTGGGTCATCGTTAGATCTCTCGCCCTTTCTCTCTCCCGTCTCAACTCTCACAGACATGCGTTGTTTCTCTTTCTTCTTTGCCATTTCTTCCCTTTTTTTCTTTTTTCTTTTTTAATCTTCCTTTCCCTTTGGCCTGTGGCCATCAATTTCGTTGAATTCGGCAAGGGCTTGACCCTCTTGGCCAGGGTCTGGCATCGGCCGGAAGCTAAGTTGGGAGGCGACGACTTCGGAGCCGCAAGGGACATCGAGGATGCAGGAGACAAGGGAAGGCTCAGGTCCACGAACGATGGGGCGCTTGGGCTTGTTCTTGAACTTGGGGTGGCGGACGACCTGTGGAGGGACGGTCGCTTCTGTCGGATTTAGCTAGGGTTCCACCTTCGTTCGAATGAGAGGATTCATAATTTGCTGAGTTAGCATGTACCCAATATTTCCTCAGATTAGGCATTTTACCGAATATCAAATTAATAAAATTAATTACCAAAAATGTCCCTGCTGTAAAATCGCAAATACTCACAGCTTTTTGTTTTTGTTTTTATTTTTATTTTTGGGAGGATAACTTTTAAGGGAAAAAAAAAAAATTTGTGGTTGTACGATTTTACCCCCATTGGGGTCGCCAAAAAAAGAAAAATGTCACAAATGGTTCATGAACTTTCATCTAATGTTTAATTTCATTCATGAGCTTTCAATTTGCTCAATTTGGTGCCTGAACTTTCATTTAATGTTCCATCTAGTCCCTAACTATTTGAAAATTGACCAGTTTCCCTTTTTTTAATACCAAACTTTTTTTTATTGAAAAAATACCACATTTATGCAAAGTAATAAATGTCAATATTTATTTCCTTTCTCCATATTAAAAACAAATGGAAAAAGGGATAGTAATAATAAACAAAGGTGAATCTTGCATTTTGATTTCTTTTAACTTGAATAATGTATAAAAGCTCATCAATTGATTTTTCCCTTGAAGAATATAATCCTGAGTCTAATTACGTCTTTCATTTTTTCGTTTAGTCTGGAACTTATCAGAGGGGGCAGACTTCTGATGTAAGATAGACTTTGATACAAAAAAAGTCTGGCATTCTTCATAATAGAACTTAGATAAGTTTTGTTAGGTTCAAAACGTCATAGGAATTTTCTCCAACATTTTCTTCCTGTCGGCCTCGTGTGGGCGGGTTGGCTATGTTGTGGCTTATCGTGCCCGCCTTTCCTCCTATGCCTTGCTCTTCGACGGCGTAAGAAAGTGAGCAGCATAGAACGGCTGCATCCAGGTACCGTTTAGCATGAACAACAACAGTTCACTTGGTGGTCGACATCTGGTGGCGGCAAGGGGTGGTTATGCGGCAGTCGGGCGGCGGTTGTGCAGTGGTCGTGCGGCGGTTGGGTGGCTGTCGTGCGACGATTGTGCGGTAGTCGTGTGGTGGAGCATCATAAGAGGAGGCGATCCCACAAATCAAAGAGGATTGCATGATTTTCGAGATTACAAATGGGCTACAAAATTTGATTTACACGTTTTTCTTGATTTCTGAAATGTCACGGATTTCAGACACGTTTTGCCGATTTTCTAGTTGTGTTTTGATAACTTTCCCTTTTGTCAATATCTTTTCCTTCACCTGCAACTGTGGGAGGTGGGTCCCTGCGGGTCGCCTTCGATTTACGCCGCCAACTGTTAGCTGTACGGCGGTTCCCATGTCATAAAAAAAAAAAAAAAAAAACCTTTTCCTTAATTTTATTATTCGATTTCAATTATTTGGTTATTTTCTAGATATTGACCTCTATATAAATAGGTGCCTAAGATATTGTAATCTACACTTCATTATTCAAAATAAATGCTATCTTTTGGAATCCTTTCCAAGCATAACTTCCTCTACGTCACTAGTAGAGCCTCTCATCTCATCCACGTCTAGTCAATTTAATAATCCGATCGTCGAAAGGTGTGTGTTTGTGTGCTGGGTTCAAGTTTGAGGTCCATGTGGCTTTGTGGTTAGTTCTAGTACCACTGTCCTATAAGCATTCTCCTTCTTGCTATGCGTTTTTTAAGGTAAGTATCTCACTGCGTCAACAAACGCGTATTCTCTAAATAAATCATTTCAAATGTTTTTTTCCTAGTTTGATCAAGTGGGGGAAATACTAGAAATATAATGTTAAGACTGATTTATGAAATTAAGTTATTAAGTGATATGGCAGATTTTAATTAAGTTTTGAATATGGTCCACTAATTTAATGGCTCACTTACACTTTTAGCATAGTTAACACACCAATTTTATAAACCAATCTTTATATAAATAGTATTATTGCTAAATCGATCAAAATAGCTCCTATGCGTGTTAGGTTGCTTGTAAGGTATTATTATGAAATCATATAATTGAGGATTTTTGGTACTTGTCACCCGTTATTTCATAATGAGAAAAATCTTTGTATTTTTTCATAGCACATGAGAATCTTGCGGTAGCTGGCTGACTCAGAGAGAGAGAGAGAGAATGCTTTACCTACCTACGAGTAATTTGTCTTTTATATAGAAAAAGCAAGTGCTTATGAATAACCAATTATTTTTGTGAGTAATAATAACTTCGAATTAGGAGAAATACCTTTTTTTTCACATATCTATCGTTAGTAAGTTCTTAGTTTATATAGCAATTTTCAACATAAAAATGGTATGTGTAACCATTTCTACTAGTAATATCCCCTATAATTAATATTTCTTAATTTAGAACAATAAATCTGTTGTGGTGAGTAATTCATTCATCTTGCTAGTAATTTATACACAACCGATAACTTTAAGTAACTTTTATATATGCCAAAGTGACTTTTGATAGGACTAGTTATTTGTGTGTAAATAACTTTTCACCTGATTTAATAAGCATCCTGATGATCCAATTAAAATCAGCTATTTTAAAGTAAACTGGGCTAAGAATTAGAACGAGTTTATGGGCATGAGATGCGAGAGCCTTGTATCCCCTTACACACATTTACAAAGCTCATGTGATTAGATTATCCATACTTTATATATATAGAGACGCATGCTTTTAATTTTGTTTTGACTACCTCAAAAGTGCAGCAACACGATCAAAGTATGGAAAGGATGCACTTCTAAATCCCGGGCCAAAGTACTAAACAACAATTCACGGATTGAAACGTATAGTGGAGTTCTAAGAATCTGACATTATATCTTTGTTCACCCAAAAAAGAAAGGACCACACATTTTCTCTCAGAGAGGGAGAGAGAGAGAGAGAGAGAGAGAATCCTCACGAAGGAGGGCACACATTTCCTCCACGCAGTCTCTAAGGCAGTGAACTCACTTTCGGTGGAGGTGGGAAGAAGCCCTCAGCATGGAACATAGCGTCCAAAAGGCTTGAAGGATAACTGGTGAATTAGGAAGCATCCTTTCCATACTTTGCTATCAAGCACTCTCGACATTTTCCAACTTCAATTATACTTAATATCTCTTACAGTAATTAACTCTCACAATTTCTTGCAAAGTAATATCTAATTTCACAAAAATTCGCTACTCTTACTGCAAGATTTATTGGTTTGAGCACAAGAAGCTCTTCCCGAATCCTCTTCATGGATAAGACCCATTTCTTATATAAAAGAAGATTTGGAATTCACTCAAACTGCGCTCCCAATGGAAAGCTACTCAAATTAGAAAAAGATGTTCGATAGAGGCTAGAATTCAAAACGTATTTTCCAAAGTTTCTGTGGCTTGAGATGCAGGAAGCTGTTGATTTTATAGCATGGGATCTTGCTAATTGTCAGGGCAACAAGCAAATTGCTATCTGTATTGCTCCAGCTTATGACTTTTAACATCTACATCTCTTCAACCCAAGAAAACTCGTAAAAGTAAACTCGTGAATAATCTTATCCGGGTCTCATCCAGACCCAAGTCTTTCTTCTAGAGACGCACTTTGCAAGGTGTATATTAATCAACATCCTGATTAAAAAACTACGATGTGGGTCTTGACTTTATTTCATGAGCATGTTCGAACTTTTGCTTCCGAGAGTCTTAAACCGAACCCGCAATTTTCATATCACTGTTGCAGCAGCGCGTCCTCAGGCGAGATCCCTTTCCCGGACCGACATCTTGTGACCATCGCAGGGATTAATCTTTAGGAGAATAGAGGGTTGGATGAATCCCAATATAGGGCCTTCATTTAATTTTTTTTAGGGAAAATAATAGCAAAACTTTTAACATGCGAAATATTTATGGTTAATAACATCAAAAATCTAAATTGATATATTTGCTGCACATTTATCTCAAACTAATTTCAAGTTGTAAAAAAATATCAAACGGGTACACCCATGCTACATTTGCAGTGAACTAATTTTCAGGTAGAAAGAAACCAAAAGCAATACACCCATAATAAGTCTACCATCCATTCGTTTCCATACGATATTCCCATCAAATTAATAATGTGAAACACAAGTGGGAAGCAAGTCAGACAATTGCCACGTGACGGTGAAATTTAACATAAATAGATTTCCAGCACGACATCATTTCGGGGAAACCGAATTTTAAAAAAATTGAAAGGAGATTTGAAAATATGTCAAAATCTACTAATTATGTCCTAATAACTCCCTCACGTCTTGAAAACTCTTAAAATCTTTAGTGTCATCAATTTTGCCCCAAGATTTTGATAGATGGGACACTTATGTACTAGTTTGAGATTTTTTATGATGTGTAAATTAATTTAAGGTAAATATAGCTTGTGTGTACTGGTATGAAATTTTCAATTACATGGAAATTAATTTGGGATAAATGTGATATGGGTGTATCATTATATGATTTTTGATGTTATTAACTTTAATTCTTTTTAAAAGATCATCCTAATCATGAATAGGAACTCCCCCGGACAGCATTTTCGACTTGGCAAAAGTCTTGACCCCCAAAAGGCTGAAATTTTCAGACGAATGCTGTCCTATTCGGGCGACGATCGCCCTAATAGGACAGCATTCGACGTAAACATTACCTTAAGTAGCTTGAGAAGATCTCTCTTGTGCAACACCATCTTCCCAAAAAAAACCTCCAACTTTTGTGCAACACCATCTCTGATCCATTAAACATTTACATCTGCTCTCTTGTGAATTCATTCCGTGGTCATCATCGTGCAGAGGTAATAGTCCGAACGAGAAATGACCTCTCACTGGACTTCGGCGACTCGTTCACGCCTCATGTCATTCTTCCACAGCCTCACTTGCCATATTCCATCGCTTGCATCATCATGCAACAACCACACGGCTTCCTCTTCACATGGTGGCGCTAACCCAACACGCTGCCCTGTGGTGGACGATCCCATCTCCATCGTAATATACGTCCCTCTGCCAATCGATGATGGAGCCATACACACGTTGAATGCGCAAGGAACCAGAAGCACAATGCCTACCAGAAGCTCGCAGTCCGCTCTGGTTCTCCCGATAGCAAAGCTGTTCCAGAGACGAGCTGGGGAAGACGGTCTTAAACCAGTATTAGGGGTTGACCCGCCTGCAAGTCAGCGCGGTCGCACTCGCGCTCTCCATCAGCTTCACCACTACATGGAACGGCATGCTGCCGCATGGGATGTGCCCTCGTTTTGCGAGCGCATTGGAGTGTTTAGGAGTGGCGTCCGTCTTGGTCACATTCTTCGGGCTGGTGAGCTCTTTCCTTCCGCCTAGCCTGGTGTGAGCGTGTTGGCTGTGTTGTGGCTTGTCGTGCTTGCCCTTCCTCTTGTGCCTTGTTCCTCGGACGGCCGCTGAGGAAGAGAGCAGCGCGGAACGGCTGGATCAGGGTATTGTTTAGCGTGAACAAGCATGCCTTGTTCAACAGTTCACATGGATATCTGGAGCAGGCGCTCGATCCCAGTAGAGCCTCTCGTCTCGTCCACGTTATAGAGAGCTTGAGAAATGACCGAATGAAGTCATGCGTGCATGCATCTTCATGTCTGTGTTGAACCAAAGATCGCGGTTTATCGTTATTTCCATTTTGACATTTTCTTGAGATGTGTTTACTAAGGAGACTACTTCCCATCGTCAGCAAATTAGTATTACCTATCTGAAGTTAATAAATTCTCAGTTGATAGAAATTTTCAACATAAGAATATCATGTCTGACCATTTTTACTAATAATATCACCATGTAATTGGCACGTTTAGGCTCCGTTTTTCCTAACTAGATCTGAGGTATACTTGTAATTAGAGAATGGGTTACATAAGTGATGCTTTGAAATTGAAGGGATAGATCTGAGGTATACATTTTACTCAAGAGAGTTGTCAGAATGTGGATGTTCATATATCTAGCGATGGTGGTCTTGTTACTTTTCAGTAATTCTAGTTTATCCGACGTTTATCCTAAGCTTCCTTATAAGGAAGCCTTCAAGCAAATGGCAACATAAAGGTTTCGAGTGCATGTCAAACAAACACCATGTTGACTTTTAAAAACATACAATTTGCGTCACGAGTTTTGCCACTTCGTTGCGCATTGCATCCTGCCATCCTCGCTTATTTACCAACTTGCCCAGTTTTCTTCCCAAACTACCCCGTCTTAAAAACCACTCAGAAATCATAACCCGGCCTTCTCTCTCCTACTTGCCGCCACCGCGAACCTTAAATCTGGTCTAGATTGAGGTTGGACTGGTCGTAGCTATGGGAGACTTACATGACTGCCACGAGCCCTGTGAGGTCGAGCTCGTGGCTCCTGTGAGGTCAAGGTCGCTCTCATGGCGAGTTGCATGCTACAATGAGAGGATAAGAGGTCCTCAATGCACCGAAGCCATCGCATGCAAAAATTTCAGGAAACGTAGCAGCTCAGAATTGCTTTGGAAAAGGAAGCTTTGAAGCGTGAGGTACTTAGACTCTAATATTCCACTGACCTAAGTAAATGATTATCAAATCTATACATGTCCCAAAAACTTGAAGCACATTGTTCAAATCCTTTTGGGGTTTTCACTTATTGATAACGGCTAGCAAAATCTGAATTATTCAAAAGAAAAGTCAACCTAGTAGGCGGTGTTTTAACTTTAAAAATAAGACTTTTAATGTCCATAAGTGACCTCTATTTGACTTCTGCCCGTCCCACTTCACAATTTATAGACCACTGGTTTGAAATAAGAATGTCTCCTTGGTTGAAAACTACTTGAATTTGTCGTAGTTTTCCTTTCCCTTTTTCTAACACGCAATGGTCAAGTGAAACGGATGGAAAGTAGGCCTCAAATTATGACTCATTGATTTTGCAATATCGCAGATAATAGATCCATCAGGCAATAATTATGGCTTCGCGTAGCAAGAAAAATCTTCTTCATTTTATTAAGAT
Organism: Eucalyptus cladocalyx; assembly: GCA_017140615.1. NCBI lineage: Eukaryota > Viridiplantae > Streptophyta > Magnoliopsida > Myrtales > Myrtaceae > Eucalyptus > Eucalyptus cladocalyx. Next base: position 51,348,036 of record CM029522.1, on the reverse strand, counting down.
CTCTCTCCTCTATCTACTGAACAATCTCTAGAATCCGCGCCATGTTAAAAACTGTCGTTAAGTTGCCTACGCTAAAGAAGCTATCGATGTCGCAAAAGAAATGCATTACTGGCATCAGAATGGCATTATTTGCAGAGGTTTGAAGGCTGCCAACCTATCGATGGATGAGAATGAAGCAAGTTTCTTTTTTCCGAAACTTCTGAGGGGTGCCTTCGTCTATATATGTTTTGCTGATTGGAATATCTACTACAACATGATCTATACGTAGATGACATCAGACATTATGATAGACTTTCTCCATTTATTGTGTAAATTTCATGTGGATACTTTCAACAATTGTCATGATTAGTTTTCTAATTTTCATCTCAATTTCTTGTTTGGCTTGCATATTTAGTTGCATTGTTCTCCGTGCCAATGTGCTTAATCCTAAGATAAGCACGGTGGCTTGCATTAGTAGTTCGAGAGACACTTCTGATTTCGCGAGATGATACTCTTGTATGAAATGAATTCCAGTGAGCACTTACTTTACTTCAGATAATGTGTGAGGATAGCACCATGGAAAGTGTGCCTTTCGAAGAAAATTAGGAAATAAACTTCTGCCTTCTGACTGAAAGATTATGGGAGTTACTCACTAGAAAGGTAAAATTCTGACAGAAAAAAATATTTAATGAAACATCCGTCTTTATTTCCTTACTCATGCAGTTTACTGTCTTGCGCCTCAGCTCCCATATGAGTACTCGACTCCGTTACAAGCAGATGTTGGAGTGGTTCAGAAGGTATGTACAAAATTTCTAGTCCTATGGGCTATCCTTCTATTCAGCTGAATATCCAACAACTGGGATAAAAAAAGACATCGATCCTTAAATCTTGAATCATTAAGTTTAGCCCTCATACAAGAAATTTTCATGTCTTACTCTTGTTTATTATTATTATCTGAATGTAATTCACTAGTGGGCATCATACATATTTATCTCGAATGTTAATAAGAAATGTCATGCTTTGGGAAAGTTGCAACCTTGCTATCGTATCGATCTTTTTGTTGTAGGAAACTCCAAATGTCCACATTGTGTTTTCTTACTCTTTTCTAGTTGTTAAGCATGGTGCTTCTTTTATGAGAGAAAGGTCGTACTTCAATGCAACTTCACATGCAACTTCAGAAATATAATCTTAAATGAGCAACAGAGATATGGCGAAAAAAAAAAAAAATCTAATGGTTGAGACTGACTTGAGAATTGATCATTTTTTGTTCCTTAACCCCAAAAGAAAGGTGAAAGAAGACCCAATGAGAATAATATCATGTCCAGATCAAGTCAAATGGTGCTATCGACTTCGCTTTTAAATGAGTTTGTAGAAATGGGATATCGCAAATCTTCTAGAATAAATGAGATCGTGTTTAATTCGACATTGTTTCAGGGACTCCAGCCTAACATCCCGAAGCACACTCACCCGAAGCTTGGTGAGCTACTGCAGAGTTGCTGGCAGGGGAATACTAAGATGAGACCCGACTTTGTTGATATAATCACAATCCTGCAGCAAATAGCCAATTCCATGTCCATTAAAATCTTCTCATAGACCGAACCATTTGAAGCAACTTGGTCGTTTCCGTCCTTTTGAGTCTTGTGGCGTGAGTGGACTAGAAAAGCCCTTTCAATAGGACGTTTTGTCTACAGTGAAGAATATGTAAAATTTTGTTTTTCCTAGCCCTCTCTATACTTCTGCTCGTTAATGAAGGCCCTGTTTCTGGTCGTCTCTCGAACTGCCGATTAATTTCGATTTCAATGGCAAAATAGGTTCTTTACAGTGTTTTCCACCCTCGAATACTTGTAGATTTGCCATTTTTCTTTACTAAAACTCAGCTCGTCAAGTACCAGTTCAAATTCAATTAAGTTTGACTTTTCGGACGTTGCATGTGAAACAGGTTGCAGAAGAGGGGGAGGATCGGCGCAAGGAGAAGGGCGGCAAATTCCTATCTGTCCTCCGGAGAGGACATCATTGAATCGCCATGGGCGGAGTCAAGTAGGCTTTTATTTTCTTCAGGATAAAAAGATCTGTACAGTTCCAGTAGCTGAAAGTGAACACACAGTATGTATCAATGCTTCTCCTTGCATTTGCTTGATTCGTAATGTAGTTAATCATCACTTAAACCGTTCAATGTCGATTGACTTACTGCCCTCCACCAAACCACGTCACTTTTGCTCCTCCATACCTTAAAATTCGACATTCATTGCAACTAATGGATCGTGAAGTGGGTGCGACTGAGAAAGCGCCATGGATCTGGAGGAACCTTTCGACTATTCTCTCTGTGGCTGGTAGATTTGAAACGCAAAAATAAATTTCGTGTCTTTTACATAATCATCTAGAAGGAGAAACTTATGAAGGAAGTTAAAGAGAATATATAGCGGACCGACTCATATATTTATAGCTCAAATAATCGTGTCTTTAGATAGTCATCTAGAAGGAGAAATTTATGAATGAAGTTGAAAGAGAATATATAGTGGATTGACTCATATATTTATCGCTCAAATGATCCCGTACTCATCATGAAAAATGCATTTTGGTTCATCTGGATTTTTCAGGAAAATTCATTAATAATTATTGTATGCAATCCCTGCCAAAATGCGTGGGAAGAACTTATATTCCTCATAATATTTCTTTACATTGTAAAGCAAATCAAAGCATTCTTCGACCACACAAACCTTCAAATTCGTGTTAGCTAGGTGGATAAAAATTTGTGTCAGATAGGCAGATAAAAATTATATAAAATAGGGGAATTGTAGAAGTGATATTCCATAAATCCCGTGTATATTTTACATTTAAAAAATTGAGATATTTTTCTACCCAAAGTTTCACTTGCGCATGTGTCTTATCATGTTCAACACGCGCAGTGAAAGGAGCGCGAAAGACATCTAAGTACATAGCGATGAGATGGTGTATCTAAAAAGAAAGGAGTGAGGGGTCAAAGGACACACGTGTGCAACTAGGGTTTGGTTGATAGTGTCTACGTCACGAAATGCCCACGCCGTAGTCTAAGTGAGAGCCGCCAATTATAATACATGGAAAACAAGTCATCGACATTCCCTTTTTGTCCTTATCCATCTGCTCTCTCTTTCTCTCGCCTTTTTGTCTCTACTCTATCGTAGTCTAAAAAAGACATGATGTAAAACGATAGTCTTAATGATATCGTATGTCCTTTATGATGTATGATAAGATTTTCATTCATTTGGTAGCTAGCTCTTAAGACTTATAATCGAACGGTTTGTTTTTAACTTTTGCAATTAATGATATCGAGCCGCATGTTGTGTATGGGTAAGTTGTGTTAAAATATTAGATAAACATAATTTTAAATAGCGATGCCTATGCATACATATGATTTTTGCACCGAATATTTCAATACCTTATTATTTTGCACACATAATATATATATATATATTTCCCTTTCGAAACTATCCTTCCATATTTCTTTTTCTTCTTCGATATCGCGTTTTGAACATCAAAACTTTGCAATTGCTACCGAATTTTTCGGGAGAGTGGCAGTCCGGTAATTTCCATCCTCTGCGAAGGGCATTTGGGAAACCCTGGCCATGCAGACAATGGAACACGAGAGTGAATTTCGATTTCCAAACGGAATCCCGGGGGCGCTCTGCTCTGTTTCCTCTTTCGACCTTCGCTGCCTATTTTGGAACGGAGAACAGAACAGGAAAGCGAATTTCAATTCTCAACGGAATCCCAGAGCGTCCTGCTCTGTTTCCTCTTACGAGCTGCCTATTTCGGAACGTTTTCTGTTTCCTCCCTCCTCTCGCCATTTATATATATCCTCTGCTTCGCCGGCCAGCTGTACTCTCTCTCTCTCAACTCCATCTTCAAAGTGCAACCGCGTTTTCTCCACTGCACGCGCGCCTCTCACACACCTTCAAAGCTTGTTCTGTTTTTCTCTGTTTCTTGCCTTTCCTAATCGATTCTACACTGATCCATGGAATCACTGCGAAGATCCTGCGGCTCCTCGTCTTCTTCTTCTTCGTCCTCTTGCCGACCCGCCGACTTGCCCATCCTCGGCGAAGGAACGACCGCCTTCGAAACCCCCTACCTCAAACTCGGCCTCAATGGTCCCGGCTTATTACCGGGTGATTCGGAGAGCCACAGGAGCGACGGTTTGAGAATGCTGAGAGAACCCAGCATTGGGTTCGAGAAGGGGAGCGAGGAGGAAGCTCCTGCCGAGGGTTCCGGCCGCGCGCCGGATGACCCGCCGTCGCGGCTGATCGGGCGGTTCCTACACCAGCAGCGGGCCTCCGGCGACGTGTTGCTGGACGTGGAACTGGAGATGGAGGAGCTGCGCTGCGGCGACGGCCGGAGGGACTTGCCTCCGGTGGCCGATATGCTGCCGGCGCCACGGCCGCAGAGGCAGAGCCAGGACGGCTCGAGAGTGTCCTGCCAGCCGCCCACCTCGGCAGTGCCACAGAGGCAGCACGGAGGTTTGCCGAGCTGTGGGGGAGATGGAAACTCTGTAGGCAACAGAGAAGAGGAGGTCATGGAAAGCACGTCGAGCGCGACTTCCCAGCGGAAATCATGCCTGCTCTGCACAAAAACCCGGTCGCGGCTGATGGACCCGCCGGAGGAGCCCCAACGGAGATCGGGTCACATTCCGCGGTCTGGAATGTTGGGGAGGGCAGGGGATGAGGACGAGGACGACATCTTCTTGGAAGAAGACCTGCCAGAGGAGTTTAAGAAAACCCAGTTCGGTGCCATGGCTCTGTTACAGTTGGTGAGTTTGGTCTTGATCGTTGGTGCTTTAGTTTATACTCTTGGGATTCCTGCATTGAAGCATAAGGATTTGTGGAAGCTCAAACTGTGGAAGTGGGAGGTCATGGTCCTGGTCTTGATTTGTGGGAGGTTGGTCTCTGGGTGGATGATTCGATTAGTTGTGTTCTTCATCGAGAGGAACTTTCTGCTGCGAAAACGGGTTCTGTATTTCGTCTACGGCCTTCGAAAGGCAGTGCAGAACTGCCTGTGGTTGGGATTGGTCTTGATTGCTTGGCATGCTCTATTCCACAAGAAGGTCGAGAGCGAGACGAACAGTGACAGGTTGAGGTACGTCACCACGGTGCTGGTGTGCTTTTTGGTGGGGACTCTACTGTGGTTGATCAAGACACTGATCATCAAGGTGCTGGCATGGTCGTTCCATGTGAGCACCTACTTTGAACGGATCCAGAAGTCTCTGTTCGATCAGTACGTGATCGAGACGTTGTCGGGTCCCCCTATGATTGAAATTTGGAGGAGACAGGAAGAGGAGGTGGAGATTGCATGTGATCTCCAGACTTTACAGAAAGCAGGCGTGACTGTGCCGCCAGAACTAAGGGCGGCGGCTTTTCCAACTGAAAGTGGGATGGTAGTTGGGAGCGGAGGAGGGCTTCAGAGAAGTCCCCGAGAGAAGAACACCAAGCTCTCTCCAGGGCTGTCGGGAAACAGCGAGGGAGGGATCACAATGGAGCACTTGCAAAAGACGAATCCCAAAAATGTGTCTGCCTGGAATATGAAAAGATTGATTAATATCATGCGGCATGGATTTCACTCGACGTTGGATGAGCAGATACAGGATTCAACTCAAGAGGATGAGCCGGCAACAATGATCAGGAGTGAAAACGAAGCCAAAGCTGCAGCTAGGAAGATCTTTCGAAATGTGGCTAAGCCTAATTCGAAGTAAGATCATAGTTCTTCACCTCCTGTTTTGAGCTTTTGACATAATCCTTGAATGAGGCAATTGCTTCCCTGATTGGATCTCTTTCCAATTAACTGGCGCACTATGTGCAGTCGATATTATCTGGTTTTATGATGGAAAGTGTCCGAGTCAGTTATTTAATTGATTGATGTTGCTAGGTTTATCTACTTGGAAGATCTGAAGCGGTTCATGAAGGACCATGAAGCCTTGAATACGATGAGTCTCTTCGAAGGAGTTGATGAATGCAAGAAGATAATCAGCAAGTCGTGCCTGGAGAACTGGCTGGTGAGTGGAATTCTGTTAAATTAGGTCCTTAGACATGCTTGTTCATACTTTTTGGTCTTCAATGCTAATCGAATTAACCAAATCGTTTTAGGTCAATGCTTTCAGGGGAGGAGAGCACTTGCCTTGACCTTAAATGACACCAGGACTGCAGTCGACAAGCTGCATCACGTGGTCAACGTCATAGTCGGTATCATCATATTGATCATCTGGCTTCTCATCCTGGGAATAGCAACAAGCGAGTTCCTGTTCTTTCTCTATTTGCTGCTCGTCCTTGTCGCATTTATTTTCAGGAACACCTGCAAGACCATATTTGAGGCGATCGTCTTCTTGTTCGTGATGCGTCTGTATGATGTGGGCGACAGGTGCGAGATCGATGGAGTCCAGGTAAATACCGGTATCACGTGTCGACTGTATATTCACTGCTCTATTTGCTTTGGCTTGTACATGGTCTCTTCTGTTATTCATCGCCCATTCATATGCTGTATCCTTTTAGATGGTTGTGGAAGAGATAAACATCCTGACGACCGTGTTTCTGAGGTATGACAATCAAAAGATTATATATCCAAACAGCACTCTTGCAATGAAGGCCGTCGGCATCCAATACCGCCTTGACAATCAAGATTAGTTCCTCCAGCATGGGAAAACGCTGGCTGAGTTGCTCAGCTGGTTCGACAAAGAGCTGCATTCACCGACGGAAGATAGGCAGTTGGCATTCCACGTTAGCAGTGCTATGCGGACCGTGTATCAGACTCCGGCAAACCACTACTTCTTTGGCTATGAGGTTTTCCTTTCTCATTGAACATATTCATCGCAGTTCGGTGAAAATTTGGTTTCTCCATCTTGGCTCTTTTCCTAACTTGATCTGAGGTATACTTGTAATTAGAGAATGGGTTATATAAATGATGCTTTGAAATTGAAGAGATACGACATTTTACTCAAGAAAGTTGTCAGAATGTAGATGTTCATATATCTAGTGATGGTTGTCCCATTACTTTTCAGCAATTCTGGTTTATCCGACCTTTATCCTAAACTTCCTTTTAAGGAAACCTTCAAGCAAATGGCAACATAAAGACCCCGGAAAGCCATTTCACATGCCAAAAGTTGTTTTTATTTTCCATCTTTGTTTCAATCGCTTAAAAGACTGATTTCCAACAATATACGTCCGTTCACCCAAAAAAAAAGGATTACACGCCATTCATTACCTCAGCACGAAATAGAGTATCAAAAAGGCTTTAAGGATAAATGGCAAAACGCCCGGCCACCCCCCCAAGTCTTCAAAATCCATATAACCCTGATACTCATACAGAACCATTAGGTGACATCCAACTTGGCCCTTTTTTGTGAAATAAAGTTTCATATAGTAGAGAAACAGCTTTACAGATTATAAGACAGACGATAATAGGTAACCAGCCAGAATCCCAAAAAAAGAGATTGTCATCGGGAGCAGTCATGTGGGAAGGGATGTAGATATAACTTCATCGTCACTAAAAGGTTCCCTTGCGATTTTTTTTTATTTATAAAAAGATATAAGAAACTCTAAATGGAAAAAAGAAGGACAAGAGGCGAGAAGAAAAAAGACTCCATGCCCCAGCATAGCACGATGGCCAAAGATGGCTTACCTCTAGCAGCAGTAGTAGATCTAGGCCATATCGTTTGCTGGACATTAGAAGTGTCGGCCATTCGTCCCCACATGCAAACTTCACCGCCAATCACAAGGTTTTTCAGAAGCATCGCTTATTCCTTCGAGGGGCTCTGCAGTGTAGACTTGATCCGATGGCACATCTAAATGATCTATGATACCAAACACCTTGATTGCTGAAAATGCATTTCGGTGTGTATTAGAATGTGATCGCTCCGTTGCTTCAGATCTATGGCTGAGCACTCGGATTTGCTCATCCTTTTGGGTTGTGGGCGGCAATCACGCAGTGGCGGTCGGTGGCGACGATCGGCGGTCGTGCGGTGATTGTGCAATAGTTGGAGGTTGTGCAGCGGTCGTGTGGCGGTCGTGCTGTAGTTGTGTGGCGATCGTGCGACGGTCGTGCCGCGGTTGTGTGGCAATCGTGCGACGGTCGTGCGGTGATTGTGCGACGGTCATGCGGAGATCGTGCGGCGATTGTGCGGTGGTCATGTGGCGGCGAGCGACGGTCGGTGGTTCATGAGTAATTAGAAAAAATAAATAAATACAAAAATTTATAAATTTTTATCATACGCATTTCTATTCTTTTTTTATTCTAAGAATATAAAAATTATCAAATACCTTATTTTACTTAGAAATTATTCTCGGAGTAGAAATAGAAAAAAAATTATTTTAAAAAATAAATAGTTCTCCGAAATAAAAATGTTGCCATGTGCACCCGTACTTGTCCGAACAAGAAATGGCCGCTCACCCTCCTTCCCAAAATTTATCACTTGCATCATCACCCAATAACCAGATCACGAGCCCCACCACAACTTCCAGTGAGCGCCATGGCGCTAGCAAAGTGGTGGGGGGCAATTCCGACTCCGTTGTATTAGACATCACCGATGGAGCCAAACCCACTTTGAATGCGCACGGAACCAGAAGCACAACGACTATCAGAAGCTCTCAGGATGGAACTCTTGACTCGTCCCGGCACGCCTCGCGTCACCTGTGGAACTGTTCAAGAGACGAGTTGGGGAAGGTGTTCCTGGAGTTCGCCGTTTCCATGACCATGGGGCTCCTCATAAGCCAGCACTAGGGGTTGAGCCACCTGCAAGCTAGCACGATTGTGCTTGCGCTTTGCGTCGGGTTCGTCACCTTGTGGAACGGCATGCTACTGGATGGGATCTGCCCTCGGGTTGAAAGGGTGTTGAAGTATATCGGAGTAGGGATGATCTTGGTCGCCTTATTCGGGTTGGTGAGCTCCTTTTTTCCATCCAGCCTCGTGTGGGCGTGTTGGTTTTGTTGTGGCTTGTTGGGCCTTCCTTTTCTCTTGCCTCTTGTTCTTCCGCCGGCGGTTAAGGAAGAGAGCAGTGCGGTACCGCAAGTTCATGGTGTTGTTTAGCATGAACATGCATGCTTTTCGCCGAAGCAGATGACGATATCGTCACCGGGGAAGTGACAAAGCCCCGGTGGACTGAGAAAATATTGGGTTCACACGTTCTAACTCAACATATTACGGATACATGTCCCTCGTGGGTCATCGTTAGATCTCTCGCCCTTTCTCTCTCCCGTCTCAACTCTCACAGACATGCGTTGTTTCTCTTTCTTCTTTGCCATTTCTTCCTTTTTTTTCTTTTTTCTTTTTTAATCTTCCTTTCCCTTTGGCCTGTGGCCATCAATTTCGTTGAATTCGGCAAGGGCTTGACCCTCTTGGCCAGGGTTTGGCGCGGGCCGGAAGCTAAGTTGGGAGGCGACGACTTTGGAGCCGCAAGGGACATCGAGGATGCAGGAGACAAGGGAAGGCTCAGGTCCACGAACGACGGGGCGCTTGGGCTTGTTCTTGAACTTGGGGTGGCGGACGACCTGTGGAGGGACGGTCGCTTCTGTCGGATTCAGCTAGGGTTCCACCTTCGTTCGAATGAGAGGATTCATAATTTGCTGAGTTAGCATGTACCCAATATTTCCTCATATTAGGCATTTTACCGAATATCAAATTAATAAAATTAATTACCAAAAATGTCCCTGCTGTAAAATCGCAAATACTCACAGCTTTTTGTTTTTGTTTTTATTTTTATTTTTGGGAGGATAACTTTTAAGGGAAAAAAAAAAAAAAAGAACTTTTGTGGTTGTATGATTTTACCCCCATTGGGGCTGCCAAAAAAGGAAAATGTCACAAATGGTTCATGAACTTTCATCTAATGTTTAATTTCATTCATGAGCTTTCAATTTGCTCAATTTGGTGCATGAACTTTCATTTAATATTCCATCTAGTCCTTAACTATTTGAAAATTGACCAATTTCCCTTTTTTTAATACCAAACTTTTTTTTTATTGAAAAAATACCACATTTATGCAAAGTAATAAATGTCAATATTTATTTCCTTTCTCCATATTAAAAACAATTTGAAAAAGGGATAGTAATAATAAACAATGGTGAATCTTGCATTTTGATTTCTTTTAACTTGAATAATGTATAAAAGCTCATCAATTGATTTTTCTTTTGAAGAATATAATCCTGAGTCTGATTACGTCTTCATTTTTTCGTTCAGTTTGGAACTTGTCAGAGTGGCCAGACTTTTGATGTAAGATAGACTTTGATACAGAAAAAGTCTGGCATTCTTCATAATAGAACTTAGATAAGTTTTGTTAGGTTCAAAACGTCATAGGAATTTTCTCCAACATTTTTTTCCCGTCGGCCTCGTGTGGGCGGGTTGGCTGTGTTGTGGCTTATCGTGCCTGCCTTTCCTCCTATGCCTTGCTCTTTGATGGCATAAGAAAGCGAGCAGCATAGAACGGCTGCATCCAGGTACCGTTTAGTATGAACAACAACAGTTCACTTGGTGGTCGGTAGCTGGTGGCGGCAAGGGGTGGTTATGCGGCAGTCGGGCGGCGGTTGTGCAGTGGTCGTGCGGCGATTGTGCAGCAGTCGTGCGGTGGAGCATTATAAGAGCAAGCGGTCCCACAAATCAAAGAGGATTGCATGATTTTCGAGATTACAAATGAGCTACAAAATTTGATTTACACGTTTTTCTTGATTTCTGAAATGTCACGGATTTCAGACACGTTTTGCTGATTTTCTAGTTGTGTTTTGATAACTTTCCCTTTTGTCAATATCTTTTCCTTCACCTGCAACCGTGGGAGGTGGGTCCCTGCGGGTCGCCTTGGGTTTATGCCGCCGACTGCTGGTTGTACGGTGGTTCCCATGTCACAAAAAAAAAAAAAAAAACCTTTTTCCTTAATTTTATTATTCGATTTCAATTATTTGGTTATTTTCTAGAGATTGACCTCTATATAAATAGGTGCCTAAGATATTGTAATCTACACTTCATTATTCAAAATAAATGCTATATTTTGGAATCATTTCCAAGCATAACTTCCTCTACGTCACTAGTAGAGCCTCACATCTCGTCCACGTCTAGTCAATTTAATAATCTGATCGTCGAAAGGTGTGTGTTTGTGTGCTGGGTTCAAGTTTGAGGTCCATGTGGCTTTGTGGTTAGTTCTAGTACCATTGTCCTATAAGCATTCCCCTTCTTGCTATGCGTTTTTTAAGGTAAGTATCTCACTGCGTCAACAAACACGTATTCTCTAAATAAATCATTTCAATTGTTTTTTTCCTAGTTTGATCAAGTGGGGAAATACTAGAAATATAATGTTAAGACTGATTTATGAAATTAAGTTATTAAGTGATATGGCAGATTTTAATTAAGTTTTGAATATGGTCCACTAATTTAATGGCTCACTTACACTTAGCATAGTTAACACACCAATTTTATAAACCAGTCTTTATATAAATAGTATTATTGCTAAATAGATCAAAATAGCTCCTATGCGTGTTAGGTTGCTTGTAAGGTATTATTATGAAATCATATAATTGAGGATTTTTGGTACTTGTCACCCGTTATTTCATAATGAGAAAAATATTTGTATTTTTTCATAGCACATGAGAATCTTGCGGTAGAATCTTGCAGTAGCTGTGAGAGAGAGAGAGAGAGAGAGAGAGAGAGAGAGCTTTATCTGCCTACGATTAATTTGTCTTTTATATAGAAAAAGCAAGCTTTATCTGCCTACGATTAATTTGTCTTTTATATAGAAAAAGCAAGTGCTTATGAATAACCAATTATTTTTGTGAGGAGTAATAACTTCGAATTAGGAGAAATACCTTTTTTTCACATATCTATCGTTAGTAAGTTCTTAGTTTATAGCAATTTTCAACATAAAAATGGTATTTGTAACTGATGGATTTTTTCTTTATTGATGGGCCTGAGTTGGCCCATCCGCTCAAGTTGGGCCCAAAAAGGCCCGGCCCACGGGAATAGGGCCCGTGGATGGGGGAAGGTATAAAAGGGAGGAGAGAGAGAGAGAAGACACCCTTTGGCACAATTCCAACGTACGTTCTCTCCCACTCTCCCTCCAAAAAGAAGAAAAACGCTTACGGCGATACCGTCTTCCTTTCAAGGCGAATTGACATCATCGGATCAGAATTTCTTCCTCGATCTTCAGCATTGGTGTTTAATCTATGGCTAACAAGGTACGCTCGAATCCGTGGTGTGCTTTACGATCGGTGATACGTATTATTCCCGGGCTTCATCTTCCGCATTGATTTAGGAGTTCGATTTAGTGTCGAATCCGGTTTTCGGGGATCCGTTATTCCCAACATTGGTATCAGAGCCCTAGTTCACGTTTTCCCAATTAAATTGATGTTTTTTGATTGATTTTTCGCAAAAGCTTTTCGGCCGTACGGATCGGGGCGAGAAATCCCGACACCCGAGCGTTGTTCGGCCATTTTTCTGAGTTTTCGTAAGTCGAAATCGTTTTCTGAACACATGGGGAGAAAGGCGACGTCAAGACGAGTCCGGTGACATGTCGCACACCGCCGACGACGCCGACGCGCGCCCACACACGCGGCCGGGCCGCGCGTGCGTGGCACGACGCGCTGGCGCGGGCAATGGCGGCGCGTCGCCATTACATGCCGGTGACGAACCGGCACGTGCACGCCGGCGACCGGCGAAACGACACGCGCCGGTCGGCGAACCGACGCGTGTGCGACGTCACCCAACGGTCGATAATCGTCGGGATGACGTTAGCGCCGATGACGGTTGGCCGGCCGGCGACCCGACCCGACGGCGACCGACCCAACCCGATCAGCCTGGCGCATGCCGCGCACGTGCGGATGACGTTTGCGTGACGTCAGCACGCTCACACGCGAGGCACGTGTCGGCTGACGTCTGCGTGACGTCATCCAGCGCACGCGCGTGGCACGTGCGGTCGGTTCGTCCGACCGGCACGGCCAGTCCGACCGATCCTTCGACCCGCGCGCCCGTTGACCCGACCCGTTGACCGTTGACTTTGACCGTTGACCCCAAAAAAAAAAAGGAATTTGTTTCTTTTTCAGTCATGCCTATGTGGGTTATAAGTAATCCATTTTTAATTATGCATTTGTTGCATGAATTTGGAAAATTATGTATTTTCCCTTATATTTATTATGGATTATAAGTGATCCATTTTTAGTTCGCATTTGTTACGGAACTATGATGCGTTATGCAAGGATACCGCAATCCCGAGAACGGACGAGGGAAATGCAAGACTTAAAAGGCTGATGTCGAATTAGCTAATTATCGGTGGCATGATGGTGATTTAGTATTACATGTGGTCGGGGTCAATCGGATGATACAGAAATCATCCGGAATGGTTATCTTATGCCGGATTTTGAGAAGGTGCCCGCTTTAATGAACACTCTTCCACCTGAATGACAAGCAGTGTTGGATCGGCTATGGGAAGTCAACGTGGTCCCGGGTTATAGGAGGCTGGTGGAAGCTTTTGTAAAAGAGCACTATAGGATTGAGTTAATCAAAACTTCAACCCTTAGGTTAAGCGCCACATGGCGCAGAGTGAATGTGCCTTGGTGGCGACATGAATGCTCTCCAAAAGTTTTTCCATGGTTGGCAAATGTGCCTTTAGTTTTCTCAGATGTTTTTGACTGATAGATTAGAATGGACACTCCCTATTTATTTCTTTGATTAATTATGTAATGTTTACTACATGATTGTTGTTGATGTAGCAACCGATATGTTAGTTGTATCATGTGAAAGCATTGTTATTTTATTGGATGTTAAGATTTTATTTGCTTTCTGTTATTGCTGGTTGTTGTGGGTAATTAGCTGTAGGTAGTAATAGAAGCTTTTGTAAGTTCATAGAATTTATTTGCATAAGACAATTATATTAATAATAATTTTGAGTTCGGATTTTTGGAGAACGATTGGAAACAGAGTGACCTTTTGATTCTAAAGCCTTACTTGAAATTATTCATTAATATGATGGGTCTATGCAACTAGGGATGCATAAATTATAGGTATTAATTATTCGTGCATGTATGTCTGATGTGTTCAGAACGATGGTTCAGCAACTAAGAATGTAATTGTTGATATGAACAGCAACAATTGTGAAATATTGAATATGAAGATTCAATATGTGCTGAAAAAGTAAGAAGCACTAGAAGCTCTTGACCATGTTATGGAAAATCTTGAGGATCTTTGTGCGCCACCTTGAGCTGGTAGAGGACCGCTTGACGGCATGTGAGCCGAAAATAGATATTTTCAATGCTAGTTCTAGCTCATAAAGGGCTTTGAGCTCTAAGCGCAAACGTATTGATTCGTTCAATATGTGGGAATGCAAATGATCAAGTCCTTATTGTAAGAAATCAAGAGTTAACCAACACAAGAGAGGAAAACGTCCTCAAGTAAAGAAAATGTCAAGGGTGAAATGTTACAATTGTGACAAGAGAGGTCACTATGCTCGCGACTGTCGTGAGCCAAAGAAAATATACACCTCTTGTACATTTGAGAACTTTGCTTATGTGTCAAGTTCTGCATTATAGGCTGAATTCAATCCTTTGTGGAATGTAGATTTAGGAGTGACAGACCATGTAGCAAAGGATAGAGGATCCTTTGTGGAATTCCGACGATACCAACCGGAACTAAGTGGATATATATTGGAAATAACTCCAGAACTGAAGTTAAAGAGATTGGCACCTGCCGATTGAACATGAGTGGTGGACGCACCTTGATGTTCTATATGCTCTGGAGATTCGTCGAAATTTAGTGTCTGTCTTAGTGTTGGTTAAGCTTGGTTTTGGTATGAACTTTCATAATAAAGGTGTAGATTTGTGTTTAGATACAAACTACTATGGTTGTGGTCACTTACTGAATGGTTTTATTGTACTAAATGTTGAATGTGATGATGTCAATATGTTATTCCCTTGTTTCACGTCTTCTACCTTATAAGATAATGATGTGAATATAGTGGCATGCTGGACTTGGTCATATGGGCCAACAACATATGAATAGACTAGCCAAAGAGGGCTTGTTGGGCAATATTGAAAAAGTCGATTTGTCCATAAGTGAGCATTGCCTAGTAGGGAAAATGACAAGGAAACCATTTGGAAAAGGTAAAAGAGCTGAATTTCCTCTGCATTTAATCTATTTGGGCGTTTGTGGTTCAATGAATGTGAGAGGAAGGCAACGGGCTGTTTATTTCATCACTTTTTATAGATGATTATACTCGAGTCGGATATGTCTATTTGATTTCTCATAAATCTGAAGCATAAGTTGTTTCAGAAGGTTTATGAACCTGGCAGAAAATCAATTAGACAAGAAAATAAAGGTATTTAGATCCGATCAAGGTTGAGAATATTTATCTAATAAGTTCAGAAAATTATGTGATGAAAAAGGAATAGAAAGATAGTTGTCTATTCCATGTACTCCTCAACAAAATAGTGTTGTAGAGAGAATAAACAGAACCTTACTAGAATGGTTAGGTCCAAGATGGCGCATGCTAACTTACCTATCACTCTTTGGAGTGATGCGTTGTTAACTGCTGCCAATATACTTAACCGGATGCCTTCCAAATCAATTATTTCCACTTCATATGAGTTATGGACAGTTAGAAAACCGGACTTAAGTTTTCTTAAGCCATGGAGTTGTGCTGCCTATATTCATGAGTCCTCTCACAAGTTTGGGAAATTGGGTCCCAAAGAAAATAAGAGTATTTTCATGAGATACTGCGAACACTCAAAATTGTATGTGTTCATAGGTGAGCAGGAAAGTGGGAGTATAACTGAATTTGAATCACGAGATGTCACATCCTTAGTGGATGAATTTCCTAAGAGGGGCGAAATAAGGGAAAATAACTTCCTATTTGAAACATTGGATCAATATAATGATGTCAGTAGAGTTTGTCCAAGTGGGAGTTATATGAGATGTGATGAATTGAATTCAACTCATTCTCAATTGCAACCACCTGATGTGACGATATCATCATTACCTAATCCAAGTGGGAGCATGATGGAGAATGATGTGCTAAGTGTACAATCTCCCATACGGTGAACAAGTCGCCAAAGTATTCCCCGTCGATGTTTTGACATTGAAAGGGAAACTTTTATGGTTGCTCAACAAGATGAGGATGAGCCAAGAAATATTAATGAGGCTCTGAATTGCCATAATAAGGAAAAATGGATCCATGCAATGAAAGAGGAAATTGAGTCAATGAAATCAAACCAAAGTCCGGGAACTGGTTGATCTTCCAAAAGGACACAAAGCTATTGGGAACAAGTGGATTCTCAAAATAAAGCGAAAGGCTGATGGCTCGATAGAAAGGCATAAGGCTCGCCTTGTGGCGAAGGGGTATAATCAACATGAAGGAATTGATGATGAAAATACATTTTCTCCGTAGTGAGATTTACCTTGATTCACATTATTCGGCAATAGTGACTAGTATGGATCTTGAATTACATCAAATGGATGTAAAGACTGCTTTCCTCAATGGAGAATTAGAGGAAGGAACATATATGGAACAACATGCTGGTTTCATAGTGAAATGCCAAGAAGAAAAGATATGTCGATTTTGGGGGTCGATATATGGCCTTAAGCAGTCGTCAAGACAATGATATATACGTTTTCATAATACCATAATGGCATATGACTTTACAATGATAGATGATGATCATTGTGTATATATCAAAATATCCAATGATCAATTTGTGATCATATCATTATATGTTGATGATATACTAATTGCCGAAAGTAATATGGAGTTTGTCAATACTGTCAAGAGATGGTTGTCTTCTAACTTTGAGATGAAGGATATGGGTGAGGTTGCATATATTCTTGGAGTTAGATTTCGAGACTGTAAACCCATAGACACTCCTATTGCAAAAGGTGAAGGATTGAGCCAAAGACTGTGTCCAAGGACTCCACAAGAGAAGGAACAAATGAAATATATTTCTTATGCTAGTGCTGTTGGGAGCTTGATGTACGCTATGATGTGTACAAGACCTAGCACATGTTTTGCAGTTGAAATGGTGAGTAGATACCAATCCAATCCAGGTCCAGTACAATGGAAAGCCGTTAAGAGAATACTAAGGTATCTAAAGGGGACTGCTGATTATACGTTGAGTTATTAAGGAAAGGATCTACAACTCAACGGCTATTCTAATACTGATTGGGGAGGAGATTTAGATGAAAGAAAATCTACCTCAGGGTTTATTTTCTTACCGAATAATGGCACCATATGTTGGAGTAGTAAGAAAAAAAGTGTATAGCCTTGTCCACGATATAAGTTGAGTTCGTGGCATTATCAGCAACAGTGTAAGAAAGTGTTTGGCTTAAGAGATTTTTTGGATCATTTAGGTGTTATTGGAAGTGCTGCAGATTAATTGTTGGTTAATTGTGATAGCCAAGCAGCAAAAGCGTATACCAAAGATCCAAAATATCATGGCAAGACCAAACCTATAGATACCAAGTATAACTTTTGTCAAGGATATGGTTGCACGAAAAGACGTGAACTTAGAGTACATATTACGCATAGAATGGTAGCAGATCCTATGACAAAGCTAATACCTAGAGATGTGTTTTTGTGACCATATGAAATCTCAAGGATTGCGTAGAAGCTGATGTACTGAATATTGTTATTTCCCTAAGTGTTCACATTTGATGAATTTATGTTTTCATCATTAATGCCTATGAATCTTTGTTTGATCTTTATGCATCTTAATGCTCAATGCATTACTTTAAGTTGAGAAGTATGTCGGACATATATAAGATTAGCCCACTCACACGGGTAATCGCCTTTATTTACTGTGTGATAAATAGAGATGAGACTGTTTTTAAGCTTATTATCTAGGTGATAATCGAGAGCTCAAGCTTAAAATACGTATGTCGCCTTAAGCGAGTGTTAAGATGATGACATAATACTTACTATATCCGAAAGTAAAATACCTCACATATTTTACTTTATCTCGTCTAAGATGCCGATGTGAGTTTCGATGAATTTTGTGAATGAGTAGATACGTAAACTCAAGTTAGACATTGGGTATGTCTGAACTATCATCTGTACAGTATTGAAAGGTGTAGACATACGCTCCATGGGAAATGAGTTAATACCGTAATACGTATTTCATACTACGTATGCATGAGACGACCAATAAGAGTGGCAAAAGTTTGATCTCAACTTTTATATCGTGTGAGACTCTTGAGAAAAGGAGTTCCTCAATTTCTTAGTCCCCTCATGACTCTTACTTATTTTTCAAGATTTCTATTTACTGTTTGCTATCTTAGGATGTTGCCAATGGTCATGAGTGATTCGATTTAATGGGGCATTTCTAGAAAAGCAAGCTGGACTGAAATTGAGAGTTTGAAGGAAAGAGGAAGATCAATTTTGGAGAATCACATTGTAGTTTTGTATTCACCGGTTAACCAATTATGACTGTCTTTGTGATAATCATAATTGTGAATACAATATATATATATCATTGTTTAAAAGAGATCAAGAGATATTTAAATGTGATCGATCGATCTAGGGTACTGCATACTAAATCTACTAAGGATGTGTTGCCCATTATGAGCTGCTATATATTCCTAACAGATGTATGGCAACGAGCTCTCAAAGTATGCTTTGGTCGCACGGATTATTCACCGGTATGAATGTTGAAGAGAGGAAAAGAGAATTCTGACATTCGGCCCACCATGTTAAGTGAGAGTCTATGATGGATTTTTCTATGATGGGGTTGAGTAGGGCCTGTCCGCTCATGTTGGTTTTGGATCACCATGTGCGAGTGGGAGATAATAGATTTTTTCTTTATTGATGGGCCTGAGTTGGCCCATCCGCTCAAGTTAGGCCCAAAAAGGCCCGGCCCACGGGAATAGGGCCCGTGGATGGGGGAAGGTATAAAAGGGAGGAGAGAGAGAGAGAAGATACCCTTTGGCACAATTCCAACGTACGTTCTCTCCCACTCTCCCTCCAAAAAGAAGAAAAACGCTTACGGCGATACCGTCTTCCTTTCAAGGCGAATTGACATCATCGGATCAGAATTTCTTCCTCGATCTTCAGCATTGGTGTTTAATCTGTGGCTAACAAGGTACGCTCGAATCCATGGTGTGCTTTACGATCGGTGATACGTGTTATTCCCGGGCTTCGTCTTCCGCATTGATTTAGGGGTTCAATTTAGTGTCGAATCCGGTTTTCGGGGATCCGTTATTCCCAACAGTAACCATTTATACTAGTAATATCCCTTATAATTAATATTTCTTAATTTAGAACAATAAATCTGTTGTGGTGAGTAATTCATTCATCTTGCTAGAAATTTATACACAACCGATAACTTTTAAGTAACTTTTATATATGCCAAAGTGACTTTTGATAGGACTGTTATTTGTGTGTAAATAACTTTTCACCTGATTTCATAAGCATCCCGATGATCCAATTAAAATCAGCTATTTTAAAGTAATCTGGGCTAAGAATTAGAACGCGTTTATGGGCATGAGATGCGAGAGCCTTGTATCCCCTTACACACATTTACAAAGCTCATGTGATTAGATTATCCATACTTTATATATAGAGACGCATGCTTTTAATTTTGTTTTGACTACCTCAAAAGTGCAGCAACACGATCAAAGTATGGAAAGGATGCACTTCTAAATCCCGGGCCAAAGTACAAAGCAACAATTCACGGATTGAAATGTATAGGGGGTTCTAAGAATCTGACATTATATCTTTGTTCACCAAAAAAGAAAGGACCACACATTTTCTCAGAGAGAGAGAGAGAGAGAGAGAGAGAGAGAGAGAGAGAATCCACACGAAGGAGAGCACACATTTCCTCCACGCAGTCTCTAAGGCTGTGAACTCACTTTCGGTGGAGGTGGGAAGAAGCCCTCAGCATGAAACATAGCATCCAAAAGGCTTGAAGGATAACTGGTGAATTAGGAAGCATCCTTTCCATACTTTGCTATCAAGCACTCACGACATTTTCCAACTTCAATTATACTTAATATCTCTTATAGTAATTAACTCTCACAATTTCTTGCAAAGTAATATCTAAATCTCACAAAAATTCGCTACTCTTACTGCAAGATTTATTGGTTTGAGCACAAGAAGCTCTTCCCGGATCCTCTTCATGGATAAGACCCATTTCTTATATAATGAAGATTTGAAAATCACTCAAACTGCCTCCCTATTGGAAAGCTACTCGAATTAGAAAAAAGATGTTCTATAGGAGGCTCCAATTCAAAACGTATTTTCCACAGTTTTTGTGGCTTGAGATGCAGGAAGCTGTTGATTTTATAGCATGGGATCTTGCTAATTGTCAGGGCAACAAGCAAATTGCTATCTGTATTGCTCCAGTTTATGACTTTTAACATCTACATCTCTTCAACGCAAGAAAACTCGTAAAAGTAAACTCGTGAATAGTCTTATCCAGGTCTCATCCAGACCTAAGTCTTTCTTCTAGAGACGCACTTTGCAAGGTGTATATTAATCAACATCCTGATTAAAAAACTACGATGTGGGTCTTGACTTTATTTCGTGAGCATGTTCGAACTTTTGCTTCCGAGAGTCTTAAACCGAACCCGCAATTTTCATATCACTGTTGCAGCAGCGCGTCCTCAGGCGAGATCCCTTTCCCGGACCGACATCTTGTGACCATCGCGGGGGATTAATCTTTACGAGAATAGAGGGTTGGATGAATCCCAATATAGGGCCGTTCATTTAATTTTTTTTAGGGAAAATAATAGCAAAAATTTTAACATGCGAAATATTTATGGTTAATAACATCAAAAATCTAAATTGATATATTTGCTGCACATTTATCTCAAACTAATTTTCAAGTTGTAAAAAAATATCAAACGGGTACACCCATGCTACATTTGCAGTGAACTAATTTTCACGTAGAAACAAACCAAAAGCAATACACCCATAATAAGTCTACCATCCATTCGTTTCCATATGATATTCCCATCAAATTAATAATGTGAAACACAAGTGGCAAGCAAGTCAGACAATTGGCACGTGATGGTGAAATTTAACATAAATAGATTTCCAGCACGACATCATTTCGGGGAAACCGAATTTTAAAAAAATTGAAAGGAGATTTGAAAATATGTCAAAATCTACTAATTATGTCCTAATAACTCCACGTCTTGAAAACTCTTAAAATCTTTAGTGTCATCAATTTTGCCCCAAGATTTTGATAGATGGGACACTTATGTACTAATTTGAGATTTTTTATGATGTGTAAATTAATTTAAGGTAAATATAGCTTCTGTGTACTGGTATGAAATTTTCAATTACATGGAAATTAATTTGGGATAAATGTGATATAGGTGTATCATTATATGATTTTTGATGTTATTAACTCTAATTCTTTTTAAAAGATCATCCTAATCATGAATAGGAACTCCCCCCGGACAGCATTTTCGACTTGGCAAAAGTCTTGACCCCCAAAAGGCTGAAATTTTCAGACGAATGCTGTCCTATTCGGGCGACGATCGCCCTAATAGGACAGCATTCGACGTAAACATTACCTTAAGTAGCTTGAGAAGATCTCTCTTGTGCCACACCATCTTCCCAATCGAAAACCTCCAACATTTTGGCAACACCATCTCTGATCCATCAAACATTTACATCTGCTCTCTTGTGAATTCATTCCGTGGTCATCATCGTGCAGAGGTAATAGTCCGAACGAGAAATGGCCTCTCACTGGACTTCGGCGACTCGTTCACGCCTCATGTCATTCTTCCACAGCCTCACTTGCCATATTCCATTTGAATCATCATGCAACAACCACATGGCTTCCTCTTCACATGGTGGCGCTAACCCAACACGCTGCCCTGTGGTGAACGATCCCATCTCCATCGTAATATACGTCCCTCTGCCAATCGATGATGGAGCCATACACACGTTGAATGCGCAAGGAACCAGAAGCACAATGCCTACCAGAAGCTCGCAGTCCGCTCTGGTTCTCCCGATAGCAAAGCTGTTCCAGAGACGAGCTGGGGAAGACGGTCTTAAACCAGTATTAGGGGTTGACCCGCCTGCAAGTCAGCGCGGTCGCACTCGCGCTCTCCATCAGCTTCACCACTACATGGAACGGCATGCTGCCGCATGGGATGTGCCCTCGTTTTGCGAGCGCATTGGAGTGTTTAGGAGTGGCGTCCGTCTTGGTCACATTCTTCGGGCTGGTGAGCTCTTTCCTTCCGCCTAGCCTGGTGTGAGCGTGTTGGCTGTGTTGTGGCTTGTCGTGCTTGCCCTTCCTCTTGTGCCTTGTTCCTCGGACGGCCGCTGAGGAAGAGAGCAGCGCGGAACGGCTGGATCAGGGTATTGTTTAGCGTGAACAAGCATGCCTTGTTCAACAGTTCACATGGATATCTGGAGCAGGCGCTCGATCCCAGTAGAGCCTCTCGTCTCGTCCACGTTATAGAGAGCTTGAGAAATGACCGAATGAAGTCATGCGTGCATGCATCTTCATGTCTGTGTTGAATCAAAGATCGCGGTTTATCGTTATTTCCATTTTGACATTTTCTTGAGATGTGTTTACTAAGGAGACTACTTCCCATCGTCAGCAAATTATTATTGCTTAAGTAACATATTTTTGTATGTTCTGTTCTTAGTTTGATCAAGTGGAGAAATCGTAAAATTATAATCTTGAGATTAATTTATGAAATTGATATATTACATGATGTGGCAAATTATAGTTAGGTGTAGTATATGATCCACTTATCTAACAGCCCCATTTCCAGTCTCACAAAATAGTTGGCATGCCGATTTTGCACATTAATCTCGATTTGTATAGTATTATTACTATAAAAGTGTATGTCATACCACTTGATCATCGCTTCAATTTGCTGAGGCCCTTCTGTTATCTTAGAAGGAGCAAAATAACTCGACTTTTTGGCTAAATTTACCCCATATCCTACTTGCACCATACATATACATCTCCCCATGAAGCACGTGGCAAGCTTGTGGTGGTCGCATCTTGCAACCATAGAGGTTGTAACCGTTACAAATGGCTGTCCAACTTCAGCCTTTAGGTCATATGACCAAGGGGCTACAGAGAATCCAGTCGATTTTTTTTAAAACCTTTTTACAGTTAATTTATCTGTTACATAGAAAAAGCACGTGATTATTAATAATAGTTATTTTCATTAGTTGTAATTGCTTTGATTAAGAGAAATATATATTTTACCTATCTGAAGTTAATAAATTCTCAGTTGATAGAAATTTTCAACATAAGAATATCATGTCTGACCATTTTTACTAATAATATCACCATGTAATTGGCACGTTTAGGCTCTTTTCCTAACTAGATCTGAGGTATACTTGTAATTAGAGAATGGGTTACATAAGCGATGCTTTGAAATTGAAGGGATACGACATTTTACTCAAGAGAGTTGTCAGAATGTGGATGTTCATATATCTAGCGATGGTGGTCCTGTTACTTTTCAGTAATTCTAGTTTATCCGACGTTTATCCTAAACTTCCTTATAAGGAAACCTTCAAGCAAATGGCAACATAAAGGTTTCGAGTGCATGTCAAATAAACACCATGTTGACTTTTAAAAACATACAATTTGCGTCACGAGTTTTGCCACTTCATTGCGCATTGCATCCTGCCATCCTCGCTTATTTACCAACTTGCCCAGTTTTCTTCCCAAACTACCCTATCCTACTCAGAAATCATAACCCGGCCTTCTCTCTCCTACTTGCCACCATCGCGAACCTTGAATCTGGTCTAGATTGAGGTTGGACTGGTCGTAGCTATGCGAGACTTACATGACTGCCAAGAGCCCTGTGAGGTCAAGCTCGTGGCTCCTGTGAGGTCAAGGTCGCTCTCATGGCAAGTTGCATGCTACAACGAGAGGATAAAAGGTCCTCAATGCACCAAAGCCAAAGCCATCGCTTGCAAAAATTTCAGGAAACGGAGTAGCTCAGAATTGTTTTGGAAAAGGAAGCTTTGAAGCGCGAGGTACTTAGCCTCTAATATTCCACTGACCTAAGTAAATGATTATCAAATCTATACACGTCCCAAAAACTTGAAGCACATTGTTCAAATCCTTTTGGGGTTTTCACTTATTGATAACGGCTAGCAAAATCTGAATTATTCAAAAGAAAAGTCAACCTAGTAGGCGGTGTTTTAACTTTAAAAATAAGACTTTTAATGTCCATAAGTGACCTCTATTTGACTTCTGCCCGTCCCACTTCACAATTTATAGACCACTGGTTTGAAATAAGAATGTCTACTTGATTGAAAACTACTTGAATCTGTCGTAGTTTTCCTTTTCCTTTTTCTAACACGCAATGGTCAAGTGAAACGGATGGAAAGTAGGCCTCAAATTATGACTCATTGATTTTGCAATATCGCAGATAATAGATCCATTAGGCAATAATTATGGCTTCGTGTAGCAAGAAAAATCTTCTTCATTTTATTAAGATCTCTCTCCTCTATCCACTGAACAATCTCTAGAATCCGCGCCACGTTAAAAACTGTCGTTAAGTTGCCTACGCTAAAGAAGCTATCGATGTCGCAAAAGAAATGCATTACTGGCATCAGAATGGCATTATTTGCAGAGATTTGAAGGCTGCCAACCTATCGATGGATGAGAATGAAGCAAGTTTCTTTTTTCCGAAACTTCTGAGGGGTGCCTTCGTCTATATATGTTTTGCTGATTGGAATATCTACTACAACATGATCTATACGTAGATGACATCAGACATTATGATAGACTTTCTCCATTTATTGTGTAAATTTCATGTGGATACTTTCAACAATTGTCATGATTAGTTTTCTAATTTTCATCTCAATTTCTTGTTTGGCTTGCATATTTAGTTGCATTGTTCTCCGTGCCAATGTGCTTAATCCTAAGATAAGCACGGTGGCTTGCTTTAGTAGTTCGAGAGACACTTCTGATTTCGCGAGATGATACTCTTGTATGAAATGAATTTCAGTGAGCACTTACTTTACTTCAGATACTGTGTGAGGATAGCACCATGGAAAGTGTGCCTTTCGAAGAAAATTAGGAAATAAACTTCTGCCTTTCCGACTGAAAGATTATGGGAGTTACTCACTGGAAAGGTAAAATTCTGACAGAAAAAATTATTTAATGAAACATCCGTCTTTATTTCCTTACTCATGCAGTTTACTGTCTTGCGCCTCAGCTCCCATATGAGTACTCGACTCCGTTACAAGCAGATGTTGGAGTGGTTCAGAAGGTATGTACAAAATTTCTAGTCCTATGGGCTATTTTTCTATTTAGCTGAATATCCAACATCTGGGATAAAAAAAGACATCGATCCTTAAATCTTGAATCATTAAGTTTAGCCCTTACACAAGAAATTTTCATGTCTTACTCTTGTTTATTGTTATTATCTGAATGTAATTCACTAGTGGGCATCATACATATTTATCTCGAATGTTAATAAGAAATGTCATGCTCTGGGAAAGTTGCAACCTTGCTGTCGTATCGATCTTTTTGTTGTAGGAAACTCCAAATGTCCACATTGTGTTTTCTTACTCTTTTCTATTTGTTAAGCATGGTGCTTCTTTTATGAGAGAAAGGTCGTACTTCAATGCAACTTCACATGCAACTTCAGAAATATAATCTTAAATGAGCGACAGAGATATGGCGAAAAAAAAAAAAAATCTAATAGTTGAGACTGACTCGAGAATTGATCACTTTTTGTTCCTTAACCCCAAAAGAAAGGTGAAAGAAGACCCAATGAGAATCATATCATGTCCAGATCAAGTCAAATGGTGCTATCGACTTCGCTTTTAAATGAGTTTGTAGAAATGGGATATCGCAAATCTTCTAGAATAAATGAGATCGTGTTTAATTCGACATTGTTTCAGGGACTCCGGCCTAACATCCCGAAGCACACTCACCCGAAAAGAAAGGAGTGAGGGGTCAAAGGACACAAGTGTGCAACTAGGGTTTGGTTGATAGTGTCTACGTCACGAAATGCCCACGCCGTAGTCTAAGTGAGAGCCACCAATTATAATACATGGAAAACAACTCATCGACATTCCCTTTTTGTCATTATCCGTTTGCTCTCTCATTCTCTCGCCTTTTTGTCTCTAGTCTAACGAGGTTGGGCTCGGAACCCTAATGTCAATGCTTGAGTCCCCAACGACTAGGCCGAGATCTTCAGCGCCCAGGCCCGATTGTGTAGAGGCCAAGCCCAAGTCCATCAAGGTCAAGCTCTTTACCACAATACTCATGCTTGGGTCCTCGACGCCTCAACTTGAGACCCTAGTGCCCTGTGCCAAGCTTCCTTGTGCTTGAGCTCGAGCAAGGTCTCGAGTTTGTCCTTGATGGACCTGGATAGCACAGTCCCCTAGTATGGTCGCCAAGGTCTCGAGCAGGCGTCAATGGACTTATGCTTAGGTGCATGAAAACAAATATTTTATGACTTATTTTTTTAAGTAATCTAAATATCGACAAATGACAAAATATTATTTTTTATAAACAAACGAAGTCTAAATTAGCCTCTTTGTCAATCCAACACATAAGGTGACTATTCTAGGGATAGCATACACTGCTCAACTATGTTGACCTAACCATGTACAATGGTGTCACAACATTGATGAGAGGACCTACACGACATGACGAGAAAATATTGGCTATATCTGGTGCTCCAACGTGACAAATAAGAAGGCACCTCAAATTGTGCCACGTGTCCAACATGGGCCCACGTTGTCAAGCCAATTTCCCCTCACTTTTCTCTCTCCTCTCTCTTCTCTTTCCTAACATACTTTCTCTTCATTGGTGCGAACGAACAGCCAGCCCCTCGACCTCCGCGATGACCACCTCCTTCAATATGTCCGGGAAGATGCATGAGTGCTCGATCTACCACAAGAGCTTCCTCACCGGCCAAGCTTTCGGTGGACACAAGAGGTGCCACTACAAGGCCCCCACTCCTACCTCCTTAGCCGCCGCTACCGCAGTCGCCTCGATTGCCAGTAGGGTGATCGTCTCGGAGGGCGTGGGGTCAACTGACACGCAGAGCCAGGGGCATTGCGAGTTCGATCTGAACATCCCCGGCACTCCCAAAGTTCTGCCCCTAGTTCGCAGTCTTCGGCAACGTGGACGACAAGGTGGAGAACCCGCATCCCTCCAAGAAGCTCCCCTTTCTTAGCGTCGGTGAAGACAAAAGTGGCCTAAAATGGGTCGGATTGGAAATGCACATAAATGCACAAAAAAAAAAAAAAAAAAAAGGGCAATCGGAGGGAGAGAGAGTCAGGCGAGAGAGCGTGCAGAAGAGAGAAGAGAGAGGAGAGAGAAAAGTGAGGGGAAATTAGCTTGACAACGTGGGCCCACGTTGGACATGTGATGCAATTTAAGGTACTTTCTTATTTGTCACGTTAGAGTACCATAAGTAGCCAATATATTCTCATACGCAAAGGAGGAGGAAAACATTGAGTGACAAAGGGTCAAAGGACACACATGTTTGACTAGGACTAGGGTTTGGTTGACCCTAGCATTTATGCGTCCAGAATGCCAACATCGGTCATTGAGCACCATTTAAGTCCAAAGTCACCAGTTATAATAGTGAAAATGACATGAATGATTTAGAAAGTTGATTTAATAAGTAATGTGATCTATAAAATTTTAATTTATTTAATATGATCCTTAAATTTTAGCTTAGCTTAATGTATAATATGGTCTTGAATTTTTAATTTATTTACAATGATATTTGGTCTTTTGGTAAATATTCAATATAAGTTATATTGCATATGTACAAAAAGTTCAATAGGACTACATATCCATTGAATATATACCGAAAATCCATAGATCACATTTAACAAATTAAAAGTTCAAATATTATATTGTATATGTATCAAAACTCAATATACTATATTAAATAAATTAAGAATTTAGAAACTACATTAAATATTATGATAAAATTTAGAGATTATATTAAATAATTAAAAATTTATGAATCATATTAATTATATCATTATTCTGTTATAATATATCGAAAACAACTTCTCCTTTTTTTGTCCTTGTCTGTCCTCCATCTCTCTCTCTCTCTCTCTCTCTCTCCCTTCTGTCTCAATCGATAGCAAACAAATGTCCAAGTCCTCGTCAGCCTCTTCTCCCATCCACTGCTCCCTCCCAAGTCCATTGCGGCCGCCAACTTTAATGCAAGGATTTTCGCTCAGTCCCATTAAAGAAAGCGTGACAAGATTATTAATGGAGGAAGAGCAGGCGTGATTTATAATGTTGAAAAATTAATTTTGAATTGCTATAAAATATTGAAAAAGACGAAGGAGAAAAAGCCACTAAAAAATTATAATTATACTCACGGACCTAGAAAATTCTAAATTATGCTCATTATATTATGTTCACCCTCAATTTTTTCTTATGATATCGAATACCTCAAATTTGTGCACAAATTTACTCTCCTCAATTTTTATTTTTTTTTATAGCTAGAACGATGCCATTTTTTATTTTATTTAAGCCATGCGAACACCAAATCAAAACTGTTTTCTTTCCAACGATTCTCATTAGTAGAACATAAAGTAAATATGTCATACTGTTAAAAATTTGGGATTTTTATCGTCACAGGAAAAAATTAGAATAAATGTATTACATTGAATATAATTTGGGGATTTTGGAGGGTTTTCTTAAACAAAAATTATAAGAAAGACATGATGTAAAACGATAGTCTTAATGATATCGCGTGTCCTTTATGATGTATGATAAGATTTTCATTCATTTGGTAGCTAGCTTTTAAGACTTATAATCGAACGGTTTGTTTTTAACTTTTGCAATTAATGATATCGAGCCGCATGTTGTGTATGGGTAAGTTGTGTTAAAATATTTGGTAAACATAATTTTAAATAACGACGCCTATGCATACATATGATTTTTGCACCGAATATTTCAATACCTTATTATTTTGCACACATAATATATATATATATATATTAAAACTGTGCAATTGCTATCGAATTTTTCGGGAGAGTGGGAGTCCGGTAATTTCCATCCTGTACGAAGGGCATTTGGGAAACCCTGGCCATGCAGACAAGACAATGGAACACGAAAGTGAATTTCGATTTCCAACGGAATCCCGGGGCGCTCTGCTCTGCTCTGCTCTGCTCTGCTTCCTCTTTCGACCTTCGCTGTCTATTTTGGAACGGAGAACAGAACAGGAAAGCGAATTTCGATTCTCAACGGAATCCCAGAGCGCCCTGCTCTGTTTCCTCTTACGAGCTGCCTATTTCGGAACGTTTCCTGTTTCCTCCCTCCTCTCGCCATTTATATATATCCTCTGCTTCGGCGGCCTCTCTCACAACTCCATCTTCAAAGTGCAACCGCGTTTTCTCCACTCCACGCGCGCCTCTCACACACCTTCAAAGCTTGTTCTGTTTTTCTCTGTTTCTTGCCTTTCCTAATCGATTCTACACTGATCCATGGAATCACTGCGAAGATCCTGCGGCTCCTCGTCTTCTTCTTCTTCGTCCTCTCGCCGACCCGCCCACTTGCCCATCCTCGGTGAAGGAACGACCGCCTTCGAAACCCCCTACCTCAAGCTCGGCCTCAATGGTCCCGGCTTATTACCGGGTGATTCCGAGAGCCACAGGAGCGACGGTTTGAGAATGCTGAGAGAACCCAGCATTGGGTTCGAGAAGGGGAGCGAGGAGGAAGCTCCTGCCGAGGGTTCCGGCCGCGCGTCGGATGACCCGCCGTCGCGGCTGATCGGGCGGTTCCTACACCAGCAGCGGGCCTCCGGCGACGTGTTGCTGGACGTGGAACTGGAGATGGAGGAGCTGCGCTGCGGCGACGGCCGGAGGGACTTGCCTCCGGTGGCCGATTCGCCGCCGGCGCCACGGCCGCAGAGGCAGAGCCAGGACGGCTCGAGAGTGTCCTGCCAGCCGCCCACCTCGGCAGTGCCACAGAGGCGGCACGGAGGTTTGCCGAGCCGTGGGGGAGATGGAAACTCTGTAGGCAACAGAGAAGAGGAGGTCATGAAAAGCACGTCGAGCGCGACTTCCCAGCGGAAATCATGCCTGCTCTGTACAAAAACCCGGTCGCGGCTGATGGACCCGCCGGAGGAGCCCCAACGGAGATCGGGTCACATTCCGCGGTCTGGAATGTTGGGGAGGGCAGGGGATGAGGACGAGGACGACATCTTCTTGGAAGAAGACCTGCCAGAGGAGTTCAAGAAAACCCAGCTCGGTGCCATGGCTCTGTTACAGTTGGTGAGTTTGGTCTTGATCGTTGGTGCTTTAGTTTATACTCTTGCGATTCCTGCATTGAAGCATAAGGATTTGTGGAAGCTCAAACTGTGGAAGTGGGAGGTCATGGTCCTGGTCTTGATTTGTGGGAGGTTGGTCTCTGGGTGGATGATTCGATTAGTTGTGTTCTTCATCGAGAGGAACTTTCTGCTGCGAAAACGGCTTCTTTATTTCGTCTACGGCCTTCGAAAGGCAGTGCAGAACTGCCTGTGGTTGGGATTGGTCTTGATTGCTTGGCATGCTCTATTCCACAAGAAGGTCGAGAGGGAGACGAACAGTGACAGGTTGAGGTACGTCACCAAGGTGCTGGTGTGCTTTTTGGTGGGGACTCTACTGTGGTTGATCAAGACACTGATCATCAAGGTGCTGGCATGGTCGTTCCATGTGAGCACCTACTTGGAACGGATCCAGAAGTCTCTGTTCGATCAGTACGTGATCGAGACGTTGTCGGGTCCCCCTATGATTGAAATTTGGAGGAGACAGGAAGAGGAGGAGGAGATTGCATGTGATCTCCAGACTTTACAGAAAGCAGGCGTGACTGTGCCGCCAGATCCAAGGGCGGCGGCTTTTCCAACTGAAAGTGGGATGGTAGTTGGGAGCGGAGGAGGGCTTCAGAGAAGTCCCCGAGAGAAGAACACCAAGCTCTCTCCAGGGCTGTCGGGAAACAGCGAGGGAGGGATCACAATGGAGCACTTGCAAAAGATGAATCCCAAAAATGTGTCTGCCTGGAATATGAAAAGATTGATTAATATCGTGCGGCATGGATTTCACTCGATGTTGGATGAGCAGATACAGGATTCTACTCAAGAGGATGAGCCGGCAACAATGATCAGGAGTGAAAACGAAGCCAAAGCTGCAGCTGGGAAGATCTTTCGAAATGTGGCTAAGCCTAATTCGAAGTAAGATCATAGTTCTTCACCTCCTGTTTTGAGCTTTTGACATAATCCTTGAATGAGGCAATTGCTTCCCTGATTGGATCTCTTTCCAATTAACTGGCGCACTATGTGCAGTCGATATTATCTGGTTTTAGGATGGAAAGTGTCCGAGTCAGTTATTTAATTTATTGATGTTGCTAGGTTTATCTACTTGGAAGATCTGAAGCGGTTCATGAAGGACCATGAAGCCTTGAATACGATGAGTCTCTTCGAAGGAGTTGATGAATGCAAGAAGATAATCAGCAAGTCGTGCCTGGAGAACTGGCTGGTGAGTGGAATTCTGTTAAATTAGGTCCTTAGACATGCTTGTTCATACTTTTTGGTCTTCAATGCTAATCGAATTAACCAAATCGTTTTAGGTCAATGCTTTCAGGGGGAGGAGAGCACTTGCCTTGACCTTAAATGACACCAGGACTGCAGTCGACAAGCTGCATCACGTGATCAACGTCATAGTCGGTATCATCATATTGATCATCTGGCTTCTCATCCTGGGAATAGCAACAGGCAAGTTCCTGTTCTTTCTCTGTTCGCTGCTCGTCCTTGTCGCATTTATTTTCAGGAACACCTGCAAGACCATATTTGAGGCGATCGTCTTCTTGTTCGTGATGCATCCGTATGATGTGGGCGACAGGTGCGCGATCGATGGAGTCCAGGTAAATACTGGTGTCACGTGTCGACTGTATATTCACTGCTCTATTTTCTTTGGCTTGTACATGGTCTCTTCTGTCATTCATCGCCCATTCATATGCTGTATCCTTTTAGATGGTTGTGGGAAGAGATAAACATCCTGGCGACCGTGTTTCTGAGGTATGACAATCTAAAGATTATATATCCAAACAGCACTCTTGCAACAAAGGCCGTCGGCAACTACAACTATTATCGGAGCCCTGACATGGGAGACGCGGTCGAGTTCTGTGTGCACATATCTACTCCTGCAGAGAAATTGCTGCCATGAAGAGAAGATTGCTGTGCAAGTGAAAACATTTAATTTTTCTCGAATTTTGTTTAGTTTTCTGAGTCTGTTGAAGCATCTTTCCGGAGGCATTGGTGCTTCTTACAAGTATCTGGATCTTCTGGTTTTGTTTTAGTCTGTAACTTTCCTGCCTGCCTGCCTGCCCGAGTAGTGTGGGAACCACTTCGTATATTATAATGATTAAAGCATGATTGACTCATAAGTTAATAATAGTAAGAGATTCTTACCTTCATGTTGTTAAAATCGATTTTCAATTCCTAAGATCATGTCTTTTTACGATTTCTAACTTAATGACTATATAATTGGATCTCGTATTAAAATTAATTGTTGGTAGAAGTGTAATAAAATCACTTGCCAAGGTCATAAAATTGGTGTAAGATTTATGGCCAAAAATTTGAAGTTTGAGATTTACATTTTGCTTTTCAATCTAGAAGCCAAAAAAGAAAAAGAAAAAAAGTGAAAGGAAGATGTTTTTTTTCTTAACAAACGAAAGGAAGATGTGAAACGCATAATATTTAGCCTAACCCCCAACACATCCCAATTTTAAAGCAAATGTGACATTGAAAATGGCACAAAAGACAATTGAAAGTCATTTAAAGTTTCAAAATGTTCGAATATCATGACTTCGACTTGGATGATGGAAAAATGAAATGATTTCACCTCACTATAAATCATGAGAGATCAATTGAAAAGAAATATTTTATGGGTTATTTATAACTCATCGCTATTTTCTTTCATGGACAAGTGCTTTATTTTTTGGCCAATTTTTTTTTTTTAAAGTTCAACTAGAGCAATATTTAGAGATATTGATGAGAAATAATTACTTTTAAGGCTATATTTCTTTACGAGATTTCAAGATCCGATTACATGGATCTCCCAAAATATCACACGAAAGAACGATTTTTGCTTACCTTATCGCGGGATTAGTGCACTCGAATCCCTTTGCTGAAGCAGGAATACGCAAACACCACGTGTCGCAAAAGTAGAGAGAGATAGAAACGGCAGGGTAATGACTTCCGGGAGACTTTGGAGCAAATGGAGGTGGAAGGCTGCAGTTAAGGGCAATTTCCTAGCAGCTCATCCGCATTTTGCTATTCACAATTTTCTTAAAGGGTCCATTATGACAAGGGAACTTCCCGGAAATATACATCTTGACCCCTCGAAACACGCCTGCAGGACTAATTAAAGACTTAACTTGGAAAGAAGCAATCCTAGTCATAGTTTTTTTTTTGTTTTTTTTAATGTTTTACCAGTTCATGATTTTTGTGGTAGGCTTGACCCCTCGAAACACGCCTGCAGGACTAATTAAAGACTTAACTTGGAAAGAAGCAATCCTAGTCATAGTTTTTTTTTGTTTTTTTTAATGTTTTACCAGTTCATGATTTTTGTGGTAGGCGAGCCTCTGTGATGAATGTGGATGGCAGGAGAATCAAAGGGACTCCTCCAAAGAGCCACGAAGAGCTAAGACATCGGCTCTCTCTCTCTCTCTCTCTCTCTCTCTCTCTCTCTCTCTCTCTCTCTCTTGATTTGAAAATATTATATATGATATATACCATGACCTGTACCTTTTATGGGATTTTATGTCTCATTTTTTTTTTTGGTATAGGCTAATCGAATATGAGAAGATGACTTCAAAAAATAACAATGACTATTCTTTCTTGCTATTGCATTCCTTCCATTGAATTGAATTCCAAAATCAAGTGAATTCATCTGTCAAACACCTCGATTGTAATGTACTTCATGAATTCATTCTCTCAAAATAACTGTTAAATAACATAACAGTGATAATTTGAATTAAAATGCAAGAATATCATAAAAGGAAGTTTGGGGAAAAACGTATAGTTGTATGGCAAAGTTGAGGGAGCAAAAATGAAATTAAACCCTAAATAGACATAGTGTGAGGAAAAGTGTGAGGAAGCTCTCAGAATGAAACATAGTGTCGGAAAGGCCTTAAGAACATAAATTTCCCCCACGATTTTTTAAAAGAAAATGAAACTCTAAATAGACAAATGAGAACCGAGAAGAAAAAGACTCAATGCCCCAGCATAAAACGATGCCCAAAGACCGGCTTACCTGCAGCAGCAGCAGCTCCAGCAGCTCCAGGCCGTATAAATGATCTAACATACCAAACCCCTTGATCGCTGAAAATGCATTTAAAGCCCTTTGCCACAGCCTTTGGGCATACACCAGGTCTCAGCCTACAGTGACAAAAATTGAATTAGCTTGCAATCAACATGTCTTGAATACTGATCAAAACTTTCCAGTTATATACTATCGTCCTCAGGTTAGGGCTCTGGGGAAATGCATTAAACGTTTCCTCCCTGAAGCAATTGAAAAATCAATTTCACACTCTCTGCATACAAATGTCATGAAAAAAAGAAAAGAAAAGAAAGCAGAGCAAAGATTAGGACGGCTGAATACTGATTGGAACAAACGTCAGTGCTATTAGCACACGGCTTCACTTTCTTCTAACTACCTACGAATCTTTCATGCATGCTCTTTCACGTTGTTATGTTCCAACCTAAGCAAAGCTAACAACTGTGAGAATCCGCACATGAAAACAGGCACCGTAAGCCTCAACCGCAAAGAAACTAACTGTAATAAGCGATCAAACAGATGAGAGACCACCACCACTACCAATCAACCAAGCGAAAAAGCATGCAGACAGAATTACGATGACTTCATGATATCATTTCACGCATTGAAAGCAACAAATCAATTTGCCATCCCCAAGAACTCATACTTCCCCAAACTGTTTTCGCAAGTCCATCGAATACAAGGATCCGTCAACAAGCAAGACAAAGATTCGATTCACGAGGAAACGAGCGAACAGAGACGAGCAAACAATAAAATATGCGAAAGAGACGGACTTGCGTATGAGTTTCGCTCAGTTCCAGTGTCCCTGGAGTTTCTCTGCGGAGAAGATAAAACCTTCCTTTATATAGCGCAGGTTGACATTTTTGACCTCACGCTGGGCTTTTTATATGGGTCGTGGTTCCCAAGCACAGGCCCAAACAATCCAGGCCACGATTTGTGTCGGCCCAAGATGTGAAGAAGGACGTTCTCTTCTTGGCATATCGACGTGTGTTTAGGTCTCCTTCCTTAGTGAGTCTTTAATAGATGAGGATACGTCAAAACAATGTACCTTTCAATATATAAGTGATGGGCACCGATTTAAAAGTTTTGGCCCCACCAAATATGAATAGTTCGGGCTTAAGAAGGGAATTGCTTGTCCAAGCATGCCCCTTTTAGCCTTTAATTTGTGTAAGTCTAGTTGAGCATAGTAAGTTGCCGGACCTATGATCACCTCTAAAAGAGATTAATAACTTATCAAGTGCGTGCTGTTTAATACATACTTTTCATTGTGGTCAAATTATATTTTCCATGGAAAAAGAATGTAAATTCCAACAACTCGTGAGCAGTGATACCTTTGAATTAGGATAAATATCCTCTTACCTATCTAGAGTTAGTGAATTCTCATTCGTTCGACATAAAAATAGCATGCACGACCATTTATACCAGTAATTTCCCCATCTAATTAATAACTTTCAATTCAAAATTGCAACAATTTTTTTTGTGGTGAGTGAATTATTCATCTTGCCATTAATTTCATACATTAAGTAACTTAATATATATAATATGTTTTGAAGTGACTTTCGATACAAATGATTATTTATGTGAATGACTTTTTACCTGATACATTAAGCATTTTAATGATATAATAAAAATCAGCTATTCGGAATTAACCGGGCTAAGAATTTGAATCCGTTTATGGGCACAAGATGCATGAGCCTAGAATCACCCTGCAAGCATTCACAAAGCTCATGTGGTCAGATCATCCATGTTCTATACCCAAAGTCATGCACATTTCTAAATTTGTTCTGACTATCACAAAAGTGTAGCACATACAGTAGTTAGGATACATAAGCAAAGTCTAGAAAAGCTAAACTTTTGAGAATCTCATAAACTTATATCCCAACCAAAGCGTAGGGTAGCATTTTACAAATTAAAACGGACAATATTGTTTAAAGAATCATTGGTCATAGCATCAATTGAGACCATTTATCTGATTCTATGCATATTGGTTTGTGACAAGATTAGCTTAGACCCTGCCTATTCAAGAGGCATCTGAAGTAATTTAGTTGCTGTAATGCCATTTTATTTAAATTAATGTAGTGGATATAGCATCTCTACTGCTCCACGATCGCTTTACAAACTATACGTAAGTGAATATATACAAATCAATATAGAAGATTATCATACACAATATCATTATTAATATTCTAATGTGTCATAAAGAAGGAATGCACAGCTTCTACTACACCTAGGCTACATTACGTATTAGCATTGAGTGGTCTATCTAGACATTTTACATCTGTAACCAGTACCCAGCACCCTAACTCCGCTAATCATGCCAAAGAGAGAAAGTTAAAGACGAGACAAAACTAAGCGAGATTTTTACCGTCAAATTCAAAGAGATGGGGGCTACAGTGATTATTGAGAAGTATTTGCACATTCATGATACCTCATCTGAAAAGGAGAAGATATGGCATGAACCACAAAGTGAGGTTTGCGGAGTAGGGGAAAACACAGTCAAAGGGGCAATCAGGAATTACATGCCCTTCAAAGCGACGGAATCTCTCCCTCTCTCCCACTCCTAGCCCCAAGCCCGTCCTTGATGTCCTTGATGTGGAATCTCTCTCTCTCTCTCTCTCTCAAAAACTGATTTCCAACAATACATACGTTTTCTTCGCCGAGAAAGAAAGGAGAGAGGACTATACATTATCCCCAGAGAGAATATAGATTTCCTCCACGCAGTCTCTGACCTAATGAACCCTCTAGCGTTCAAAAGGCAATGAGGATAACTGGTGAACTAGGAAATATGCCTGGATCAATTTTTTTTTTTTTTTTAACGGGCGCAAACCCAATACATTTTCAGACGGTTTTCGTGGCTTGAGAGGCAGGGAGCTCTTGACTTTATAGCAAAGGCACAAGCAAATTGCTATTTGATTTCTTCCAACTCATGGCTTTTAACATATGCATCTCTTCAACCCAAGAAAACTCGCCAATATCATCCAAACCAAAGTCTTTCCTCCAGACTCGTAATTTGCAAAGTGTATATTAATCAACATTTCGATGAAAACTACGATGTGGGTCTTAACTGTTTTTTTTCATGAACACGCTCAACTTTGCTCACACGTGTCTCAAACTATTTCGGCAACTTCAATTATCACCATTGCTGTGACGAGTCCACACAAGATCCCACCACTAGACAGACAAACAGTTCTTCAAGAAGGTGTGGGCACCAACCATCCCAGGCTCTAATCTTAGAAGAATAGAGGGTTGGATGAGTCGGAATCCCAATGTATGGCCTCGATTTTTTTTTTTGGGAGAAAATTTATCTCAAACTAACTTCTATGATACAAAAAATCTCAAATAGATAGACCCATGCTATATTTGCTGCAAATTGATTTCCGCAACGTAAAAAATCCCAATTCGATGTACTTGTGATAAATCTACGATCTGTTAATTCCCATCCAATTTTCCTGTTAAATCGTTGACTTGCAAGACACGTGATAAGCAACTCAGATGATTGCCATGTGATGTAGAAATTCAACGTAAATGGGTCTCCTGAATGACGTCATTTTGAGGAAACCTAATGTGTGTATATATATATTATATGAATTGAGATTAGAGAATATGCCAAAATCTACTAGTTTTGTCCTAAGAACTCCCTCATGTTTCAAAAATTTACTGATGTTTCTCAATTTTTCCCTAAGATTTTAATAGATTTGTCATGGGAACACTGACTTGGAGAATGGCACGTGTATATCAATATGGGCTATTTTATAATGCGAAAATTAATTTGGAAAAAATGTGATAGGGGTGATAATTTATGATTTTCTATGGTGTTAACTTTAATATTTTTTTTATGGGATCTTAGGTTTATAGCACTTTTTCCCTCCATAAATTGGAATTTTCCTGGCAGAAGTCCTTAAAAGAAATGCCAAAAACCATGCGAAAGTCTCAATGGCTAAAGTATTTGAGGACCTTCCCAAGTCCCGAAAGCGATGGTGTTGACGGCATAAAGCAAATTAACAGGAGGAAAGCGATGTTTTCGTAAACGTCGCTGTTCAAGTCCGAAAACGAAAACGTCGCTGCTTTTGTTTTTTGGTGAAGTCCGAAAACGAAAACGTCTCTTTTCCAACAACTTAACTTAAGTTTTGGTAGACAGCGACGTTCAATTAAATTTTACATCACTTTCCTCTTGTTCCCAATCGAAAGCACGTTAAGTTAAGTTCGTGTCTGCTTTATTTTTTTATCGTCGTCGCGATGTGCGACGACGTAATTTGATTTTTTTATTTTTAAAATAAATTTTTATTCCAAAAAACTAAACTAAAATTTTTAACTTACCGTCGCACATCGCTTTCATTTTTAAAATTTTATTATTCATTTTCCCCGAAAGCTTAACGCGGAATCTCTCCAAAATGCGATTTATCCTGTAATACCGAAACACCAGGAAACAAGTTTCTGAGGGTGACGACCAGCGGAAAAAGGAAAAAAAGTACCGAAACCACTAGGAAACAAGTTTCTGAGGGTGACAACCAGCGGAAAAAGGAAAAAAAAATATCTTCGGGATACCCTAAAGCTTTACGAATCTTCCTATAAATTCGAAACGCTTCGCGACTTTCTTGGCCATCTAAACATTTTTCTTCCCCCTTTCTCTCTCTCATTATTATTGGGGCCATCATTGTGCAGAGGTACTTGTCCGAACAAGAAATGGCCGCTCACCCTCCTTCCCAAATTTTATCGCCTGCATCATCACCCAACAACCAGAGCACGAGCCCCACCACAGCTTCCGCTGAGCCCCATGGCGCTAGCAAAGTGGTGGGCATTTCCGACTCCGTCGTATTAGACATCACCAATGGAGCCACACGCACTTTGAATGCGCACGGAACCAGAAGCACGACTATCAGAAGCTCTCAGGATGGAACATTCGACTCATCCCGGCATGCCCCGCATCACCTGATAGTGGAACTGTTCGAGAGACAGGAGCTGGGGAAGGTGTTCCTGGAGTTCGCCGTTTCCATGACCACGGGGCTCCTCATAAGCCAGCACCAGGGGTTGAGCCACCTGCAAGCCAGCGTGATTGTGCTTGCGCTCTGTGTCGGGTTCGTCACCTTGTGGAACGGCATGCTGCTGGATGGGATCTTCCCTCGGGTTGAAAAGGCGTTGAAGTATATCGGAGTAGGGATCATCTTGGTCGCCTTGTTCGGGTTGGTGAGCTCCTTTTTTCCGCCCAGCCTCGTGTGGGCGTGTTGGTTTTGTTGTGGCTTGTCAGGCCTTCCTTTTCTCCTGCCTCTTGTTCTTCCACCGGCGGTTAAGGAGGTTAAGGAAGAGAGCAGCGCAGTACCACAGGTTCATGGTGTTGTTTAGCATGAACATGCATGCCGTTCTCCAGCAGATGATGGTATCGTCACCACGGAAGTGACAAACCCCGGTGGACCCAATAAAATATTGGGTTCACACGTGCTAACTCAACATATTACGGATACGTGTCCCTCGTGGGTCACTGTTAGATCTCTCTCCCTTTCTCTCTCCCCTCTCGCCTCTCGCAGACACGCGCTGTTTCTCTTTCTTCTTTGCCATTTCTTCCTTTTTTTTTCTTTTTTCTTTGTTAATCTTCCTTTCCCTTTGGCCTGTGGCAATTGATTTCGTCGGATTCGGCAAAGGCTTGACCCTCTTGGTCAGGGTCTGGCGTGGGCTGGCAGCTAAGTTGGGAGGTGACGACTTTGGAGCCGCAAGGAACATCGAGGATGCAGGAGACAAGGGAAGGCTCAGGTTCACGAACGACGGGGCACTTGGGCTTGTTCTTGAACTTGGGGTGGCGGATGACCTGTGGAGGGACGGTCGTTTCTGTCAGATTCAGCTAGGGCTCCACCCTCGTTCGAATGAGTGGATTCATAATTTGCTGAGTTGGCATGTACCCAATATTTCCTCAGACTAGGCATTTTACCGAATATTAAATTGATAAAATTAATTACCAAAAATGTGCCTGCTGTAAAATCGCAAAAACTCACAGCTTTTTGTTTTTGTTTTTGTTTTTATTTTTGGGAGGATAACTTTTAAGGAAAAAAAAAAAAAAACTTTTGTGGTTGTACGATTTTATCCCCATTGGGGCCGCTAAAAAAGGAAAATGTCACAAATGATCCTAAACTTTCATCTAATGTTCAATTTCATTTCCGAGCTTTCGATTTGCTCAATTTGGTTCATTGAACTTTCATCTAATATTCCATCTAGTTAATAACTATTTGAAAATTGACCAATTTTCCTTTTTTTAATACCAAACTATTTTTTTATAAATAAAAAAAATATCAAACTGGGTTTTTTTTTATTGAAAAAATATCACATTTATGCAAAGTAATAAAGGTTAATATTTCTTTCCTTTCCCCATATTAAAAACAAATGGAAAAAGGGACGGTAATAATAAACAAAGGTGAATCTTGCATTTTGATTTCTTTTTTGTATATGCAAATTACTTGAATAATGTTGAAAAGCCCATCAATCGATTTTTCTCTTGAATAATATAATCCTAAGTCTGATTAAGTCTTCATTCTTTCATTCATTCTGGAACTTGTCAAAGTGGCAGACTTCTGATGTAAGATAAACTTTGACACAGAAGTCTGGCATTCTTTAGAATATAACTTAGATAAGTTTTGTCAGCTTCAAAACATTATAGGAGTTTTCTCCAACATTTTCTTCTCGCCAGCCTCGTGTGGGTGGGTTGGCTGTGTTGTGGCTTATTGTGCCTGCCTTTCCTCCTACGCCTTGTTCTTCGACGGTGTAGGAAAGCGAGCAGCACGGAATGGCTACATCTAGGTACCGTTTAGTATGAACAACAATAGTTCACTTCGATTTCTGGAGCAAGCACTCGATCCTAGTTGATGTTAAACAACAACAGTTCACTTGGTGGTCGGCAGTTGGCGGCCAGTGGCGGCAAGCGGTGGTCGCGAGGCAGTCATGCGGTGGTCATGCATTGATCGTGCGACAGTCGTGTGGCAATCGTGCGGTGGAACGTCATAAGAACAGGCGGAACAGCTGAATGAAGCTGTTGTTTAGCATGGACACGCATGCGGGATTCAACTGTTGACATAGTAGAGGCTCTTGTCTCATCAAAGTTGTAGAGAGCTTGAGAAATGACCGAATGAAGTCATGCCTGCATGCATCTTTATGTCCGTGTTGAAGCAAAGATCTCAGTTTATCGTAATTTCCATTGTGACATTTTCTTAAGTTGTGTTTACTAAGGAGACTACTTCCTGTCGTCAACAAATCGGTATTGCTTAAGTAATATATTTTTGTATGTTCTGTTGTTAATTTGATCAAGTGGAGAAATTGTAAATTTTATAATATTGAGATTGCTTTGTGAAATTGATATATTAAATGATATGGTAAATTATAATTATGTGCTGTACACGGTCCACTAATTTAACGGCCAATTTGTGGTCTCTCAAAATAGTTAGAATGCCAATTTTGTACAACAATCTCAATATATATAGTATTATTACTTAAAAAGGGTATGTCATGACCACTTTGATCATCACTTTAGTTTGCTTGTAAGGTGATGTTGTGAAATCACATAATTGAGGACCGTTGTTATCTTAGAATGAGTAAAACGCCTCAATTTTTTATTTTTTTCAAAATTTTCCCAAAACCTTCTTACATCATATATATATTTCCCATGAAGCAAAAAAAGGGCTCGTGGTGGTCGCAATCTTGCAACCACAGAGGTTAAGACTACTGCGAATGGCTGCAAACCCTCAGATGACCTCAAATCTATGGTCATCTCAGGTTGGCGACATCACGGATGGAGAGAGAGAGAGAGAGGCCTTGGGGTGGAGTGAATGATGGCGTTGCAAAGTGACCATGGGGCTACGGAGAAGCAACTCATTTTTTTCCTTTATCTCCAGTTACACGGAAAAAGCATGTGATTATCAATAACTTGTTATTTTCGTGCATAGTAATAACTTTGATTAAGATAAGTATATTTTATTTATTTATAATTAGTAAATTATCAATTATTGGCAATTTTCTAAGTAAGAATAGCATGTCTGACCATTTCTATTGATAATATAGCCATGTAATTACTAAATTTCAATTTAGAACTGTAACAAATCTTTTTGTGGTGAGTAACTTATTCATCTCGTTTGTAATTACATATAGAATGGGTAACTTCAGGTAGCTTATATGTGTGTATATATAATATCCATATAATCGATTATTTGTATGTAAATAACTTTTCACCGGATTTAGTAAGCATTCAAATGAACCAACCAAAATTGGCTATTTCAAATAAACTGGACTAAGAATTTAAATCTGTTAATGGTCACGAGATGTGAGAGCCTAGTATTTCAAATTAACAAACCTAACGTGGTTCGATCATTCATCACCTATACGGGTGCGTTTAGGAAAACTTTTAGAGAAAGTCTTTGGGAAAATGCAAAAGCCTTTGAGTTAAAGGTGTTTTTCTAAAATGCAAACTATGTTTGGTAAATTATAGTTTGAAAGCTC
The DNA here is from genome assembly GCA_017140615.1 of Eucalyptus cladocalyx. Taxonomy (NCBI): domain Eukaryota; kingdom Viridiplantae; phylum Streptophyta; class Magnoliopsida; order Myrtales; family Myrtaceae; genus Eucalyptus; species Eucalyptus cladocalyx. Next base: position 51,305,375 of record CM029522.1, on the reverse strand, counting down.
TTTGTGAAGTATTTCGAGTAAAATGGTGTTTGGGGGAATTATATTTGCAAAGCCTTTTGTTATTCATAAAAAAAAAAAAAAAGTTGGCCAGCCAAAACAAGTAGTTGCTGGCAAGGAGCAAGTGGTCCAGCGAAGGGCGGGGAGTTTGATGCAGGCCGTCCAATAGAGGTAGGCGGTCCGGCGAGGGTTGCGCAACCCTTCGGTGAGCAGTACCCAAATCACGCAGCCTCAGCGGAGGTTGCGATGCATCGGGCGATCCTCCAACGAGGGTCGTGGGTCGCTCGACCCTCCGTTGGGCGGCACCTTTGGCCACCTCCGCGACAAGGTCGTGGGTCACCGGAGGTCGCGGTGAGGTGGAGGAGGTCATGCGCCGCAACCTAGGCGACCTCCGTGACCTAGATCTGGATCGCGGCAAGGTTGTGGGTCGCCGAAGGTCGCGGCGACACAAGCAACCTTTGTGACCGCTGTGACCCAGATCTAGGTTGCGGCGAGGTGGAGGAGGTTGTGCGCCACGACCCAAGCGACCTCCGCGAACCAGATCTAGGTCGCGGCGAGGTCTTGGGTCACTGGAGGTTGTGGCGAGGTCTTGGGTCACCGGAGGTTGCGGCGAGGTGGTGGAGGTCGCGCGCCGCAACCCAAGTGACCTTTGCCACCTCCGCGACCCAGGCACATGACCTCCGCAACTGGTCGACGACGGTCGCTAGGGTGCCGCAACCACGCCAGCCTCTCTTGCCCGTCGACCCATCTCGCCGGCCTCTTTGACGAAGAAGAAGATGAATAGTGCCCGGGCCATTCTGAAATGCTGAAAGCCCAAGGCAACCCCCACTTGCCTTGGGCTTTCAGCTTTTTGAAGGCTGGCATTTGGGGAATGGAAGCCCAAATATAAATGCCAAACACACTTGCTTTTCCCAAGGACCTTTAGAGGTCTAAAGGGCTTTGTAAAGTGGTTCTCAAACGGACCCTACCTAGAGGTACACATGTTTTGGCCACCTCAAAAGTGTAGCACAGACACTAATTAATATGTGCGCAAGCAAAGCCTGTAAAGGATATACTTTAAAATATCTTTGGAACTTATTTCCCGGTCAAAGTACATGGTCGCAGTTTACATATCGAAACGAATGGCAGCATCCGAAGAATATTTGGGCATGGTAAGAACCATGACCGTTTGGCTGACTCTGTGCATATTGGTTCATGGCAAGAGCGGCTTGGACACCCTCCCCATTTAGGAGGCATCTGAAGTAATATAGTCACGGTAGTGTTGTTTTGTTTACATTTCTAGTGGATATGGTGTCTCTCCTACTCTGCAGCAGTTCCGCAAAATAGAAACAAGGGAACAAATACAGATCTATGTAAAAGATTACGACTACACTATAATTATGAATTTTCTAATCTGCATAAAGAAGGAATACGCAGCTTTTAGTACATGTGGGCTCATTGCATCGGTTCAATTTTTTATTAGTGTCAAGCAGTCCATCTATAACATTGCATTATACATCTGTAACTAGTAATAAGCTCTCTTGGCCACACGAAGAAGAAGAACCTAATACAAGAAAAAAGTACCTAATCGTCTCTACCACGAGTTTTCAGAAGGATAAGCCACAATACAGCCAACCCGCCCGCACAAGGCCGGCGGGAAGAAAAGAGCTCACCAGCCCGAAGTAGGCGACCAAGATGGTCCCCACTCCGATATACTCCAACGTGCTTGCAACCCCAGGGTGGATATCATGCGGATATCGTGTGGATATCGTGCAGCAGTATGCCATTCCACAAGGTGACGAACCCGATGGAAAGCACGAGCACAATCGGGTTGGCTTGCAGGTGGGTCAACCCTGGTGCTGGCTTATGAGGAGCCCCATGATCATGGAAAGGGCAAACTCCAGCACCACCTTCCCCAGCTCCTGTCCTTGGAACATTTTCGCTATCTGGTGAACTGGGCCACACTGGGATGAATCGAAAGTTCTATTCTAAGAGCTTCCGACAGCCATTGTGCTTCCGGTTCCATGCGCATTCGACGTGTGTATGCCTCCATTCTCAATGTCTATGGTGGAGTTGGAATCGTCCACCGCTGGGCAGCATGTTGGGCTAGCACCACTGTGCGAAGCGGAAGCCATGGTATGGTTTGGGTTCTAGTCGTTGCATGATGATGCAAGCCATAGAATATGGGAAGCGAGATTGAGGAAGAACGACTTGAGGCTCGAACGAGGGTCCAAAGTCCAGTGGGAGGCCATTTCTCGTTCGGACAAGTGCCCTACATGATGATAGCCACGGAAGCACAATGACCATCGGAAGCTCTCAGACCAGAACTTTCGATTCGTCCCAGTCTAGCCCAGTTCACCAGATAGTGAAAGTGTTCCAAGTACAGGAGCTGGGTAAGGTGGTGCTGGAGTTTGCCGTTTCCATGATCATGGGACTCCTCATAAGCCAGCACTAGGGGTTGACCCACCTACAAGCCAGCGCGATTGTGCTCGCGCTTTCCATCGGGTTCTTCACCTTGTGGAACGGCATGCTGCTACACGATATCCACCTTGGGTTGCAAGCATGTTGGAGTATATTGGAGTGGGGACCATCTTGGTCGCCTACTTCCGGCTGGTGAGCTCTTTTCTTCCCAGCGGCCTCGTGTGGGCGGGTTGTCTATATTGTGGCTTATCGTGCCTACCTTTCCTCCTATGCCTTGTTCTTCGACGGCGTAGGAAAGCGAGCAGCACGGAACGTGCAGGTATCGTTTAGCATGAACAACAACAGTTCACTTGGATTTCTGGAGCAGGCACTCGATCTTAGTTGATGTAGAACAACATGCAAATGCCTTTATAGAAACATTGGAACGCCATAAGAGCAAGCGGTCCCACAAATCAAAGAAGATTGCGTGATCTTCGAGATTACAAATGGGGTACAATATTTGATTTACGCGTTTTCCTTGACTTCCGAGATGTCATGTATTTTAAACACGTTTGCAAATTTTCTAGTTATGTTTTGATAACTTTTCCATTTACCAATATCATTTTCTTAATTTTGTTATTCGATTTTAGTTATTTAGTTATTTCTAGATGGCGACCTCTCTATAAATAGGCGCTTAAGATATTGTAATTTACACTTCATTATTCAAAATAAACACTATCTTTTGAAATCCTTTTCAAGCATAACATCCTCTCCGTCACTAGTAGAGCCTTTGTCTCCTACACGTCTAGTCAATTTAAGAATCCGGTCGTCGAAAGGTGTGTGTTTGTGTGTCCGGTTCAGGTTTGAGGTCTATGTGGCTTTGTGGTCAGTTCTAGTACTACTGTCCTATAAGCATTCCCCTTCTTGCTACGCGTTTTTTAAGGTAAGTATCTCACTGCGTCAACAAATGCGTATTCTCTAAATAAATCATTTCTAATGTTCTGTTCCTAGTTTGATCAAGTGGGGAAATACTAAAAATATAATGTTAAGACTGATTTATGAATTAAGTTATTAAGTGATATGGTAGATTCTAATTAAGTTTTGAATATGGTCCACTAATTTAGGGCCTGCATGTTTTTATTCTTTGTTTCTGTTTCTGAACACTTTTTTTGTTTTTTTGTTCCTGGGAACAAAAAAGGAACAGAAACGCGTTTGGTTGCGTTTATGTTCCCTTTTTGCTTTTTTGTTCCTGGAACAAAATTGAAACAAAAAAAAGAAACAGAAAAAACTTACTTCTTGTTCCAGAAATGATTTTTAAGAAACACTTCTTCTTCTCTCTCTTCTCTCTCTTCTTCTACTTCTTGCGTTTCTGTTCCTTTTTCTTCTTCTTCTTTTTTTTGGCCGGTCGCCGGCCTCAGCCATGGCAGGCGATCGGCCGTTGAGGGCCGGCGATGCCGTCGAGGGTCAGCGACCTCGCCGGAGCATTGCCGGCCCCCGGCGAGGCCAAGCATCACCGGCCCCCGACAAGGCTCGGCCTTGCCCGCGCCGGCAACGCCGAGCCTCGCCTTGGCCGGGCGAGCTCGGGCTCACCCAAATCCGACGAGCCCGAGCTCGCCCAGCCAAGGCAAGGCCGAGCCTCGCCGGGGGCCGCAAGCCTCGCCGTGGCCGGGCGAGGCGACCGGCCGAAAGAAGAAAAATAAAAAAGAAAGGAAAAATAAAATAAAAATATTAAAAAATTAAAAGAAACAAAAAAAGAATAAAATTTACCAAATGTGTTTCTATTCATTTTTTATTCCCGGAACAAACATTACCAAACGCGTTTTTTTGTTCAAAAATTGTTCCCCGGAACAGAAACATTTTTTTTTATTTCTGTTCCCTAGAAAAAAAAAAAGAACAAGAACGTTACCATGCAGCCCCATGCGTGTTAGGTTGGCTCACTTACACTTTTATTGGCTCACTTACACTTTTAGCATAGTTAACACACCAATCTTTATATAAATAGTATTATTGCTAAATCGATCAAAATAGCTCCCATGCGTGTTAGGTTGCTTGTAAGGTATTATTATGAAATCATATAATTGAGGATTTTCGGTATTTGTCACCCGTTATTTCATAATGAGAAAAATCTTTGTATTTTTTCATAGCACATGAGAATCTTGCGGTAGTTGGCTGACTGAGAGAGAGAGAGAGAGAGAGAGAGAGAGAGAGAGGTGCTTATGAATAACCAATTATTTTCGTGAGTCATAATAACTTCGAATCAGGAGAAATACCTTTGTTCACATATTTATCGTTAGTAAGTGGACCGTGTACAGCACAGTCATGGTAGTGCTGTTTTGTTTACATTTCTAGTGGATATGGCGTCTCTTCTACTCTGCAGTAGTTCTGCAAAATAGAAACAAGGGAATAAATACAAATCTATGTAAAAGATTACGACTACACTATAATTATCGATTTTCTAATCTGCATAAAGAAGGAATACGCAGCTTTTAGTACATGTGGGCTCATTGCATCGGTTCAATTTTTTATTAGTGTCAAGCAGTCCGTCTATAACATTGCATTTTACATCTGTAACTAGTACTAAGCTCTCTTGGCCACACGAAGAAGAAGAACCTAATACAAGAAAAAAAGTACCTAATCGTCTCTACCATGAGTTTTCAGGAGGATTTGCACATACGTGACTCATCAATGGAAAAGGAGAAAATGAGGCATGAACTGACAAATAGAAGTTTGGGGAGTTGGGGAAACACAATCAAAAGCCATGAGGAGTTCCCTACCCTAGACAGCCATTTCACAAGCCAAAAGTTGTTTTTATGAGCCATCTCCGTTTCGATCACTTATAAGACTGATTTCCAACAATATACATTACGTTCACCTGAAAAGAAAGGACCATGCGCCACTCATTGCCTGAGCACGAAACATGGTATTGAAAAGGCTTTAAGCGTATATGGTAAAACCCCCAGCTACTTTGTATGTCTTCAAAATCCATACAACCCCGATACTCATACAGAACTGTTGGGTGATATCCAACTTGGCCCTTTTTTGTGAAATAAAATTTCATATAATAGAGAAACTGCACTACAGATTTTAAGACAAATGATAATAGGTAACAGGCCAGGACCCCGAAAAAAGAGATTACCATCGAGACCGGTCATGTGCAAAGGAATGTAGATATAACTTCATCGTCACTTAAAGGTTCCCTTGCAATTTTGTTTATTTAAAAAAAGAAACTCTAAATGGACAAAGGACAAGAAACGAGAAGAAAAAGACTCAATGCCCAAAGACTGGCTTCCCTGCAGCAGCAGTGGCTCTAGGCTATATCGTTTGCTCTTCATCACCAATCACAAGTTTTTGTTTGGAAGCATCGCTTATTCCTTCGAGGGGCTCTGCAATGTAGACTTGATACCATGGCACATCTAAACGATCTAGATACCAAAAACCTTGATTGCTGAAAATGCATTTGAAGCCCTTTGCGACATCTAACCGACATACACTAGGTCCCAGCCCCCAGTAACACACACCTTGATTGCTGAAAATGCATTTCGGTGCGTAATAGAATGGGATCGCTCCGTTGCTCCAAATTTATGGCTGAGCGCTCAGATTTATTCATCTTTTTGGGTTTTGATCGTTGTTTCGCGTGAAGGTGAGGATTCAATTGGGTCAGGGATCGGCTGTTCAGGTGACAATGAACATATGCTTAAGGAAGAGGGCATTGCAGCTTTTTACAAGGTATCTGGCTCTACTGGTTTTGTTTGAGTGTATATAATTTTCCTTCCTGACTGCTCCTGCCTAGCGTAGGAATCACTTCGTATATTATTATGATTTAAGCATGATTGGTTCATAAGTTAATAATAGTGAGAGATTCTTACCTTCATATTGTTAATATCGATTCTAATTCCTAAGACCATGTCATTTTACGATTTCAAACTTAATCATTATACAAATGGATCTCGTACTAAAATCGGTTGTTGGCTAATAAAATCACTTGCCAAGGTCATAAAATCGGTGTAAGATTCATGGTGAAATTATTAAAGTTTGAGAGTTACTTTCTGCTTTTCAATCGAAAAGGAATAAATAAAAAAGTGTGAAAGGAAGATGTAAAGCGCATAATATTTGGCCTAACCCTCCCATCAACCACATCCTGGTTTTAAAGCAAGAGTGATATTGAAAATTACATAAGACAATTGATAGCCATTAAAAGTTTCAAAATGTTTGAATATCACGACTTGACTTGGACGATAGAAAAATGAAATAACTAATTTCACCTACATGGATCATTTTTTTTTCTCTTTTGTAATATTTGCTGAGTTGTCCACATCTCATCGTCATTTTCTTTCATGGATAAGCGCTTTATTTTTTTTCAGGATTTCTTTTTTGTAAGTTCAACTAGAACAATATTCAGAGAAATTGATGAGAAATAATTACTTTTAAGGCTATATGTCTTTACGAGATTTCAAGATTTGATGACAAAGATCTACCATCAATATCACACGAAAGAATGATTTTTGCTTACCTTATCGCGGGATTAGTGCACTCGAATCCCTTTGCCAGAGCAGGAACATGTAAACGCCACGTGTGGAAAAGTGGAGAGATAGAAAAGGCAGGGTAATGACTTCCGGGAGACTCTGGAGCAAATGGAGGTGGAAGGCTTCAGTTCTGGGCAATTTCCTTGCAGCTCGTCTGCTTTGTTCTCCTCACAATTTTCTTAAAAGGTCCATTATGAGAAGGAAACTTCTTGGAAATATGCACCCTTAAAGTCCAGAGACATGATTATTATGCTAGATTAATGTAACGCCTTTTGATACTTTTCCATTTTAATTTCAAAAATATTTTGCAGTCAGTATTGATTAATTTTAACCTATACTAAATAACATTCAATAAACCAAAGTGATAGATTGTAAGAATTTATTTACTACAACATTATTAAGGTCTATTCTTTAAAAAGTTTACAAAAATGCTACTAAAAATGCATGCCCTAAACATGATTTCTAAATGACATGACACCTAATTTTTCTTTTTTCTTTTTAAAAATATTAATTATATGCAATCTTAATTTAAATTTAATATGCATGATTTTTAATCTAATGACGTGAGGTACAATTCAAATAACATAACTTGAACCGTCACAAGATATGTGCAATCTGATTTACGTGATCCTAAATATGCATGTGCTACATGATATGGAATAAGATGACATGGTAATTCTATATGTATTTTTTTTATGATTTTACTTTTTTTTTATAACTTTTCTATTAGAATCATATTTAGTATATTATCATCTAAACTGGGGAATAACTAAATCTATCTTAACCACGAAATTTCCTATGTTCATATATTATGCTTTAAAAAAAAGGTTCTAACATGGAATGCAATCTAACCTATTATGTAATGCAATTTTTATAAGAATATTTATAAGAAAATTTACTAAAATTTAACACGAGAAATGTAATTAGCCACATAAAAGATAATTCACCCCAACTCAAGACGAAAAATTGCAATAATCAAAAATCTAATCCAACGTCTCTGGGCTCAGTTTTTCTTATCATTGTGATCCTCGATACAACAATCTTCTTAATAAGATAACGTCTAACAAAATCACAAATCACAATTAGAAATAAATAATTGTAAACTAAATAACAAAATATCAAAAGGACCAAATTAAATTAGGTTAAAAGGATTACCTAGCTCGGAAAAGTTATCTCCAAGAATGGGACCGGCAAGAAATGATGTAAGGACGAGGACGAGTTCACAGATCCATGGTCAACTCGACACAACTCAGCAATAGCAGCAGGCAACAAACAATATCGATCGTTGCGGGAACTCGGCAATTCCAATTCGATCCTACAAGGCCAGAAATTCCATGCACGCATGCAAGGGTAAAGAGGATTGTCGGTGCTTGCTGAGTAGTGTCACCGGGTCAGTGGAGCGTTGGGCGTACTCCTCAAAATAAATCGCTAAGATCGCTTGTAAGGTGGCCGAGGATGATGACGAGATTCCCTGATGATGTGATGAAGTGCTGCGAGTATTTTTTATGGCGTGGCATGTGGGACTCCTTTTTGTGATGACTCCTCGAAAATTTGGACTAGATGTAATGGATTATGCTCTCTCCTTGAACGAAACCTCGCCAGCGCTTCGCCGACTTCTCCCTTTTGTTATGCGAACAGGATTCTCTCTCTCTCTCTCTCTCTCTCTCTCTCTGCAATCTGGTCTTTGACAAAACCGTCGTGCCTTTCTCCGCTCCCTCCCGGTATATCTCTCTCTCCAAGATTTTCCGAGATAATTGCATATATTCATTCAACCGCCGACGATCATCTTCCGAAAAAGAAAATGGCTCCGAAATCTAAAATCTTTTGTGAAGATTTTCTAGGATAATTTACCAATTGCTAACAATCATCATCTAAAATGAGGGATATGCTCAACAAGAAAAATACTCCATTATTCAAAATCGAAAATCTTTCAAATTCTCCCACCACAGCCAGATGTTTTATTTTATAAATTATTTCTTAACCTCTCTTTTTTTTTTCTTTTTTTCTTTATATTTTTTTAGAACAACTTTTTTTTAAAGATAAGTTAAATATTATTGTTACTTGAATGTAAATGTTATGAAATGCTTTATATAATGAACAAGTAAATAAAATAGTTAAAATTTATGTGTCAACAGTATTGGGAAAATCGGCGTTATGGTGAGAGAAGATGCGGATATGTATGAAAACAGCTTATGGTGGGGGTATAAGGTTTTGGTGAGGGATGAGTTAGGGTTTTTAAGGGATACAGAAACCATTGCTACCCTTTACCCAAGGGTAGAGAGAAACTACCATCCGGTAGAGAAGGGAGAGGCTGATGTGCATATTTGTTCGCGACAGGAGCAGCTTGGACCCCCTGCCCATTCAGGGGGCACTTGAAGTAATGTAGACTTGGTAATGCCGTTTTATTTACAGTTCCAGTGGATATGGCATCTCTCCTACTCCATAGTCCCTCTGCAAAATAGAAACAAATGAATCAATATGGATCTATGTAAAAAATCATGACTTCACTATACTTATCGATTTTCTAATCTGCATAAAGGACTACACAGCTTTTAGTACACCTGGGCTCATTGAGTTGGCTCAATTTTGTATTAGCATCGAGCAGCCTGTCTATAATAACATTGCATTTTACATCTGTAACTAGTACTAGGCACTCAAGCTCTCTAGGCCATGCCAAGAGGAGAAAGCTAAGACAAGAAAAAAACTAAAGTCCCGGGGCTACTGAGTTTTCAGGAGGGTTTGCTCATACGTGATACATCAATGGAAGAGGAGAAGATAAGGCATGAACTGGCAAATTGAGGTTTGGGGAGTCAGGGAAACACAATCAAAGGCCATGAGGAGTTCCTTAACCTAGAAAGCCATTTCACAATGCCAAAAGTTATTTTTTATGTTATATCTCTTTTTCGATCACTTAAAACACTGATATCGAACGGTTTGTTTTTAACCTTTGCAATTAATGATATCGAACCGTATGTTATGTATGGGTAAGTTGTGTTAAAATATTTGATAAACATAATTCTAGATGACATATCATTTTTGCACCGAATATTTAAATACCTTATTATTTTGTTTCCCTTTCGAAACTATCCTCCCATATTTCTTTCTCTTCTTCGATACCGCGTTTTGAACATCAAAACTTTGCAATTGCTACCGAATTTTTCGGGAGAGTGGCAGTTCGGTAATTTCTATCCTGTACGAAGGGCATTTGGGAAACCCTGGCCATGCAGACACTGGAACACGAAAGTGAATTTCGATTTCCAAACGGAATCCCGGGGCGCTCTGCTCTGCTTCCTCTTTCGACCTTCGCTGCCTATTTTGGAACGGAGAACAGAACAGGAAAGCGAATTTCGATTCTCAACGGAATCCCAGAGCGCCCTGCTCTGTTTCCTCTTACGAGCTGCCTATTTCGGAACGTTTTCTGTTTCCTCCCTCCTCTCGCCATTTATATATCCTCTGCGTTTTCTCCTCTCGCCTCTCACACACCTTCAAAGCTTTTTCTCTGTTTACACTGATCCATGGAATTACTGCGAAGATCGGGTCACATTCCGCGGTCTGGAATGTTGGGGAGGGCAGGGGATGAGGACGAGGACGACATCTTCTTGGAAGAAGACCTGCCAGAGGAGTTCAAGAAAACCCAGTTCGGTGCCATGGCTCTGTTACAGTTGGTGAGTTTGGTCTTGATCGTTGGTGCTTTAGTTTATACTCTTGCGATTCCTACATTGAAGCATAAGGATTTGTGGAAGCTCAAACTGTGGAAGTGGGAGGTCATGGTCCTGGTCTTGATTTGTGGGAGGTTGGTCTCTGGGTGGATGATTCGATTAGTTGTGTTCTTCATCGAGAGGAACTTTCTGCTGCGAAAACGGGTTCTTTATTTCGTCTACGGCCTTCGAAAGGCAGTGCAGAACTGCCTGTGGTTGGGATTGGTCTTGATTGCTTGGCATGCTCTATTCCACAAGAAGGTCGAGAGGGAGACGAACAGTGACAGGTTGAGGTACGTCACCAAGGTGCTGGTGTGCTTTTTGGTGGGGACTCTACTGTGGTTGATCAAGACACTGATCATCAAGGTGCTGGCATGGTCGTTCCATGTGAGCACCTACTTTGAACGGATCCAGAAGTCTCTGTTCGATCAGTACGTGATCGAGACGTTGTCGGGTCCCCCAGTGATTGAAATTTGGAGGAGACAGGAAGAGGAGGAGGAGATTGCATGTGATCTCCAGACTTTACAGGAAGCAGGCGTGACTGTGCCGCCAGATCTAAGGGCGGCGGCTTTTCCAACTGAAAGTGGGATGGTAGTTGGGAGCGGAGGAGGGCTTCAGAGAAGTCCCCGAGAGAAGAACACCAAGCTCTCTCCAGGGCTGTCGGGAAACAGCGAGGGAGGGATCACAATGGAGCACTTGCAAAAGATGAATCCCAAAAATGTGTCTGCCTGGAATATGAAAAGATTGATTAATATCGTGCGGCATGGATTTCACTCGACGTTGGATGAGCAGATACAGGATTCTACTCAAGAGGATGAGCCGGCAACAATGATCAGGAGTGAAAACGAAGCCAAAGCTGCAGCTAGGAAGATCTTTCGAAATGTGGCTAAGCCTAATTCGAAGTAAGATCATAGTTCTTCACCTCCTGTTTTGAGCTTTTGACATAATCCTTGAATGAGGCAATTGCTTCCCTGATTGGATCTCTTTCCAATTAACTGGCGCACTATGTGCAGTCGATATCTTCTGGTTTTATGATGGAAAGTGTCCGAGTCAGTTATTTAATTTATTGATGTTGCTAGGTTTATCTACTTGGAAGATCTGAAGCGGTTCATGAAGGACCATGAAGCCTTGAATACGATGAGTCTCTTTGAAGGAGTTGATGAATGCAAGAAGATAATCAGCAAGTCGTGCCTGGAGAACTGGCTGGTGAGTGGAATTCTGTTAAATTAGGTCCTTAGACATGCTTGTTCATACTTTTTGGTCTTCAATGCTAATCGAATTAACCAAATCGTTTTAGGTCAATGCTTTCAGGGGAGGAGAGCACTTGCCTTGACCTTAAATAACACCAGGACTGCAGTCGACAAGCTGCATCACGTGGTCAACGTCATAGTCGGTATCATCATATTGATCATCTGGCTTCTCATCCTGGGAATAGCAACAGGCAAGTTCCTGTTCTTTCTCTGTTCGCTGCTCGTCCTTGTCGCATTTATTTTCAGGAACACCTGCAAGACCATATTTGAGGTGATCGTCTTCTTGTTCGTGATGCGTCCGTATGATGTGGGCGACAGGTGCGAGATCGATGGAGTCCAGGTAAATACTGGTATCACGTGTCGACTGTATATTCACTGCTCTATTTGCTTTGGCTTGTACATGGTCTCTTCTGTTATTCATCGCCCATTCATATGCTGTATCCTTTTAGATGGTTGTGGAAGAGATAAACATCCTGACGACCGTGTTTCTGAGGTATGACAATCTAAAGATTATATATCCAAACAGCACTCTTGCAACGAAGGCCATTGGCATCCAATACCGCCTACTACCGCTTGACATCAACGTCCGCGCAATGCCTGCCTCGAGCTCCACGCGGGTTCCTCCAGCATGGGAAAACGCTGGCTGAGTTGCTCAGCTGGTTCGACAAAGAGCTGCATTCACCGATGGAAGATAGGCAGTTGGCATTCCACGTTAGCGTTTAGGCTCTTTTCCTAATTTGATATGAGGTATACTTGTAATTAGAGAATGGGTTATATAAATGATGCTTTGAAATTGAAGGGATACGACATTTAACTCAAGAGAGTTGTCAGAATGTAGATGTTCATATATTACTTTTCAGCAATTCTAGTTTATCCGACCTTTATCCTAAACTTCCTTTTAAGGAAACCTTCAAGCAAATGGCAACATAAAGACCCCGGAAAGCCATTTCACATGCCAAAAGTTGTTTTTATTTTCCATCTCTGTTTCAATCGCTTAAAAGATTGATTTCCAACAATATACGTCCGTTCACCCAAAAAAAAAAAAAAAAGGACTACACGCCATTCATTACCTCAACAAGAAATAGAGTATCAAAAAGGTTTTAAGGATAAATGGTCAAACACCCAGTCAATTAGGCCCGTTATCAATAAATGCCAATACCTAATTCAATCATCACTTTAGGGTTCAACAAATATTGGACTATCTATTAACCTAATTATTTAAAATAGAAAACTAATTAATTAATGTAGACCCATATTATAGGAAATTTCCAACAAGTGAGAAATTCTTACTTTCATATAGTTAATATCGATTTCCAATTCCTAAGATCATGTCATTTTACGATTTCAAACTTAATCACTATACAAATGGATCTAGTACTAAAATGGGTTGTTGGCTAATAAAATCACTTGCCAAGGTCATAACATCAGTGTAAGATTCCTGGTGAAATTATTAAAGTTTGAGAGTTACTTTCTGCTTTTCAATCGAAAAGGAATAAATAAAAAAAAGTGTGAAAGGAAGATGTAAAGCACATAATATTTGGCCTAACCCTCCCATCCACCACATCCCGAATTTAAAGCAAAAGTGACATTAAAAATGACATAAGACAATTGATAGCCATTAAAAGTTTCAAAATGTTTGAATATCACGGCTTGACCTGGACGTTGAAAAAATGAAATGACTGATTTCACCTTCGCGTAAATCAACGTGGCTCATTTTTTTTTCTCTTTTGTAATATTTGTTGGGTTATCCACATCTCATCGTCATTTTCTTTCATGCATTAGTGCTTTATTTTTTGTCAGGTTTTTTTTTTTTTTTGTAAGTTCAACTAGAACAATATTCAGAAAAATTGATGAGAAATAATTATTTTTAAGGCTATATTTCTTTACGAGATTTCAAGATTTGATGACATAGATCTATCATCAATAACGATTTTTGCTTACCTTATCGCGGGATTAGTGCACTCGAATCCCTTTCCGGAGCAGGAACATGTAAACGCCACGTGTGGAAAAGTGGAGAGAGATAGAAAAGGCAGGGTAATGACTTCCGAGAGACTCTGGAGCAAATGGAGGTGGAAGCTTCAGTTCTGGGCAATTTCCTTGCAGCTCGTCCGCTTTGTCCTCCTCACAATTTTCTTTAAAAGGTCCATTATGAGAAGGAAACTTCCTGGAGATATGCACCCTGACCCCTCGAAACATGCCTCCAAGGCTAATTAAAGATTCAAATTGGAAATGAGCAGTCCTAGTCATTGTTATTTTCTTTTTTACACTTATATGATTTTTAGGGTAGGTGAGCCACCGCGACGAATGTGGATGTCGGGAGATATCGGCTCTCTCTCTCTCTCTCTCTCCCACTAGTGGCTGAGGTGCATGACCTCATATTTGAAAAGACAAACAAATTCCTAAAGTTTGATATATTAAATTGAACAATCAATGATGACCATATTGAATTACAAGAAATAATTTAATAGTAGCATCATCCTTTTTCTTTTCATTTGACAATATTATTTATACAACTAATCTTAATAATGGCGTGATGAATAGAACCCATCATAATATATATAATATATATCACAACCTATATTTTCAATAGGATCAAATATCATGTCTCATAATTTATTTTTTTTATATGTGGCTAATCTAATATGACAAGATGATTTCAGAAAATAATAAAATTCTATTCTTTCTCGCTATCGTATTGCTTCCATTGCACTGAATTCCAAAATTGAGTGAATTCATAAGGACAATTTCTGTAAAAACACCTTGATTGTAACGTACTTCATGAATCCATACCATCAAAATGACATAACAATGATAGTTTGAATTAAATTGAATTAAACTGTAAGAATGCCAAGAAGAAAAAGACTCAATGCCCCAGCATAGAAGGATGCTCAAAGATTGGCTTATCTGCAGCTGCAGCAGCAGCAGCTCTAGGCTATATCAAAATGATCTAAGATACCAAACCCCTTGATCGCTGAAAATGCATTTGAAGCACTTTGCCACAGCCTCTGGGCATACACCAGGTCCCAGCATACAATGACGAAAAATGACTTAGGGTGCGTTTGTTTGCGTTTCTGTTTAAAAATTGTTCTAGGAAACAGAAATAGAAAAAAGTGTTTCTATTCCGGGGAATAATTTTTGAATAAAAAAACGCATTTGGTAAACTTGTTCCGGGAATAAAAAATAAATAAAAACACGTTTGGTAAATTTGTATAATTTTTTTATTTCTTTTTTATTTCTTTTTTTCCTTTTTTTTTTTTTTTCTTTTTCCTTTTTTTTTTTTTTTTTTCTTCTTTTGGCCGATCGCCGGCCTCGGGCCGGCGCGGCCGGCCGCGAGGGCGGCGGCCTCGCCCGGCCCCTGCGAGGCTCGCCGGCCCCGGCGAGGCCGAGCTCGCCCGGTGGTCGGCGAGGCTCGGCCTCGCCGGCCACCGTCAGGCGACGCCGACTCGCCCAGATTCAGCGAGGCCGAGCCTCGGCGGCCGCTGAGCAAGCTCGGCCTCGCCGGGGGACGGCGAGGCTCGGCGTGGCTAGGCGAGGCCGCCGGCCCTTGTCGGCCGGTCGCCGGTCATGGCCGAGGCCGGCGACCGGCGAAAGAAAAAAAAGAAGAAGAAAATAAAAAAGTGTTTCTAAGTTTTGTTTTAAAATAAGAAACACAAATTTGTTGTTTCTTATTTTGTTTCTTTTTTTTGTTTTCGGGAACAAAAGAACAAAAAAGGAACATAAACGCACACAAACGCGTTTCTATTCCTTTTTGTTCCCGAAACAAAAAAACAGAAAAAGTGTACAAAAACAAAAAAAGAAAAAGAAATACAAACAAACATACCCTTAGGGTGCGAATGGTAACGTTTAAATTTTTTTTTTGTTCCAGGGAACATAAACAAAAAAAAGTGTTTTGTTCGGGAAAATTTTTGAACAAAAGAACGAGTTTGGTAACGTTTGGTCCGGGAATAAAAAATGAACAGAAACACGTTTGGTAAATTTTATTCTTTTTTTGTTTCTTTTAATTTTTTAAACATTTTTTTTTATTTTTTTTATTTTTTCATTTTTCCGGCCGGTCACCCGCCTCCGGCGACCGACCGACGGGGCCCGAGCCTCACCCGGCCACGGCGAGGCTCGCGTGGTTGGGCGGCTCGGCCGCCTTGGCCGGGCGGTCGGGCTCAAGGCGAGGCTTGGCGTCGCCGGCGTGGGCGAGCTCGGCCTCGCCGGGCCGGCGACGCCTAGGCGAGGCCGAGCCTCGACGGCCGGTCGCCGGCCATGGCCGAGGCCGGCGACCGGTGAAAGAAAAAAGAAGGAAAAAAAAGAAGAAGAAAAGAAAAAGAGAAGAAGAAGAGAGGGAGAAATGTTTCTTCAAGAAACGTTTCGGAGCAAGAAAACAACAAATTGTTATTTCTTTTTTCTGTTCTTATTTCGTTCCGAAAAAAAAAAAAAAAAAAAGAAATGTAAACGCAACTAAACGCGTTTCTGTTTTTTTGTTCCGAACACTTTCCGTACAGAAGTGTTCCGGAAACGTTTCTTAGAAACGTTTCCATGCACGCCCTTAGCTTTCAAAAAACATGTCTTGAATACTGATCAAAACTTGCCAGTTATGTACTATCGTCATCGGGTTAAGGCTTTGGGAAAATGCATTAAACGTTTCCTCCCCGAAGCAATTGAATAATTAATGCCGTACCCTCTGCATACAAATGCTATGAAAAAAAAGAAAAAAAGAAAGCAGAGCAATGATTAGGACGGCTGAATACCGATTGGAACAAACATCAGTGCTATTAGAACACGCCTTCACTTCCTAATTACCTACGAATCTTTCGTGCATGCTCTTTCACGTTGTAGCAAAGCTAAAACCTGGAGAATCCGCACAAGAAAACAAGCACAGTAAGCCTCGACCGCAAAGAAACTGACCGTAATTCAAGCGATCAAACAGATGAGAGACCACCACCACCAATCAACAAAGTGAAAAAGCATGCAGCCAGAACTACGATGACTTTGTGATATTATTTCAGGCATTGAAAGCAACATATCAATTTGCCACACCAAGAACTCATATTTTCCCAAACTGTTTATGCAAGTACACCGAATACAGTGATCCGTCAACAAGCATGGACAAGGATTCGATTCACGAGGAAACGAGCGAAAAGGGACGAATAAACTATAAAAGATACAAAAGGGACGGACCTGCGAGACTTTCGCTCCGTTCCAAGTGTCCCTGGAGTTTCTCTGCGCAGAAGATAAAACTTTCCCTTATATAGCGCAAATTGACATTTTTAACCTCGTCGCTGGGCTTTATATGGCCCGTGGTTCCCTACCACTTATGCCCAAATAATCCACAGGCCACAATTTGTGTCGGCCCGAGATGTGAAGAAGGATGTTCTCTTCTTGGAATATCGACGTGTTTAGGTCTCCTTCCTAAGTTTCGACTTTCGAGCACTCATAATGCTCTATACATTTGCCGAAAAAAGAGAGATGCAAAGACAGAGAGAGAATAAGTGATCTCATAATAAAGGAGTAAGTCTTTAATAGATGAGGACACGTCAAAACATTGTACTTTTCAATATATAAGTGATTGGCACCGATTTAAAAGTTTTTGCGTAGCCGAACATGGATAGTTCGGGCTTAAGGAAGGAATTGCTTATCCAAGCATGCCCATTTCAGCCTTTAAGTTGTGTAAGTCTAGTCAAGCATAGTAGACTATCAAACCCATAATTACCTCTAAAAGAGATTAAGTACTTATCAAGTGCGTACTATTTAATACATATTTTTCATTGTGGTCAAATTATTTTTTCCATGGAAAAAAGCATGTAAATTCCAACAACTTGTTAGCAGTGATACCTTTGAATTAGAATAAATATTCTCTGACCTATCTAGAGTTAGTGAATTCTCATTTGTTTGGCATAAAAATAGCATGCATGACCATTTATGCTAGTAATATCCCCATCTAATTAATAACTTTCAATTCATAATCGCAACAATTTTTTTGTGGTGAGTAAATTATTTGTCTTGCTATTAATTTCATACATTAATTAACTTAGTATATATAATATATTTTGGAGTGACTTTCGAAACAAATGATTATTTATATGTAAATGACTTTTTACTCGATACAGTAAGCATTTTCATGATATAACAAAAATCAGCTATTTACAATAAACCGGGCTAAGAATTTTGAACCAAGCTCACGTACCGCTCTAATGGGCGAACAGCCAACCTTTGGAAAGAGCAAGGGCTGACTCCTCAATTCTCAATTTCTAGAAAGACCAGTCAGGCACTTAAGCTATTATAAAATGCCCTTTTTGTTTTCAAGGAATGGGGAATATATGGTTTGACTTGACTGACTCAGATAGCTAGGGAAAGAAAGGGAAGCTGCATGAGGGTCTTGCTGTTGTGCTATGGGAAAGACACCGGACTTGCCTGTCACTATAGCGTGGCCCACTTCAATACCCTGCAAGCATTCACAAAGCTCATGTGGTCGGATCATCCATGTTCTATACCAAAGTCATGCACACTTCTAAATTTGTTCTCACTATCACAAAAGTGTAGTATAGACAGTGGTTAGTATACATAATATGCAAAGTCTAGAAAAGCTAAACTTTCGAGTATCTCAAGAACTTATTTCCCGACCAAAGCATAGGGTAACATTTTACAAATTAAAACAAATTGTTTTTTAAAGAATCATTGGTCATAGCATCAATTGAGACCATTTAGCTGATTCCGTGCATATTGGTTTGTGACAAGATCAACTTGGACCCCCGGCCATTCAAGAGGCACCTGAAGTGATTTAGTCACAATAATGCCATTTATTTAAATTTATGTGGTGGACATAGCATCTATGCTGCTCCACGATCGCTCTACAAGTTATACGTAAGTGAATATATACAAATAAATATAGAAGATTATCATTACACTATCATTATCAATATTGTTATGTGTCATAAAGAAGGAATGCACAGCTTCTACTACACCTAAGATGCATTATGTATCAGCATTGAGCGGTCTATCTAGACGTTTTACATATGTCACGAGTAACGAGCACCCTAGCTCCGCAAATCACGCTAGAGAGAAATCTAAAGACGAGACAAAACTAAGCGAGCTTCTTACCATCAAATTCAAAGATGCGGGGTGTTGGGAATGACTGATCCCCGAAAACCGGGATTCGACACTAAATCGAACCCCTAAATCAAGCGGAAGCGAAGCCCAAGACCCGGGAAACACGTATCACCGATCGTAAAGCACACCACGATTCGAGCGTACCTTGTTAGCCACAGATTAAACACCAATCGTCAATGGAGGAAGAGAATCCGGTCGATGAAGCCTTGAAGGGAAGAAATTGGAAGCCGTATGCCTTCTTTCTTCGGGAGAGAAAGAGGGAGAGAAAGCGTACGTTGATTCCAATCCAAAGGGTGTCTTCTCTCTCTCTCTCCTCCCTTTTATACCTTCCCCTTCCACGGGCCCTATTCCCGTGGGCCGGGCCTTTTGGGCCCAACATGGGCGGACGGGCCGTAAGCCCAATTCCAATAAATCCATCATCTCCCACTCGCACATGGTGGTCCAAAACCAACATGGGCGGACAGGCCCTACTTAGCTCCATCAGAGAAAAATCCATCATAGACTCTCACTTAACATGATGGGCCGAACAGAATCCTCTTTTCCTCTCTTCAACATTCATACGGTGAATAATCCGTGCGACCAAAGATACTTTGAGAGCTCGTTGCCATACATCTGTTAGGAATATATGAGCTCATAATGGGCATCACATCCGAGTAGATTTAGTATGCAGTACCTAGATCGATCGATCACATTTATACCTCTCTTGATCTCTTTTAAACAATGATATATTTATTGTATTCACAACTATGATTATCACAAAGACAGTCATAATTGGTTAACCGGTGAATACAAAACTACAATGTGATTCTTCAAAATCGATCTTCCTCTTTCCTTCAAACTCTCAATTTCAATTCAGCTTGCTTTTCTAGAAATGCCCCATTAGATCGAATCAAAACTCATGACCATTGGCAACACCCTAAGATAGCAAACACTAAATAGAAATCTTGAGAATAAGTAAGAGTCATGAGGGGACTAAAAAATTGAGGAACTCTCTTCCTCAAGAGTCTCACACGGCATAAAAGTTGAGATCAAACTTTTGCCACTCTTTATTGGTCGTCTCATGCATACGTAGTATGAAATACGTATTATGGTATTAACTCCTTTCCCATGGAGCGTATGTCTACACCTTCAATACCGTACAGATGATAGTTCAGACATACCTAATGTCTAACTTGAGTTCACGTACCTACTCATTCACAAAATTCATCGAACTCACATCGGCATTTTAGACGAGATAAAGTAAAATATGTGGGGTATTTTACTTTCGGACATAGTAAGTATCATGTCCTCATCTTAACACTCAGTTAAGGCGACATACGTGTTTTAAGCTTGAGCTCTCGATTATCACCTAGATAATAAGCTTAAAAATAGTCTCATCTCTATTTATCACATAGCAAATAGAGGCGATTACCCGTATGAGTGGGCTAATCTTATATCTGTCCGACATACTTCTCAACTTAAAATAATGCACTGAGCATTAAGATGCATAAAGATCAAACAAAGATTCATAGGCATTAATGATGAAAACACAAATTCATCAAATTGTGAACACTTAGGGAAATTACAATATTCAGTACATCAGCCTCTACGCAACCCTAGGGATTTCATATGGCCACAAAACACATCTCTGGGTATTGGCTTTGTCATAGGATCTGCTACCATTCTATGCGTAGTATGTACTCTAAGTTCACATCTTTTCGTGCAACCATATCATTTACAAAATTATACTTAGTATCTATATGTTTGGTCTTGCCATGATATTTGGATCTTTGGTGTACACTTTTGCTGCTTGGTTATCACAGTTAACCAATAATGAATCTGCAGCACTTCCAATAACACCTAAATAATCCAATAATCTCTTAAGCCAAACATCTTCTTATACTACTACTGATAATGCCACGAACTCATTTTCCATCGTGGACAAGGCTATACACTTTTGTTTCTTATAGCTCCAACATATGGTGCCATTATTCAGTAAGAAAACAAACCAGAGGTAGATTTCCTTTCATTTAAATCTCCTCCCCAATCAGCATCAGGATAGCCTTAGAGTCGCAGATCCTTTCCTTAATAACTCATCGTATAATCAGCAGTCCCCTTTAGATACCTCAGTATTCTCTTAACAGCTTTCCATTGTGCTTGACCTGGATTGGATTGGTAACTACTTACCATTCTAACTGCAAAACGTATGTCAGATCTTGTACACATCATAGCGTACATAAAGCTTCTAACAGCACTAGCATAAGGAACATATTTCGTTTGTTCCTTCTCTTGTGGAGTCCTTGGACACAGACTATGGCTCAATCTTCACCTTTTTGCAATAGGAGTGTCTATGGGTTTACAATCTGGCATACGAAATCGTTCAAGAATCTTATTTATATATGATTCTTACGAAAGAGACAGCGATCTCTTCAAACGATCTCTTGAAATTTTAACTCCAAGAGTGTATGCAACATCACCCGTGTCTTTCATCTCAAAATTGGAAGACAACCAACTTTTGACAAGTATTGACAAACTCCATATTACTTCGGCAATTAGTATATCATCAACATATAATGATATGATCACAAATTGATCATTGGATATTTTGATATATACACAATGATCATCATCTATCATTGTAAAGTCATATGCCATTATGGCATTATGAAAACGTATATATCATTATCTTGATGACTGCTAAGGCCATATATCGACCCCCAAAGTCGACATACCTTTTCTTCTTGGCCTTTCACTATGAAACCAGCAGGTTGTTCCATATATGTTCCTTCCTCTAATTCTCCATTGAGGAAAGCAGTCTTTACATCCATTTGATGTAACTCAAGATCCATACTTGCCATTATTGCCAGAATAATGCGAATCGAGGTAAATCTCACTACAGGAGAAAATATATTTTCATAATCAATTTCTTCCTGTTGATTATACCCCTTCGCCACAAGGCGAGCCTTATGCCTTTCTATCGAGCCATTAGCATTTCGCTTTATTTTGAGAACCCACTTGTTTCCAATAGCTCTGCGTCCTTTTGGAAAATCAACCAGTTCCCAAATATGGTTTGATTTCACTGACTCCATTTCCTCTTTCATTGCATGAATCCATTTTTCCTTATTAGGGCAATTTAGAGCCTTATTAATATTTCTTGGCTCATCCTCATCTTGTGGAGCAACCATAAAAGTTTCCCTTTCAATGTCAAAACATTGACGGGGAATACTTTGGCGACTTGTTCACCGTATGGGAGATTGTACACTTAGCACATCATTCCCCATCATGCTCCCACTTGGATTAGGTAATGATGATGTTGTCACATTAGGTGGTTGCAATTGAGAATGAGTTGAATTCAATTCATCACATCTCATATTACTCCCACTTGGACGAACTCCACTGACATCATTATCTTGATCCAAGGTTTCAAATAGGGAACAATCTTCCCTTATTTCGCCCTTCTTAGGAAATTCATCCACTAAGGATGTGACATCCCGTGATTCAAATTCAGTTATACTCCCACTTTCCTGCTCACCTATGAACACATACCCTTTTGAGTGTTCTGAGTATCTCATGAAAATACTCTTATTTCCTTTGGGACCCAATTTCCCAAACTTGTGAGAGGACTCATGAATATAGACAGCAAAACCCCATGGCTTAAGAAAACTTAAGTCCGGTTTTCTATCTGTCCATAACTCATATGGAGTGGAAATAATTGATTTGGAAGACATCCGGTTAAGTATATTGGCAGCAGTTAACAACGCATCACTTCAAAGAGTGATAGGTAAGTTAGCATGCGCCATCTTGGACCTAACCATTCCAGTAGGGTTCTGTTTATTCTCTCTACAACACCATTTTGTTGAGGAGTATATGGAATAGACAACTATCTTTATATTCCTTTTTCATCACATAATTTTCTGAACTTATCAGATAAATATTCTCAACCTCGATCGGATCTAAATACCTTTATTTTCTTGTCTAATTGATTTTCTGCCAGGTTCATTAACCTTCTGAAACAACTTATGCTTTAGATTTGTGAGAAATCAAATAGACATATCCGACTCGAGTATAATAAAAAAGTGATGAAATAAACATCCCCTTGCCTTCCTCTCACATTCATTGAACCACAGACGTCCAAATGGATTAAATGTAGAGGAAATTCAGCTCTTTTACCTTTTCCAAATGGTTTCCTTGTTGTTTTCCCTACTAGGCAATGCTCACATATGGACAAATCGACTTTTTCAATATTGCCCAACAAGCCCTCTATGGCTAGTCTATTCATACGTTGTTGGCCCATATGACCAAGTCTAGCATGCCACACAATCACATCATTGTCATATGAAGAAGAAGACGTGAAACAAGGGAATAACACATTGACATCATCACAGTCAATATTTAGTACAATAAAACCATTCAGTAAGTGACCACAACCATAGTAGTTTGTATCTAAACACAAATCTACACATTTATTATGGAAGTTGATACCAAAACCAAGCTTAACCAACATTAAGACAGACACTAAATTTCGACGAATCTCCAGAGAATATAGAACATCAAGATGCGTCCACCATGCATGTTCAATTGGCAGGTGCCAATCCCTTTAACTTCAGCTCTGGAGTTATTTCCAACATAGATCCACTTAGTTCTAGTTGGTATCGTCGAAATTCCACGAAGGATCCTCTATCCTTTGCTACATGGTCTGTCGCTTCTTAATCTACAGTCCACAAAGGATTGGATTCAGCCAAAAATACAGAATTTGACACATAATCAAAGTTCTCAAATGTACAAGAGGTGTTTACGTTTTTCGGCTCACAATAGTTGCGAGCATAGTGACGTCTCTTGTCACAATTGTAACATCTCACCCTTGACATTTTATTCACTTGAGGACGTTTTCCTCTCTTGCGTTGGCTAACTCTTGATTTCTTGCAATAAGGACTTGATCCTTTGCATTCCCACATATTGAACGAATCAATACGCTTGCGCTTAGAGCTCAAAGCCCTTTATGAGCTAGAACCAGCATTGCAGATATTTGTTTTCGGCTCAAACGCCGTTAGGTGGTTCTCTACTAGCTCAAGGTGGCGCATTACATCCTTAAGATCTTCCATAATATGGTCAAGAGCTTCTAGTGCTTTTTGCTTTTCCAGCACATATCGAATCTTCATATTCAATATTTCACAATTGTCGCCGTTCATATCAGCAATTACGTTCTTAATTGCTGAACCATCATTCTGAACACATCGACATCCACGCACGAATAATTAATGCCTATCATTTATGCATCCCTATTTGCATAGACTCATCATATTAATAAATAATTTCAAGTAAGGCTTCAGAATCAAAAGGTCACTATGTTTCCAATCATCCTCCAAAAATACTAACTTAAAATTATCATTAATATAATTGTCTTATGCAAAATCAATTCTATGAAGCTACAAAAGCTTCTAAAACCACCCTCAGCTAATTACCCACAGCAATCAGCAATAGCAGAAAGCAAATAAAATCTTAACATCTAATAAAATAACAATGCTTTCAGCTAATACAAATATACATTGCACTAAGCAATATATATACAGAAAAAAAAAATATCAACATGGAAAGAGATATTCACATCAAAAACATCTCAAATTAATTCAAGAAATAAATAGGGAATGTCCCTTCTAATCTATCAGCCATAATATCTGAGAAAACCGAAGGCACATTTGCCAACCATGGAAAAACTTTTGGAGAGCTTTCATGTCGCCACCAAGGCGCATTCACTCGGCGCCATGTAGCGCTCAATCTAAGGGTTGAAGTTTTGGCCAACTCAATCCTATAGTGCTCTCTTACAAAAGCTTCCACCAGCCTCCTATAACCCGGGACCACGTTGACCTCCCATAGCCGATCCAACACTGCTTGCCATTCAGGTGGAAGAGTGTTCATCAAAGCCGGCACCTTCTCAAAATCCGACATAAGATAACCATTCCAGATGATTTCCGTATCATCGATTGACCTTGACCACATGTGATACTAAATCACCATCATGCCACCGATAATTAGCTAATTCTAACATCAGCCTTTTAAGTCTTGCATTTCCCTCGTCCGTTCTCGGGATTGTGCATCCTTGCACATCCATGCATTCCGCAACAAATGCGAACTAAAAATGGAACACTTATAATCCATAATAAACATAATGGAAAATATATAATTTTCCATGATTCATGCAACAAATGCAAAATTAAAAAATGGATTACTTATAACCCACATAGGCATGACTGAAAAAGAAACAAAGTCCTTTTTTTTTTTTTTTTTTTTTTTTTTCGGGTCAACGGTCAACGGTCGTCGGTCAACGGTGGTCAACGGTCGTCGGTCGTCGGACCGGTCGGACCGGTCGGGCCGGTTGGACTGCTCGCGCGGACCGACGCACGTGCCTCGCGCGTGCGGTGGCCGACGTCACGAAGACGCGGCCGGCACGTGCCTCGTGCGTGAGCGACGCCGACGTCACGCACGCGTCGGCCCGCACGTGCGCGGCACGCGCGTGCTGATCGGGTCGGGTCGGGTTGCCGCGGTCGGCCGCCGGCCGGACCGGCCGGCCAACCGTCGGCGATGACGTCATCGGTGACGTCATCCGAGCGGTTACCGACCGTTGGATGACGTCACGATGACGTCATCATCGTGACGTCGCACGCGTCGGTCCGCGGACCGGCGCGTGCCGGATCGCCGCCGCCGGCGCGCACGTGCCGGTTCGCCACCGGCGCGTGTGCGCGCACGCTTGGCGGCCGGCGCTTCCGGCGGGTCGCGCCCACGCGCAGCGGCTTCCGGCCGCGCGTGTGGGCGCGTGCGGCGTCTTCTCCTGGCGGCGCACAATATGTCGCCGGACTCGTCTCGTCGTCGCCTTTCTCCCTATGCCTTCGGATTTTTATTCCGACAAACGGAAACTCAGAAAATACGACGTACAGTGCTCGGGTGTCGGGTTTTCTGCCCCGATCCGTACGACCGAGAATTTCTTCGCGAAAATTCAATCAAAATACATCAAATTGATCGGGAAAACGTGAACTAGGGCTCTGATACCAATGTTGGGAATGACTGATCCCCGAAAACCGGGATTCGACACTAAATCGAACCCCTAAACTCAAGCGGAAGCGAAGCCCAAGAAAACGACACGTATCACCGATCGTAAAGCACACCACGTATTCGAGCGTACCTTGTTAGCCACAGATTAAACACCAATGCCAAAGATGGAGGAAGAGAATCCGGATCCGATGAAGCCTTGAAGGGGAAGAAATTGGAAGTCGTATGCCCTCTTTCTTTTTGGAGGGAGAGAAAACGCGCGGGAGAGAAGCGTACGTTGATTCCAATCCAACCAGTGCAATCTATCTCTCTCTCTCTCCTCCCTTTTATACCTTCCCCTTCCACGGGCCCTATTCCCGTGGGCCGGGCCTTTTGGGCCCAGCATGGGCGGACGGGCCGTAAGCCCAATTCCAATAAATCCATCACGGGGGCTACAGTGACTATTGAGAAGTATTTGCACATTTCATGATACCTCATCTGAAAAGGAGAAGAAATGGCATGAACCGCAAAGTGAGGTTTCCGGATTAGGGAAAAACGCAGTCCAATCAAGCCCGTCCTTGATGTCCTTGACGTGGAATCTTTCTCCTTCTCTCTCTCTCTCTCTTCAAAAACTGATTTCCAACGATACACACGTTTCCTTCACCGAAAGAGAAAGGAGAGAGGACCAAAGTCTTTCTTCTAGACTCGCCATTTGCAATTTGTATCGTTCCAACTCATGGCTTTTAATATATCCTTCTCTTGCACCAAAGAAAACTCATATCCGAGTATCGTCTAAACCAAAGTCTTTCTTCTAGACTCGCCATTTGCAAAGTGTATTTTAATCAACATCACGATGAAAATTACGACGTGGGTCTTAACTATATTTCAGGAACATGTTCAATTTTTGCTTGCCGGTGTCTTAAACTAAATCCGCAATTTTAATTATCACTATTATTGAGATGCATCCTATCGTAAGATCTCTATACCAAACTAACATAAAGTGCTTCGAGAAGGTGCGGGCGCCATGTCCTGTGACCATCCCGGGCTTTAATCTCATAGGAATGGAGGGTTGGATGAATCGCAAACTAGGGCCTTGAATTTATTTTTAGGGAAAATAGTAGCAAAATTTTTACCATGCGAAGTATTTATCATTAGAAACTTCAAATTGATACATTCCTAACACATTTATTTAAAACTAATTTTCTTGTAATAAAAAAATTCAAACAAATACACCATGTTACATTTATTGCAAACTGACTTTCTAGTCACAAAAATCCTAAATACACATATGACAAATCTACCACCATTTAACTTCCATCTAAGAGAATATCCCTTTAAATTGCCGACGCGGAACATATGTAGCAAAGAACTTGGCTAATTAGCACGTGGCATGGAAATTAGACATAAATTGATCCAATAAACGATGTTGTTTTTGAGAAATCAGATCTACAGAAATGAACCAAGATCAGAAAATGTGCCAAAATCTACTAGTTTAGTCCTGGAAACTCCCTCACGATTTGAAAATTGCTTAAATCCTTAATATTCCCCAATTTTGCCATAAGATTTTAGTAGACTTGTCATGGAAACATCAATTTGACATTGATGTGGCATATATATATTAGTATGATATTTTTTTATAGCTTGAAATTGATTTAGCATAAATGTAATATGAGCGTCAGTTTATAATTTTTTTATAGTATTAATCATAATTTTTTATAGGATCACAAGTTAATAGCACTTTTTCTTCCCCACAAAATGAAACTCCTCCGGGCAAAAGTCCTGACCATAAAAAGGGAAGATTGTTGACCGGAGGTCTCGGGCAAAAGTCCAAAATGAGCTCTGACAATATTGCTTAAATAAATCGTCCTATTCTCTCCTTTGATGGGACATCACTATCCTGATCAGGAAAAATGTTAAAAAAAAAAAAAAGTCTTAAATCTTTTATATATATATATATCAATTTAGTTATAGATTTTTATATATAAAGATAAGTCTTAAACTTTTTTATTTTGCATTCAGTTTTTTTCAGTCAATTTTGATCCGATTTTACTGATTGGGCACCTAATCGACTAACGTGGCTTAATAAGCGCGTTGATAACTTTTAATAATAATTTTAATTTTTAAAAAATTTTACTTTTTCTTTTTTCTTTTTTTATTCTCTCCTCCTTCCTCCAGCCGATCATCGGACCTTCATGACTGGCCAAAGGTGACAATCAGCGAGCCTCACCGGCCATGGGCGAGGCCCGATCCTCGCCAAATCCGGCGATGGCGAGCCTCATCGCCCAATGCGAGGCCACCCTCGCGGCCATTAGCAAGGTGACCGGCGAGGTCAACTCGACCTCACCAATTGTCACCTTTGGCCGGTCGCCAAGGTCCACAACTGACTAGAGTATAGAGGAAGGAGGAAGAAAAAGAAAAAATAAAATAAAATAAATTCAAAAATATTAAATATTATTAAAAGTTATATTTATTAGTGCCGATCAAGTCATGACAGTCGGTTTGTAACCAATCAGCAAAATCCGACCAAAATTGACCGAAAATGACTGAATTGACACAAAGTAAAAAAATTTAAGTTTAAATTAAAATAAAAAAAGATTTAAGACTAAATTGGCATAAATATAAAAAGTGGCATAAATACAAAAGGATTATGACTTTTTCAACACTCCTCCCCCAGGTCAACAATAATCTATACGCAAGCCGCAAACATTATCTCCTCTGCTTACGAATGCCACAAGGTTTCACAACCCAGGTCGACAATAATCTATACGCAAGCCGCAAACATTATCTCCTCTGCTTACGAATGCCACAAGGTTTCACAACTCTCTCTCTCTCTGGCTGATCTCTGTGTCTCTCTCTCTCTCTCTGGCTGATCTCTGTGTGTCTCTCTCTCTCTCTCTCATTCTCGTGGCGCGTCTCAAAAGATCGGGCCTTGAGAGGGTCCCGCTCTTCCCAACCAAAACCTCCCACATTTCGGGAACATCATCTCTGATCGATTAAACAATTACACCTCTATTGAAATTATTCCATCGTCATCATACTTGTCCGAGCGAGAAATGGCCAGTCACTGGGCTTTGGCGAGTCTTTCATGGCTCATCTCATTCTTCCTCAAACTCATTTCCCATATTCCGTGGCTTGCATCATCATGCAACAGCCAGATCTCGAACCCCACCACCGCTTCCGCTTCACACAGTGGCGCTAGCCCAACACGCTGCCTGGCGGTGGACGATTCCATGCCCATCATAGTAGACGTCTCATTGCCAACCGATGATGGAGCCACATGCCCATCGAATGCGTGCGGAACCGGAAGCACAACGACTGCCGGAAGCTCTCAGGCCAAAACGTTCGACTTGTCCCGTCCCAGCCTAGTCCACCCGATAGCGAAACTATTCCAGAGACAGAAGATGGGGAAGGCGGTGCTGGAGTTCGCCGTTTCCATGACCACGGGGCTCCTTATAATCCAGCAACAGTGGTTGACCCACCTGCAAGCCAGCGCGATTGTGCTCGTGCTCTCCCTTGGGTTCACCACCTTGTGGAACGGCATGCTGCTGCATGGGATCTGCCCTCGGGTTGCAAGCGCGTTGGAGTATATCGGAGTGGGGATCATCTTGGTCGCCTTCTTTGGGCTCGTGAGCCTGTTTCTTCAGCCCACCCTGGTGTGGGCGTGTTGGTTGTGTTGTGGCTTGTCGGGCCTGCCTTTCTTCCTGCGTCTTGTTCTTCCGAGGGCGGATGAGGTAGCGAGCAGCGTGGAACGGCTGGACCAAGGTATTGTTTAGCATGAACACCTATGTTGGATTCAACAGTTCCCGTGGATATCTGGAGCAGGCGCTCGGTCTACCTTGCATAGCTGCAGCGTACGATAACTCTCCCTCCCAGTTGAGCCTCTTGTCTCGTCGACGTTTTAGAGAGAAAATTAGAGAAATAATGTCCGTGTTGAAGCAAAGATTGCGGTTTACCGTAATTTCTATGGTGACAATTTCTTAAAATGTGTTTATTACGTAGACTACTTCCCGACGTCATCATATCTGTGTTGTTTAAGTAATTTATTTTGAAATAGTAAAATTACAATAGGACTCTGCTAGCCTGACCGTCCCTTGCAGAACGACAGTAGGACAGTCAAAGGCTAGCCACAAGATATTTTGGAGGAAATTAATATACCTACTCAGCCGGTTTCAATTTTGACTGAATATTTTTTTAATATATATATATATATTTTTTTAATTTTGTAAATTTCTATGTTTCCTTATTGCAATATCAAATTGAAAGACCAAAAATCATATGAGGACCCATATAATTACTTTTATTGAATATGAACAAAAAAATTAAATTTAATACTGAAATATAAATAATTACAGGATCACTTATTAAAAAAATATTAATGTCATTACATAAATCTATTAAATTTAAAATATGAAAAAACACTTGAAACATTAGCTTTACAACTAATAACAAAATCATTGTGTAATGAAATGGTTTCTAATTCCTTTTGCTCAAATTAAATTGCTCTAAAAGAACTTTCTAATGATCTAAAATTAAGACCAGTAATATTGATTCTACATAAAACCAATGAAGTAAAGAGAAAATCAAGGTAAGAATAATGAATTAGAAGAGAAAAAAAATTACTTTGCTAATCCAAATCTCATAGATGAAGATGTGCAGGGACCTAAAACATTACAAAATTAATCTTAAGATCACATGATCCAAAGCTAAAGTTTAAATATTTTCCGTTGATTTTCTTTGGCTGGAGAATAATGTAGACTATTTTAAAAGTTGCAATTGAATTCTTCATACATTTCTTATAATTTGAATATTATCACTTTGATTTTTTTCTTTAAATAAGACAAGAAAATCATTTTTATATGGAAAATGCATTTTCATATAATAAAAACAAAAAACCTGTTAGTTAAGGGTGCGCATAATAAAATTTCTGGAATAGAAATTGATTTCTAATTTAAACGAGAAGCTAAAAATTTTAGCTTCCGATTTCTTCTTCAAATCTATTTCGAAATATAAATCTTTTTAAATAGAGAAATCAAATGCGTTACCAAACGGATTGCATTCCAAACCTATTCCTAACGAGAGAAATAGAGAAATCAAGAAACATATTCATCTTGCTGGTAATTTCATACACAGTTGGTATGATCACTTTCAATGTAACTAATTATTTGTCTGTAAATTGCTTTTTACCCAATTCAGTAAAGATCCGACTAAAATTATCTATTTCAAATGAACCAAGCTAAGATTTTGAATCCATTTATGGGCACAAGAAGCACGATCCTGGAATCACCCTGCATGCATTTACAAAGCTTATGTGGTCGTATCGTTCATGTTTTATACCCACAACATACACTTTCAAGTTTGTTTTGGCTACCTCAAAGGGGCAGCACAAGCACTAATCAGGATATACAAATAAAGTCTGGAATGGCGAAACTTCTTATGGGGGTCTACTTACTGGTGAATATAATTCAGTGACATATGCTGATTCTACTATACAAAGTTATACTCTTTACTCACAGAAACGGAAAAAACAGGCCTCCTTTATAGCGGGATAAAAAATGTACCAATGCATAATTAAATTATGCGTGGCCTCCAAAGAAATAATTTTCAGACAGAACGTTCATCAACAGGAAGAAACATTCAAGGCTTCCGGAACAAGAGAGGTTCCGACCGAGGATCAGTATCTGTAGAAGCTGAAGGCCTCTAATTCCCGGACTCCAACTCGGGAATCGAATGATCCTCCCCGGTTCCCCTGAGTAATCTCCGCAAGAGGCTTGATCTTTCCTCAGGTGGAGGATCGGGTGTTGTGGGCATTTTTTTTTTTTTTTTTTTTTTTTATGCTTCGGACATGCTGGAGGCAGACTAGAATGGCGTCATGGACTCGAGCAAAGAACCATTCCTTACCAATCGTGTCAACCGCCGCGGACTTTGATAAGGCAGGGAGGGCGTCCTGGTTCGGATCGGAAATAGCAATCCACCGCACCAAGAAATGTCTCAGATGCTTGTAAAGATATGGCCAAAGGAACTTCCAGTGACACTGGCAAGAGAATGAACGCATAGTTCACTGCAGAGAACACTGACCATAAATGACCCGTGATTTGTACTCTTGGTAATGGTCCTTTTAAAGCTTGACCAGCACTAGGAATCAATATACGTGACAGATGCAATAAGAAATGAAGACGCGATTGTAAAAATGGGGCAGCACAAGAACCTCAGAGCGGTGAAGCCAAGGCTGCATACCAGCAATCAGCATAGACGTCATAAATCTGTTTCCATGAACTTTCAGCCGGGAATGATACAAGATCCCATAAAAAAGTTTGCATTTTTTAAGGTGAGCTTTGACCGGCGGAGTTCTTCTGTACCCACCTACAATTAAACAAAGTTATGAGGCCTGTTGCAACATTAATTTGTGCTCTAGGCCTGAGGACACCCGGAATCAATTTTCCCCAGCCTGGAAGAAAATTTGCTTGAAGACTAAGTCGTGGATCTAACTGAGTTATACACAGCCTACTCCATGCTAATACCAACTCTAACCAACCCAACGAGTCCAAATGTTCTAAAAGGAGAAATACTTACGTGATTATCATTAATTTATTGAGAGAATAATAATATATTTTGAATTAAAAAAAACCCAATAAATATCTAAATCAACAACAAGAGGGTGAAAAAAGCCGTCCTCGAGACAGAAGGCCCCCAAGATACCGTTAAACGAGCTCGCCATGCTTCTTTTCTAATTTTCATTTTTGTCTCCACGACCTTTTCTTTTAATCTTTTTTAATGCTTGCTTTTTAATCCAAGGCCGATGTGGTTCAGCTACTCTGATTTCTTCCTTTTATTTAATCCCACTTGAATAAACCTTTGTCCCTTCATGTGGGAATAACCCCGCTTCCCACAGGTGCAACCTCGTGTGCCTCCATAAAATTAAAGAAACCAAATGCCCCATTCCCTATGCAATTACAACTTATAAGTAGTGCCATTGGTTTTAAGGGAAAACAAAATATTTTTCATGTCACAAGCACAAAATTAACAGGCTAACTTTTTGAGCCACGTAAATTAGTTTGAAATGAATATGGCCTAGAAATTTTTTTATGACTCAAATTAATTTATTATAAATGTGATATGATTGCACTGATTTGATTTTTTTTTGGCAATATTAATCCCTAGCTTTTTAATCAGATAAATCATTTTAGCCATTTTTTTTATAAACACAGAATCAAGTGAGGTTGACCGAGCGTGGAAAGAGAATCATTAAGATAGGTTGAGTCCAAAGTAGCGAATCTATTTAATATCTATTTTATTTTGAACTTTATCCTTTTAAGGCCATTTATGATCCATTCAATGACTTAGCTTATCAAGTATGGATTAAGAAATAGGTTTAAAATCTATTTTGACAAGTCTAAGTTACTTGCATGAGAATTTTCTTTTTAACTAAAAAAAAAAGGGAAATGGATAAGATCGTATATAGATTCACATATCAGCAAGCGCTGACTTGCCGTTACCGTGATCACCACCTTGACAACGTGACCACCACCTTGAGATTGCAATCTCGCCTTCCACAAGAAATGCAAAAAAAAAAAAAAAAAAGAGCCAAAAGTGACGGACTACTGAAGATAAAATAAATAAATAAATAAAGAAGAAAGAATAAGGGGGAGGCGTAGGTGGACGGGCAGGTCCAGCCCACCCACCTATTTCAATTCAGACTCTCTCTCTCTCTCTCTCTCGTTCGTCTCCGTCTTCGTCTCCTCCGTCCGTCCGCATCGCCCCCGTACACAGAGAGAGACAGAGACAGAGAGAGAGAGAGACATTCCTAACGCTTATCTTCTGCTCACTTTCAACACCTGCTCCCATGTGATCTCCATCTCCAACTCCAACTCCAACTCCAACTAAACTCTCCAGTCTCCTCCTCCTCCTCCTCCGTCGATCCATCCACCGATCGGAGCCATGCCCCCGCCCGATTCGCCTCCCCGCCCTTCCCTCCTCGGCCTCGCCTTCCTCGCTCTCCTCCTCCTCCTACTCCGGCCGAGCCTCGCTTCGGGTGGCGGCGGCGGCGGCGGTGGCAAGGAGCTCGCTTACCTCTGGCCGCTCCCGGCGGAGTTCACCACCGGCGCCAGCACCCTCTCCGTCGATCCCTTCCTCGCGCTCGTCGTCGGCGGCAACGGCGGCGGCTCCAGGATCGTGAAGGACGCGTTCGATCGGTACAAGAGCATCATCTTCCAGCACAGCGGCGTCTTCTCCATCTTCAACACCTTCAGGAAGAAGGCGTCCGGGTACGACATCGGGAGGCTGAGGATCGTGGTTCGCTCCGCGAATGAGGAGGTTCGTCCATGTATTTTTTTTTTTTTTTTTTCTCTTGCTTGCTTGATTGAGTCGGCGGAAATTGGCGCGCTTGCGCGATGTGAAATTCGAGTCGTTGGTGAGCGTGCGTGTTTCTCTTTGCAGCTTCAACTTGGGGTGGATGAGAGCTATACTTTACTCGTGACGAAGAGCGATGGCAAGTCGATCATCGGAGAGGCCACAATTGAGGTAAATGACCAACTTCGATAGTCAATTGTGGAGTTTGCTGAATTGAAAAGAGACAGAGGTTTCAGCCAAATCATCGTCACGTGTCCAATTCCATCCCTAGACAAAGTCTAGTATATCTTTAACATACGGGCATGCGCACACTGACCTGCATTTGCACGAGAGCATGAGATATTCATGTGGTAATAGAGGTGTTTCCCTTTGCTGCAGGCAAACACTGTTTATGGTGCATTACGAGGGTTGGAGGTATGTACGAATGTTTTTAAACTCGCTCTTCATGTATTGATATATTTTGAATGTGGTATTGCATTGCCATGATAGTTGATTTTTGTTTTGCTAATGGTGGTAAGATGCTAGAGGAATGTTTCCTTTTCTTTTCCCCTTTTCCTTTCTTGATCTAGATTTGTGCATTGTGATAGTGGTTGTAATACTGAGAAAATTATTTTTGCATGTGATCTTAAAATTGTCACACAGTTACAAGAATAGATTTTGTGATGGGCGGCATCCTAATGCTACCTCATCTATAGAACATGGAATCTTCTGTTTGGCAGAAGTTTATGGTTTACAAAAAAACAGAAGGTACTCTTCAAGCCAAATGTAAGCTTGTGTTGGGTACTACATTCTATGCTGCAAACTCACGGTTCTCATCCACCATCACCCATTTCTGTGTCAGAGGCATTGTAAGAATATATCTTCTTTGTATGTATTGTTCAGTAGTATTTTGGTCATATTTCCAAGGTGTAATCTCTGTATTTGGTGGATCCTCAAGCGGCAGTTTCTTGGATATGTGAGGCATCTTTATCAAATATTCTTTTACATTGTTTCAGACATTCAGCCAATTATGTACCTTTGATTATAGTACAAAGTCGGTACTTGTGCACAAGGCTCCGTGGTATATCCGAGATGAGCCAAGGTTTGCATATCGCGGACTACTACTTGGTAAGAACAATGATCCTATTAATTGAACATGTTGAATGGCGAACATCCTCCAACATTATGTGATGTTTATTCTATTGGCGGCATGGCATTTTTCATAACAGATACATCAAGGCACTACTATCCTGTCGATGTGATTAAGCACATACTGGATTCCATGTCATATGCTAAACTTGTAAGATATGACAAACTCACAATCCCTTCTTGCTCTTATTCTCAGTGCACTTTTCCTGTAACACTCCACTGATCACTATTTTATGTTTTGCTCATTCAATTCCCATGAATGTGTTCCTCCCATGGGAATTACATTCAGTAGAATGTCCTTCATTGGCACATCATAGACGAACAGTCATTTCCCCTAGAAGTGCCTACCTATCCTAAGTTGTGGCAAGGGGCGTATACAAGATGGGAGCGATATACAGTTGAGGATGCATATGAAATAGTGAAGTAAGATATCCATTGCTTGTCCCATGATAAGCAAATTCTTCTCCTTTTTGTGATTGACTTCCTGGATCTGACACCCGGTGATGTACTAACTTTGTCCTTTTGTTTCCTGCTGGCTTTTACCATATGAAGCTTTGCCAAAAGTAGAGGTATGTTCTCACCTTCATTTCTTTGTTGAGGTTTTGATGAATGCGTTCACACGTATTTCATTGCAATTGTAGTTTTATAAATTTGATATGTCTGTTGAACTTGTTTGCTTGTGTCAACTGCTACAAAAAACTCAAAATAAATCTAGTAGACCTTAGAACTGCCTTTTACTATATGAGTGTATTTTATAATTATGACTGAGTTACTTTTATTATCACTGCTAGTACAATTGTAGTAATTGCTGAGCATCTTTCTTAACTGATTTTAGGAATCCATGTGATGCCTGAAGTAGATGTCCCTGGTCATGCAGAATCATGGTAAGCCATTTCCTTTTTGTAGATTTTTCAGCCTGTAATGAGACTATGCGGATGTTTTTAGGTTGTATATCTTAAATAAGCAACCATAAATTTCTGATGTTCTTTGATACAGGGGAAAAGGGTATCCTGAATTATGGCCTTCTACATCCTGTAGAGAGCCACTTGATGTTTCCAAAAGTACTACTTTTGACTTAATTTCTGGCCTATTATCAGGTTAGGCATCCAGTATCTTTATCTACCGTGCTAAATCTTCCATCGTGCGTTCTTGTTGCTGCTTTGATGTATGAATTATCTATACATCAATTATAACATAGCTGTTTATGTTTCATAAGTTCCTGAAGGAAGAAAGCCATGTCAACTTGAGTAATAACATGTGTGAAACTTTTGTAGCATAAAGCTTTGCTCTTAAATAAATCTATGCGTGGACAAGGCACTACTTTAGTAGGGAAGGAGTTGTTGTCACTTAGTAAACGCCTGAGATGTTAGGGTGTCTGCTGAAGCTTCATTCTTCTCCTTCATTTTGGTTGGGAAGGGGGCTTGTTTGATGAGTCTTTGATATCTGATGACTTAAGTACCCATTGGCTTGTTCTTAATATTTCAAATATCAAATTATGAAAGTTCATGCTTTACTCTGAGAGCTAAAATGCATGAAGTAAGAGTGCATCCTCCCTATTGCTTTGGTAATCTCCTGATGATCTATGCGCCACTTAGATCTAATCCAAATCCTATCATTGCAGATATGAGAAAAATTTTCCCATTTGAGCTATTTCATTTGGGTGGTGATGAGGTTAACACAGGTTAGTGCAGGTGACCTTGGCATCTCTGTTTTTCTTTGGCATTCATTTGTTCTTTAGCTACTGAATGATCGGTAGACCTTTTCTACCTCACAATTTTAGAAGTACTTTGCAGTATGTGATTAGGAATGTAACAGGGGCTCTTGTTTCTGTCACTGTCTCTACTCTGAATATGGGCTATCCTTTAGTTTCTTCAGAATGCTAACTTATTCTGGGTAAACCGTCACAAATATCCTCATTTCCATCCTATGTCATTGGTGTTAGCACAAGAGGAACAAAATAAAGAAAATGAAAGGCTTTAAAAAGGAAAATATCTGCTACTTAGTTTATGCTTGGTCCGTTACTTAAAAGAACTGAAAATCTGAATTTCACCTACTGGTCATCCTCTTTATGCTGTTAAAGGGTCATGTAGACATTTTTGGAGTTGCATATATATGATGGACATGGGATTATCTAACATAAAGAATTTATTAATATTATTGAAAAATGCCACCTAATTTTCTAGTGAGATCAGGGGCAGCACGTAAACACTTGTAATGTCAAATGATATCTAATGGGCTAGGACATCTACTTATGAAATGACAGCATTCTGCAATTTGAGACATTTCTCTGGATTTAAGTTTTATGATCACAAACTATATAAGTGATTATTATTATCTGATATTTCTTTTGCAGATTGTTGGACATCCACCCCTCATGTGAAGCAGTGGTATATTTAATCAACTATTTTACTTGAGATTTGTTCTACTTCCAGAAGTTTGGCCTGGGAAATTGAAATTATTCTCTATTTTTATCACATACTAAGCTGTCTTTTCAACCAACTCATTATTGTTTTATGTCTTAGTTCTTATTCCAAAACTGTTGCAATTACAGGAATGCCTTTTGGTT
Organism: Eucalyptus cladocalyx; assembly: GCA_017140615.1. NCBI lineage: Eukaryota > Viridiplantae > Streptophyta > Magnoliopsida > Myrtales > Myrtaceae > Eucalyptus > Eucalyptus cladocalyx. Next base: position 51,267,391 of record CM029522.1, on the reverse strand, counting down.
TTTCATTGCTGTGAATGAGCATGCAACCTATTCGATCTTGAAATATTGTGAGACTGTATTACTACCATGACTAAAATATCTCCCAGTTAATTAGAAATTATATTCTAGAAAATTTGGATGGAGTTAACAAGTCTTTCCATTATTAGGATCCTCAAGAATAGAGGACAATAGTGGGCCATAACCTGACACTTTTAATTAGATCTCTTGAGATCACTGCTACTATCTGAAAGCAGTTTTCACTGTTCTTTTTTTTTTTTTTTTTTTTTTGGTATCAAATCAAACTATTTATTTTCAAAAATGCAATTTTTCTATAAGGGTTTTTCGTTGAAAATTGTATGGATTTAGCATCAACTTGTTTCTCTGTGGGGATACCTTTCCCTGTATGCCCCCGTTTCTCTTAATGCAGTCTTCAATACTTGCTTCTAGCAACTCATGTCAGATGCTAAAATGATGGTTGCTTTAAATGCAGGCTCCAAAATCATAACATGACCAGTAAAGACGCATACAAGTATTTTGTCCTCAAAGCTCAAGAAATTGCCATTTCAAAAAATTGGACCCCTGTCAACTGGTATGCACACGTTACTAACACCTCCTGGAGACAGTTGGTTCTGCACATTGTTTTTGATTTAGCAATAATTGAACATGTTATTCTCCTTCTCTTTGCCAATTTTCCTAGTTGACATCGAGTCTCCACGCCAATATGACAGAACATTTGTTTAAGAGGCGCATCTCAACACTGGTTTCTGCATCATTTTGAGAAAGATATTTCAATGGAATTGCAGTCTTGTGAGATGACACGTTGTTGAATGTTAAAGGACTATCACTTTTGCATGCAAGAGTGCATTTCAGACTTCTGTAGCAATGAAAATAATACTCAAACTAGTAGCCATTAATGTCATTGTGTTTACTTATAAAAGAGCACTTTGTGAACACGTCCCTATATTTGGGCCCATATTTTGAAAGATTTTTGGTGGATTCACTGCTAAAATGACGTGTGAACTGAGTAAATTTAATGGGTCATTGCCTGGAGATCCAGTTTACTAACTTCTACCTGCTTTAATTTTCTAGATAGTAAGTGGTTATCTCAGGCTTGTGGCCCTTGGTTCCAGAGGTAGAGAAGGTTTTTAGAATATAACAATGTGAAAGAGCACAAATGAAAGAGTCATAGGTAATTAGAAAATGAAACCATGTTCTAATAGCACTGATGTTTGTTGCACATGGTATTCAGCCATCCTAACTGTTGTTTGGCTTTCTTTTTTTCATAACATTTGTATGTAGAGTATGATGTTGATTTTCAATTGCTTCAGGGAGGAAACATTTAATGCATTTCCTGAAAGCCTTAATCCAAGGACGATAGTACATAACTGGTAAGTTTTGATCAATATTCAAGACAAGTTGATTGCAAGCTAATTTATTTTTGTCACTGTAGGCTGGGAGCTGGTGTATGTCCAAAGGCTGTCGCAAAGGGCTTTAAATGCATTTTCAGCAATCAAGGTTTTTGGTATCTAGATCATTTAGATGTGCCATGGGATCAAGTGTATACTGCAGAGCCCCTTGAAGGAATAAGTGATGGTTCCAAACAAAAACTTGTGATTGGTGGTGAAGTTTGCATGTGGGGGGAGACAGCCGATACCTCTAATGTCCAGCAAACGATATGGCCTAGAGCTGCTGCTGCTGCAGGTAAGCCAGTCTTTGGGCATCGTTCTATGCCGGGGCATTGAGTCTTTTTTCTTCTCGCCTCTCATCCTTTGTCCATTTAGAGTTTTTTTTTTTTTTAAATTGCAAGGGAATCCTTTTAGTGACGATGAAGTTATATCTTCATCCGTTCCCACATGATTGGTTCCAATGGTGATCTCCTTTTTTGGGGTCCTGGTTGGTTACCTATTATCACCGTCTTATAATCTGCAAAGCAGTTTCTCTGCTATATAAAATTTTATTTCACATAAAAAGGGCTAAGTTCGATATTACCCAATGGTTCTGTTTGAGTTTTAGGGTTGTAAAGATTTTGAAGACATAGGGGGGGTAGCTGGGGGTTTCACCATTTATCCTCAAAGCTTTTTGGTACTATGTTTCGTGCTGAGGCAATGAATGGTGTAAAGTCCTTTCTTTTCAGTGAACGAATTTATACTGTTGGAAATCAGCCTTTCAAGTGATTGAAACAGAGATGGAACATAAAAACAACTTTCAGCATGTGAAATGGCTTTCTAGGGTGAGGGCCTCCTCATGGCTTTTGATTGCGTTTCCCCAACTCCCCAAACTTCTATTGGCCAGTTCATGCCTTATCTTCTCCTTTTCCATTGATGTATCACGTATGTGCAAATCCTCCTCAAAACTCACAGTAGCCCCAGAACAGTAGTTTTCTCGTCTTAGCTTTCTCTTCTTGGCGTGGCCAGGAAAGCTTGAGTGCTTAGTACTAGTTACAAATGTAAAATACGATGTTATAGACGGGCTGCTTGATGCTGATACAAAATTGAACCAACGCAATGAGCTCACTTGTACTAAAAGCTGCATAGTCCTTCATGCAGAATGGTGTAGTCATAATTTTTTACATAGATCCATATTTATTCGTTTGTTTCTATTTTGCAGAGCGACTGTGGAGTAGGAGAGATACCATATCGACCGGAAATGTAAATGAAACGGCATTACCACGACTACATTACTTCAGATGCCTCCTGAATGGGCGGGGGGTCGCAGCTGCTCCTGTCACGAACCAATATGCACGGAGTCAGCCAAATGGTCCCGCTTCATGCTATGCCCAATGATTCTTGGAATGCCGCCATTCTTTTCAATTTGTAAACTGCTGCTATGTACTTTGGCTGGGAAATAAGTTATTGAGATATTTGGGTGCGTTTGGTTCAGCTTTGTAAATAGGCTTTGGGTGTAATACAAATACTAAAAGTAAAAGTTATTTGAGGAAATGCAAATTGTGTTTGTTAAAACCTTTTTGCAAATGGACTTTGAGTTGAATGTGTATTTGGCAAAAAAATATTTACAATAGGTTTTGGATATATATATATTAAAATGACCAAACCCTTTGTCAGTCTGACGAAGGATTATGGCAGCCGACGAGCCAAATCTGGCGCCGTTGGTCAAGGTCGCCCGATGTTCGGCGACCTTCGACGAGGGTCACGTGACCTAGCCGAGGGCCGTCGAAGGTCACATGACCTCGGGTGACCCTTGGTGAGGGTCACACAACCCAAGTGATCGCTGCTTGGGTGTTGCTAGGGTCACGCAATCGATGGCTGCGTCGCGCAACCCTCACTACACCTAAGAGAGGGTCGTGTGAGGTCGCAAGACCTAGGCATCGGTTGCTTAGGTCGCATGCCCCTTGGGTTGTGCAACCTAGGTGACTGCTGCCTAGATTTGCCATCGCGTGACCCTCGCGACATCCAGGGGAGGGCAGCTTGAGGACATGAGACCTAGGTAGTGGTCACTTGGGTTGCACGTCGCTTGGGTCGCGCAACCCTCACCAAGGGTCGCCCAAGGTCATGCAACCTTCGGCAACCCTTGGCTGGGTCTGGCTATCCTTGTCGGACTAGCGGTTGTCGACACCAAATCTAGCTCGCTGACGGCCATAGCCCTTAGCCAATCCGGCTACGGGTTTGGTCCTTTTTGAATTAGAAAAAAGAAAAAAAACTAATGAAGAATGAAATTGAAAATTTGAAAAATCGATAATGATGGTTTTGGAAGAAAAAAAATGAGTTTTAGCATTTAGTAAATACTGAAAGCTCAAAGTTAGTCTCAATTAGCATTGAGCTTTCAGCTTTTCCAATGTTGACTTTGAAGTGAAAGCCCCTTCAAAATAAGTGCCACATCATCCAGTATTTCTCTAAGGGGCTTTGGAAACTGAAAATCTTTTGAGAATGTTGAATCAAACGCACCCTATAAGTATATCCTTTCTAGACTTTGCTTGTGTACATATAAATCAGTGTGTGTGTGTTGCACTTTTTAGTTAACCAAAACAGATCTGAAAGTGTATGTCTTTGGATGTAGGGCATGGATGACCTGATCACATGAGCTTTGTAAATGCACGCGGGGCATATTTGGCTCTCGCATCTCGTGCCCATAAAAAGATACGAATTCTTAGCTCAGTTTATTCGTAGTAGCTGATTTTAGCTGGATTATTAGAATGCTTACTCAAATCAGGGGAAAAAATTATATACATATAAATAATCGGTTATATGGAAATTTATATCTAAGTTACTTAAAATTACTGATTCTATATGAAATTACAAGATGTATAAGTAACCACATAAAGAAGAATGTTACAGTTTTGAATTGAAATTTATTAATTACGTGGTGATGTTATTAGTGAAAATGGTCACACACGCTATTGTTATTTTAACAATTTCTTTCAATTGAGAATTTACCAACAATAGATAGGTAAAATTCATTTCTCTTAATCAAAGTCATTATTGCATAATTGACAATCACGTGATTTTTCTACGTAAAAGATTAGTGTGGATTGGAGAAAAATCGACTGGCTTCTCTCTAGCCCCATGGTCAGATGACCTGAGACAGCCGTTTGCAGTGGCCATAGAGGTCCATAAGCTCCCTATGTGCTTCATGGGGAGATATATATGCATGGTGCAACCATGTTTTCGTGTAAATTTTGCCGAAAAAGAAATGAGGCATTTTGCTCATTTTAAGATAACAGAAGGTCCTCAATTATGTCATTCATAATACCACGTCACAAGCAAACTGATATCACCTCACAAGCAAACCAAAGTGATGATCAAGTGGTCATATAATGACGTACGCTTTTTTTAAATAATAATGCTATATGCTATATATGTCAAGATTGATGTAAAAAATTAGCATGCTGATTATCTTGAGACATTCTAAGTGAGGCCATTAAATAAGTGAATCATACACAACACCTAATTATAATTTACCACATTATTTAATATATCGGTTTCATAAATCAATCTTAATATTATAATGGAAAATGCTTGGTTGATGGTACCGTCAACCAAGAAAAAAGACTGTCAAACATCAGCCAAGCGTTTTCTATTAGTCACCACAAAAATTTGTCAGATTTTTGGAATGAAAATTATTAAGTGCACGGGGATATAATAAGTAGAAATGGTCACACATGCTATTTTTATGTTGAAAATGCTATCAACTGATAATGTACTAACTATAGATAGGTAAAAATACTTCTCCTAATTCAAAGTCGCTAGTTATTGACAATCACATGTTTTGTCTATGCAAAAAAAATAAATTAACTATAGATATAGACTAACTTATCGGCAATCCCATGTCACCATGCGACACTCATCGTTCACTTCAACCCGAGGCCTCTCTCTCTCTCTCTCTCTCTCTCCTCTGACCTTGCCAGCCTCACAACCATATATTTAGGGTCATTTGAGGTTGGGCAGCCATTCACGGTGGCCACTACCTCTATGGTTGCATGATTGCGAACACCACAAGTTCCCTTTGCGCTTCATGGGGATATATATTAGACAAGATTAAAGTTTAGATTTAGGTTTCTAGGTCAATTTTGCAACAGAAAAAGAAAAAGAAAAAGAGAGGCATTTTCCTTATTATAAGATAACGTGTGATAAGTCAACCAAATCCTAAATTATGTGATTTATAATAATACCTCACAAGCGACCTAATAAGCATAGGAGGTATGTTGATCAATTGGTCATGTTATGGCATACGCTTTTTAGCAATAACACTACATATCAAGATTGGTTTACGAATTTGGTATGCTAATATTGAGAGGGGCCTTAAAATAAGCAGACCATATACAATACTTAACTATAATATGCCACATCACTCAATATATTAATATCATAAATCAATCTTGATATTACATTTTTGGTATCTCTCTACTTGATCCAACTAGGAACTGAACATAACAAAATGATTTACTTGAAAAATACTTATTTGTGTAAGTGGAAATTACGATAAACGGGGATCTTTGCTTCGATAAGGACGTAAATATGCATGCCATTTCTCTGATCTGCTCTCTACAAGCGCCAACGAGACGAGAGGCTTCAATGGGAGGGAGAGTTCTTGTATGCCGCCGCTTTGTAGAGTGGGCTGAGTTCCTGCTCCAGATATCCATGTGAACTGTTGTATCCGACATGCATGTTCATGCTAAACAATATCTCGATCCAGCCTTTCCGCGCTGCTCTCTTCCTCAGCGGCCGTCGGAGGAATAAGGCACAAGAGGAGGGGCAAGCACGAGAAGCCACAACACAGCCAACACGCCCACATGAGGCTGGGCCGAAGAAAAGAGCTCACCAGCCCGAAGAAGGCGACCAATACGAACGCCACTCTGAAACACTCCAATGCGCTCGCAAACCGAGGGCACATCCCACACAGCACCATGTCGTTCCACGTCGTGGTGAACCCGATGGAGAGCACGAGTACGGCCGCACTGGCTTGCAAGTGGGTCAACCCCTCGTGCTGGTTGAAGAGGAGCCCCGTAGTCATGGGAACGGCGAACCCCAGCACCTCCTTCCTCAGCTCTTGTCTCTGGAACAGGGACGCTATCGGATGACTTGGACCGGACCGGGACGAGTCGAACGTTCTGGCCTGAGGGCTTCCGGCAGTCATTGTGCTTCTAGTTCCGTGGGCATTCAACGTGCGTATGGCTCCATCATCGATTGGCTACCTCAAAAGTGCACATTGGTTAGGAATGCGAATCTTGAAAATCCCAGGAACTTATTTCTCGGCCAAGGTATAGGGCTACATTTCACAGACGAAAACGAATTGAGGTGTTCAAAGAATATTCGGTCATAACGCGAACAAAGGACCAGTTGGCTGACTCAGTGCATTTGAAATGATGTAGTTGCATACTACCACCTAGGGCTGGCCTCGCCTAGGTCGCCTTCATTGGCCATAAGCGAGGGTTGGCCTTGCCAGGTCGTGCTTGGGTTGAGCCGCGCTTGGGCGAGGGCAAGTGCTGGCTGTCCAGGCAAGGCCCCCATGCCAAATCTGATTCGAGTTCTCCCTCATCAATCCTCACCCAAGCGAGGGCAAGGCTCGCTGGGCCTCGCCCTCACCCAAGCAAGGCTCAGTGAGGCCAACCCTCCCTTAGGCGAGGGTCGTTCTTGCTAGGGGCTGCACCTAGATAGCCAGTGCTCACCCTCACCCAAGCGCAGCTTGGCGAGGGCAATCCAAACGAGGCTAGCCCTTGTTAGAAAAAAGGCAAAGAAAAGGGAAGGGGAAAGAATCAAAAAAATTATTTTAAAAATTCAAAAAAAAATCAAAAGATATTAAAATAATATAAAAAATGTTAACGTTGATGCCAACCATGTCATGTTAGATAGCCGGTATCCACGTTTGCAATGTCCGCCTAAATTGGCTAGATAAACTGAATTGGTATCAATGCAAAAAAATTTAGAACTAAATTAGTCCAATAAAAATGTGTAGAATTAAATTGATATTGATGTAATAGGTGTATAACTTTTTTTTTACTTTTCCTCAAAAAAATATGGATCAATTTAAATTTTATGATTACCCTATCATTATCTATTATCTAACTGGGGTCATAAATGCGCAGCTTTTAGTACATCCGGGCTCATTGCATGGGTTCAAGTTTGAGTTAGCATAAAGCAGTCTGTCCATAACACTGCTTTTTAAAATCTGTAACTAGAACTAAGCACTCTCAGATCTCCTAACCATGCCAAAAAGAGAAAGCTAAGACAAGAAAACACTACCGTTCGGGGGCTACTATGACTATCAAGGAGGATTTGCACGTACATGATCTATCGGCGGAAAGGAGAAGAATAATTTAGGTGTGCCTTTTCGAACACCTTGATTGCTGAAAATGCATTTAGGTGGTCATCCTTGTGATTGGCGGTGAAGTTTGCATGTGGGGACGAATGGCCGACACTTCTAATGTCCAGCAAACGATATGGCCTAGATCTACTGCTGCTGCTGGAGGTATGCCATCTTTGGCCATCGTTCTATGCTGGGGCATTGAGTCTTTTTTCTTCTCGCCTCTTGTCCTTCTTTTTTCCATTTAGAGTTTCTTATATCTTTTTATAAAAATAAAAAAAATCGCAAGGGAACCCTTTTAGTGACGATGAAGTTATATCTACATCCCTTCCCACATGACTGCTCCCGATGACAATCTCTTTTTTTGGGATTCTGGCTGGTTACCTATTATCATCTGTCTTATAATCTGTAAAGCTGTTTCTCTACTATATGAAACTTTATTTCACAAAAAAGGGCCAAGTTGGATGTCACCTGATGGTTCTGTATGAGTATCAGGGTTGTATGGATTTTGAAGACTTGGGGGGTGGCCGGGGGTTTTGCCATTTATCCTTAAAGCCTTTTTGATACTCTATTTCGTGATGAGGTAATGAATGGCGTGTAGTCCTTTTTTTTTGGGTGAACGGACGTATATTGTTGGAAATCAGTCTTTTAAGCGATTGAAACAGAGATGGAAAATAAAAACAACTTTTGGCATGTGAAATGGCTTTCCGGGGTCTTCATGTTGCCATTTGCTTGAAGGTTTCCTTAAAAGGAAGTTTAGGATAAACGTCGGATAAACTAGAATTGCTGAAAAGTAACGGGACAACCATCGCTAGATATATGAACATCTACATTCTGACAACTCTCTTGAGTAAAATGCCGTATCCCTTCAATTTCAAAGCATCATTTATATAACCCATTCTCTAATTACAAGTATACCTCAGATCAAGTTAGGAAAAGAGCCTAAACGTGACGGGAAAGATGGAGAAACCAAATTTTTACTGAACTGCGATGAATATGTTCAATGAGAAAGGAAAAGCTCATAGCCAAAGAAGTAGTGGTTTGCCGGAGGGCTCCGATAATAGTTGTAGTTGCCGACGGCCTTCGTTGCAAGAGTGCTGTTTAGATATATAATCTTTTGATTGTCATACCTCAGAAACACGGTCGTCAGGATGTTTATCTCTTCCCACAACCATCTAAAAGGATACAGCATATGAATGGGCGATGAATGACAGAAGAGACCATGTACAAGCCAAAGCAAATAGAGCAGTGAATATACAGTCGACACGTGATACCAGTATTTACCTGGACTCCATCGATCTCGCACCTGTCGCCCACATCATACGGATGCATCACGAACAAGAAGACGATCGCCTCAAATATGGTCTTACAGGTGTTCCTGAAAATAAATGCGAAAAGGACGAGCAGCGAACAGAGAAAGAACAGGAACTTGCTTGTTGCTATTCCCAGGATGAGAAGCCAGATGATCAATATGATGATACCGACTATGACGTTGACCACGTGATGCAGCTTGTCGACTGCAGTCTTGGTGTCATTTATGGTCAAGGCAAGTGCTCTCCTCCCCCTGAAAGCATTGACCTAAAACGATTTGGTTAATTCGATTAGCATCGAAGACCAAAAAGTATGAACAAGCATGTCTAAGGACCTAATTTAACAGAATTCCACTCACCAGCCAGTTCTCCAGGCACGACTTGCTGATTATCTTCTTGCATTCATCAACTCCTTCAAAGAGACTCATCGTATTCAAGGCTTCATGGTCCTTCATGAACCGCTTCAGATCTTCCAAGTAGATAAACCTAGCAACATCAATAAATTAAATAACTGACTCGGACACTTTCCATCATAAAACCAGAAGATATCGACTGCACATAGTGCGCCAGTTAATTGGAAAGAGATCCAATCAGGGAAGCAATTGCCTCATTCAAGGATTATGTCAAAAGCTCAAAACAGGAGGTGAAGAACTATGATCTTACTTCGAATTAGGCTTAGCCACATTTCGAAAGATCTTCCTAGCTGCAGCTTTGGCTTCGTTTTCACTCCTGATCATTGTTGCCGGCTCATCCTCTTGAGTAGAATCCTGTATCTGCTCATCCAACGTCGAGTGAAATCCATGCCGCACGATATTAATCAATCTTTTCATATTCCAGGCAGACACATTTTTGGGATTCGTCTTTTGCAAGTGCTCCATTGTGATCCCTCCCTCGCTGTTTCCCGACAGCCCTGGAGAGAGCTTGGTGTTCTTCTCTCGGGGACTTCTCTGAAGCCCTCCTCCGCTCCCAACTACCATCCCACTTTCAGTTGGAAAAGCCGCCGCCCTTAGATCTGGCGGCACAGTCACGCCTGCTTTCTGTAAAGTCTGGAGATCACATTCAATCTCCTCCTCCTCTTCCTGTCTCCTCCAAATTTCAATCACTGGGGGACCCGACAACGTCTCGATCACGTACTGATTGAACAGAGACTTCTGGATCCGTTCAAAGTAGGTGCTCACATGGAACCATGCCAGCACCTTGATGATCAGTGTCTTGATCAACCACAGTAGAGTCCCCACCAAAAAGCACACCAGCACCTTGGTGACGTACCTCAACCTGTCACTGTTCGTCTCCCTCTCGACCTTCTTGTGGAATAGAGCATGCCAAGCAATCAAGACCAATCCCAACCACAGGCAGTTCTGCACTGCCTTTCGAAGGCCGTAGACGAAATAAAGAACCCGTTTTCGCAGCAGAAAGTTCCTCCCGATGAAGAACACAACTAATCGAATCATCCACCCAGAGACCAACCTCCCACAAATCAAGACCAGGACCATGACCTCCCACTTCCACAGTTTGAGCTTCCACAAATCCTTATGCTTCAATGCAGGAATCGCAAGAGTATAAACTAAAGCACCAACGATCAAGACCAAACTCACCAACTGTAACAGAGCCATGGCACCGAACTGGGTTTTCTTGAACTCCTCTGGCAGGTCTTCTTCCAAGAAGATGTCGTCCTCGTCCTCATCCCCTGCCCTCCCCAACATTCCAGACCGCGGAATGTGACCCGATCTTCGCAGTAATTCCATGGATCAGTGTAAACAGAGAAAAACAGACAAGCTTTGAAGGTGTGTGAGAGGTGCGCGTGCAGTGGAGAAAACGCGGTTGCACTTTGAAGATGGAGTTGTGAGAGAGACCGCCGAAGCAGAGGATATATAAATGGCGAGGGGAGGGAGGAAACAGGAAACGTTCCGAAATAGGCAGCTCGTAAGAGGAAACAGAGCAGGGCGCTCTGGGATTCCGTTGAGAATCGAAATTCGCTTTCCTGTTCTGTTCTCCGTTCCAAAATAGGCAGCGAAGGTCGAAAGAGGAAGCAGAGCAGAGCAGAGCGCCCCGGGGATTCCGTTGGAAATCGAAATTCACTTTCGTGTTCCATTGTCTGCATGGCCAGGGTTTCCCAAATGCCCTTCGTACAGGATGGAAATTACCGGACTGTCACTCTCCCGAAAAATTCGGTAGCAATTGCAAAGCTTTGATGTTCAAAACGCGATATCGAAGAAGAGAAAGAAATATGGGAGGATAGTTTCGAAAGGGAAATATATATATAATTATGTGTGCAAAATAATAAGGTATTGAAATATTCGGTACAAAAATCATATCTATGCATAGGAGTCGTTATTTAAAATTATGTTTTTCAAATATTTTAACACAACTTACCCATACACAACATGTGGCTCAATATCATTAATTGCAAAAGTTAAAAACAAACCGTTCGATTATAAGTCTTAAGAGCTAGCTACCAAATGAATGAAAATCTTATCATACATCATAAAGGACACGCGATGTCATTAAGACTATCATTTTACATCATGTCTTTCTTATAATTTTTGTTTAAGAAAACCCTCCAAAATCCCCAAATTATATTCAATGTAATACATTCATTCTAATTTTTTCGTGTGGCGATAAAAATCCCAAAACTTTTAACCGCATGACATATTTACTTTATGTTCTATTAATGAGAATCTTTGGAAAGAAAACTATTTTGATTTGGTGTTCATGCGGTTTAGATAAAATAAAAAATGGCATTGTTCTAGCTAAAAAAAAAAAATTGAGGAGAGTAAATTTTTGCATAAGTTTGAGGTATCGATATCATAAGAAAAAGTTGAGGGTGAACATATTATAATGAGCATAATTTAGAGCTTTCTAGGTCCGTGAGTATAATTATAATTCTTTAGTAGCTTATTCTCCTTCATCTTTTTCAATATTTTATTAGCAATTCAAAATTAATTTTTCAACAGTAATCACGCCTGCTCTTCCTCCATTAATAATCTTGTCACGCTTTCTTTAATGGGATTGAGCGAAAATCCTTGCATTAAAGTTGGCGGCCGCAATGGACTTGGGACTTGGGAGGGAGCAGGTGGATGGGAGAAGAGGCTGACGAGGACTTGGAGATTTGTTTGCTATCGATTGAGACAGAAGGGGGAGAGAGAGAGAGAGAGAGAGAGAGATGGAGGACAGACGAGGACAAAAAAGGAGAAGTTTTTTTCGATACATTATAACGGAATAATGATATAATTATATGATTCATAAATTTTTAATCATTTAATATAATCTCTAAATTTTATCATCATATTTAATGTAGCTTCTAAATTCTTATAGTATATTGACTTTTGATACATATACAATACAATATCTGAACTTTTAATTTGTTAAATGTGATCTATGAATTCTCGATACATATTCAATAGATAATGTAGTCCTATAGAACTTTTCGTACATATGCAATATAATTTATATTGAATATGTACCAAAAGACCAAATATCATTATAAATAAATTAAAAATTCAAGACCATATTATACATTAAGCTAAAATTTAAGGATTATATTAAATAAATTAAAATTTTATAGATCACATTACTTATTAAATCAACTTTCTAAATCATTCATGTCATTTTCACTATTATAACTGGTGACTTTGGACTTAAATTGTGCTCAATGACCGATGTTGGCATTCCGGAGGCATAAATGCTATGGTCAACCAAACCCTAGTCGAACATGTGTGTCCTTTGACCCTTCGTCACTCCATGCTTTCCTCCTCCTTTGCGTATGAGAATATATTGGCTACTTATGGTTACTCTAACGTGACAAATAAGAAGGTACCTTAAATTGCACCACGTGTCCAACGTGGGCCCACATTGTCAGGCTAATTTCCCCTCACTTTTCTCTCTCCTCTCTTTTCTCTCTTCCTCCTCTGCACGCTCTCTCGCCTGACTCTCTCTCCCTCCGATTGCCGTTTTTTTTGTGTGTGCATTTCTATGCATTTCCAATCCGACCCATTTTAGGCCACTTTTGTCTTCACCAACACTAAGAAAGGGGGGCTTCTTGGAGGGATGTGGGTTCTCCACCTTGTCGTCCACGTTGCCGGAGACTGCGAACTAGGGGCAGAACTTTGGGAGTGCCGGGGATGTTCAGATCGAACCCGCAATGCCCCTGGCTCTGCGTGTCAGTTGACCCCATGCCCTCCGAGACGATCACCCTGCAGGCAATCGAGGTGGTGGCAGTAGTGGCGGCTAAGGAGGTAGGAGTGGGGGCCTTGTAGTGGCACCTCTTGTGTCCACCGAAAGCTTGGCCGGTGAGGAAGCTCTTGTGGTAGATCGAGCACTCATGCGTCTTCCTGGACATATCGAAGGAGGTGGTCATCGCGGAGGTCGAGGGGCTGGCTGTTCGTTCGCACCAATGAAGAGAAAGTATGTTAGGAAAGAGAAGAGAGAGGAGAGAGAAAAGTGAGGGGAAATTGGCTTGACAACGTGGGCCCATGTTGGAAATGTGGCACAATTTGAGGTGCCTTCTTATTTGTCACGTTGGAGCACCAGATATAGCCAATATTTTCTCATCATGTCGTGTAGGTCCTATCATCAATGTTGTGACACCATTGTACATGGTTAGGTCAACATAGTTGAGCAGTGTATGCTAACCCTAGAATAGTCACGTTACGTGTTGGATTGACAAAGAGGCTAATTTAGACTTCGTTTGTTTATAAAAAATAATATTTTGTCATTTTTCGATATTTAGATTACTTAAAAAAATAAGTCATAAAATATTTGTTTTCATGCACCTAAGCATAAGTCCATTGACGCCTGCTCGAGACCTTGGCGACCGTGCTATCTAGGTCCATCAAGGACAAACTCGAGACCTTGCTCGAGCTCAAGCACAAGGAAGCTCGGCACAGGGCACTAGGGTCTCGAGCTGAGGCGTCGAGGACCCAAGCATGAGTATTGTGGTAAAGAGCTTGACCTTGATGGACTTGGGCTTGGCCTCTACACAATCGGGCCTGGGCGCTGAAGATCTCGACCTAGTCGTTGGGGACTCAAGCATCGACATTAGGGTTCCGAGCCCAACCTCGATAGACTAGAGACAAAAAGGCGAGAGAAAGAGAGAGCAGACGGATAAGGACAAAAAGGGAATGTCGATGAGTTGTTTTCCATGTATTATAATTGGTGGTTCTCAGTTAGACTACCAATAGATGGCGTGGGCATTTCGTGACGTAGACGCTATCAACCAAACCCTAGTTGCACACGTGTGTCCTTTGACCCCTCACTCCTTTCTTTTCAGATACACCATCTCATCGCTATGTACTTAGACGTCTTTCGCGCCCCTTTCAATGTGTGTGTTGAACATGATAAGACACATGCGCAAGTGAAACTTTGGGTAGAAAAAGATCTCAATTTTTTTATGTAAAATATACACGGGATTTATGAAATAACACTTCTACAATTCCCCGATTTTATATAATTTTTATCTGCCTATCTGACACAAATTTTTATCCACCTAGCTGACACAAATTTGAAGGTTTGTGTGGTCAAAGAATGCTTTGATTTGCTTTACAATGTAAAGAAATACTATGAGGAATATAAGTTCTTCCCATGCATTTTGGCAAGGATTGCATACAATAATTATTAATGAATTTTCCTGAAAAATCCAGATGAATCAAAATGCATTTTTCATGATGAGTGCGGGATCATTTGAGCGATAAATATATGAGTCAGTCCACTATATATTCTCTTTTAACTTCATTCATAAATTTCTCCTTCTAGATGACTATCTAAAGACACGATTACTTGAGCTATAAATATATGAGTCAGTCCGCTATATATTCTCCTTTTACTTCCTTCATAAGTTTCTCCTTCTAGATGATTATGTAAAGACAGGAAATTTATTTTTGCGTTTCAAATCTACCAGCCACAGAGAGAATAGTCGAAAGGTTCCTCCCAGATCCATGGCGCTTTCTCACTCGCACCCACTTCACGATCCATTAGTTGCAATGAATGTCGAATTTTAAGGTATGGAGGAGCAAAAGTGACGTGGTTTGGTGGAGGGCAGTAAGTCAATCGACATTGAACGATTTAAGTGATGATTAACTACATTACGAATCAATCAAATGCAAGGAGAAGCATTGATACATGCTGTGTGTTCACTTTCAGCTACTGGAACTGTACAGATCTTTTTATCCTGAAGAAAATAAAAGCCTACTTGACTCCGCTCATGGCGATTCAATTATGTCCTCTCCGGAGGACAGATAGGAATTTGCCGCGCTTCTCCTTGCGCCGATCCTCCCCCTCTTCTGCAACCCGTTTCACATGCAACGTCCGAAAACTCAAACTTAATTGAATTTGAACTGGCACTTGACGAGCTGAGTTTTAGTAAAGAAAAATGGCAAATCTACAAGTATTCGAGGGTGGAAAACACTGTAAAGAACCTAGTTTGCCATTGAAATCGAAATTAATCGGCAGTTCGAGAGACGACCAGAAACAGGACCTTCACTAACGAGCAGAAGTATAGAGAGGGCTAGGAAAAACAAAATTTTACATATTCTTCACTGAAGACAAAACGTCCTATTGAAAGGGCTTTTCTAGTCCACTCACGGCACAAGACTCAAAAGGACGGAAACGACCAAGTTGCTTCAAATGGTTCGGTCTATGAGAAGATTTTAATGGACATGGAATTGGCTTGCGTGAGCAATGATGACTCACCTCCTTGGCTATTTGCTGCAGGACTGTGATTATATCAACAAAGTCGGGTCTCATCTTAGCATTCCCCTGCCAGCAACTCTGCAGTAGCTCACCAAGCTTCGGGTGAGTGTGCTTCGGGATGGTAGGCCGGAGTCCTGAAACAATGTCGAATTAAACATGATCTCATTTATTCTAGAAGATTTACGATATCCCATTTCTACAAACTCATTTAAAAGCAAAGTCGATAGCACCATTTGACTTGATCTGGACATGATATGATTCTCATTGGGTCTTCTTTCACCTTTCTTTTGGGGTTAAGGAACAAAAAGTGATCAATTCTCAAGTCAGTCTCAACTATTAGATTTTCTTTTTTGTCAGGGCGATCCATCATTTTGCAATGAATTGCAGTTTAGTCCATAGTCGCAGAACTTCTATTCTACCATATTTTTATTTTATTTTTTTCGTCATATCTCTGTTGCTCATTTAAGATTATATTTCTGAAGTTGCATGTGAAGTTGCATTGAAGTACGACCTTTCTCTCATAAAAGAAGCACCATGCTTAACAACTAGAAAAGAGTAAGAAAACACAATGTGGACATTTGGAGTTTCCTATAACAAAAAGATCGATACAATAGCAAAGTTGCGACTTTCCCAGAGCATGACATTTCTTATTAACATTTGAGATAAATATGTATGATGCCCACTAGTGAATTACATTCAGATAATAACAATAAACAAGAGTAAGACATGAAAATTTCTTGTATAAGGGCTAAACTTAATGATTCAAGATTTAAGGATCGATGTCTTTTTTTATCCCAGTTGTTGGATATTCAGCTGAATAGAAGGATAGCCCATAGGACTAGAAATTTTGTACATACCTTCTGAACCACTCCAACATTTGCTTGTAACGGAGTCAAGTACTCATATGGGAGCTGAGGCGCAAGACAGTAAACTGCATGAGTAAGGAAATAAAGACGGATGTTTCATTAAATAATTTTTTCTGTCAGAATTTTACCTTTCCAGTGAGTAACTCCCATAATCTTTCAGTCAGAAGGCAGAAGTTTATTTCCTAATTTTCTTCGAAAGGCACACTTTCCATGGTGCTATCCTCACACATTATCTGAAGTAAAGTAAGTGCTCACTGGAATTCATTTCATACAATAGTATCATCTCGCGAAATCAGAAGCGTCTCTCGAACTACTAATGCAAGCCACCGTGCTTATCTTAGGATGAAGCACATTGGAACGGAGAACAATGCAACTAAATATGCAAGCCAAACAAGAAATTGAGATGAAAATTAGAAAATTAATCATGACAATTGTTGAAAGTATCCACATGAAATTTACACAATAAATGGAGAAAGTCTATCATAATGTCTGATGTCATCTACGTATAGATCATGTTGTAGTAGATATTCCGATCAGCAAAACATATATAGACGAAGGCACCCCTCAGAAGTTTCGGAAAAAAGAAACTTGCTTCATTCTCATCCATCGATAGGTTGGCAGCCTTCAAACCTCTGCAAATAATGCCATTCTGATGCCAGTAATGCATTTCTTTTGCGACATCGATAGCTTCTTTAGCGTAGGCAACTTAACGACTGTTTTTAACATGGCGCGGATTCTAGAGATTGTTCAGTGGATAGAGGAGAGAGATCTTAATAGAATGAAGAAGACTTTTCTTGCTACACGATGCCATAATTATTGCCTGATGGATCTATTATCTGCGATATTGCAAAAACAATGAGTCATAATTTGAGGCCTACTTTCCGTCCGTTTCACTTGACCATTGCGTGTTAGAAAAAGGGAAAGGAAAACTACGACAGATTCAAGTAGTTTTCAACCAAGGAGACATTCTTATTTCAAACCAGTGGTCTATAAATTGTGAAGTGGGATGGGCAGAAGTCAAATAGAGGTCACTTATGGATATTAAAAGTCTTATTTTTAAAGTTAAAACACCGCCTACTGGATTGACTTTTCTTTTGAATAATTCAGATTTTGCTAGCTGTTATCAATAAGTGAAAACCCCAAAAGGATTTGAACAATGTGCTTCAAGTTTTTGGGACATGTATAGATTTGACAATCATTTACTTAGGTCAGTGGAATATTAGAGGCTAAGTACCTCACGCTTCAAAGCTTCCTTTTCCAAAGCAATTCTGAGCTACTCCGTTTCCTGAAATTTTTGCAAGCGATGGCTTTGGTGCATTGAGGACCTCTTATCCTTGGGAAAAGTACCCAAAAGGTCCTAAACCTATTACATTGGTACTAATTCAGTCCTAAAATTTTCAATTTGACCAATTCAGTCCTAAACTTTTCAATTTGACCAATTTTGTCCTAAACATTTTAATATTTGTATCAATTTAGTCCATCTGGCCAATTTTGGCCGATCGGCGTTGACGTGGACATCGGCCAGTGGTCGTACGCGGACGTGGCAATTTTTATGATTTTTTTATGATTTTTTCGAATTTTTTTATAATTTTTTATTAAAAAAATCTTTTTTTATAATTTTTTTAAAAAAAAATCTTTTTTTTCATTTTCCTTTTCTTTTCCAACGGCGGCCGGCGAGCCTCGGTGAGGCTCATTGGCCACTAGGCAAGGGCCATGAAGCCCTCACCGCCGCCGGCGAGGGTCAAGCGAGTGTAGCGACCGAGGTGCTCCCACCTGGCGTGGCAGTGCTGGAGGCGAGCGGCGGGGGAAGACGGCGTTCGACGGTGCAAGGCTCGGCGATGGAGGGCAGCGACACGGGACGGAACGGCAGTAGCAATTGGCATCGGGCCAAGGGACTTCAGGGCGGTCGAGCTTGTGGTTTTTCGCCGATTCGCCTAGATCTCGCCCTCCTTTTACAGATTCGACCCTCCAGCACCCAAATCTGACCTTCAAGACCTCCTCTACTTCTCCGGATCCGATCCTCTTCGGCCTCAACTTCTCCCACTTCGGCCGACCTCCATTCGGATCACATCGCCCACCGCCTTCGCCCGCAACAAGGCCAGGGCGAGGCTGGCCTCGCCCAGATCTAGGCTAAGCTACCTCGCTCAGCCTCGCCCAGGGCCGCGGGTGAGGTTGCCTTCGCAGGGCTAGGCCTGGGCGAGGCTGGCCTCGCCCAGATCTAGGTGAAGTTGCCTCACCGGCGGCCCTAGGAGAGGCTGAGTGAGGGCCGCAAAAAAAAGAAAAAAAAATTAATAAAAATTTTGAAAAAAATCATAAAAATTGCCACATCAGCGTTCAACTACCGGCCAATGTACACGTCAGCGCCGGCCGGCCAAAATTGGCCGGATGGACTGAATTTGTACCAATATTAAAAGGTTTAAGACTAAATTGGTTCAATTGAAAAGTTTATGATCAATTGGCATTCATTACAATAGGTTTATGACTTTTTTGGTACTTTTCCTGTCATCCAATATGTCCTGGCCTATACTGACAAATTAATTATTAGCTTGCAACTGACATGAATTAGAATCTGGTTGGAACTTACCAATTATGTATTATCATCGTTAAATTAAGGCTTTGGTTAAATGCAAGGAATGTTTCCTCCCCCCTGAAGCAATTGTAAATTAATGTCATACCCTACGTGCACGTGTCATCCGAAAAATAGCAGTTATGCATAACCAAAAGTTAGGATGACTATCACATGAACTGTCTTGACTACCGATTGCAGCAAACATTAATTCCCTTCGCGCTACCTGCGGGTCCACGCATGCGCTCGCATGTTATTACCTTCCAAGAACCTTCTCTACTTCTTCAGCCATGGGCCGGAAGCTTGCAGAACCACTTACTATCTTGAAAAATTCAAGCAGGTGGAAGTTTCTTACATGGATTTTTAGGCCCCACCCATTTATAACAATAATCTAGTCCCCACATCTTAGCAGCGAATCGACGAAGATATTGCAAGATTCGTATTCCAATGACTGGAAACGCCTTCTTAACGCTTGTGCCCAAAAGTAATGATTATCCCATCCATGCCAACAATTCAATCAGGTACGTGAATATGTCTCGAATTGGAGCTTATGGCCCGCATCATCACTGGTCGTGATCGAACAGGTCAAAAGCACGGGAAAGGAGAGCGCGAAAAAAGGGCAGGCAAACGGGACACTGCCAATTCTTGCGTTCTCCTAACAACTTCCGTTCATTGTTTCATTTTGCTTCTCTACGTCACGATGGCTCGTCTTTGCTTCTTTCTAGAAGTATTGCGTTGAATTCGCATTTTAGATTCTTCTACTCATAAAGAAAGGAAAAATATTTTACTCATAAAGAAACTAAATACAAGAAGATAAACAGAGTAGCTGCACAACGTCGCCCTTTGGATTAAATTAAAACCAAGCGTATAAAATAGGAAAAAAAAAAAAAAAAGCGGGGGAGACAAAATTAAAGAACAGTAAGCACACGAGCTCCCACTGAGTTTTTCACGGCATCTTTAGGCACCTTTAGGCTTTTTCTTTTTCATTTCTTTTCTTTCCCCTCTCGTTGTTTAATTTTAATATTAAAAGATTTTATTCGGTATATACAAAGATAAATCGAAATCTTTCACTTCTTCAAAGTATATGGCATCGAAGCAAAGCTCTAGTAATTCAAGCACGACCGTTCCTAGTCCCACCTCCAAACGTCATGGAGTTCACATCATACTGACAAACCAAATCGGAAAATGAGGATTACATAAGATTAGGCAGAAGCATAGCACAAGTGCTAAAATTTGGCATCATAGGATATTTAAATGCAAAAAATTACGAAATATACAAATAAATGCCACTTTTTTTATATAAAAAAATCAGGACATTTTTATGCTAACTCCAAATAAGAATCCCGTAAATCTTATGCGGCATTTTTTTAATAATTTAACTTGCCCACATGGTTCGCCCAAAAGCTGAGTTAGTTAAAAATAACAAAAACGACGTCGTTTTGTCTCTTATTTAAATTTTAATGTTAATATTAATTTAATTTAATTTAAAACTTTAAAAAAAAAAAAAAAAAAGATTGCAGAACACTTGGGCGATGGTTGTGCCAAGGCCCAGCAACTCAAGTTGACCCTTCCCCCACAGTCGGCGACAGCAGCGGTGGTGGCAAGAGCTTGCACAACTCTCACTAAACAAGTGCAATCCTTCTTTTTTTCTTTTTTAATTTAGTTTTAAATTTATTTTAATGAAAATTTATATTAAAATTCAATCCAAGGTAAAACGACATCGTTTTTGGCTAATCTAGCTACATTAGTGCACAAAATGATATTGTCTTGCACTTATCTTGTCAAGAAAACGCTACATCGGCATTTTAACCGAAATTTCTCGATATTGGCACATAAGTGATCTATTTTTCTCTGATCTCAATACTTAAATATATATTTCCGAACTTTTGACACTTGAATGTCCCTTCATACCAAATTTTAGAACTCCAGATATTCACACCTCCATAAGATTAAATTCACAACTTTGATTTCTTATGGTGATCAATACAATTGACGAGTTTGGTCCAATTATATATTGTCATGGGTCGTAGCGACTTCATGTCAAAACTAAGGATGAGTTATATGCGTTTATTTCTTTTTAATTTATCTGGAATCGAGCGGACCGCGTGCATAATTACACCTTTTAAACCTTCAAATCCTCCCTATTCTAATATCGTCCTCTTCTCCCTAATAAATTGGCAGCGTGGTGATGTTTTGAATCCACACATGAATGCACGAAAGCAAAAGGCGAGAAAAGTTGTGGAAGTAACGGTGTCGAAAATCGCAACGGAAGTTGCTGTCGGGGAAATTATTGAAAAAGTCTTAACTTTATTGTATTTATGCTAATTCAGTTATAAATCTTTTAATTATGTCAATTCAGTCATACACCAAAAAAATACAGAGCAATTTAAATGCTACGATTATACTATCATTATAGATTATCTAATCTGGGTCATAAAGAACGAATGGGCAGCTTTTTAGTACATTCGAGTTCATTGCATGGGTTCAAGTTTGTGTTAGCATAAAGTAGTCCGTCTATAACTCTGCATTTTAAATCTGTGACTAGAACTAAGTACTCTAAGCTCTCCTAATTATGCCAAGAAGAGAAAGCTAAGACAAGCAAAAACTCCCGTTTCGGGGCTACTATTGAGGAGGATCTGCACGTCCGTGATATATCAGCGGAAAGGAGAAGATAGGGCATGAACTGGCAAAACTGAGGTTTCCGGAACTGGGGAAACAACCAGAGGGACAATGAGGAATTCCATGCCCTAGAAAAGCATTTCACATGCCGAAAGGTGACCTTATGTTCCATAAAAGGAGAATATTTTCATCCAAACAGTCCGTGAGGCAATGAAACCTGAAATAAGGTTTCGAAAAGGCACACACCTAAATGATTGCTGAAAATGAATTTAGATCGCTATGCACAAAAAGGCACGGACCAAGGTTTCGAGAAGACCCAGGCACAAAACAAGGTTTCGAAAAGGCACACCTACATGATCTTAGATACCGACCACCTTTGATCGCTGAAAATGCATTTAAAGCCCTGCAAAACAGCCAAGAGACATCCGACAGGTCCCAGCCTGCAGTGACAAAATTAATTAGTAGCTAGCAATCGACATGAATTAGAGGCGGATTGAAATTTACCTGTTACATATCATCCTCGCTGGATTAAGGCTTTGGTCAAGCGCAAGGAATGTTTCCTCCCTGAAGCAATTGTAAATCAATGTCGTCCTCTACATACACATGTCATCCAAAAAATAACAGGCATGAAGAATAAAAAATTAGGATGACCATCGCATGAACTCTCCTGAATACTGATTGCAGCAAACGTTAATTCTGTTAGCGCTACGTACGAGTCCACGCATGCTCTCGCATGCTGTTACATTCCAGAACCCTTCTCTACCTCTGAAGCCAAGGGCCAGAAGCCTGACATAACCATTATCAAGAAAATTCAAGCAGGAAGAAGCTTGTCAATTGTATCTCCAGGCCACTCCAGTCTAGTTCCCAAATCATTTTAGCTAATGAATCGGCCAATTTCTTTCAAGATTTGGACTACGCACCATTGTATTCTAATGATTGGAAACTCATTTTTTTGACATGTGTGCCCGAAAGTCATGAAATATCCTATCTATGCCAAAAATTCGAGCAAGGTTTGTGAATACATCTGATCTTATTCTCTTTATAGCACCGACTTGTTTCTTCCATTTTGTTCAAGTGCACTTCCAATTTATACGTTCCCCCAGGAACTTCTGCTCCTGGGTTCATTGGTTCAATCGCGCGCTTTGCTTCTTTCTAGTTTTATTGCGTTGAATTCGTATTCAGATTCTTCTACCATCGAACTTCCAGTGTCGTCGCTAAAAAGGTTAAATTGATATCTTCTTTGGGCTTTTCCCAACATTGTTCAGTGATTTGATATTAAAAGGCCCATGCACAGGCTGAATCTATCATCTGGGCCGAGCCCATAATTCAATAGATTAACGTCTCCCTCCGCCAGCTACACGTGGCACGCATATATAATGTCGGACTGATCGGCTGGAGAATGAAGAGATCATTATTAAACCGAACCGGACCCACCAATTGTGTAGGGACGTGGCGAGAAACGAGTAAATCTAAGATTGAGCATTAATTAATTAATTAATTAAAATAAGTTAGGCAAGACTTTAGCTACCCGCAAAAAGTCTCCAACCATTATAATCGAAAAAGCAAGATTAATAGTGGTGTCACATGATTTCATATATGTATCATTACAAGAGATCTTATGTTTCAGATTTGATTTATCTTTTTTTAATAGTTAGCGACAAACTCATAAAATTTTATTAGAATAGCATTAAATTTCTTGATTACTACGTGAATGACGTTTTATCTGTTTTGCGGAAAACGATTGCACTACTTAGATGTGCAATTGCATAGA
Source organism: Eucalyptus cladocalyx (assembly GCA_017140615.1). NCBI lineage: Eukaryota > Viridiplantae > Streptophyta > Magnoliopsida > Myrtales > Myrtaceae > Eucalyptus > Eucalyptus cladocalyx. The sequence goes on along the minus strand of CM029522.1, from coordinate 51,243,835 downwards.
GAATGGCATCTAATTTATTTATTTTTTTAAAATTTTGTCGTGGCGTATGAGATAGGATATGTTGGAACTTTGTTATTCCCACGAGAAAGGACAGAGATTTTTTTTTTTTTTAAACAAACATACTGAAATGCATTAATAAGAAAAGTTTTCAGTACAAACATCTCTAGCATCAGCACACAATAAATCCAAAAGAGCATATGGGGGACTATTAACCCAATTCCTAATAAAGCATCCCACTCCTTAGGCTTTGGCTAGCTAGTCAGCCACCTTGTTCATATCTCGATGCAATAGGTTAAAATAATACCCGAATAGTCTTTTAGTTTGCGCTTGGCCTCGAAAGGACAAAGATTTTACTCATAAAGAAACTAGACACAGGAGGAAAACCAGAGTAGCTGGACCACATCGCCCTTTGGATTAGATTAAAACCAAGCATAAAAATAGGGGGAAAAAAAAAAGAAAAGTGGCGGAGACAAAAATAGAAAAAAGTTAGCACGCGAGCTCCCACTTAGTTTTTTAACGGCACCTTTAGGCACCTTTAGGCTTTTTCTTTTTATTTTATTTTCTTTCCCCTCTTGTTTAATTTTAATATTAAAAGATTTTATTCGATATATACGAAGATAAATCGAAATCTTTTGCTTCTTCAAAGTATGTGGCATCAAAGCAAAGCTCACGTAATTCAAGCACGACCGATCATAGTCCCACCTCCGGATGTCATGGAGTTCACGTCATGGTGCGAATCAAATCGGGAAATGGGGACCACATAAGGTTAAATTCACGACTCTGATTTCTCATCGTGATCGATACAATTGACAAGTTTCGTTCACTTACATATTTTCACGGGTCGTAATTGTGATGGCCTAAACGGCAGTGCACGGGGAGGAGGAATAACAATATGACGTGTGCAAGGAATGAGCTTGTCTCAGCTCACATCACCTAGAGATGGAGTTTTAGACTGACTTATAAGACTTGGGTTCTTCTAACTGTACATACGCATTTTTTTATGATAGTATAAGTTGCCCCTATTAGAGATCCAAGGCTGTTATAAGTGGTATCAGAGCCAACTTCTAACCGTAAATGAGGCTCCATTGTACATATCCCATTTTCTTGGGATAGGTCTAGGCGGCAATGCGCGAGGAGAAGGGATACGCCTCGGTCCCCGAGCATATCTTTTGTCCCACATTGCGTAGAGAAGGAGTTCTGAGCATAAAATTTGGGTTTCTCTAATTGTACATTTTTTTAAGGTAATATGGGCTGTCCCGAAATGAACAAAAATGTAATGACTTAATATCCAAAATGATGATATGTGTATCTTCATGTCGAAACTAAAGATAAGTTATATGTGTTGATTTCTTTTCAATTTATCTGGAATCAAGTGTCAAAACTAAAGATAAGTTATATGTGTTGATTTCTTTTCAATTTATCTAGAATCGAGTGGACCACGTGCACAATTACACCTTTTTCACCTTCGATTCCTTCCCATTCTCGTATCGTCCTCTTCATCCTTGGTAATTTGACAATGTCAATGTCTTGAATCAATGCTCGAATGCATGAATGCAAAAAGCAAGAAAAGTTGTGGAAGTAACAATTTCAAAAGTCACAACAGAAGTCATTGTTGGGGAAATTATTGAAAAAGTTTTACATTTATTGTATCTATACTAATTCAATCATAAATATTTCAATTGTACTAATTCAATTCTAAACATTTTAATCATTTGTTAATTTATCCATAAGCCGTTAAATCATACCAATTTAATCATAAATTTTTTAGCAATTGACCAATTGAGTTCTTCTAGCCAATTTTGGCGAAAAACACTAATATAGTGACGATTTAGTCAACACTTGCTATCCTATAAAATAAAAAGTTCTAGATTTTTTTTTAAAATCCACCTTAACGCTTAACCGTGTCACATATGATGATTATCATTAACTAGGATGTCATGTCAGCGTTTCCCAACCAAAATATGTAAATTGTCAAAAAATTTATGATTAAAATAGCAAATCATCAAAAAGGTTGAGAATTAAATTAATTAAATTTAAAATTTAAAATTAAAATGGCACGGTTACAATCAATTCAGGACTTTTTTCTTTTTTGTTAATTTTCTAGTCGTTATTTCGTGCCTTCTTTCAAAGCATTGGTCGCGACGTCTTTTTAACTTATTCGATTAGATATTCATTCACGGATCGTAAGATGTGATGGATGATTGTGACTTATAGGTTATAGCGGTCTTTTGGTCTTATCAGGCGTGATGCCAGAATGGATAATGTCGTGGTTTACGATATTCCAAGTGGCGCTACAATACGATATGGCATAATCCATCGTCTCTCCAATCCCACTAGAATCAGCTACATGACACAAATTTGACATTGGTGAAGGCCTCTGTGCCCTACGAAAATTGTTGGAAAAGTATTAAAAAGTCTTAAATCTTTTGTATTAATATAAATTTAGTCATAAATATTTTTTTATCAATTTACCATAAACTTTCTCTTTGTATCAATTGGTCATTTTCAATTAATTTTGATCAGATTTTGTTGACTAGATACCGACCGAACGACGTGGCATGATTGACATTGATGCGTACAATTTTTAATAATATTTTAATATTTTTGAATTTTTATTTTAAAATTTTCCTTTTCTTTTTCTTTTTTTTTTTTTCCTCCTCCTCATTCCTCCAACCAATTGCTGGACCTCAACGATCGGCCAGAGGCGACGGCTGACAAGGCTCGAGTCCTTGCCAATGGTAGTGAGGGCTATCTTGAGCGAGGCAATGAGGCTTGCCCTCACTGGATTCGACGAGGGTCGAGCCTTGCCTAGCCTCAAGCATCGCCCATGGCCTCACCAGCGAGGCACCGAGGGTCAAGCCTCACCTAGCCTCAAGCGTTGCCCATGGTCGGCGAGGCTCGAGCCCTCGCCAACGGCCACGAAGGTTGCCTTGCGCGGGGCGGCAAGACTCGACCTCCCTAAATCTAGCGAGGGTCAAGCATTGCCCATGGCCTCACTAGCGAGGCACTGAGGGTCGAGCCTCGCTGGTGGCCAGCAAGCTCGCTAGAGGCTGGTGAGTCCACCTTGACCTCGTCGGTCGTCGCCTCTAGCCAGTCGCCGAGGTTCGGCAACATATTGGAGGAAGAAGGAGGAGAAGAAAAAAGAAAAAAAAATAAAAGGAAAAAAATAAAAAAATAAAATATATTATTAAAAGTTATACACATCACCACTAATTGTGCCACATCAGGCATCCGGCGTTCAATTAGCAAAATCTGACTAAAATTAGTTAGAAGTGACCAAATTAGCTCCTAGTGAAAATGTTTAGGATCAAATTAGTACCGAAAAAATGTTTAGGACTAAATTGGTAAAAATATAAAAGGTTTAGGACTTTATAAACGTTTTTCCTCAAAAATTGCCAACCGTCAAATTTTGTATGAACAGCAGAACTCATATGAAAAAAAGTTCTAAACCCCATGCGATGAATGGTCGCGCGAACTCGAGAAAAATATAATATGACGACGTGGACGATGCATGTCCATAATAAAGTCTTCGAGCTCGAAGGAGGATCAAACGATGGGGACGATGCGGACTCGCGATGTTAAATTCGCAGACCGGCTTGCATTTTCTCGCTCGTATTAATTTGCATCCTCGGGTTGCAAGACTTGCCACGGGCACCTCCGAATAAAATCCGAAAGATTCTTGCTTGCCTTCAAATAGAAAACCACAAAATTAACCGATCAAGGTCCACAGCCACCCAAATCGAAAATTTGGCAGCTCAGCCACGGCAGCCAAAGAGCTTAATTAAGCCTAAATTTTGTTGAAGCTTGGCGTTGAGGTTAATAATTTTTAATAATATTTTATTATATTTTTTTGAATTTTTTTTTCTTCTCCCTTTCCTTTTTTCCTTTAGCCAGTCATTGGACCTTGATGACAGGCTAGAGATGATGGGAGGCACCCACTAATGAGGTTGACCTCACTCTCTCTAGGTGAGGCGTGGTCTTGCCATGGCTAGGCGAGCCCTCACCATATTTGGGAATGCTTGGCCTCGCTCAAAGACGGCAAGGTGATCCTAGCCAATGGATGCCACCCCGTGCCTTCTGTAGGGACTGACTAGAGGAAGAAGGAAGGTGAGGAGGCAAAAAGGAAAAATGAAAATAAATATATAATTTGAAGAAAAATATTATTAATAATTGTTAACGTTAGCATGATCGGTTAAAATTGATCCGATAAATTGAATTGTCAAAAATGCAAAATGTTCGAGACTCAATCGGCAAAACAAAAAAAATGTTTATAACTGACCCTGTACGATTGTAATAGGTTTAGGGTATTTTTGGTTGTTCTTCCACTTTTAGAGTTAAAGTTTTCTTTTAGTAAGATCGGATCAGCTCGTTCCCAATTTGAACCAACTTCATTCTGACCCCTATCCATGTCAATGTGTCTGTCTATTTTTGGGAAATGTAAAGAGTAAATGTGGACTGTGGAGTGCGATCAAATCACGAGAGACTCCCCACTTGTCTGAATCCGTGCCCGAGTATCAAAGCATCAGACGGGAAGAGCCAAACCGTACGAGCCTCCAGCCCACCATAGCTGGTAAGGTAAGATATTTCCTCTTTTAGGCCATTTAGTCAACAGAAGGGAAAGCGACCAGCGCAACTTGTCCAGCATTATCATAATTGTCTCAAACATCCTTGAAAGATACTCCAATTAAACCAAACCTACTTCTCTAACCACACAAAAGATATATATATACACACACACACATACTTATTTCGTACCGATCGTGATTTGAAAATTCGATATTTGTGAGCTTGTCAACATGATCTTATTAAGATGCCAATAACGGGGAAATCTCCCACACGACATATGGAACAACTAAATAACACGTCATTAGCTATTTTAAAATTCATTTTCAGCATGAATCGAACTTATAATCTCACGCAAGACAATTTATTCTAACAACTTGAGATTGTTTTTAGTCCCGAGTGTTTCTCTCTCTCATATTTCTTTTAGTCTATAGACTCTAGTATTGTTTGATTGTCATAAATATTTTCTATGAAACCAAACATTATAAATTTGAAATTTTGGATACTTTATTTAGGTTTCACTCTCCATTTTAAGATACCACCCATCAATCCCATGCGAAAAAGCTAGTTCACCAAACTCGAGAGTTTATTAGAACGCAAATTCTAGATAACACGCGATGCGCTTTATAATAAATACTTATTTGCTATGTCATGCCGACACATTAAATTCTAAGCTTCTATTTGTGAGTCCAAATCCAATTCGAAATTTTATTGAGGTCCTTTGGGTTGCATTTGGAATGCTGTTTGAAGTAATTTTAATCAAGTAAAGGTCCTCAAACAAAAGTTTCGGGTATTTGATGAAGATATTTCCCGAAAACTTCAGCTTGAAAATGCTTAGAGCTCACGATAAGAAGGCCTTTCTGACTTAGCTTTTCGACACGGGAAACTCTTGACCTATAATGACTATTTTTAATTTCCAATTTTAGCCCTATCAACTAAGTACGTTTCCGGAACGCCATTTTGGAATTTTACAGCAACGCTCCGGTTAGGTTGTTACGATGTCCCAACAGTTGAGAACACGTTGAACGCATTTCGTCACCGGCCGCAAGAGTCAGAACGATGCAGATCGTCGGCAGGGGCACACGTCGGAAGAAGTTTGGCGACGATAACGTCAATCACGTGCCCCGCCATGGATTCGCGGCGGCCGTACACGTGTCTGACGAGATCTGACATGTAATGTGCCCGAGAGGGTTTGTCCTCGTCCGACGATCGCGACGCTGCGGGAACTGCGAGCACCGACCAATCCTGGGGTCCCACGTCACGCAAGTGGAGGGAACGGATCAGGCGCGTAAGGGGTACGCGCTCTGGTCCAGGGTACGGCGTCCCATGTTCGCGATTTGCCTACTCACTGTTTGACTAAGAAGACCAGGAGAGGGTGGTGAGGAGAGAGTTAAACACAACTACCCCAGCCGCCGCCGCCTCCGCCGTGAATTCCCCATAAAGCCCCTGCGCCCTCGGGTCTCTCGCCCGTGCGTGCTCCTCCTCTCTCTTTCTGCCCGTCCGTTTCCGCGAGGATCGGAGCGCTCGGCACGGTCACTTCTCGTCGCGCAACCCCACCGGGAGAATGGCGGAGGCGGTGGCGCCGGAGCACGACGAGGAGCGGCTGCTGCTGTCGGAGGCCGGCGCCGGCGGCGACCGGTCGTGGCGGCTGAACTTCGACCGTTTCAAGATAACGCCGGAGCGCGCGCAGAAGAAGCAGCCCGGCGGACTCCACGACTGCTGCCTGGGCCTTCTAGGTTCTCTCTCTCTCTCTCTGTGGCCGGGGCTTTTTTCCCTTCCTTTTCTCGACGAGTTTCCGGCGAAAGCAACACGCTTTTGCGTTCTTTGCGGTTGCTTCCTTGCTTTCCTGTTCTATACTTAGCGTGAGGAGAGGTGGTCAGTCGCCGTTTTTCTTTCTCCTTTTCTTTCTTACTGGTTCGAGCGTGAAAGACAGAGATGGTGATGCTGTCCAATCTCCCTGTGCCTTATTCTTTTGTTGTTTAACTTTACCTCTTTGTTTTTTGGGTTGAATCTTCGTATAGCTTTTGGTATACTTTACTGTTCTCCATCCGCCATGGCATGGCGCGACGGAGCTCTACCCTCGCGGCCTCTTCATCAATCCGATCTCTTCTCCGTTCCATCCTATCGTCTCCCTTCGCCTCTGTCGAGGGCAGTTTTCTTTTGGTATGCCGCGCGAGCCCATCATCTCACGTTCTTCTGGATTCTCGGCTCTTCCGTGATCTGCAGGATCTTTTTTGTTTTCTTTGAATCGGGTTCTTTTGAAGAATATCTCTAGATGACACTCCGTTTCTTCTCTGGGTTCTTTTCTTCTGGGGAGGCAACCATCGCGTAAACTGAAGAAGCGTGCTCCCTTCTTGATTGAAGTCTCTGCCCGGTGGCCCCTTTTACAGCTGAACCCTTCTTGTGAACGAGGGAGATTCGCCCCCTCGAGTCAATCCTGCTGATTTCCTCTTTGCTTTTTCCTTTCGCTGCCTCCATCTAGTCGGTAGAGGCTTGCCCTGTATGTGGTGATGCAACTAGTCTCGGCTGTGAGCATCCTGAAATCTTGAACCCAGAATGACAAACGGTGAAAACCTGGAGCCTACTCGAATTTCAAATGTTATCTGGGAAGGAGATACTCCCTTAGATACTTGAATGACGCCTCTTGCGTGACTCGTATGGCTTTGATTGAGTAAAAGATTCACAATAATAAGTGGGAGGAAATTTGATGATTCTTAAAAAGTAAAAAGAGGATTTTCCTTCCTTCTCTTTTTAGAGTTTAAACAGATAAGATGCAAGAAAGGAAGCTTTTCCTAGGGACTGCTTCACAAAAACTTCCTAAATATACTCACTACAGAAAAACTTATACGTTTGGGTATTTTACAAGGTAATTTTTATATACAAATGCTAACTTACAAGAATACCTGTAAATCTCAAACGACATTGCTTTGAAAATGGGGACTTACATTGATTAAGGGGTGGTGGTCCCTTGGTTAGACAAATGGGAGTGATACATATGAGACCTTGGAAAGGTGCCTTAGATAATTACAGAAAACAGTTTATGGTTACAAGGTGCAATCAGCAGAAGCGAGGAATTCAAACCAGCAAAGTTTTCCAACAACTTGTAATGACTTTGGTTCATCTATTATTTATTTATTTATTTATTTTGGGGGGGGCTTGATTGGGGATGGTGATTGTTACAAAAGTAGCTTTCTTCTCTAGATAAGAATCTCTTAGCCTTTGGAAATAATCTATTCCGTTTTGGCCTTGTCCACTTGATTGTTAGTTTAGTGGTGGTGCCATTTTAGTACTGAGAAATGCTAAAGATGCTAGAACTCTTTTTCTAAACTATATTTACTAAGTGATTTAGCAGGATTACATTGGAAACCAATCACTTTGTGCACAATTCCCACTTGTTTAACATCTGAGGTCTTCCTAAATCCCTCTGCACACAAGTTTAGTGGAGGGTTATAGTATTCTTAGCATTGCTTCTTTCTCATACTTAGTGGATTTAGTTTGGTGCTTGAGTCATGTTAACTAGCATCCTTGTTTGTCATTTGTTGCATTAATACGGAAATCTGTACTTTTTTTAAGTTAAGCTTACTCTCGCTCCTATAGATTGGTGCTCCCAACCTCCACGAGAACAACCACCCCCCCCCAAAAAAAAAAGTTTCTATGCATCAAACTTGTGTGGAAATTATAGCAGGGTAGTTGCTTGGCTGCCTTCTTGATATATCTAGCGATGCTATCAACACCTGGGATTACATCATTGGCATGGAGTGAGCAATTAATATTTTCATTCTTCAAAAAAGATGGTCGGTAAGAAACGTGATTGATGGTCTAGCAGTATGAATTTTGGAGATGGATAAAACGGGGGAGCATGGAAGGCCTGCATAATTGTTCCCTGCAATTAAGGTTGTGCTTGTGTTGTGAATTGGAAATCAAGTCTCAGCCTTTTTGTATTTTGGCAACTTTGACAGAGACTGAAATGAGAGTACCTCATCACATGCCCTTGGCTACTAGCCTGTGTACAAGCATGTCTGTTGCTTAGGAGAGGCCCATTTGTGTGCATGCATGACATGTTTGTGCACTAACAACCACAGTTAAGGTTGTGATTGTGTCGTGACTCTGAAATCAAGTCTCAGCTTCTTAGTTTTTTGGCAACTTTGACAGAGATTGAAATGAGAGTACCTCATCACATGCCCCTGGGTACTAGCCGTGTACAAGTATGTCTCTTGTTTTCATCATCCTATTATTTGGAACTTGCAAAATTGCTTCTATGTGTGTCATGGTGTGTACTTAAGAGAAGCACACTTGTTTGCATGCGTGTCATGTTTGTGCACTAACAACCACAGGTTGGTGTCTGCATTTACACAACATTTAGAAAGTATTAGTTATTCGATGAGGAATGAGGTGATGCTGGTGATTTTTAACGACAAAGGTTTGGTGCTTACTGGAATATCGATTTCGAGTTTGTTATACATGTTTTTGAGCTCATAAAATCTATACTCCCTTCATCTGTCGCTCTTTACATGCACACAACGTTGGATTTTGAGATTCAGTTACTTTTTATGACTTAGGTCCTGAGGATAATGTGGCTGAGTACTATCAGCAACAAGTGGAAATGCTTGAGGGCTTCAATGAAATGGATGCTTTAACTGAACGTGGTTTTATTCCTGGAATGTCAAAGGTCATTCTTGAATTTTGATGCTCTGTACTGTCTACTAAATTAATGTGGTACCTCATTCTGATAGAAAAAAGGTTTAAGTGCCTGTCTAACAATTCCATTTGGAATGACTGGTGTTCTGTTTGCAGGAAGAACAGGAGAATTTGGCTAGAAATGAAACATTTGCCATAAGAATATCAAATGTTGCAAACATGGTTCTTTTTGCAGCGAAAGTATACGCTTCCATTAGAAGTGGATCATTGGCCATCATAGCCTCCACATTGGACTCCCTTCTGGATCTGTTGTCAGGCTTCATCCTGTGGTTTACTGCATTCTCTATGCAAACGCCAAATCCCTATCAGTATCCTATAGGAAAGAAACGGATGCAACCATTGGTAAGTCCACCATAAATTATTGCTCATGAGAATTGTGTTTTCTAATTTTCTCACGTTAGCACGAGTGCTTCTTGCAATGTTCTTGGTTATTAAAAAGTTTCTCCTTTTCTTTTCTCGTGCATAGGTTTATAGGGCTCAAAGGCCAATGCGCTTTCATCCTGAATTCATTTATATTTCATGGCCCTGGTTGTATGAGATTGGTGTCATGGTATAGTAAATCCTTGATTGATGACAGAGAAATTCATGGTTTAGTATTCCACTTATTCAACCATCTTTAAGCAGGCTGGTTCGTTTTATGGATGAAAATTCTTCTTGTTGCCTTCATGAGCCTGTCTTTATGATGTCTACACTTTCATAAGTCAAGCTCTACCTGAAACTTTTGTTCTCTTTTTAATTTTGTGAATTTATATATATTCTTTACCGTAAGAAATGGACGCTTCCTTTGTTTGATGACAAAGAAGAGTGATTTGGGAAGAAAAGTAAATTATTATCCTTTGTATCTTGAATAGATGCTTTCATCTTCACTTTACCTTGAAAATCTCTCAATGCCATCTGAAATATCAAAATCCAGTCCTGAATCAATTGAATGAGAGGCAAAAAATCGACTCATTGAGTTCCTAGACTGATTAGAGGATTCACTATAATTTGTGTGTTTCTCCCTTGATTTTTTGATCTTGTGTCTCTCCATCTCCCTTCCTACTTGGACCTCTTGGCCTCTTTCCACTGATATGATCATCTGATTTTCACACTTATGTTGTGAACCCGAAATATGAGTGGGTAAACTATTTAGCTCATAGGGACATTATTGTTAATATACTCGAATATATAGCTCTTCTGATCGCATCTGTTATTTTTTTTTTTGATTCTTGAATTTAACATTTAAATGGCATCCAGGGAATCCTTGTTTTTGCCTCTGTGATGGCTACTCTTGGACTGCAGATTATCTTGGAGTCACTGCAGCAATTGTTATCTGATGTATGTATTTCATTTTCTTTAAGGCATGAAGTTGGGACCGATTACTTCAAGAATCATGAACATTTTAACCCTTTTGAGTTTCTTCTGTTGTTCCCAGGAGGCTGAATTTAGTCTAACAACAGAGCAAGAACAATGGCTTGTGGGTATCATGCTCTCGGTGACTCTGGTCAAATTCCTCCTAGTCCTTTATTGCCGGACATTCACAAATGAGATTGTCAAAGCATATGCCCAGGATCACTTTTTTGATGTCATAACCAATGTCATTGGTCTCATTGCTGCACTCTTGGCTAATTATGTCGTCAATTGGATGGATCCTGTCGGAGCTATTATCGTAAGTGAATCCGCCTACTCCCTCTGTGTGATGTGTATGCACGATCACTCTCGTGCTCTTTGGTTCTCTTTTTGTACTCATGAAAGTTTGATCATCTTGTAGCTTGCGCTCTATACCATCCGGACATGGTCAATGACAGTCTTGGAAAACGTAAACTCCCTGGTGGGGAAATCTGCAGCTCCAGAATACCTGCAGAAACTCACGTATCTCTGTTGGAATCATCACAAGGCGATAAGACACATCGACACTGTCAGGGCCTACACCTTTGGATCCCACTACTTTGTCGAGGTGGACATCGTCCTGCCGGCTGACATGCCTCTGCAACGGGCTCACGACATTGGCGAATCCTTGCAGGAGAAGCTCGAGCTCCTGCCAGAAATCGAGCGCGCCTTTGTTCATCTCGACTATGAGTATTCTCACAAGCCAGAGCATGCTCAAGCGCATAGTTAGTGGTAAGCTCCTATTATGTTTCCAAGTCCCTCTTCTCAGGCAACCGTGTATTATTCAATTGTACGGAAAATGGAAAATGGAAAGTGACATGTGGCTGCAGCTTTTGTAGCTTTTAAATGTAAAATTGCTTCACATCGAGCCTACTACTGCATTTCCCTAATTGACTGAATCTGGGTTTTACCTTAGAAGGGGCGATGTATACGGGAAAAAGGTATGAAGCTCTTTAGATATATATTGCTACGTATTTTGGAGTCAAAACTATTTGAATTAGGCTTGCAGAATTCTGTATTATGTTATCCGTATAGGGGGGTCTTTTGGATGGAGACTATCCATTGATGTGAAATGTCTATCAACCTTATTTTATCCAGATACTTAAGATACTTAAAACCTGTGATTCGTTATTAGAGTAGATAGCAACGTCATACCAGTGGACATGCATAGGACATGTGTAGTAATATTTTCAATGGAAATTACCTTTCTTATTGGAAATCTATGAAATTATTAAATAATTATTGTATAGGCAGTTCTAATCATCCAAATATAGCATTTTGATCTATGATCTCAATTCTTTCGTATTTCCGCAGCGGCATATTACCTTGTGCAATCAAAAGGGCTAAAATTGGGAAGAAAGAAGCGATTTGACCAACTCTGTCCAACTTAATCCCCATTTTATGGCATACATATTTTTCCTTTTACGTAATGGGACGCGTGGTTGAGTAGTGAGCAACCGTCTGTTTCCAAATCACGTCGAAATCCGGAAGTTCTCCAGAATGGTCAGTAACCTCTCCACGCAAGTCGGTTTTTAAAGCTCCGGCACGTTTGCGTTAATTAAGAAAAGGAGGAGAAAACGACGCGCCTCGATTAAAAAAAAGTGGGGGAAAGAAAACGGTGCGTTCGAGTTTCGGGTCCTTTCCAAATGCTCGAATCAGTCCTCTCGCATGGATTAACGATGCGGGCTCGTGAAACATTGTGGGGGATAAATGTCGGAGCTCATTCCCGAATCGGAAATCGGGCGAATCGAAGTCGGGTCGAACCGCCTCGGTCGAGACGCTCAGATATCGCTGGGCCGTCTGAGGATAGAAGCTCCGCAAGATCTTTTCGTCGGAGGCGGCGAAGGCTCTTGCCGACTGATTGATCAGCGTGGTCACTCGTCGGTCTAATCGCTGCTCGAGAAGAGACGTCTGGGGTTTGACTGGTCGAGTCGCGGGCGAGAACGTGGGGGAAAAGATTGGATTGCGTGACGGCATCGATCGAGATGGATGTGGACGCCATCGCGTCCAAGTCCATTTTGGGGGGTGGCGGAGGAGGAGGCGATGACCGCCCAAGTGCGGGGGCCCGCACCGTCGTCCAATCGACCAAGCCGTGTCGTTTTTGGCTCCTCTGGAGCGAAAGGGCCGCCGGCGTTCCTCTTAAGTTATTTAATATGACCCTTAGATATTTAATATATATTTGATGAAGTCTCTAATTTATATATATTGAACAAATTAAAAATTTAAAAATCACATTATATATTAAGTTAAAGTCTCAAATTGAACGAATTGAAAGTTTAAAGATTATATTGCACGTTAATTAAAATTTATGAATTTTCTGTGTTATTATTTATTTGTAAAAAGGTCACATGTCTTTCTGATTCTGAATAGGGACGATTTTCTCAATTTATTATAAAAAAGAATAAACAAAGAAGAAGGAAGCATCGCCAATGTGTCCAGGTTCATCCAATCACAACAGAACTCACCCGTCATTATTTGAATCCCGACCAAAAAATAAATAAATCAAGCCAAACGATCCACCCCCGAAAGATCACCACGCATTCCAGCTGAGTCACCGATTATTTTCCCGGAAAATCCAACTTTCTCCGCGAAAGCGCATGCCCGTGCGAGACAGAGAGAGGAAAAAAAAAAAAAAAAGGAAAAAGGTGGGGAAAAAAGCCGTACGGAGGAGGGCCCCTTCGGCTCCGGCTCGGCTTGCGTGGGGCCTTGCTGCGGCTTTCCTACCTTAGAAATGCGCCATCGACGGCGCTCATGGAGATAACGTGCGCCTCCGCGAGCTCCCGCGACCCCGCCGCCGCCGCCGCCGAGCGCCCCGTCAGCCCGTCGTCGTCGTCGTCGTCCTCCATCTCGATGCCTCACTCCCGCCCCGTCAAGGTCATCCCCCTGCAGCACCCGACCGCCTCCCCGTCGTCGTCGTCGTCGTCGGCGGCCGCGGCGGCCGCGGCGGGCGGCTCGCTGTGGCTGCGGTGGAGGTCGAAGGTGAAGCGGATGACGTGGGTGGAGTGGATAGAGGTCTTCCTGCCCTGCGTCCGGTGGATTCGGACGTACAAGTGGCGCGACTACCTCCAGGTCGATCTCATGGCCGGGGTCACCGTCGGCGTCATGCTCGTGCCTCAGGTGAATTGCGTTCACGCCTCTCGTGTCGCGCGCGTCGTTCCTGATTTTCGAAGCCTTCTTTCTTCTTTTCTTCGGTTTGAGCTCGTGAGATTGCGATTGCCTCTCGGGGAATTGGATTCTCGATGTGGTGCTGTTTGAGGTCTTTCTTCTCAGTGTTTTTGAGAGTTGAAGATGTGAAATCGTCACAGTTCAGTGGCGATGCTATCGAATTTCGAGTCGATTTCTCGTCGTTGCAATTCTGGATTTTGTTTTCCAGTAACTTCCATTTTGAACATTTCTCGTTGAATTCAAATGTTTCTGGGCAACATAGAGGATTCTTTGTTTGCATCTTGCTCGAAGCTTGGCTTCGAAGAACTCCTTTGCAATGTCGTTTTGCAGACTTTGCTTTTTTTGGTAAAGACGTTTTGCAGACTTTGTTCGATCTTGCGTTTTTTGAAAAATTGATTTTTTGGTTCTTCTCGTTCCGTCTCTGCTCTTTTCTTGTTCATAATGCGTCTTCTTCAAGTCTTGCCCAGCAGCAGAAGGCACTGTTCTTCGTGTCGTCGTTTCAGCTTTTCTTTTTTTTTCATATGCGTGTGATTGTGAATCGCGCTCTGTACGATCTCCGAGTTGACTTTTCCTTGTTGAATAAAGTCGTCAGCTGGCGGCGATTGGGTAGACTTTCCGTCTTCCACTCATCATGATCCTCTTGTCAATTCCCATGAGCTGTGGCTTCGAGCTGATTGGTAAAGCGTTGAGCCAGTCACTCGGTGGAGCGATTTGGAGCTCCAATTCTCGTATTGATTTTCACAGCCTTGTCCGATTGTTGCAGCGTGATCGGACACTACTTGTTCACATGTATCGCGTTTCGTTCGCCTAACAATGCTTCTTTAGTACTTTCTCTCACTGTTGTTGTTCATTTTTACCTTCTATCCGTAAACGTGGCAGCATCGACCACGTGAGAAATTTTAAATGAATAGTGGTCGTCCTCTTTTGGGTTTTGTCGTAATTTCCTAAAAATCTGACTGCTCTGTTATGCCGTTGAATTTCATAAGAAAGGAAACTTTTTGCCCTTCCTTCAGAAGATTGGTGCCACTTTGACTGTATTTAATGACTTCATGCTTTGTGGATTGGACAAATGTAATTTAGTATATGGGGTTGACTGTTTGTTGTGACTGCCCAGGCAATGTCCTACGCAAAACTAGCAGGGTTGGAACCGATTTATGGCCTCTGTAAGTTCATTGCTTCTTTTCTTCTTATGGCTGCTTGGGAACTCCTGTAATAAAATTGACTGCAGCTATGCTGTGGGGAGTGATATTCACCATCCTAAATGGCAACATAGAATCACAACTACCATTTACATCAAGCACCTGTCTACCTGATATTAATAATGATTTTAATGTTTGAAATATACTCCTCCAAATTCTCCTGCTGTTATCGAACGATCAAATCGAACTGTTGGTGTTATTTTTATTGATCGAGATTTCCTTTTGTATCATTAACCTCTTTGAAAAAATTAAATGCTCCTGATTGGTAGATCAATCCATACTCAATGATACAAAAGACGTAATAGTGGCACTCTTCTTTTCCTTTTTTTTTTTTTTTTTTTTCGTAATTTCTAGTAAAAGATTCTAATATAGTCACTTGAATCTAACATCCTTTATTGGGTTTTGTGAGACAGACTCTGGTTTTGTGCCTGTATTTGTGTACGCCATATTCGGATCGTCTCGTCAACTTGCGGTAGGGCCAGTAGCATTGGTGTCTCTCCTTGTCTCTAATGTACTGAGTGCAATTGTTGATTCTTCTGATGAGCTATACACAGAACTTGCAATACTGCTGGCTCTGATGGTTGGGGTATTGGAATGCATTATGGGGCTCTTGAGGTACTTACTGCCACTTGTTCTCTGAAATTTAGTCATGTGCGTGAAAGTGGGAGTGATGAATGTGTCAATATGAATCTGTGAATTATCTCAGTAATTAACGTATTTTGGCATGTGAGGATCTTGAGATGTCATTTCACTGTGAATAACTGTAATAAATGTCGAAGTGAGCTATTTCTTCCCATGTATCTTATGTTCCGAGATTCTTTCAATGACCAGTGTTGTGTTGAAGGGTATTATTATCATAATTATTTTAAAAAGAGATCCACAATAAGATCTTACCTTGGCAAGTCACGTATTGCTGGAAAATACTGAATCAATTATCACCTTTAAACAGCAGATTCAGCATTTATTTATGCTTTTAAGTTGAACATAAATTATTGATATTTTGCTTGGGGTCCAAGGAAAAATTACTGTTTCAGAGGGAGTATGTTATCTTTGGGCATTTGTCCTTTTATGTTGTTTCTTTCTGTAAATGAGAGCTCGTAGCAGCCCTAGTCTCCCTGCTTTATTCATGTTATTAATATCTCATTGGAAAACGAAGTCAAATCATATCCGTACCTTGATTGTTGATCTCTCTCTAGAGGTTCTCTCTCTCAAGCACATTTTTGTTAATTAATATGATGCATGGTCCTCTTTATTCTGTGGCTTCCTCAGTTCATATCTAATTCGTATATGTGGTTCACATTCGTCTTTTACAGGCTTGGATGGCTGATTCGTTTCATCAGCCACTCTGTAATATCGGGCTTCACAAGTGCTTCTGCCATTGTCATTGCATTATCTCAAGCAAAATACTTCTTGGGATATGACATAGTTCGAAGTAGCAAGATTGTGCCCCTGATCAAAAGCATAATAGCTGGAGCAGATGGGGTAGGCCCTGCATGCCCAGGGGGTACATCTATAATCTGTTCACGTACTGATATATTTATTCGTGTCTATGCAAATGACATTACTTGAAGCTCATATTCTGACACCCGATGCAATTAACTAAAACTATCGACATTTTATGGCTGACCACTGTAGCCATTATGCATCAGTGTGGTTGCCTGGCCCATCTACGGATGTTAATTTAATTTTTCTCTTGGATAATGTTATATTTTCTTGTGGATGGGTTTTACTATTTTCATCACGTTGGCCCTTAATTTGAAGTCAGGAGTCCCCTCTACCATTATTTTTTCTATTTGTTTCCTATTTATTACATTTTGCCTCATATTTGCACTTATCAAGTTCCTTTTTAACCACAGGTCATCTTTTCCTTTTGTAGTTTTTGTGGCAACCATTTGTTATGGGATGCATTATTCTTGCGATTCTTCTGGTTATGAAGCACCTGGTATAAGCTCATTCACTCTTCTGTGGTGTAGAACTGATTTTATGCATATTGGCATGACTGCTACTTTATCGTTAGGGAAAATCAAGGAAGTACCTGCGGTTTCTGCGAGCAGCGGGGCCGCTTACGGCAGTGGTCTTGGGCACAGCTTTTGTGAAAATTTTTAATCCATCTACGATTTCTTTGGTAAGAGCGAGATAGATATGATCATTTTCTCTGCTACATTATTACGCTGATCATTTCTTTCTCTGGATATCTTACGATATATGACTGAATGATCAAATTACATAACCTCGGGGTGGTTGTCATCTCAAAATTCCAGGCGACATAAAAAAATTCGTGTCAATCAATCATAACTGGAAATTGCTGTGTTTAGTTTAGCAAAAGTTCAAGTGTGCAAATGAATATATATACATAGATACGTACATAAATATATATCCTATCATTTTCATGTTTTTATTTTCTTAATATAAGTGGCTTTTGGAAGATCATTAGTTTTTCCCATTTGTCTACTGGTGAATTTCAGAGTTTTTGAGGGGTAGTTTCTCGAGGAGCATCCTCATGGTCATTGGACCAGCTACTAGCTAACATGTGTGCTTTGGAACAGGGACATCTCAGAGAATAACACTGAGGAATTTAAACCTAAAATTTCAGAAGAACTAGCTGTCTAGTAAATTGAACACAGTCGAATGTCTTATAATTTCTGTGATCGAGTGTTATGAAATGCAATGCAGTTATAATGACAATGATTGGAACATACTATTCCTTACCTTGGATTTCTCTGCAAATATATATCAATGAAGTACAACTTAGTCAAGGGGAAATGACAACAAGCTGACAAAGGATGCTTTCCATTGTTTTAGGTGGGTGAGATACCACAGGGCCTCCCAAGCTTTTCTATTCCAAAGAACTTTGGGTATATGACATCTTTAATTCCAACTGCACTTCTCATCACTGGTGTGGCTATATTGGTAAGATTATTCATCTGCTAATGTTGTTCGTATACTGATGCCAATCAGTACTACAGCTGAATAAATTTGCTTTGATCCCTTTTGGCAATTCAGGAATCTGTGGGAATTGCCAAAGCATTGGCAGCAAAGAACGGGTATGAGTTGGACTCCAATCAAGAGGTGTGCTTTTCAATATTTGAACTGTGGACATTAGAGACTTGGATGGGAGATAAAGGAGTGGATCCAACTGTTGGCCACTAGAAATTGCATACTTGTCGGTGCAGAGAATAATATGTTAGTTACTAGTGATGCTGTGATGGAGTAGGGATTTTTTACCACATTTGCAGATTCGTGGTTGTGTCTCATTCTTGCCACAAGCTTTATATTTGTAGATTGGGACGGCTGGTTTTACTTTGCTAAAGAGTCGTAAAACTGTGATGGCTGTAGGATTGCTTCAAGATGTTGGTTTATAGATACTATACTCATAAAATGCAGATCTTGCAATCTCTTTTCAGGATGCATTTGCTATTTTCATGTCATTTGATGTTTTTATAAGACTTGGAGTAGGCCTTATAACTTAATTTTTCATCCTTGACATTCTACCACTTACGCTTCATGAACAACTCAAGCTGAAACTTAACGCATGGTGCCACAATGCCTTTTCATGCCATTTTATTAGGATGTAGAGAAGATATTGAAGATGATATCCATGGCTGAATCTTTATATGGTTATAAGTTTTAAGCTCTCTTGGAAGGTCAAGACATGTCCTTTTTGTCTTTGCAAAATACAAAAGCTTTTTGGGCCCTTTATTGCTTCCCAGTGTTCTCAGCTTCCTTTTAAAGAAGAAGAATGATTCTGAAGAATTTGCATTCTGGAATATCACCAAGAGTACTTTGTGCCAATTTGAGCATAGCATGTACATAAGCTTTAATTCTTTCGTTTCATGACCACTCGTAATGGATCATCTCTTCGCTTTTGAACAGCTTTTTGGTCTTGGTGTGTCCAATATACTTGGTTCCTTTTTTTCAGCATACCCAACTACAGGTGAGAATTGGAGTTCTTAAGAGCAGTTTAGATGACTGTAATTTTTTGCTCATGTTAAAAGAACATTTGAAAGTTTGCCAGTACTCTATTTGAGGCATTAGATAAGCATTTTATGTTAATTAGCTGATGAAATCACGTGTACTATGTTGCTCTCAGGCTCCTTTTCCCGTTCAGCTGTAAACCATGAAAGTGGTGCAAAGTCGGGTGTATCTGGAATTGTTACAGGAATCATAATGGGCTGTGCCCTTTTATTCTTGACTTCATTGTTTGAATATATACCACAGGTATGCATCCTTGTCAGCAATTGTTGTTCTTATGGATCTGCATTTATGTCATGGTGGTGGGTTTACCATCTCTTTCTCCTAGTTTTGTAGCACATGCATGCTGATTAAATGGTACTTTGTTCTGTAACTGATGGCTCAAGGGAAGGATTTGAGGAGGTTTATCATGTACTTCGTTATTGTCTAAGTTCTATGGTCTCCTCTTCATTTGGAATACTAACTATTGGCTCACCATTTTTGTTATCTGCAGTGTGCGTTAGCTGCCATTGTGATATCTGCTGTTATGGGCCTGGTAAGTAATCCTGTTTCAATTCGTATTAAATTTGATATGAGGACCCAAGAACTAAGGAACTCTTAGAATACTTCTGTTCAGTCATTTTAGTGTAGGTGATTAAAATTGAGGAGTTCATCTTTTCTTCTGATGATGTCGTGCTTACTTCATGCTGAATCACCAACTTTTTCAACATTCTGTGAAAATGATCGGGTACATGAATTGGAACTCTTAGTTCTGTACGCAAGAGCATGTCTACCTATAAAAGAACTAGGGGTTGTCTCTTGAATGAATTAACAGAGAACACGTGATCTGCTGAAGCATGTTTGATGTTCCCCTGCTTTTTATCAGTGATGACTGTCAATTTCTGGGCAGATAGCAAGACTACGTTCTTGCCTACCGTACAAATGTTTCCAATGATGCCATAAGATGATGAAAGAATAAGCTTATTTTAAGAGAGCAACCATCTATAAAATTTTGATATAGGATAGTGGAGTCAAACTACTTGTCTAAAAATATTGGAGTCAAAGTACTTGTCTAAAAATATTGAAAAACGTATTAAGCATGCACTGTTTTTCTTTGGGACAGTTGTTCGCCATTCTAAAGTTGGGTAAACAAACCAACTGTAGTGCATAGTCAGATCAACTTGGAGTGCATTTTTTCCTATGTAAAAACATTATGTCAAAGGCGTTGATGCTGAGCTTTAAAGTGTGTTGTGGAACATATTGTTATGTTCTGCAACAAAAAAATATTTTGTGTATAGTTCTATGTGAGGATTACACCTTACAGGTTACACATTTAGCTTAAAGATCACTAATATTACCTCCCTTGTTTTTTCATTTGCTCCCTTCCCATCTCACCAATGCCATCAACCTTATTTTATTGTTTGTGTTGCTCTAACAAAGATCTAGTCTTCTGATTTGCTTGTTATCTGAGCGATAAGTCTCCACAATATCCGTATACGAGGTTCTAATGGGGCTCAGAAGCCTATATCATCCTCCAGCTAAAATCTTTAAGTTATTAATCAATATATGCTTATTTTTATCTTATCATGAACTACATAATAGATTTTGCACAAGTAAAGTAGTTCTGTGTTTACACTTGCCATGAATTTGCAAGTGTTAGCAAATTGAAATTTTCTGTTTAATCTGCCATCTTATGACAGAAATTGTTGTCGATATTAGTTTCATATTCTAAATAGATCATTGAAAAATTTTCTTTAATTACTTTCTTAGTGAAAATTTTTCGAGAACCGACTTAATCTCAAAGTACAGAAAGGATCGAGAATTACTGTTAGTTTATTTACTAATGAAATGGAAATTCAAGCTATTGCTAATTTGTGATACTATTTCAGGTGGATTATCAGGAAGCTATATTTCTTTGGCGTGTGGATAAGAAAGATTTTCTTCTTTGGACAATTACTAGCACAACAACATTGTTCCTTGGTATTGAAATTGGTGTCCTTGTTGGGGTGAGTACCTGGAGCAGTGGCATTTGAGCTACTGAGTTTCGATATTCATGTTGTATATACATTCATTCAGGCATAGTAGACATTATGAGCATGAACAAGTCAGAGTTTGCGATGGTAAATCTTTTTGGATTAAAGAGCATGAGCTACCTTGATGTACTTAGAGTTTAGGATGGAAATTGCTTTGAGAAGGTCACTATTAATTTGTAATAATCTCAACATTAAGCAGCTTTATCATCATAGGAACCGCTGAAGGAGCTTGAAACTAATAATGCAATTTTAACGTGTTGATGCTATAGGTTGGTGCTTCTCTTGCTTTTGTCATTCATGAATCAGCAAATCCACACATCGGTAAGTTGATTTGCTTATAAGCTGCTCCATGTTTTCAGTCTTCGCTGTTGCTTATCTGGTTAACAATGCCATTGCCATATGTCCTTGTATTTCCTTTTTGTCATTATTGTCCTTTAAGTGTGAAAGTTGCTTCATTTGCTTTTCCAAATGTCTAATCTCTCTCTCTCTCTCTCTCTCTCTCTCGTGTTGATGTGTGTCAACCTCATGATAATCCTCTTCCTCAAGGCTTCACAGCTTCTGATCTGTTTTGCAGCTGTCTTGGGGCGCCTACCTGGCACCACTGTCTATAGAAATGTAGAACAGTACCCAGAAGCATATACCTACAACGGCATTGTTATTGTTAGGATTGATGCTCCAATATATTTTGCCAATATTAGTCACATTAAAGATCGGTAATAATATGGCTTTGCCCTCCCTATCTTCATTTTCGTTCTGAACCTGTTGGTCGTTCTCCTATGTCTATGAAAGGAAGCACTAAGTATTCTAAAGTTTCTTTTCAGGCTACGGGAATATGAAATTGAGGTTGATAAATCTGCACGGCGGGGCCCAGAAGTTGATAGAGTTTATTTTGTTATCCTAGAGATGGCACGTAAGTCGTCATTTAAGTGGTGCATGTGGTTATCTATACAAAAACAATATGGAAATGCTTCTTCATTGGAGACTTCATCATGTTGAATTAATATGGAAGTGACATGAGAGTTAGTTATTCTAGTCAGCTTGCAGTGTATCTCTCCTGTCTCTTGAAAACTTAGTTTGATCTTACAACTTACTTTCCGAGCTAATTTTCTTCCAGGCTGGGAAAATTTATTCCAGGTGTGGATGTAATAAATCATGCATGTATCTGTTGTTGATCATCATAAGTTACATTATAGGCTTTAAAGGCCTAACAATAGGTGGAGTAGTTGTAGCCTTTTTATTTGACAGAAAAAAAATTGCCTTATTTAGGAAAAGGTTATGAAGTATGAGTTCCATGAACCATGGACTAAGTATTCTATATTGATGTGTTTTTTTATTTTTGTCAATTTATCAGAATATAGTTGAGTTGATGTTTCACGAATAAATGATTTCTTTTTTGACAGCTAAATTTTAAAGTCATATCTGTTTTGTTCTTTATGAAAATCTACTCCAAATCCTCAGGCCAAGAGCATGGATTAATGTTACAACAGGCCACATAATTTGGTTTAATTGTTGGTGGATTCTGAAGAATTCAGCAAGTCAAGCCTCACCTTAAAACAATGCAGACTTTTTATAGCATTTCTATCATTCTTGGCTTAAAGTTCATGGAAACAGATTTACAACCTCATTTATTGTTACTCGTGCTGATATAGGCCTTGGCTTCACTGCATTGAGGTTCTTGTGCTGCCAGATCTTAGAATCACATTTTCATTTCTTGTTGCAGCTGTCACATATATTGATTCCAGTGCT
Organism: Eucalyptus cladocalyx; assembly: GCA_017140615.1. NCBI lineage: Eukaryota > Viridiplantae > Streptophyta > Magnoliopsida > Myrtales > Myrtaceae > Eucalyptus > Eucalyptus cladocalyx. Next base: position 51,221,112 of record CM029522.1, on the reverse strand, counting down.
GTTCAAGCTTTAAAGGACTTGCATCAAGAGTACAAGTCACGGGACATTCAGGTTTGTTGATCTCTACCTAGAACAATTCGTTCATTTTCTTGTCAGTCTCGCTGGAAGTTCCTTTTGCCATCTCCACAAGCATCTGAGACATTTCTTGGTGTGGCAGATTGCTATTTCCAATCCGAACCAGGACATCCTCCTTACCTTTACAAAGTCCGGAGTGGTTGACATGATTGGCAAGGAGTGGTTCTTTGTTCGAGTCCATGATGCCGTTCAAGTCTGCCTCCAACATGTCCAAAGCATAAAAGAAATGCCCACAACACCCGATCCTCCACCTGAGGAGAGCCCCAGTCTCTTGCAGAGATTACTCAGGCAAACGGGAGAGGATCTTTCGATTCCCGAGTTGGAGTCTGGAAATCAAAGGCCTCCAGCTTCTACAGATACCGATCCTCAATTGGAACCTCTCTTGCCCCGGAAGCCTTGAATGTTTCTTCCCCAATATGTATGTGCTGCCAGAAATTATTTGTAGGAGGCCATACTCAATTGTATGATCTATTAGTACATTTTTTTTCCCGCTGTAAAGGATGATTCTTTGTAATCTTTTTTCTGCGAGTAAAGTAGATAATCTTGTATAATAGGATCAGCATATGTCTCTGAATTATATTCACCAATAAGCATATCTCAATTAGCTGCATTCTATGAGCTTATCAATGTAATTCCGTTTCCCTCCCTCGGATCGATTTCTTTGCCCCTATTGTGCCTCTACTGTAACTCAATAATACCTTTTTCCTGTGAGAAGTGTCTGACTATGGGATACAAGTACAACCATCTTTATGGATAAATTCCATGGGATGCTTCATTTGCGTTTATGGTAATTACTGGACTTGGAAATTACTCTGCAAATCAAATATATAATGGGTTTATTGGCATTTCTACTATTGCTCCTAGGTTTTTTGTCGCAGTCGGTGGTACTGTGTCGGGAAGTAGAAAAAACCTTGAGCTTAAGCCTGTGGGGTGAGTGCTTAAAGCATTGACATGAACTAAATTGTTCAATTATCTAGGTAGTACAAGTTTTGAAGCATTGAAATTGTGTGATAGAGAAATCACGAGCGCCAACCAGGGGTTAGGACCCATATTCACAAATTCATGTTTTAGTAGGCCCCTCCTAAAAACCGTGGTCATTCCAATCCACACATTCTCTTCCAATTTCGAATAAGCTGGTCAAACAGTTGGATTGATATGAAAATATCCGGCTTAAACTGATTCATTTAACCCGTTTGAACCCTTTTTATATGTAATGAATATCTAGCGACTCATATTTAACTTGACCTGTGCTTGGGATTCATTTTAAGTAATTTTCCTCTTTAAATTATTGCCTTTGGATAATTGGTGACTTCACGGAAAGGCTCGTCAAGTTAATGGGGGAACTATAGGGTCGGGTTATGATTAGGGATATGAAGGTGATTGTGAAAGTTCAACTCAGGCCATCCATAAATCATGGAACGGATGCAGTATGACCTTATTGTTTTGGGACATTATAAAGTCAACCTCGCAAGCAATCTTGGCTGAGAAAAACAAACCGATGCATAAAAAAGAAGATTTCTCTATGAGTAAATCAGTCTTCAGCTTTTGGAGTGCAAGCAAGTTATAATTAACGTAGCATTAGACCCCAATCAGAAGGTTGAAGTATAAAGTATCTAAATTCCATCAGTTATGAACCTTAACAATGTCTGATCTCAGTTCCTGGACACTTCGAGCATTTCATTGCTCGAGAGCGACAAACATAAAATGCAGTCGTTAAGTAATAGAAACACCATCAACAAAAACTCACGGGCCCTAATATACATAAAAATTAAACCAAAATTGCGTCTCCCACTCAGTTGACGCACATCGACTCCCTAATCGCTCTTTGTTTAGAAACAAAATTGCAAATGGCAGCCACTAGATCGATTGAGAGCTCGCTGCCCTGTGGAAGAGGGGGTTGAGAAGGACGGAGATGGAGACCGGCGGTTGCAGCTGGAGGAGAGGCTGCGATGGTGGCTAGTGGCTGCAGTCTGAGGGAGAGGTTACGACAGTGTGGGAAGCGGTGGTGACTGTGGAGGAGGGAGGTGGAGTAGAACAAGTAGAAGAGGGGGACGGTCAGCAGATGAATAGGAGAGAAATTCTTCAAAGGTGGGTTAAGTCTTTTGTTTTGCCATTCCAACCGAAATAAAAGAGCAGGGGCAAAATCCTGGAAGGGCTATTTAGCACGGGGTAGCCGCTGCCCACGACGTCCTTACGGACAGGGAACAACCCGTCCCTAAAACCTCAGCGATGGACTACGGGAGGCACCTGCGCGAGGACGCTCAGCGGGTCGCTAGCGTCCATGAAGGACGGTTTTGCTCGTCCTTTGTCCATCATTTAGCAGCGCTGTACGTATGACCATGCAATATGCATACCTCCTGTAGACTTTTATAGAACGAGCTGCTACTTTTCGAACATTTTGTTATGCACTGTAACGTAGTCAACGGACTCTGGTCATAATTCCTATATTGTTGTCTCTTTCTCCAGTAATTCCGATACCTCTCTTTAATTCTTTTGGCTAAGTCCAGTAATTCCAATGCTCTTCTCGACCTAGTTTTCCCTCTTTTTCTCAATCAACAACTCTCAGACTGAAGGATAAACTGTCTTTTATCGCTTGAAGGCCTAGAGATTTTTTGTTATCATTGTATGTAAGCGGAAAATTGCAGAGACTAGTCTTGTATTGTTGTGTTACTCAAAAGAAGGGCTAGGCATGCTGCAGAAAGTGGGATCCAAGTTGAGCAATAGTGGAAGAGGAAAAAAGAAAATCTTAGAAGAGGGTCACCATTTTCTTTGCATGAACTTAATTTTTTTCTTTTTTACATTTCCACAATTCTTTCTTTCTTTTCCCATTAACCATCTGGGGTTGATGTAGAGGTAAGTGCATTCTCATTCTTTCGGCTTGGGAACCGGTGGTTGCGAGTTTGGAAACTGCTTTGGGAACTCATTTCAATAGGGGCACCGCTGTGATGCGGGTGAGTTGATGTGCTAGCTCTCTTCTAAATAGCCACCTTATTGTGGTTGCGTCCTTGATTTGCATAAGAAAAAAGAAATAATTTCTCATTTTTGATAGATGCCATTTTTTGAGTAGGCAGCTTCAGGTTCAGCCATTTTGCATGGTGCAAAAAAAGGAGACAAAAGAATAAGCAGAATAAATATAATAAAATAATGTTCTTTGGATATGGTGCAGCCACACCCACTTAATCATGTGAGAGGCATACAACATAAGGCCAAAAGTTGGAAAATGGAAAGCCAAAAAGAAAACAAGTAAAAAAGATGGGTGAGGACCGAGGTAGAGAGAAGATATCATTGTGTGGTGATGGGGAGGTGAAGTGGTTCATCAGGGCTTCAGGTACAGGGAACAAGATAAGCAGATTCTCAACTACGAAACTAGGATCATATGTTTCTACACATGCCTCCTTTTTTCACGGGTTTTATCTTCTGTGATAAGAATGTGTGATATAAACAAATCCTGGCCGGATTGCTAAAAAGATAAGGTCTCTAATTTCTTCTACTCAATGCTTTCTGTTTGATCATCGGTGCATACAGCCTTCATTGCAATATCTGGACAATAATTCACATCTAAGAGTCCATCAACAAGCAGGGATCGAGAATTTTTATTTTCCTTTTTTTGTGAAGTCAATAATGCGACGTGAGCGCATTTGCATCATGACACGTGAGGAAATCTTTGGAGAGAACTATGATGGGACATTATATGATAAAGCATGTCACATTTGGGTTCCGAAATTCCAAAACTAAGATTAGTTGATTGAGTTTGAGGAAGTGTTCTACTTATAAATACTTTCATTCATATAATCTTGAGGATTATCGATGGAAAAATAAAAAAAATTACATTCGGTTTTCTTTCCTTTAGTCAGTATCATATTGTATTTAGGAAAGATTTTGCACATTGGAATACAAGTTCACCTCTTCAAACCACTTTTCCGAAAATTAGGTCATCCACATCTTGGTCAAGAGATTCGAGAGGAATTCACAACTCTTGAACGCTTGATTACTCCTAAGGGTTTATGTTGAGCACCTCATATTCCTCATTTTTCATGAAGTTTAAGTTCGAGTCCAGCACGACACTTGTCAAAATGATATGTTTTACTTATGTTGTTGATCCGTTTCCTAATAGTTTAAGTTCTTTAGATGATTAACGTGGTATTAGAGCACAAACTAATAGTTCAAATGCCAGCATGATCTCTTATTTTTCTCTTAGCCGTTATGACTGTTATATATTTTGCATGTATATGGAGGTAATCAAATATATTATTACTTCATCTTCTAACAGTCTTAGATTTTTGGAAAAAATCGACTCATCTAACAACACTAATCAAGGGCAGTTTGCTAGTTACTCAATTCAACTGTTGGTCACTGTACTCTATATCATCTAAAAATTAAAGTCATGTCACTTTAATCTCTCATTCCTCTAAAGCTAAGATTGCGAGAACTTTTTATTATCTTGCCTATTTACTTAATGCTTGACATTTGCTGCTCACAATAGTATGACTAAATCAAAATTGAAACCTGTTGAAAGAAGATATGTTTTGAAGATATAGAATCGGGCTGAAGATTGTAATTGATTGGGATTGTAATTATTTTAGGACTAGAAATATTTTTCTCTTGGGAATATTTTCTTTACTTTTTTATTGAATCTTATTGTATGATATATACATCTCTGTAACAGTGTACAATTCAATGAAGAAAATACAACATCTACACTTCTATTTGAGTTTCTTACATGGTATCAGAGCATGTCTCGATCTTGACATAGCCTTCGCACTATAATCAACCTCTGTTGCTGCAACCCTTCGCAGAACAGATCAGTCTTCTCTGTTTCTTTGTTGCTGCAACTCTCGCAGAACAGAACAGCATCCAGTAGGAAATTCTTCATCCAACTTTCAATTCTTTATTCAGAGATTAACCTGCAATACAAAATTGTTGCAGATTTCTTAGGAAATTGTCATCATGACAAATCCACAAGCGCTTACCTCAAGATTCGCAGAAGAAACGACACCGCCACCACCTCCTCAGATCGATGAACCCTCGGCAATAATCGCAGTATCTCAAGAGCAAATTCAGCCACAAATTCAACCACAGCATCATCCTCAGCTTGTGCAGTGGGGAACTACTCCGGCTCAGTTTAACATGGGGCAACCCTATTCGGGGCCACCTTATCCATGGGTACTGTATTCTTGGTACTATGGAACTAATCCAAATACATCATCGCCGGGTTATCGAGATGGTGTGTGAACTGATGGAGGCCCACCAACCGGCAACGGGGCAGGCGCAACCATCAATCCTCAGCAGACGGGCGGGTCGATCGAACCGGGTGTGGGAACGAATCCCTACCCGAGTCCGTTTTTTTCCAATGCGGATTCTGCAACCGGATCTGGCGGATCGGGTTTTGCGGCAAATCCCTACCCAAATCCGCTGCCAGGGTTCCTTCCATACTAGATCTTCGCTGCCAGCGGTCGGCCGGAGCCTGGCGACCCTCTTTTCACAACTAATACCGACGGACTAGAACTGAAACTCATCGCACAACAGTTAACTGGATCGGATAATTACTCAAGTTGGTCGCGCGAGTTCCGGCGTGCACTGGTAACGAAAGATAAAGAGGGATTTATCGACGGAACGGTTCCGGTTCCATCCGACGAGCGAATGGCACGACTCTGGAAGAAATGCAATCAATTGGTCCGAATGTGGGTCGGAAATTGCATCGCTCCCGAGGTCGCGGCCGCTCTTCCCCCGACAGAGGATTCGAAACAGATTTGGGAAAATATCAAAGAGATGTTTGGAAAACTGGACCAAGTGAAAATTTTCTCTTTGACGCAACAGATCTCTGATTTAAAACAGGGAAATATGTCTGTTGCTACGATTTTTAACAAAATTTCAGGTCTGTGGAACGAGTTGGAGGCAGCCGAGGAGAAATTTGACTGGCCGGAACCCATCCTACAGCAATACAAAAGGATGCGGGATAGAGAGAAAGCAATACGCTTTCTGCTCATCTTAAACGAAGCCTACCTTTCGTTTTGGTCGCAGATCTTGACCATGGAGCCGATGCCGACCCTCGGCCGTATCTACCAGCTTGCTGTTCAAGAAGAAAGCCAACAGAGAGCAGCCGATTACGGGAAGAATGGCGAGAGCATGGCTCTGGTGGCGAAGAGGTTTTCTCGCCCGCTACAGAGAGCCACGGGAGGAAGAGAGGCTCTCGAAACCACTCTAGGGTTTCACGAAGAAAACCCTAGGGGATATTGCTCCACGACGAGCGGTCACGATGCGTTTGATCGATCGGACGGCTCACAATCGTTCTTTAGAGACGCTGGATCGGACGGTTCTGGAGGCAAGGGGCGAATGGAATCGAACGGCTCCCGTGGATCCAATGCATATGGGCCAGATAGCCCACGCGGGCGACATCCATTCTATTCTGATGGGCCGCGAGGAAATTTTGCTGCAATTCCCGATGGGCCGTATGGAGCGACGACGGCCCACGCCGTGAATAGGCCCAATTCATTCGCTAAAAATAATCAAAAGGGCAAGGGTAAGTTGTATTGTGATTACTGCAAACGCCCACGTCACACGATTGAAAATTGCTGGAAGCTCCATGGCAAACCTGGCGAAAAAGAGAAAGGAAAATTTTCAATTGTTTTACAGGTATTAGGAAAATCAGTAGACAAATCAATTTCTCATGGGGAATATCAGGAGCTGATGGAAGCTTTAAAGAAGTTGGATGCTTCTGACAAGGCAGGGAGTTTCATAGGTATTTCTTATTGTCTGATGAACTCAATTGCAATGGATGCATGTATTATTGATACTGGAGCTAGTGATCACATTGTCTGCAATCAGAAATTTTTTTCCACTATTAAGAAGTTATCCTTTCCTATATCAGTGCAACTCCCGAATGGAAACACCACAAATGTTGATATGACCGGGACTGTAAATCTTAGCCCACTCATCAGTCTTAAAAATGTCCTTTATGTCCCTAGTTTCCAATTTAATCTCATATCTATTTCTCGAGCCTGTCAAGACAACTCCTGTCGTGCCTTGTTTGACTTTGATATATGTCTATTTCAGGCCCTTTCGACTAGCAATTTGATGGGCTTGGGTAGAATTTATCAAGGATTATATTTTTGGATCGATCTTCCAAGCAATTTTAAATCCTCTTCTGTTGCTTTCAATAAATCCATATGTAATGTTGCCAGCAATAAAAATTTCATTCATTATCAAAGATTGGGTCACACTGCATCTTTCCCTTGTCCTCAGTGCCCTATTTGTCCTTTAGCGAAACAAACTCGTTCTCCTTTTCAAAGTAGCAATACAAGCGTTGACAGCATTTTTTCTTTAATTCATGCTGATGTCTGGGGACCATATCATACCTTAAATCATGATGGTTCACGGTTCTTTCTCACAATTGTGGATGACTTCTCACGTGCCACCTAGGTTTTTCTCATACAATCCAAAAATCAAGTTCTATCTCACCTTAGAATTTTGATCTCTTTATCAAAAACTCAGTTTGGCAAGTCAATGCGTCGAATTCATACTGATAATGGAAAGGAATTCTTCAATGGTGAATGTGCTTCGTTCTTTAGCTCAAATGGGATTTTGCATGAAAGTACTTGCACTTATACACCACAGCAGAATGGAATCGTTGAGAGAAAACACCGTCATCTTTTGGAAGTGGCACGGGCCCTTAAATTCCAGGCATCTATACCAGAGAATTTCTGGGGAGACTGTGTGGTCACTGCAGCGTATCTAATAAATCGTATGCCATCTAGAATTTTGAAGGGAAGGACTCCATTTGAACTTTTATATGGAAAGAAACCAGATTTGAGTCATCTTCGGGTGTTTGGTTGTCTCTGTTATGTGAGTACAGTAGGGCCTCGGGATAAAATGAGCCCTCGTGCTCGGTAGTGCATATTCATGGGGTATGCCAATCTCAAAAAAGGTTATCGAGTCTATGAAAAATCTACTGGGGATTTCTTTATCAGTAGAGATGTGGTATTTCATGAAGATACTTTCCCTTTCCGGGATTCTGCTTCCACGTTTGGAGATGATATAGACACTAATCGTAGATTTCTGTCAGAAGAAGATTTGTCTTCTGGAGGATCCTATATTATTACTCCTCCTCCAAGACAGCAGATATTACATGCAGCATCACCTTCACCACCTGATGAGCATTCCATTGGAGATTCAATTGAGGAGGATTTCATAGAAGAGGAACCTTAGGTAATCAATTCCATCGAACCAGCAAATATTGAAGAAACATCGTCAGACGTGCTGCATGAGCCACCTCGACGATTTGTTCGAGTCACTCGTCCACCAGCTTGGACAAAAGATTATGTTTGTTCTTCATCAAAATCCTCAAGTACTCGTTACCCTATATCCTCCTATGTGTCTTTTAATCAGTTGTCAATCAGATCATTTATGCTGCATTAGTCGCATTTCTGAGGAACAAGAACCGTCTAGTTATCATGAAGCTGTACATGATCCACGATGGCAAAAGGCCATGGAAGCAGAACTTAAGGTGTTGATTGACAATCACACCTGGGATATCGTATCATTACCTCCTCATCGTAAGCCCATTGGCTGTAAATGGGTATATAAGATTAAATATAAAGCAGATGGTTCTGTGGAAAGGTACAAGGCCCGGTTGGTGGCCAAGGGGTTTACACAGCGAGAAGGATTTGACTACCATGAGACCTTTTCTCTAGTAGCCAATGATGTCACGGTTCGATCTTTCTTGTCGGTTGCTGCTTTTCGCAACTGGTCATTACATCAGATGGACGTCCACAATGCCTTTCTTCATGGTGATTTGGAAGAGGAGATTTATATGGATCTTCCACAAGGATTACGGAGACAGGGGGAGTCTAAGGTATGTCGTCTCCGCAAATCTCTTTATGGTTTAAAACAGGCCTCTTGGCAGTGGTATGCCAAGTTTACTAATGCACTCATGGGTGCCGGATACAAGCAGTCCAAGCATGATTATGCTCTTTTCACTTGGACAAAAGGTACGTCGTCTATCTACTTGATGATTTATGTTGACGACATACTTATTATGGGAAATGATGATTCCGCTGTGAGGAAGCTTAAGGAATATTTACATTCCTCTTTTAATATCAAAGATTTAGGGCCACCTAAATACTTTCTTGGAATAGAGATAGCTCATTATGATCAGGGGATTTCTCTCAGCCAAAGGAAATTTGTGATGGAGATTGTATCAGAAGTGGGATTATCGGGGTGCAAACCGGCAGTCATTCCCATGAACAGAATGCAAAGTTAACCAGTGTTGATTATGACGCTGGGATGTCTTCCTCTAATGATCCATTACTGAAGGATCCGACAAGCTATCAGAGACTTGTTGGAAAACTTATCTACCTTACCATGACTAGGCCAGATATTTGCTATGCTGTACAGACTCTTAGTCAGTTCATGCACAATCCAAAGCAGTCCCACATGAATGCAGCCTTGAAGGTGGTAAAATATCTGAAGAAATGTTCAGGGCTAGGGATACTTCTTTCTTGAAAGTGCAATATGGAGATGGCGGCCTATTGTGATTCGGATTATGTTACATGTCCCATGAGTAGGAGATCCATTACCGGTTTCTGTATTAAGGTTGGAGAGTCACTGCTTTCATGGAAGACGAAGAAGCAATCCACGATATCATTATCATCAGCAGAAGCTGAATATCGATCTATGGCAAAGACTGTCTGTGAGGTGGTATGGTTACAAGGTCTACTCCAGGATCTCGAGATGCAAGTTAAAGGTCTGACATTACTCTTTTGTGACAATGATTCAGCAATCAAACTTGTAGCAAATCCCATATTACATGAGAGGACGAAACATATAGAAGTTGATTGCCATTTTACACGAGAGAAGATCAAAGAATGTATCATCGAAACAAGAGGGATTAGAACCACGGAGCATCGAAACAAGAGGGATTAGAACCACGGAGCACCCCGCGGATATATTTACTAAACCTCTTTGCCAAAGACAACATATGTGACATCCCGATTTTCCAATTCTAATAAAGAGGGATTAGAACCATATACGGAGCAAAAGCTAAGAGTTTCTAATGATATCGAGAATTTGATCTAACGACCTCTTTGCGACGACACGATTAAAATTGATTAGAGATCGGAGATAGGCCGGTCGACAAAGGCATGTGATCGGGCGTGGGTGATTCCACCAGATCGCACAATTCTTGTCGATCGACACTGGACCGACTTTTTCTATCGATTAGATGCACTCGTGTTAAGTCAGATTTGAAACTTGAGATTACCTCGACAACCGAAAAGTCGTCAATGTTTCAAAGATGATATACGTTTGAGATGATCAATCACAAGTCGAATGCATGAGAATTTCTAAAGGCTACAGAGGCCAGCGCGCTAAGATCGTGCCAAAGTGAAATTAACCGTGAAATTGAGATCGAATTAGAAATTGGAAGTTTGGGTGTCACAAATCATTTTAGGAACATTGATTAATCTTAAGAAGATTTTTTTCATGAAAGCCGAGCTTTTCAAAGCAAAATAATCAAGAAATAGCTAAATTGGCTCGAGAAATTAGTAGAGCCGCTTTTGGTCGCGCTTTTGGGGCGAGTTGATTTTATGGCAGTGAAGATGTGTTTGAAGTGTAAGTGGCGTTGAATCTATTTTTATGACTTTTGATTCAATTGGAAGAGAATCAAGTGGAATTGAAGAATTGGTTGTCTGCAATTGGGCCGCGGAAAAATAAAATGGGCCCGTTGGAAGAGGTTGTAGAGGATTGGGTGAGTGGAGTGTCACCCATGAGGTCATGTAGGCCAATTTGTTGAATTAAAGAAAAGGGAAAAAGGAAAAGAAAAGTGCCCCTTCTTCTCTCTCCTCCTCTCTTCTTCCTCCTCCCGTTCGATTCCTCCATGGGCGTTTTCTTCTTCTCCTTCGGACGTCACCGGAAGCCAGCAACCGTCGCAGCTGCAGCCGGACCCGTCACCGCCTCACGCCGCCGCACGCCGTCCTCGCCGGTCCGCTCGCGTCCCCGCTTCGCCCGCGCTCGCCCGCGCTTGGCCGGCATCCCGAGCTGCTGTTCAGCTCGTGCAAGAGCTACCGGAGCTCGTCCCCGCCGCCATGAACCGCCGTCGACCTCCGCCTTAGCCCGCCGGAGCTTCGCCTTGCCTCCGCCGCCCTTGGCCGCCCAAACCGGCGCCGGATTTGCTCCCTCTCGGCCCCGATCAGCAACCCAGAAAATGGGTATGGCAGCCCCTTCGTGGGCCGTTTTGGCCGCCTTCCCGAGCTCGGATGCTCGGCCCGCTTTGAGGAAAGTTGTTCTCCTCGGCGTCCCCGTCGTTTTGGTCCGCTCGGCTCGCTAATCCGGTGAGTTTAACTCACTAAATCTTGATTAGAGTGTTAATGATGTCTTAAGTGTGCTTAGTTTAAATTAAGTAAGTTTATGTGGGTGGATTAGTATATTTAATTATCAAGTGGATTAAGAGATTGATTTATGCTAAAGTGTGTTTAAATTAAAGGTTAAAAGAAGTTATTTAAAGTTAATCCTTGATGTGACATAAAGGAATTTACTTTTGATTTATATAAATATTTCGAAATTATTTAATAATTTAATAATATATCATTATTCGAAATTATTAAAATATGATTATTTAATTATTTTCGGAATAAATTTAATTATTTATTAAATTCCGAAAATTTTGTCGGGACCCTAAATTATAGAATTTATTTATGCCGGTCGCTTCTTGTGTATTTGGATTTTGAAATTGATGGTCGGATATTATAAATTGAATGTGGATTGTGAAAAATATGAATATTATTATTTAATTAATTTTCGGAATAAATTTAATTATTTAATAATCCGAAAAATTATTTTGGGACTCTAAATTCTCGAATTTAAATCTTAGATCATCATTTGTGTATTTAGAATTTGAATTTGATGATTGATTGTGGCAAATTGAGTGTGTTGCGATAGATAGGGATTCTTTATAAAATCCAAGTGTTGAAATTGACGGAGATTGGCCGTGATATGCCACCTATTAAGTCGTAGCCGCGATGGGGCGTGATATGCCACCTATTAGAGGTCGCGCCCGATGGGTAGTGATATGCCACCTATTAGAGGTCGCGGTCAGTAGTGAATTGCCACTGATAAAGGTCGCTACCAGAGAAGTCAGTGAATTGCCACTGATAAAGGTCGTCCAGTGAAAGTGGGGCCGTGATGCCACTGATTTTAATTCTGCCGAGTGGGGCCGTTATTAAGAGTAATGATTGATTTCTTTGAATTGACATGTAATCGCCAATCGATTGATCAATTTGAGACGATCCAAGTGGTTGAATTGTTTGATGATGTGATTGTGCCTTGGTTGTTTGGTTATCATAATTGCGTGGTTGAATTATATAAATTGTGTTAACCTATGAGATGAAGGCTATGGCGAGGTAAGTTCTCTATGTGATGTGGTTAGGCCACCCTTGGCGTATTTTCTTTCTAATATGGGTTTAGGGGTTGAACTTGCTGAGCGTTGTCTCGGTGGTTATTGAATAACCATTTGGTCCTTGGTGGACGGAGAAATGCCAGATAGCTTTGGTTGGCCTTGAGGAGTTGGAGAGGTGAAGTCATAAGGATTGAAGATTGTGTCCGACTTGTAGGTCGTAGGACAATTCATTTTTAAGAGTTGGCCTTTTGTAGAGCTTTGGCCGTAGACTCTGTTTGTAATTCTGTTGAATTATGAAAGTGTTATGTTGTGATTTTGTTTTCGCTTTTCATCCGTATGTTATTGTCGGGGGTTTTATAATACGTTATTTGCGCATTAATAAATGAATGGGGTCGGCGACACTACGCAGGAATGTCGCATTTAATCGACCGAGTGGGATGTGCGCGTCTTTCGGGGTTGGGCGTGACAACATACATATCTTCTAAACAAGCTTGGGGTCTTGGATATATACAAGCCACCAACTTAAGGGGGAGTGTTGAAAGAAGATATGTTTTGAAGATATAGAATCGGGCTGAAGATTGTAATTGATTGGGATTGTAATTATTTTAGGACTAGAAATATTTTTCTCTTGGGAATATTTTCTTTACTTTTTTATTGAATCTTATTGTATGATATATACATCTCTGTAACTGTGTACAATTCAATGAAGAAAATACAATTCCTACACTTCTATTTGAATTTCTTACAAAACCCATTGACATATTTCGAGTGCCTTTTATAATATTATATGATTGGATTAGAAAAAATTTCCGCTAAATTTAGTGATAACTCAAACTATATATATCAATTCAAATTAGATGATATTAACATACGAAAAGAGTAATGACCATCCTTTCTCCGTCTTGAGTAGTTGATCCCACACAATTCATAATCTTTAACTCAGCAATTCCTGCCCCAACCCCCCCCCCTCTCTCTCTCCTCCTCCTCCTCCTCGATTCTTCAATCTTGAATGCTCAAAGAAGTGAAAAAGACACCTGAGAAAAGCAAAAGAAAGTGGTCTTCCACTATCGTTTGTTTTGTTAACGTAGTACCAGCTAGGGTTTTCATAAGACCATAACTGTTTGTACGTACGTCGTCTTTTGGTTGATGTCTCCCAAAAAAGATTCATATTTTTCTCTAAGCATATACGTGGTTGTCATGTCTGATACCAAGTGCACACAAAAATACACCGCCTTATCGACATCGTGTGATTGATATTTTAGTGAAAATGATTTTGGTTAAAACCAAATCGGGAAGTTTTGATAGCTATTGAACAGCCCATATGCCACTTGCTCCCGCAACTATCATGCCAATTAGGATACGACACATCGCCGACCTCGAGATCGAATCATATCAGCTAGGTGTTGACGTGGCAGAAATGGCTGAAAGCATCAACATCAACTCATCTTATGATTCGTGAAACCTCAAATTTGTCGTGAGACTTCTCGTTTCTAGCTCTTGGCTCTAGATGAAGATTAGCGAATCAACTGGAGGGGGAATGTTTTGTAGCTATATCGATTTATTTAGAGGTTACACAACCTACCCATCCTAGGATTGACCCAGTGGTGAGGGCTTTTCTCATGTTTTCAGTTCAAGAACCAATGATTGGGTATTCGACTCCTACTCAAGATAACTCGGAGTTAAGTGGGGGTCATGATGACTCGAAGAAGAATTTTGTCCACCTAATTTTGTTGATAGTGGAAATTTTTGAGTGGACTCCGATCCCGTGATTTTTTATTTCCTCACACCGAAGAGGTTTTTCACTTAAAAAAAAGATATTGTGTTTGCATGCATGATATTTATTTTGCTCTATTATAGCAGTTCATATTAGGTTTATACAAAATGAGAGATTATTTTATTCCGCTGCATTAATATGATATTGTTCGGGTTGTTACTATTCTCCCATTAATGCATGCAGAGGTGGTAGTAGAGGTAAGCATGGACAACACTAACTGTGTTTCCAATGCATTCAATGAACACACAGAGGATGCACATTGTTGCTTAATAGTATTTTCCCCATGTCTTGGGAGAAACGTGTTTGCCAAACGCATTCGAGATGTGAGCATTAGGGCTAGTGGTCTCATATAGTCTATATTTTCTACCATTCTTGGTACAAGTTACGGCACCATCCATATACAAACTCGCTAAAATTTCAAGTGCCTGATATTTGTGTCTTTAATCCACCAATCCGATGCATGATAGAATTAAATTGTCACATCATCAAGAGAATAATTTTCCTAATTTTCCCTCATCCTTCTCCTTGTACGAGCATACGTGGTCATAAAAACAAAAAAAAAGGTGGCAGAGCCAATGATGCTGAACTCGCTATTATAGGGGGACCCCCACGAAAGAGAGCAAAGCAAGATAAGACATTGATTGAGCTGATTGCATGCAAAAGCTTTCAGCGGAAGAAGACGCTTATAATTTCAGAAATGAACAAGAAGAGAGTAAGAGAGGGTTTTGATCTAGGGCAAAGGTCGGTTTCGATTTTGGAGCAATGAGCAATGGTCCAATCACCGCTCGCCACCCCCTAGATCATGGGCAATTCTTGTGCGATTGCGAATGCCAATTTAGCAGAGACCCGAGTGAGCAGCAAGCCACTCAAAACCCAATCTTATTTCCAAATTTGGCCAGGCTTCAAAAACTAATTAAAATAATTTAAAAAAATATCGTAATGGGACAATTGACAACATTTGGAAATACAAAAACATATGTATATGCAACATTGGTTCCTTTTTCCCGACACCCTTCCACTCGTTCTGACATGTTGGTCAAAGTGAAAGTTTTTTGTGCCATATTCCTTTTGTTGTATAGTTTGTGGTTCAAAGTCAATATATTACTTACCTTATTTTAAAAAAAAGTCTTTTTTTTTTTTAATTCATTTTCTTTCCCCCTCATGAGATAATACCATGTGTCCAACTTATTTTGATCCTTTCCACACCAAATTTTTTTATTTCTAAAGTCCAACTCATTCCTATTCCTCTCTCCTTCTCTTATAGCACAACCCCATTGTTGGATTCAAGTCGGCGGAAGACGACTTTCCTGATTCCGATGCGCAAATAGCAAATAACCCCGGAACGAACGTTGAATTGCGAATAAATCACGAACAACACTACCTCATTTTAGTCTAGATGCAATCACAAGGAAAACACCCGATTTTCACGGCGTAAATACCGATTGTTCTTACAAAACTGAAATGGAATTCCTTCTTCTTCTTTGATGGAAATGGAGAGAAATTTGGTGCGTATCTTTTCCAACCATTCCAACGGTTGTGCTCGGGAGGCTTTTATATGTCTCCCTCCGTACCCCTCCATTAGTGTCTTTTCATCGTAACGCATCAAGATGAAACGGTGCGTTCCAATCGCACCCCATCATGGACGTATCGGCTAAAGTACTACATCTCCCACTCGGACATAATGGACTTGATAGCGCTCTATCAAGAATATAAGGTATTCAACATTCATCAATTTTACAAAATAATTCATATTAGCAAATAAGCCGTGCGACCAGTGAGTACACCTGCATTTGAGAGCTCAAATTATGTACCTGTTAGGGATGACATAATGGCTACAACCCTGAAAAGAAATAAACAATTGATGTCTCACAGTGCTCCAGATATATTTTGTTACATCAGTCCAAGTATACCTATCCCTTAAAGGCCATACTTGACTATTCTAAAAAACACAATATATTTACAATTACATTCGCAACCACATAGGGCGATATAATTGGTTGACCAGTAAATACATATGATAGATGTAAAACAACAACA
This sequence comes from Eucalyptus cladocalyx, assembly GCA_017140615.1. Classification (NCBI taxonomy): domain Eukaryota; kingdom Viridiplantae; phylum Streptophyta; class Magnoliopsida; order Myrtales; family Myrtaceae; genus Eucalyptus; species Eucalyptus cladocalyx. The sequence goes on along the minus strand of CM029522.1, from coordinate 51,204,835 downwards.
ATCTTCCTTCTCACTCATGTCTCTCTCAATTTCAGAACAACTGCTTTCCTATACACGTCCCATAGGCCATATCTATTTATGACCACCCGTAACATACTAAAGTAGCAACATTGATCTTTCATTTTGAGAACATAGTCAGAAGTAATATATGGCACAAAATTGAGGTAAATTATAAATTACCTCAATGGCTCACACGATGAGTAAATAGGGATAATTTTACTCATCTTCCCTTATTGGTCGTACAATGCACATGTAGTATGAATTACATGCTATAGTGGATTACTCTTTCTATAAGAGCGTATGTCATTTATCAAATATATTCACCATACAAATCTTAGCCTAAACATAGTCACGTGCTTCTCACGTACTCATATTTAGCCCGAGTGCTATATCAGCTCACTTTCTATAGCGCCCAATTAAGTAATCGCATCCAGCATCTTTCAGGCATACATGATTGTGGGAATATTATGTTCGGTCTTGTTATAAACAAATCACATACCTCATCTTGACTCCAATCAATGCGACATATTTTATGTACCAGACTTGCTCTTAAGCATTTATTTGTACATAACGTCTCATCTCAACGTGCTAATTACAGCACTTGAGGCGATTGCTCGTGTGAGTGAGCCAATCATTGCCCGCCGACATACTTTTTAATAATATATATGTGTTTGTGCTAGTCTTATAGTGGATTTGTACTTATTGATAAAACATCAAATCACTAATAAATAAACAAGTACAATACATCTGTCCACAAATACATAAACCAATGATCCTCTACAATAACATATATCATATTTTACGCAATCCTAATGACATCCTATGGGTCAAGAATATGTCTTTAGGAATAGTCTTCGTATATGGATCAACAACCATTCTATTAGTTGAAATGTATTGCAGGATCACTTCTTTCTACGCTATAATATCTCTGATGAAGTTATTCTTTATATCAATTTGTTTTGTCCTTCCATGATACTTGGGATCTTTCACATAGGCAATGGTTGCTTGACTATCGCAATAAACTGTCACCGGTCTTGAAATTTCAATGACGGTGGCTAAATTTTCCAAGAAACCTTTTAGCCATACTGCTTCTTGCACTGCAGTAGAACATGCAATAAATTCTGCCTCCATCGTAGACAAGGCCGTGCATGTCCGTTTCTTGCTATTCCAAGAAATCGCACCTCCATTGAGTAAGAACGCATAGCCAGAAGTTGATTTACGCTCATCCAGGTCTCCACCCCAATCGGCATCTGAATAATCCAATAGGCGTAAATCATTCCTTTGGTAACAAAGTCGATAGTCTATGGTGCCCTTCAAGTATCTCAGGATCCTCTTCACTACTTTCCAGTGTGCTTGGCCAGGATTTGATTGATATTGGCTCACCAATCCCACGACATAATATATGTCGAGTCGAATACACATCATAACATACATCAAACTTCCGATCGCACTAGCGTAAGGAACATTTTCCATCACTTTGATTTCTTCTAGAGTCTTAGGACACAACTCAGTACTTAGGCCTTCACCTTGCATGACAAGGGTATCAATGTGATTACAATACTGCATATTGAAACGTTCAAGAGTCTTCATAATATAAGACTCTTGTGATAAAGTAAGGAGTTTCCTCGATCGATCTCTTTCGATCTTAACTCCTAATATATAAGTAGCTTCTCCCATGTCCTTTATCTCAAAATTGGAGGACAGCCATTCTTTTATGGTGATAACCGAAACCTTGTTATTTCTAGCCAATAGAATATCGTCCACATAAAGTGATAAAATCACAAATTTATTTTTAGACCGCTTGACATATACACAGTGATCTTCCTCGATCATCGTGAAACCAAAAGTGGTTATGGCTCAATGAAAATGAAGATATCACTGTCTAGATGATTGCTTAAAGTGATGAAATTTGCAAACTTTATGCTCTTGACATTTAGTTATGAAACCTATTGGTTGTTTTATATATATTTCCTCATCTAATTCTCCATTGAGAAATGCCATCTTTACATCCATTTGATGTAATTCAAGGTCCAAATGTGCAACGATGGCTAGAATAAGGCGTATTGAGGCAAATCTTACAACTGGTGAAAAAGTTTCATCATAGTTTATACCCTCTTGTTGAGTATAACTTTTTGCCACAATGCGAGCCTTATACTTTTCAATGGATCCATACACCCTTCGCTTAATCTTAAAGACTCATTTGTTTCCAATGACCTTACGATTGGGTGGTAGATCAACCAAGTCCCAGACATGGTTTGCCCTCATTGACTCCATCTCATCTTTCAAAGCTTTTATCCATTCTTCCTTATCAGAGGATGAGAGAGCCTCTTGAATAGTTTTAGGCTCGGCATCGTCCTTTTGAAAAATCATAAATGCTTCCCCTTCAATCTCAAAACGACAATGGGAATACTTTTACGATTATTTTTACACAATTGAATTTCTCTTGAATTCAATTCATTATGCGATGCAACACTCTCATTAGGTCTTATGTGTTGAGATAAATTTTCATTTTCCTCTACAACATCAATGGGTGTGTTATTAGGATCTTCCATATCATATAATTGGAAGTTCTTATCAATCTCATCTATGCTAGGAAAATCGTTCTCCAAGAACGTGATATCTTGTGACTCCATTTCGATCACACTTCCTGTGACAGCCCGATTTCCCAATTTTAATTTCAATAAATTTTGGAAGTTCTTTTCAATCTGAAATCTAGTCTATCCGTGAAGCCGTTAAGAAATTCTAATGCATAAGACTCGAGAATTTGATTAATAGGAATAATCGTGCAAGGGTTCTCGATTAGAGATCGGAAATAGGTTGACATGTGATCGTGTGGGTGATTCCACCGTGACTCCTTTGGGCCGACTTTTCAGTCCCGTATTTGAAATCTTGAGATTTCCTCGACAATCGAAAGTTGTGGCTTGAAATGATCAACCGCAAGTCGAATGCACAAAAATTTGTAAACGTTGCTCGGTAGATTAGAATGCGTTAGTATTGTGCCAAAGTGAAATTAACCGTGAAATTGTGATCGAATTCTGAAATTGGAAGTCATGGTGCGTCACAAAGCTTATTAGGAACATTGGATTAATTTGTGGACTTAAATTTGGACTCAATTGGATGAAGATTGATGGAAATTGAAGTAAGGGAATGTGCAAGAATTTGGACCCCGACGGAAAATGAGATTGAACCTATTGGACTAAGTTGTGGAGGGTTTGGAGTTAGTGGATGATGACCTCACCTGTGATGTCATGAATGGGGCAAGATGGGCTAGGGTTGTGACAAGTGGAAGGTGGGGATGAGGCCTTGGAAATGTGGGATGTCACCTCCCCCTTGTCCCCATCATCTTCTTCTTTTTGAATTTGGAGGAGAGAGAGAGAGAGAGAGAGAGAGGAGGAAGAAGACCAGCGGAACCACCGAGCTTCGTCCATCCATCGCGTGCTCGATCATCGCCGTTCGTCGCTCGCCGCTGGAGTCCGCCGTCGCCGCTCGCCCGTGTGCGACCGCTCGCCGTCCCGTTCGCGCCGAGCTGCCTTGCCTCCGTCTCCGCCGCGAGTCCCGACCGTCGCCGCTCCAAGCCGCTTGCTGCTCGTCGTCGCCGAAGCTCCGTCGCCGCCATCCGTCGCCGTGAGCTACCGTCCCGAACCCTAGCTTCCTCCGCCAGTCATTCTCCGCCGTCCCTCCGCCCATTCAGCCACCGTCCGCCGCCCTTCAAAGCTCGGTTAGTGCTGGAAAAACCAACAAGAACCAGCTCTTCCCAAGTTCATTTTGGCCCCATATTAGTCCTCACTTGGTGTTGATCCGTGTAGGTTTGTCGTCGGCGTCGTCGTGCTCTTCGCCGGAGACTCGTCGGAAAGCAATTCCGGTGAGTTTAACTCACTAAACCCCGATTAGCGGGTTAATCATGTCTTAAGTGCGTTTAGTTTAGGTTGATTGGAATTAGGTTGTTTTATTAGTTCATTTAAGTATGGATTAGATTAGGTGGTTTAATTAAAGTAAAGCATGTTTAGTTTAAGGGTTAAGTAGGTTTATTTAAAATAAGCCTTAATGTGACTTAAATGAATTTATTTATGATTTAAATAAATGGTTCGAAATTGTTGGATTATTTAATAATAAATCATATTCCGAAAACCATTAAAATATTATCTAAAAAAAAAAACTTGAAAAATTATTTTTGGCCCTAATTGCTCGAATTTCGTCGATCGTCATTGTATACTTAGAATTTGAAATTGATGAATGGTTAATGCAAATTGAGTGTTGAGTGAGAAAAATATGGATTTTAATTAGAAAATCTCAAATGTCGGGTTTGATATCGAAATTGAATTCTTAAAGATTAATGTTGCAATTGAAATATGTGAATGACGTGTGAAGTGCTTTAAATTGATTATGAGTGGTGTTATGATAATTTGAGAAATTGTTTTGAACTATTAAGTGGGAATTGCCCCTATATGGGATGCCCACGCGGTGGATGCGGGTCGCAGTTGATTCTAGGCCCATGCTCCTTAGGAACGCCCGTCGATGTCTTTGAAGCGCGCTCAAGGGGGGAGGTGATGCCTGGCTTTATGTTAGTAGATAGCCGAACGAAGTAGGCTATGCCCTTGTGTGGCACCGATGAATGATGAATTGAAATGCTTGCTGTGAATTTGAAATTAAATGAATTGGATTGTGTTCCGATAGTCCACGTGCGTATTATAATTTGTACTTGAGTACTATGAATTGTACTAATCTGCAGGAAGGCTAGAAAGCGAGGTAAGTCTTCTGTACTACGTGGCTAGACCATTATGGGGCGTATTTTCTTTCTAATAGGGGTTTAGGAGGGGTGAACTTGCTGAGACAAAGTCTCATCCCAGTTTGGAGAAAAATATTACAGGACCGTAGATGGCGGGACCCCCAGAGAAGATTGGCATCCCAGTGCAGATTATCAAACAGGTGCACAACTTCCCTGACCCTGGGAGCCATTGGGTTTACGAGTTGATCAAGACTACTGTTTGGATCCAGGAGACTGAAGATGTTAGAGTACCCCATAGGTATAGGGCTTGGTTCCGTTTTAAGGCCAATGGCTTTAGGATTGGTCCACTTGATTTTGATATCCCACGGCCGTGATGGATGCTATCCTGGGTGAGGGTCTTTTGATGGTAGGGTGGATGACTCATCGTCTGTGGACCTGGTGTTGTCTAATGTGGAGGATGTGGGATCGACGAACGAGTCCGACTAGTAGTTATAGGACTGTTCCTTTTTTTGGTGGGCTGATCCATGTTATGTAGGCTAACCCCTTTTTGTTGATGCACATAAACTCTGACCCATTTTTGGTGCATATAGTCTACGGATCTTGTTTGTGTATGTAAGCCCTGGATTGACAATGATGTATGAAAGTATGATGTTTGATTTTGACTTGATCTTCCTGTTGTCTATCCCGTATGTTTTCATGTTTTTGTAAGGTGGTTCTTAGTACGTTCCGCTTGCCTAAGACCTAATTTGCCATATTTATGGGAAGAATTATGAATATAAGTTGCACATCCCCATGGACATAGACTACTTAAGTTTGATTTCTTACTAGTCCATAATTCATAAGGGGTGGAAGTGACTAATTTTGAGGGCACACGGTTAAGTATATAGGTAGTAGTCAATAACACATCTCCCTAATAGGAGATAGGTAAATTTGCTTGCGCCATCATAGATCTAACAATTTCCAATAGGGTTCTATTGCTTCTCTCAGCTACCCCATTTTGTTGTGAAGTACCAGGAATAATCAATTGTTGTACAATCCCGTTTTCATCACAAAGAGCCTTGAATTGCTCTGATAGATACTCACGTCCACAATCGGTTCTTAATGCCTTTATTGTTTTGTTCAACTGATTTTCTACTATCGCTATATATCGTCTAAAGCAATCTAATGCTTCTGACTTATGGAAGATCAGAACGACATAACCGAAACGTGTGAAGTCATCTATGAAAATGATGAAATATGAGGCTCCATGCCTCGCCATCACATTCAAAGGACCATAAATGTCAAAATGTATAAAATGCAATGGAAATTCAGCTCTAGTCCCTTTACCGAATAGTTTTCTAGTTGCTTTTCCCGCTAGACAATATTCACATATGAATAGACTAACATTAGTGAGTGACCCTAAAAGGCCTTTTTCTAGCTAATCTTTGCATTCTTTGCAATCTAATGTGACCTAATCTAGCATGTTAAGTACTTGCATCAATCTCAACGTTATTAGAAGATGCAATTAAAGAAAAACAACCATCAACATTAACATTGTAATGATCATAGTCAATGTCTAACACCATAAAACCATTCAATACATAACATGAACCATAATAAACTATTCCATACAAAATGTCAACACAATCACCATGGAAATTCAATACATAACCTAAGCTAAGAAGAACAACTACAGAGACTAAGTTTCGTCGAATATCTGGAGCATAAAGGACATCATACATGAATAGATTTCGACCACCACGTAAAATCAATTTATATGTGCCGAGACCCTTCACTTTAACTCTTGAGTTATTCCCAACATATATCCATCTTCTTCCAGGCGGTATCCGATGATACTCCACAAATGCTTCTCGGTCTTTAGCTACGTGGTTTGTTGCTCCTGAGTCTACAGTCCACATTGGATGAGATTCAGCAAGCATTATGGTACTAGAAACAAAAGCATTACTCAAAGTAATAGAGTAATAAGGTACCTTTTTCAGCTCAGTGCATTCACGAGCAAAGTGACCCATCTTGCCACAATTGTGGTACTCCATCTTGGCCTTGTCCTTCTTCCCACCACGCTTTTTGCGTTGGAAGATCTTAGCCCTTTTGGGTGCCTGATCAGTCGTTTTCCCTTTATTGTTGAACTGAAAATTCCTCTTGCGTTTGAAGCCCAAAACTTTGCGCGAACTCGATTCAGCAACATAAGCATGGGTAGAGGATCTCGCAACCTCTAGGTGCTCATCCTCTAATTCCAAGTGACGCGCAATATCATCAAAAGTGACAATATTCTCATTATGCGTCATATTGATCTTCATATGCTTCCAATTGTTAGGAAGAGACCTTATAACAGCTTGAACTTGCTGTTCATCAGTAAGGGAGTGACCTGCCGACTTCAACTCACGGATCATGTTTGACATCTCCCGAAGATACTGCCTCATCGTTATATTTGGGCGCTTTCGGAATGTGTCAAACTTGATGGTGAGTCTTCTCAGCTTAGTGGCAAATGTACCCCCAAACTTATCTTTCAAGACAACCCACATAGCTTGAGCTTTATCATAATTTTCAAACTCACACATGAGATTATCTTGCATACAACTCAGCAACGTGATGCGAGCAATGCTATTTTTCTTTTTCCAAACTTGATAAGCTTCCAGATCTCTCCTGTGTTGAGCTGAAGTTCCATGCTCAGGTTCATCCATGATATGGTTGAGGGTTTCCAAAACCTCTTGCTCCTCAAGGATGTATTGAACTTTTCAGTGCCAAATATCATAATTGTCACCATTCAGCTTCTCACCCTTATTGAGGTCAGCTACAATGGTCTTGGATGCCCAAACCATAATTAATTGGTATAACACATTGACATAATAAACACATAATGAATACTAGCATACTTTACATAGTAACACACATATTTAATTTGCAGCAAAGACAAACTAAATCAATGATAATTTAACAAAAGACACAAAAAGAAAAAGTTCACTATGTTCCCAATCAACCTTTATGTACAATTTTTATTATCATTAATTAGTTTAATTTGCGCAAATTTTAAGTTTTAAGTAAGAATTCCTTTCTATTCTACCAACCTACGAACTCCCATTAGGAAAAATAATTACATGACCTTATGTAATTTCTACATTTTTCTTTAACACAAAAACATAGCATGATAATAACCAACGTATAAACAAGAATTATGCTTCAACTATAATCAAAATTGTAATTCAACATGTAATGGATTTTCTACCATTGTTCTAATTTTCTAGCAACTACAAAATTGCAAATATATTAAATATATACATCATATCATTAAACCAAGCTATACACAACATATATAATATCATTTGTACACAAGCTAGCTACTGCATTTCCTAAATTACAAGAAAATACAAGCTACAAATGAATAAACTGCATTAAACCCCAAAAAATATGCGTACATATGGTTTCCTAAGCATTTTTATACATTTATAAAATTCAAAAGTATAAAATGATTATACCATTGTGTAGAGCACATCCATACGAACCCAATGCCTTTGACCACGCTCCAATCGGAGCTTGAACATGCCCCCACGCGCTGCTTGAGTGTGCGGCACGTGTGGCGCACGCGCCAGCGAGCCAAATGGCTCCTGGCCGGTGACCGGTCCGACCGGTTTGACCGCTGGACCGGTTGACCGGTCAACGGTCGGGTCGGATCAACTGGGTTGGATCTTGGGTTGGTTCGGGTCACGAGTCGGGTCGGGTCGCCGATCGGGTCGGTTCGCCGACGGCCAATTACCATCGGCGCTGACGTCATCGAGCGTTGCGTCACTCCGCACGACGTGCACACGTTGGTTCGCCAACCGGCGCGTGTTGCGCACGCGCTGGCATCCCTAGCGGGTCAGGCGCGTGAGGCCCATGCGCAGCGGCTTCTCGCCACGCGTGTGGGCGCATCCGGCGTCCTCCGATTGCGCTCGAACCACCGTCGGACTCGTCTCGATGAGCACTTTCATCCTGTATATTCAAAAGTTGATTTTGACCAAAAAAATAATTCGAAAAACGGCCAAAACCTCACGGATGCACGTGACCCTCAACCCGTTCTTCGCTTTGGTTCGAATTCGAGTTTTCAGATTGCAATTCCGACCAATATACATCAAAAACAGTGTATAATACAATATTTTGATCTCAATATCAAATGGTAAAAGAGAAAACTCAATGAAAAACAAGACATAAATCACGATCGGGCTCTGATACCAATATTGGATTCAAGTCGGCGGAAGACGACTTACCTGATTCCGATGCACAAACAGCAAATAGCCCTAGAACTAACGTTGAATTGCGAATAAATCACGAACAACACTACCTCACGTTAGTCTGGATGCAATCACAAGGGAAACACCCAATTTCCATAGCGTAAATGTCGATTATTCTTGTAAAACTGAAATGGAATTCCTTCTTCTTCTTTGATGGAAATGGAGAGAAATTTGGTGCGTATCTTTTCTAACCATTCCAACGGTTGTGTTTGGGAGGCTCTTATATGTCTCTTTTCGTACCCCTCCATTAGTGTCTTTCCATCGTAACGCATCAAGAGGAAACGGTGCATTCCAATCACATCCCATCATGGATGCGCTAGCTAAGGTACTACACCCATAGACGCCATGTCCCTCGCTGTCCTCAATCACCAGACCGACGACGACCACCACAAGTATCATTGTATGTAAGCGGAAAATTGCAGAGACTAGTCTTGTATTATTGTGTGTTACTCAAAAGAAGGGCTAGGCATGCTGCAGAAAGTTGGATTCAAGTTAGAGCAATAATGGAAGAGGGAAAAAAGAAAATTCCCAGAAGAGGGTCACCATTTTCTTTGCATGAACTTTTTTTTTTTTTTTAACATTTCCACAATTCTTTTTTTTTTTCCATTAACCATCTAGGGTTGATCCAGAGGTAAGCGCATTCTCATTCTTTTGGCTTGGGAACCGGTGGTTGCGAGTTTGAAAATTGCTTTGGGAACTCATTTCACTAGGGGGTACGGTCGTGATGCGGGTGAGTTGATGTGCTAGCTCTCTTCCAGATAGCCACCTTGTGGTGGTTGTGCCCTTGATTTGCATAAGAAAAAAGAAATAATTTCTCATTTCTAATAGATGCCATTTTTTGAGTAGGCAGCTTCAGGTTCAGCTATTTTGCATGGTGCAAAAAAAGGAGACAAAAGAATAAGCAGAATAAGTACAATAAAATAAGGTTCTTTGGATATGGTGCAGCCACACCCACTTAATCATGTGAGAGGTATTACAACATAAGGCCAAAAGTTGGAAAAAGGAAAGCCAAAAAGAAAACAAGTAAAAAAGATGGGTGAGGACCGAGGTAGAGAGAAGATATCATTGTGTGGTGATGGGGAGGTGAAGTGGTTCATCAGGGCTTCAGGTACAGGGAACAAGATAAGCAGATTCTCAACTACGAAACTAGGATCATATGTTTCTACACATGCCTCCTTTTTTCACGGGTTTTATCTTCTGTGATAAGAATGTGTGATATAAACAAATCCTGGCCGGATTGCTAAAAAGATAATGTCTCTAATTTCTTCTACTCAATGCTTTCTGTTTGATCATCGGTGCATACAGCCTTCATTGCAATATCTGGACAATAATTCACATCTAAGAGTCCATCAACAAGCAGGGATCGAGAATTTTTTTTTTCCTTTTTTTGTGAAGTCAATAATGCAACATGAGCGCATTTGCATCATGACACGTGAGGAAATTTTTGGAGAAAACTATGATGGGACATTATATGATAAAGCATGTCACATTCGGGTTCCGAAATTCCAAAACTAAGATTAGTTGATTGAGTTTGAGGAAGTGTTCTACTTATAAATGCTTTCATTCATATAATCTTGAAGATTATCGATGGAAAAAAAAAAAAATTACATTCGGTTTTCTTTCCTTTAGTCAGTATCATATTGTATTTAGGAAGGATTTTGCACATTGGAATACAAGTTCACCTCTTCAAACCACTTTTCCAAAAATTAGGTCATCCACATCTTGGTCAAGAGATTCGAGAGGAATTCACAACTCTTGAATGCTTGATTACTACTAAGGGTTTATGTTGAGCACCTCATATTCCTCATTTTTCATGAAATTTAAGTTCGAGTCCAGCATGACAGTTGTCAAAATGATATGATATACTTATGTTGTTGATCCGTTTCCTAATAGTTTAAGTTCTTTAGACAGTTAATGTGGTATTAGAGCACAAGCTAATTGTTCAAATGCTAGCATGATCTCTTATTTTTCTCTTAGCCGTTATGTATTTTGCATGTATATGGAGGTAATCAAATATATTATTACTTCATCTTCTAATAGTCTTAAATTTTTGGAAAAATCGACTCATCTAACAACACTAATCAAGGGTGGTTTGCTAGTTACTCAATTCAACTGTTGGTCACTGTACTCTATATCATCTGAAAATTAAAGTCATGTCACTTTAATCTCTCGTTCCTCTAAAGCTAAGATTGCAAGAACTTTTATTATCTTGCCTATTTACTTAACGCTCGACATTTGCCACTCACAATAGTATGACTAAATCAAAATTGAAACCCATTGACATGTTTTGAGTGTCTTTTATAAAATTATATGATTGGATTAGACAAAATTTCCATTAAATTTAGTGATAACTCAAACTATATATCAATTCAAATTAGATGATATTAACATATGGAAAGAGTAATCACCATCCTCTCCGTCTTGAGTAGTTGATCCCACACAATTCATAGTCTTTAACTCAGCAGTTCCTCTCTCTCTCTCTCTCTCTCTCCCCTCCTCGATTCTTCAATCTTGAATGCTCAAAGAAGTGAAAAAGACACCTGAGAAAAGCAAAAGAAAGTGGTCTCCCACTGTCGTTTGTTTTGTTTACGTAGTACCAGCTAGGGTTTTCACAGAACCATAACTGTTCGTATGGACATCGTCTTTTGGTTGATGTCTCCCAGAAAAGATTCATATTTTTCTCTAAGCATATACATGGTTGTCACGTCTAATATCAAGTGCACACAAAAATACACCGCCTTATCGACATTGTGTGATTGATATTTTAGTGACACGATTTTGGTTAAAACCAAATCGGGAACTTTTGATAGCTATTGAACAGCCCATATGCCACTTTATCATGCCAATTCGGATACGACACATTACCGACCGCAAGATTGAATCATATCGGCTAGGTGTTGACGTGGTAGAACTGGCTGAAAGCATCAACGTCAACTCATTTTATGATTTGTGAAACCTCGAATTCGTCGTGAGACTTCTCATTCCTAGCTCTTGTATAGATGAAGATTAGCGAATCAACTGGAGGGGGAATGTTTTGTAGCTATATCGATTTATTTAGAGGTTACACAACCTACCCACCCTAGGATTGACCAGTGGTGAGGGCTTTTCTCATGTTTTTAGTTCAAGAACCAAGGATTGTGTATTCGACTCCTACTCAAGATAACTCAAAGTTAAGTGGGGGCCATGATAACTCAAAGAAGAGTTTTGTCCACCTAATTTTGTTGATAGTGGAAATTTTTGGGTAAACTCCGATCCCGTGGTTTTTTATTTCCTCACACCGAGGAGGTTTTCCACTTAAAAAAAAAGATCTTGTGTTTGCATGCTTGATATTTATTTTGATTTACTATATCAGTATATATTAGGTTTATACAAAATGAGATATTATTTTGTTCCACTGCATTAATTTGATATCGTCCGGGTTGTTACTATTCTCCCATTAATACATGCACGGATGATAGTAGAGGTAAGCATGGACAACATTAACTGTGTTTCCAATGCATTCAATGAACACACGGAGGATGGACATTGTGGCTTAATAGTATTTTCCCCATGTCTTGGGAGAAACGTGTTTGCCAAACGCATTCAAGATGCGAGCATTAGGTCTAGTGGTCTCATATAGTCTATATATTCTACCATTCTTGGTACAAGTTACAGCACCATCCATATACAAACTCGCTAAAATTTCAAGTGCGTGATATTCATGTCTTTAATCCACCAATCCACCAATCCGATGCATGATAGAATTAAACTGTCACATCAACAAGAGAATAATATTCCTAATTTTTCCTCATCCTTTCTCCTTACGAGCATACGTGGTTAAAAAGACAAAAAGAAAGAAAGGAAAAAAAAAACGGTGGCAGAGCCAATGATCTGAACTCTCTATTATAGGGGGACCCCACGAAAGAGAGCAAAAAGCAAGACAAGACATTGATTGAGCTGACTGCATGCAAAAGCTTTCAGCGGAAGAAGACGCTTATAATTTCAGAAATGAACAAGAAGAGAGTAAGAGAGGGTTTTGATCTTGGGCAAAGGTCGGTTTCAATTTTGGAGCAATGAGCAATGGTCCAATCACCGCTCGCCACCCCCTAGAGCGTGGGCAATTCTTGTGCGCTTGCGAATGCCAATTTAGCAAAAACCCGAGTGAGCAGCAAGCCACTCAAAACCCAATCTTATTTCCAAATTTGGCCAGGCTTCAAAACCTAATTAAAATAATTAAAAAAAATATCACAATGGGACAATTGACAACATTGAAAATACAAAAAACATATGTATATGCAAGTGATGTTATTATAGATATGTGACTATTAATAATTCATGTTATCGCATGCTTACGTGATTTATTATACAATATTCTAAACCACTTATAAGATGAATGAATATCAACAGTCTTTATTTTATTATTCATTTTCTTTCCCCCTCACGAGATAATACCATGTGTCCAACTTATTTTGATCCTTTCCACATCAAATTTTTTTTTATTTCTAAAGTCCAACTCATTCCTATTCCTCTCTCCTTCTCTTATAGCACAACCCCATAGACGGCCATGTCCCTCGCTGTCCTCGATCACCAGACCGACGACGACCACCGCAAGTATCACCACCAGGCCACCGCCAACAATGATGGCGTGCATGTCTCACTCTCCATTCTCTAGTGGCATCTTTGTTCTCTTTTTGCTCTCACGTCACGTCTCTCTCTCTCTCTCTCTCTATCACAGGGCGAGCTCAAGGGCGTCAAGTTCATCGCCTATGCGGAGCTCGGCCCAGCATTTCAAGTCCCTCCCTCGTCGGTGTCATTGAACTGCGCAGCGATGGCGATAAATCTATATTTTGATGCCTCTAAATATGGAGTGGAGGGATTGAGCCTCTAGATGCAGAGGCTAGCAGCAAAATCAACGGCCTCGAGGCCTCAAGGGCCACCTAAAGGTCGTCAACGTCTCAACGGAGGGCCGATGCTAGGGAAGACAACGATTATACTTGTGAGGTGGGCAATGCATGAGATGGAGAGTTTCGGCGGAGATGGCTAGTTAAATAGTGGGAGGACAACGACAATGGACACAGGGGTTCGAAAGAGATAGAGGAGTCATGCTTGAATATGTGGGATTGGATCTAAGCGGTGAACACCCAAATGAGATAAAACGTGTGACAACGATCTCGTGATGGGAATAAGAGACGGGTATATGAATAGTTATAGCGGACTGCTTGAATATGTGGGATTGGATCTAAGCGCAAACGTAGAAGTTCACTGTCAATTGGAGCTTCACCATATGTCAACAATCATCTATTCGATTTGAAATAAAACAAAACACCATCAAAAGAGATAATCAAGAAATCAAAATGTTTAGTTAACTCAATAATCCACTCCTTGTCTCCCGCAATTTAGGTCAATTTATCGGATTGTTGCTGCGCCCTCCTAACAAATGGTATGAGAGCCGATAGTGCAATTTCCGGGTAGGTGGACATTGTGCTGTAACAACACGGGCCCATAAGGATGAAATTGGGCTAGAAGGACACCTAAATTATGGGGGAGCAGACTTAACAATGAGCTCATAGCACAGTTTTCGAATAGGTAGGCATTGTAGTGTAACGATGTGGGCCCATAAGGATGTAATTGGTCTAGAAGGACACTTACATTAAGGGGAAGTATACCTAATGGTGAGCTCATCACACGTGAGGGGGAGATTATTAGGATGCATGTGTAAATGAATTATGTTAGAAAGAATCCCTCATCAGAGAATTGATATGGTGCAAGATAGTTAATATATCATAGTTGATATATAACTCATTGGCTTAAACTTGTGAGTAAAGATAAGTTTAACTGAATATATTGATAGGTTGGGGCTTGGACTCTTTCTTGGTGATCTCTTCAAGTGATGGTATTGGAATTCTACTGCGCGCTCCTAATAGAGATTACTAAAATCAAGCATCCAATAATTGTTCCAAAAAGTTTAATTTATTTAGCCTAAAAGCTATCATAGTATTGTCGCCTCTTTTTCAATATTTAAATATTCCCTCACTAAAAGCTAAAAGCTAGTAGTAAGAAGATTTTAAAAGTGCAAATCGACATATACATGTAGCGAAAGAACGTTTAATCCCGTCACATTGATATAAATGAAATAAGACTTGTAAACAAGCAAAAAGAGAATACGAAATTTTGTCCATAGTGTTGTCTAAATTGATCACCTAGTTGTCTCATCCAAAACCAAATCGTCTTATTCAAAATTTGTTTTCAATATCATGGGGAAAATGAAGAAAATATCTAACCACGCAAGTGGAATGATGAACCTAAAACTTGAGAGCGGTCGACATACATGTGGTGCAGGCTATGTGCAAGAGGAGGAATTGTTTTAACAAAAACAGCGAGGGTGCCACCTCACCGTTTTTTTTTTTTGTCTTGTAGCGAGGATTTCCCTAGCAAAGAAAGCGGGGGACCGGGCCCACACATCACGTGGAGGGGGCGCTTCTGTAGCTAATTGGCGCAAATAAAACCGCCCAAAAAAGAAGAAGGAAAAAAGCTCAACAAAGACAAAACGAGGTCATTTGCAAAATCTCCTCTAATCCCCTCTCCACCAATTATCATTTATCTCCCACGTGGGACTCTTGACCCCACCATTTTCTCTCTTTTTTTCTAAATTATTTTTAGTATTTTTATTTCTCAACATTTTTTTTGGATCATTGAACCCCCCCCCCCCCCACTTCTATATGTGAAGCCACATACGCATCGTGTTGCACCGAGTCTCCCAACTCTGGTCGTCAACGTTCGTTTCGATCATTAGTTTTCACTTTCTCGTCGATCTCAACACACGGGTCAGCGAGTTGAAAGATTAGCTGATATTGTTCCATGGGGGATTCGTCGTCTGCTTCGTATATTCACATGGTAAGTCCTCCGCCGATAAGTTTTGGCAGAGAGAAAACAAAAAGGATCTGCTGATTGACTCTTTCCTCTATGATCTTTATGCTCTCTTGTTTAACCTCTATGTGCTTTTAATTCGTATCGTGCCTCTGCAGAATATACTGTTGTTCATCGGCTCTCCCTTTCTTGATCTTCTTGTGTCCTTTCGATCCTTCTTCCTTTTCTTTCTCTTCGTGCATGAGATCATCGACCCCTTCCCCTTCGTCTTTTCTTTTCTTTCTTCCCATCTTTATGTGCTCGGTTTGCTTTGTGATGATGAGTTGCCTATGCCAATGATAGGTCCATCACCTGATAGAGAAGTGTTTGACCTTTCGGATGAGTAAGGAAGAATGCATGGAAGCCCTCTCCAAGCATGCAAATATCAAACCTGTCATAACCTCCACCGGTCAGCTTCTTATTCCTTCCTCTTCTTGTATTATTTCAGAAACCATCCTTATTTTTTCTTCTTCTCCCTCTCTAGATACATATATATTTTGGCACTGCAGGTAATTGAATCTTAATTCATCATCAGTGAGCTTGCTAACAAGAGGGAAGGCAATTCGGAATCATGCTAGCTTAAAAATATCAAACAAAAGTAAACCCTATTGAAAAGATTAATTAAAAAAGAATCCTTGTCGTGAAACCTACCGCTCTTCGACCTTGTTCATAGAAATGTCTGATATCTTCAGCTCCTAGGGTTTCTTGGGAAATAATCTTCACTAGCCTCCTGGTCTCTTTTGCATGAATAAGTTCTTGTATTCTTGCACAATAAACAAACACCAAGTTCTTGAGTTTTGCATTGATAGTCGGACATGTTGAGCAGAAGGAAGCTTGCTAAACACGGGATTTTGCTAACCCCGACAGCAAGTATAAGGGAAACTTTCGATTTTCAAAGTTTTAACTTTTCTTGTAAGAATATCATCGATGATTTGTAGACTGAAACTTTTTATTGCAAAAGCTAGCCTAATAAGTAAGTATTTGTAGATCTAATGTGATGGATTCAAGTGTCACATGAAATGCTAATGAATGCAGTGTGGAATGAACTGGAGAAAGAGAACAAGGAGTTCTTTGAGGAATATGCACAGTCTCGAAGCAAAGACGATCGAATGTCGGAGGAAGAGACGAGTCAAATGATTCAGAAGATCATCTCCTCCTCTGATTCCACCTCCAAAGATTCACACCATGACGGCGATGACGGCGACGACAACCATTCAAACCAAAACGTTTAACATATTCTCTGTTAGTATAGTAGCTACTACGAAAGCGATTTCACCTCGGTGTATGTCTTTGGTTGTCTCAATATGCCAAAACCACACACACCCCAACGACTCTCTCTCTCTCTCTCTCTCTCTCTCTCTGGTGGCCCATACAATGGTACGATGATCACCATATATCATTGCATATACGGAAGAGCACGGAAGCTGCAATTGTCCCTAGCTAATATGATGCATCTGCTTCGATGATTGAACTCGTGCTGCAAATCTTACTGTGTAAACAGATTTTAAGTGAATGAAATTATAAGTTATGTGTGTATGTATGATGTTGGTAATGGGATCATATCGAATAGTCAGTTATGAAATTCCATGTTGGTTATTGATATTGTTATAAATGATTCGACGACTGTGTTATTAATTTTTTGACAGATCTTTTAAATATATATGAAACAAGAATATGACCCAAACCCCCCATTCAGAATTTAAAAAGTCCGGCTAAAACCTTATTATTATGCATGTGGTACGTTCATTTACTTATCAGCGCTTGCCCTCTGTATATAGCCAACCGAGGAATCTCCCTTGACATAACTTTAACATCATATTTGAGTCATAGCTCGTGAATAAGTTCAATTCTTCACCTCGTATTTGCACTGTTTATAACATTTTCCTCTATATATGTTATGTGCTTGCAATAATCTTTTCGGTCACGCGTGTCATTTGCAAGCTTAAGGCTCTCTTGGAAAACTTAAACGTTCAGAACAAATTCGTTGGATTATTGACTTTAACAAAGAGAATATGATTTGATTCAGACGAATTATTAGAAATATAAATGTTTTGATTGTGTGTGCCCACCCGAATCATATTTATAGATCAAACAATTTTGAGTAGATCTTTTTTTGGCCGAGATCTCTTAAATATTTACAAATGTACATGGGGAAGATTACCAAAAAAAAGAGTCTTAAATGTATTGTTTTCGTGTCAATTCAGTATTAAATATTTCAATTATATCAATTTAGTCAATCTGATAAATTTTAACCGAAAATTATTGGTGTGGCAGATTAGTCAACGTCAGCCATCCTAACGTGGTACTACCAATACTAAAGTGAACAATTTTTCAATTTTTTTTTCCTTTTCTTATGTTTTTTCTACTTTTTCCCCCTAACCCTAGGTTGGTGAGAACACTAGTGGATCCTTGTCAACACACAAGCAAGAGCTGACAACCCTCACTTGGTCCAGGCAAGGGTCTAGCGTTAGGGAAAAAAAGAAAAAAGAAAAAAAAAGTAGAAAAAATCGTAAAATTTTAAAAATTATCTACATTAACATCAACATTGCCATATAGGTTTGTTGGTGCTGACTAGATCATTATATCAGTGATTTCCAGCCAAAAATTATTAGAACAATTAATTTGGCAAGTCATAAATATGTTTAGGACTAAATTAGTATAATCGCAAAATTTAGGATTGAATTGCCATAAGGATAATAAATTTAAAACTTTTTTGGTAATTTTCCCAATGTAGATGTAGCTTAAAAGACTCATATAAATTCTTTCTAATAATAAGTATAGTTTTAGGGTGCATTTATATTACCAAAAATTTCATGGTAAAGAAAAATATTTTCCATGGAAGTTCTTTAAAAAAATGGCTGGTTTTCATTTATTTTGTGATTTAAGAAAATTAATTTCCTTTCCATAAGAAAGAGAAGTTTTCTCAATCTAAACTTATTATTTTTAGTCTATAAAAAACGTTCTTCATAAATCGATTAATTTTTAGAGGTCGAAAAGTGAAAAATTAATTTTCCAGAAAGGATTTTTTTTTTCTTCAAATAAACGGAATTTAATCATCTCCTCAGAGAAACACGTGAGCCAAACCCCGCCGAACGATGGGATCTCCACTTCCACTTCACCAATAAGCGATCCCAATGCAGCGACGTGGCGGCGCGCCATTGGTTGCGATTTATGCAGGGGGCGGTTGCAATTATGCAGGGGGGGGGGGGGGGGGGGGGTGCTTTCTGCCTCGCTCTTTGGCGCGAAACGACGCCTGGAATTTTCTTGTTCATTCTGTCGTCGTTTTGCGGGGCGGGAGGGGAATGCTTAATAAATGAAGCGACTAATGTGGGCCTAGCTAAAACGCCGCGTCGTTTCAATCAATTCTCCCTTTTTTCTGACGCAACTGAGGGCGATGGCCGACGGTCTCTTTTCACTATCATCGAAAACGCCGCCCCGGGGTTCCCTGTTGGCTCAATGGTGTTTCCCAATCATGTGGAGGAAATTCAGTCTCATTTAGCTCGGAAACTTAGTGGGGTGGGCATGTCCTTTTGCTTTTTTTTCCTTAATCTTTCTTGTATAGATCGTATTAAAAAGTACCCATTCTTAGAGTGCCAATTGAAAATGTATTCAAGATTAGTAAAATCGCATGACGACACGTCTTAAAATTTGAAAAGAGTGTTTGTGTAAAACGTTTCCAATGGAAGTGCGTACATCTTCAAAACACGATTAATGACTTTTAATGTGAACCTAATAGATTTCATGTTGGCTTATGTAAACTAAGGCAAAAATCGGAAAAAAGAAAAAAAGCAAAAATAAATCTTATTAAAGAGTATTATAGGTGAGCGTGTTTCCATGATGGAATTTGGAATCTAAGAACCAGACTGATAGGAATCTATTCAGTTCCAAGTTCTATAATATACACAATCGATGTTAGATTCCAAAAATTGAGGAACTCGTTTCAATGGATAAGTCGCAAGCTTTAAGTTGGTGAAATCTAGAATTTATAATTTAGAATTTGGAACAAGTTTTTGTGTTTTTTTTTTTATATGTCTTCGCCCGATCGAACAATATTCCATGGCATTGGATGATTAGTGTATAATGTGAAACCCCTAGTCTAAGCTTCCATTTTATGACCAAGATTTTTACTTTATTAATATTTCATATTTTTTGTATGTCTAAATATAAATTATGATCAATGAATTGTAGTGACAAGTTATGATCATTAAAGGTGATGATTCACTGCCATCATTTAATTAACAGTACAAGCATAACCTAAGTAGATCTTGTAACCAACTTTAAAACTTGTGACAATGATAGGTTTCAAGTTTCAAAAAATAAGAAACCTATATCAACAGATAGATTCCAAGTTCCAAATGAAATATGTACGGAGTTTAGAACCGCTTACCCTTAGTAGTAACAAGTGGTTGTCATTAAAAATAATAATTCATTGTAATTGTTCGACTAATAATACGGGTGGAACTTGGATAGACCCTGAAATTGACCCTAAAACTTATAACATTGTAAGTTCTAAGTTTCGGGATATGTAGAACAGGTTCCAAGATCCAAAAAATGTTGTTCAAACGGGTAGTTTTGGGTTCCAACTAAAACTTGTATAACCATTTTCTCTGCTATGATATTGTGTTGATCATTTCTTTCTCTAGATATCTTATGATATATGACTAAATGATCAAATTACTGAATCCCAGGGTGGTTGTCATCTCAAAATTCCGGGCGACATACAAAATTTTTTGTCAATCAATCATAACTCGAAATTGCTATGTTTAGTGTAGCTTAAGTTCAATTGTGCCAATGAATATACATATATACATACATAAATATAGTTTCGATCGCTTTCATGTTTTTATTTTCTTTATATAGGTGGCTTTTGGAAGATTATTAGTTTTTCCCATTTGTCTACTGGTGAATTTGAGAGTTTGGGTGGGGTAGTTTCTCGAGGAGCATCCTCATGGTCATTGGACCAGCTATCAGCTAAGATGTGTGCTTTGGATTATGGACATCTCGGAGAATAACACCGAGGAATTTCAACCTAAAATTTCGGAAGTACTAGCTGTCTAGTAAATTGAACACTGTCGAATGTCATATAGTTTCTGTGATTGAGAGTTATGAAGTGCAACGCAGTTGTAATGACAATGATCGAAACATACTATTCCTCACCTTGGATTTCTCTGCAAATATTTTTCTTTTTCAACGAAATATAACTTAGTCAAGGGGAAATGACAACAAACTGACGAAGGATGCTTTTCCATTGTTTTAGGTGGGCGAGATACCACAGGGCCTGCCAAGATTTTCTGTTCCAAAGAACTTTGGGTATGTGACATCTTTAATTCCAACTGCACTTCTCATCACTGGTGTGGCTATATTGGTAAGATTCAGGGGGTTCATGATAAAAATTATTTCTGTTTCATAAATGAATGTTGTTTGTCGAGAAATAGAAATGGAGGAAAACTGATTCCAAAAATCAATTTCTGATTTCTCTCCCTAATCTATTTTTGTAATGTATTTTTATTATTTTATATTTGGGGATTTACAATCTTTGCTTTTGTATTGTGATAATGTATTTGATGATTCCTATCTCAATTCTTGTAATGTGATGTTCTACTTGATGATTTCCCTTATTTGTAATGGTCCTTGTTACACTTCATAAAATTCGCCGATTTTGTAAAATTTAAATTACCAAATACACTTCTTAGTGTTTCTTTGTAAAACAATTGCTCGATATCGTAAACCGTGGCGGCGATCAACATGACACACTAGCATGAAGGGGATTAGAATATGGTCGCCCGCCTTCATTCTACTAGAATTTTGGGAACCTTCTATCATGCTCAAGAGTAATGCATATTGATCTTTTTTCTATTTTGGCATTTTTAGGAATTTTGTGTGAAAATTTAGAAAATTTGATATAACATCTCTTACTTTGGCAAAAAGGGGAGACTTTACTTTTAAAAAAAAAAATCATACTTTGTATTTGGGTCAATGATGTCATAAGCATATGAAATTTGTAAGAATGTACATCTCATTTCTAAAAAAAATGAAAAATTTGTTTTAAGAAATGTTTTTTTCCATTATTGAACTGTGGAAATTAAAGACTTGGATGGTAGATGAAGGAGTTTGAATCCAACTGGTGAATAGAATTGCCAAAGCATTGGCAGCAAAGAACGTATATGAGTTGGACTCCAATCAAGAGGTGCGCTTTTCCTAGAAATTGCATAGTTGTCGGTGCAGATAATAATTTGTTAATTACTAGTGATGTCGTGATGGAGTAGGAATTTTTACCACATTTACAGATTATTGGTCGTCTCATTCTTGCCACAAATTTTTTATATGTAGGTTGGGAAGATTGGATTTTACTTTGATAATTTATGCCCGCATCCGCCAACGACAAAATATTGTCTCGTTGAGTGTAAATTGAACCACAATCTATGCCCGCATCTGCCAACGACAAAAGTGAAGAGCCATCAAGGAAGCACTCACACGGAGGAAGAGTATCCAGATAGCAAACACCAGGCTAGGGCCTTGCTGAAGTAGAAACTCTTTTTGGGATGCATTTTCTACTTTCATGTCATTTGACATTTTTATAAGGTTTTGAGTAGGCCTTATAACTTGATTTTTCATCCTTGACATTCTACCACTTATGCTCCATGAACAACTCAAGATGAAACTTAATAAACGGTGCCACAATGCTTTTTCATGCCGTTTTAGTAGGATGTGGAGAAGATATTGAAGATGATATCCATGGCTGAATATATGGTTATAATTTTGAAGCTCTCTTGGAAGGTGAAAGCATGTCCTTTTTGTCTTTGCAAAATACAAAAGCTTTTTGGGCCCTTTTGTTGCTTCCCAATGTTCCTTTCAAAGAAGAAGAATGATTCTGAAGAATTTCCGTTCTAGAATATCACCGAGAGTACTTTGTGCCGATTTGAGTATAGCATATACATAAGCTTTAGATTTTTCATTTCATGACCACTTGTAATGGATCATCTCCTTTTTTGAACAGCTTTTTGGTCCTAGGGTGTCCAGTATACTTGGTTCCTTTTTTTCAGCATACCCTACTACAGGTGAGAATTGGAGTTCTTAAGAGCAGTTTAGATGCCTGTAATTTTTTGCTCATGTTAAAAATACTTTTGAAAGTTTGCTAGTACTCTATTTGAGGCATTAGATAAGCATTTTATGTTAATTTGCGGATGAAATCTCTTTGCTATGTTGCTCTCAGCCTCCTTTTCCTGATCAGCTGTAAACCATGAAAGTGATGCAAAGTCAGGTGTATTTGGAAGTTTTACAGGAATCAAAATGGGCTGTGCCCTTATATTCTTGACTTCATTGTTTGAATATATACCACAGGTATGCATCCTTGTCGGCAATTGTTGTTCTTATAGATCTGCATTTATGTCAGGATGGTGGGTTTACTTTCTCTTTCTTCTAGTTTTTTTTTTTTTTGGTCAGTCCTACTCTATGTTTATTCTACACTCACTCTCAGACTTTTGCCTTGTCTTTTACGGGGGCGTGGGAGTCGAAACCCACTCTTGAAACTTACGCGTCCCCACCCCGTCCCCCCTTAAGAAGGTGGGAATTTGAACCCCTCACCTCCCTCTTCCATGTTGGAAGGGTGGCCACTGGGGCGAATCCCAGTGGTTCTTCTAGTTTAGGAGCACACGCATGCTGATTAAATAGTGCTTTGTTTTGTAACCGATGACTTAAGGGAAGGATTTGAGGAGGTTTATCGGTCTCCTCTTCGCTTGAAATCCTAACTATTGGCTCAACGTTTTTGTTATCTGCATCGTGCACTCGCTGCCATTGTGATATTGTTGTTATGGGCGTGGTAAGCAATCCTGTTTCGATTCGTATTAAATTTGATATGAAGAAGCAAGAACTAAGGAACTCTTAGAAGACTTCTATTCAGTCATCTTAGTGTGGCTGATTAAAATCGAGGAGTTCATCTTTTCTGATGATGATGTTGCGCTGACTTCATGCTGAATCACTAACTTTTCCAACATTCTGTGAAAATGGTATATGAATTGGAACTGCTGCCAGATTTTAGTTCCGTACGCAAGAGCGCGTCTACCTATAAAAGTACTGGGGGCTGTCCTGAATGAATTAACCGAGAACACATGATCTGCCGGCGTATTTTTGTTGTTCCCTGCTTATTATTGTTGATGACTATCCATATCCGGACAGATAGCACGACTACTTTCTTGCCTACTATACGAATGTTTCCAATGATGCCTTAAGATATGAAAGGATATGACTTATCTTGACAGAGCAACCTTCTATAAAATTTTGAAATAGGATAGTGGAGTCAAAGTACTTGCTTAAATATATTGAAAAACGTATTAAGCATGCACCCTTTTTCTTTGGGACAGTTGTTGGCCATTTTAAAGGTGGGTAAACAAACTAACTGTAATGCATAGTCAGATCAACTTGGAGTGCATTTTTTCCTATGTAAAAACATTGCTTGGTTTTAACTCTTTGAAAATGAACATTGAATTTAAGTAGTGTTTGGTTTTTCAATGGGCTTTGGGTGTATTTTTTTTAATTAAAAAATGACTTAAACTCTTCATTGGAGCTGACAAAGGACTATGGTTATTGATGAGCCAGATTTGGCACCGGCGATCGTCAGTTGAGGTCGCCCGACCTTAGGCAAACCTCGATGAGGGTCGGGCGAGGGTCAAGGGTCGTGTGACCCAACCGACTGTCGCCTGAGGTCGTGCAAGACCTAGGCAAGGCCGCTTGGGTCTCATGACCCTAGGTGATCCTCACCTTGGGTAATGCAACCCTAGGTGGCGATCGGTTGAGGTTGTGCGATCTCTCGTGAAGGTCTCCTAGGTTGCATGACCCTCGTTAGCCCTTGGCCTACCAGATGTGGCCTCACTGGTGCCGCTCTCATGTGAAGATGAATAATTACAATGAGGGATAAAACTGAAAAATTAAAAAATTAGTGAGGATAAATTTGGAAAGAAAAAAATATATTTTAATCATGATTTCAACATTTCGCAAATGCTATTTTACAAGGCTGGGTGGGAGCAGTATTGAGCTTTCAACATTTCCAATGTTAGTAATTGACTGAAAGTTTTTTTGAAATATTTGTCAAACACTCCAGTATTTCTTTAATGGGCTTTAGAAGCTGAAAGCTCATTGAGAAAGTTGAACAAAATGCATCATAGGAGATAAAAGTACAACTATCTTCATTGTATAAAGACTATAGGATGCTTCATCTATGTTTATGGTAGTTACTGTACTTCGCAAATCAATTATATGATGGGTTTTTTTGCGTCTCTACTATTGCTTCTAGTTTTGTCTCAGTAGGTGGTACTACGTCGTGCAGTAGGAAAAACCTTAAGCTTTAGCCTGTGGGATGAGTGCTTAAAGCCTTGACATAAACTAGATTGTCCAATTATCTAAAAAATTAGAAGTACCGAAGCATTGAAATGGGTGAAAGACAGAGTACTCACGAGTGACAACTACTCATGTTTTAGCACGCCTGTCCTAAAAACCCATGGCCATTCAAGCCCCCACATTCTCTTCTAATCTGGACTAAGCTCATCAGATGGGTGGATTGGATCGAATTTAAGTTGGACCTAACGCATACTTGGGATTTATTTTAAGCAAATTTTCTTCTTAAATTGTTGCCTTTAAACAAGGAGTAACAACACACGATGAGTCGTCAAGTTTATGAGGGAGTTAAGGAATGGGTTATGAACGGGGGCATGAAGGTGATTGTGAAAGTTCAGCTTGGGCTATCCATAAATCGCAAAATGGATTCAGTATAACCTTATTGTTTTGGGACATTATAAACTTATTATCAAACTCGCAGGCATCTTGGTTGAGTAAGTCAATCTTCAGCTTTTGGAGTGCAAGCAAATTAAAATTAACGCAGCATTAAACCCCAATCACAAATTTTAAGCATAAAATGTCCACATCCCATCGGTTATGAACCTTAACATTGTCTGATCTCAGTGCCAGGACACCGTTCAAACATTTTATCGACTAAGAAGTAAGCACCAGTTGCTAAACTTCCCCTTCTACATTCGTTACATTTCTATATGGCTTGAAAATTTATTTATTGAAGAAAATCAAATACACACAAACATATTATTGCATATAATGCGATCGTTAAGCAATCGAAACACAATCTACAAAAAACTTACGGGCCCAAACATATATCCAAACTACCGAAATTGCGTCTCCCACTCAGTTCACACACATCGACCCCCTAATTGTTCCTTGTTTAGCAACAAAATCGCAAATGGTGACCACTGGATCGATTCAGAGCTCACTGCCTTGTGGAAGAGGGGGTTGAGAAGGATGGAGCCGAAGACCGGCGGTTGTGGCCTGAGGGAGAGGCTGCAACGGTGGCTAGCAGCTGCAGTTTGAGGGGGAGGTTGTGACGACCTGGGGAGCGGTGGTGACTGTGGAAGAGGAGGACAAAGCAGAAGAAGTAGAAGGGGAGGAGCACCGGACGAATAGAGAGAGAATCTTCAAAGGTGGGTTAGATCTGGATAAACTCATACTTCTTTTTTGCTTTGCCGTTCTAAAACCTATTTACTAAATATAATTAATTTGTTTAATAATTTGGGTCATTATATATGGATTAAAAAATGTGTTTATCAATCGAAGACAGGAAAAACACAATAAGGGTCTTCGACTTGAGGTCCTTGAAGAATCGGTCGACGAACTCTGGAATGTCAGGATCGAAGCAAGTGTCAACGAGATGTTGTAGATTGGGCAGCGTTGATTATATGATCGGGCGAGTATTTTTGCCCTTGTTTTTCCTATTAACCTAGTGTCATGGTCCGATTTCCTGTGCCATGTATAAGAAGTGGGACTTTGAGGTATCGGGGTGAAGCATAAGAGATGCAGAATAGTTGATATAACTAAATCGTGGGAGTGTCATCAAGGTTTTGTTCTTGAAATTGAGGGAGAGAATTATTATCATTTTAGAGGATCTTTAAAGGTGAAGTTGGTCTCTCGCACAAAAATTGGCTGGGAGTTGATGTTGTTCTCTTGATGATGCCCATGGTAGGCTGAAACTAGTTCTTGTGTTGAAGTAATGTATATATACTGGATTTGAATTGGGTGTCGTATGATCCGATACGAAGATATGATTCATTATACTGTCCTTGAGAAGAATATATAAGGAAGGCTAATCTGGCCAATTCATGAGGTGCCACATGGGCTTGTCCACAGCTAGGAAGCTTTCAGCCCATGACCCTAGTGTGACAGGATTTCTTCTTTGTGGTGCTATGAATAGTTAATTTCTTCATGTCGCTTATACCTTCATCCTGAGCTAACCTCAAGCTCAAGCTATCTACTAATATATTGTTGAATCAAGCTCAGGCTTGTTGATACTAAACTCAACAGACTCGCAAGCTTAATCGAACTTTTATTATTCTTCACAAAAATATTGTTATATAAGTATAAAATGACAAAGAAATTCATGAAATTGCACTTTGCACCCACGAATATACAAATGCAGGAAAGTGGTCTAGCTTATTAAGCTCGAACATGAGTTTACCCACAAATCAAGTCGAGCTGGAGCATCTGGAAATTGCTGCTCGAAATAGACTCGAGCCTAAATTCCGATGCTCGATTGAGCTCCAGTCCGAGTTTCGAGCACCAAGCACACAAGGCTTGGCACCATCGGGGCTAGATTACATTCCTAGTTGACATTGCGGCGGACGGCTCTCATAACGTCTCTTATATTCTGCTTTAAGAACGGCCTGAGCCGTCCCAACCGAAACAAATGAGCAGGGGAAAAATCTTGGGAGGGCTCTTTAGCAGGGGATAGCCGCTGCCAATGACGTCCTTACGGACAGCAAACCCACCCGTCCCCCAAAACGTAGGCGATGGCCCACGGGAGGCACCTGCGCGAGGACGCTCAGAGGGTCGCCAGCGACCATGAAGGACGGTTTGGCTCATCCTTTGTCCATCGTTTAGTAGCGCGGTACGTATGACTATGCAATTTGCATCCCTCCTATAGACTTCTATAGAACGAGCCGCTACTTTTCGAATATTTGGCCATGCACTGTAACGTAGTCAACAGACTATGGTCAGAATTCCTATATTTTTGGCTCTTTCTCCAGTAATTCCGAAGCCTCTTTTTTTTCTTTTTTCTTTTTTGGCTAGGTCCAGTAATTGCAATGCTCTTCTCGTCCTAGTTTTCCCTCTTTTTCTCAATCAACAACTCTGACTGAAGACTAAACTATCGTTTTATCGCTTGAAGTTCTAGAGATTTTTGGTTTTCATCGTAAGCGGAAAATTGCAGAGACTAGTCTTGTATTGTTGTGCGTTACTCAAAAGAAGGGCTTGGGATGCTGCGGCAAGTGGAATTCAAGTTGAGCAATAATGGAAGAGAAAACCAAAAAAAAAAGACAGAAGAGGGTCACCATTTTCTTTGGATGAACTTAATATTTTTTTTACATTTCCACAACTCTTTCTTTTTTTCCCATTAAACATCCCGGGGTTGATCCAGGGTAAGCGCATTCTCATTCTTTCAGCTTGGGAACCAAAGGTTGCAGGTTCGAAAACTGCTTTGAGAACTCATTTCACTGGGGGGGCATGGCCATGATATGGGTGAGTTGACGTGCTAGATCTCTTCCAAATAGCCACCCAGTTATGGTTGTGTCCCTGATTTGCATAAGAAAAAAGAAATAATTTCTCATTTCTGATAGATGCCATTTTTTAGTAGGCAGCTTCAGGTTCAGCCATTTTGCATTGTGCAAAAAAAGGAGACAAAAGAATGAGCAGAATAAGCATAATAATGTTCTTTGGATATGGTTTTGAAATCATTGCAGCTACCCCCTATTTAATCTCGTGAGAGATATTCAACAAATGGTCAAAAGTTGGAAAAAGGAAAGCGAAAAAGAAAACAAGTAAAAAAGATAGGTGAGGTAGAGAGAAGATATCACTGTGTGGTGATGGGGAGCTGAAGTGATTTATAGGGTTTCTAGTACAGGTAACAAGATAAGCAGATTCTCAACTATGAAACTGGGATCATATGTTTCTACACACGCCTCTTTTTTCCACAGATTTTATCATCCGTGATAAGAACGTGTGATATCAAGAAAGCCTGACCGGATAGCGAAAAAGATAAGGTCTCTGGCTTCTTCTACTCTATGTTTTCTGTTTGATCATCGGTGTGTACGGCCTTCATTGCGATACTGGTACAATAATTCACATCTGAAGAGTCCATCAACAAGTAGGGATCGAGATTTTTGTTTTCTTTTTTTGTGAAATCAATAATGTGATGTAAGTGCATTTGCATCATGACACATGAGGAAATCTTTGGAGAAAACTTTGATGGGAAATTATATGATAAAGTATGTCACATATGGGTTCCAAAATTCCAAAGCTAAGATTAGTTGTTTGAGTTTGGGGAGTGTTCTACTTATAAATACTTTTCATTTGTATAATCTTGAGGATTATAGATGGAAAAAGAAAAAAATTACATTCGGTTTTCTTTTCTTTGGTCATTACCATATTGTATTTAGGAAAGATTTTGCACATTAGAATACAAGTTCACCTCTTCGAACGACTTATCTAAAACATAGGTCATCCACATCTTGGTCAAAAGATTCGAGAAGAATTTATAACTCTTGAACGCTTGATTACTCATAAGAGGTTTTGTTGAGCACCTCATATACCTCATTTTTCATGAAATTTAAGTTCAAGTCTGGCACAATACTTATTAAAACAATATGATATACTTGTATTGTTGGCCCGTTTCCTAATAGTTTAAGTCCTTTAGAATGGTTAACATGGTATTAGAGCACAAACTAATGGTTCAAATGCTAGCACGATCTCTTGTTTTTCTCCTGATCATTATGACTATTATATATGTTGTATGTATATACAAAATAATCAAATATATTATTACTTCATCTTCTAACAGTCTAAGTTTTTTGGAAAAATCGACTCATCTAACAACACCAATCAAGGGCGGTTTGCTAGTTGGTCATTGTACTCTATATTATCCAAAAATCAAAGTCAAATCACTTTAATCTCTCTTTCCTCTAAAGCTAAGATTGCACAAACTTGTTATTATCTTGCCTCTTTACTAAATACTCGATATTTGCCACTCACAATAGTATGATTAATTTGAAATCGATACTGACATGTTTCAAGTGTCTTCTATAAAATTATCTTATTGGATTAGACAAAATTTCCATTAAATTTAGTGATAATTCAAACTATATATATCAATTTGAATTAGATGATATTACCATATGAAAAGACTAATCACCATCCCTTCTCCATCTTGAGTAGTTGATGCCACACAATTCATAGTCTTTAACTCGGCATCTCTCTCTCTCTCTCTCTCTCTCTCTACCTACTCTTCTTCCTCCTCTCCTCCTCCTCCTTGATTCTTCGATCCTCGGTGCTTAGACGCGTGAAAAAGACACCACGAGAAAAGGAAAAGAAAGTAGTCTCCTACTGTCGTTTGTTTTGTTTACATAGTACCAGCTGGGGTTTTCTTTGGACCATAACTGTTCATACGTACGTCGTCTTTTGGTTGATTTCTAGCAGAAAAGATTCACATTTTTCTCTCAACATGTACGTGGATATCATGTCCGATATCAAGTGCACACAAAAATACATGGCCCTGTCGACGTCGTGTGATTGATATTTCAGCGACGATTTTGCTCAGAACCAAATCGGGAAGTTTTGATCTCTATTTAACAGCCCATATGCCACTCGCTGCTATAGCTATCATGCCAATTAGGATACGACACGTGGCCGACCTCAAGCTCGAATTATATCAGCTAGGTGTTGATGTGGTAGAACTGGCTGAAAGCATTAACATCAACTCCTGTTATGATTTGTGAAACCTCGAATTCGGGGTGAGACTCCTTGTTTTTAGCTCTTGGCTCCAGATGAAGATTAGCAAATCAACTGGAGGGGGAATGTTTTGTAGCTATATCGATTTATTTAGAGGTTAGACAACCTATACACCCTAGGATTGATCCAATGGTGAGGGCTTTTCTCATGTTTTCAGTTCAAGAACCAACGATTGTGGATTCGACTCCTAAGATAACTCAAAGTTAAGTGAGGGGCCATGATAATGAGATGATGTGCGAGTTCTCCTCTAAGTAGTCAACGAATTAATTACAGTCGTCCCTGGATTGTTAAAAGAAGAGGTTACATGAGCTCATTTGATTTTGATTAAGTCAAACTAACCTTACTTTCCAAAAAAAGATAGAGCTCATGTTGAGTATCACTTACATAAACAATTCGTGTTTATTTTTCCTTTTTTCGGTATTGTAACTAGTCACAAACTCCTTTTGGAGTAATCAATTTATGCCTATACTGTCTATTTTGGAAGAAGTTCTCATGAATAGTTGAGAGCAGAGGTTGCCGTTAGATTTAGGTTGCTGTTCGTTGTAATCCACGCGGATCATACCATGAATCTGGACATCACCGAAAAAAATGGGTTGAGTCATTGAATCGAACTGAAACATCAACTGAAAGTTAATTTGTCTTAGATCGTGGAGCAAATAATGGAGTGATCAGCTAAAGTTAGATTAGCTGTTCGTCGTCTTTCTTCTGTCCTCTTCCATATGCTGTGCGCTTTCGGGGATTGATGAGGGTCAACAACATGATAGCTAAGAATTTGAAAATTGGACTTGACTCGTCACGAGAAAATATCTCGAAGAGAGACAAACAACTTCTACTCCTGCAGTCTATTATTGTGTCACAACACCTGCACATAAGAATAGAGAAGAACAGCGTGTGCGCATGGTTGATCCATGGAATTTTGCTGGCTGAGCTAGTAGACGAATTCACAGGAACCAAAAATTGACAGGACGTGTCGAGATTCTCGGAGAGGGACGGTTGCTCAACGTGCTCTTCTCCTCCTATTGGCGAAAGAAGTGCGGTTTACTTGTAGATGAATCGTTTTTTTTTCATTTTTTCCTTCTTTTTGGAGATTTTAAGTCATAAAATAAAAGCCAGTGGTCCTTTGGATTATGTCTCGTAAATTCAATCACTCTTTTATTTCTATAACTATTCATATAACTACTTTATAACTATTATTTTACGTTTACTACTTGGCAACTGTTACAAACTATGCTTTGTGACATAGCTGAAGTTTGCCGATGATATCGTTGTTTATTTAAGAAGCTCTTCTTAGAAGGATACTCTCTAAACTCATGTAAATTGGACGGTTTAAATGATGAGGTGAAAAAATGAAGAATATTTAATTAAGATTGGGCATAAAAAGAAACCCTCGATTCTTACAAACATCAAATGAAAGGGACCGGTCTACCCCATCTTCAAACACCGATTATCTATATGGCATTGGATACATTTTGCTTGTCAATCTAGCGCTCAACTTGAAAACCCTATCTCCCTCCCTCCCTCTCTCTCTCTCTCTCTCTCTCTCTCTCTCTCCTCCTTCCAATACGTGTCGCTGCCTTTGCCCATGTACAATGCAACCGCCGCGCACTCCATTGTCCCATGGAAGCACTCCACCTCCACCCAGCAATATGACCACGATCTCTCTCTCTATCTCTCTCTCTGGTACGGTAGTGACGGTCATCATAGATTTTTCACCACTTTTGGTCGAGGCCAGTCTACTTCTGATCGGCTTGAACTTCAGGTCGACGTGACCCAAACCATAATTGAACATAGATTAAGGATGTTAGATCTCGATATAAGGTTGACAACTTTCTAATCATGGTTGAAGTCTACATTCATCAAACTCTAAACATGATGTCAATACGGGACGAGGTTGAGAGGAAGGGGAAAATGGAGACGACTTGAGGAGATAGAAGTGATGGTCAATGCATGCGCCGGTGGTGGTGGAGGTAAACATTGACAACGCTAACTGAGTTTGCAACGCATTCACATGCACACACAAAGGATGGACATTGTGGCTTGATAGCATTTTTTCCATGTCTTGGGAGAAACGTGTTTGCCGAGCGTACTCAAGATGTGAGCATGAGGGCTTAGTGGTCTCATACAGTCTTTATTTTCTACCATTCTTGGTTGAATAAATTTCCACCAGCAGTGCCTCTAATTGGTAAGGTACAAGTTATGGCACTATCCATATACAAACTGACTAAAATTACAAGTGCGTAGTATCCATTTCTTTAATCCATTAATGCGATGCATGATCGAAGGAAATTGTCACGTCAGCAAGAGAATAATATTCCTATACTTTGCCTCATCCTTCTCCTTCAAACAAGCATATGTGGTTATCAAGAAAAAAGTAGCAGAGCCGACGATGCTGAACTCGCTATTATAGGGGGACCCCCACGAAAGAGAGCAAAGCAAGACAAGAAATTGATTGAGCTGACTGCATGCAAGAGCTTTCAGCGGAAGAAGACGCTTATAATTTCAGAAATGAACAAGAAGAGAGTGAGAGACGGTTTGATCTAGGGCGACGGTCGGTTTCAATATTGGAGCAATGGTCCAATCACCGCTGGACACCCCCTAGAGAATGGGCAATTCTTGTCCGCTTGCGAATGCCAATTAAGAAGAGACCCGAGTGAATAGCAAGCCACTCAAAACCCAATCCTATTTTCTAATTTGGCGAAACTTTAAAACCTAATTGAAAAACAAAAAAATATCATAACGGGACAATTGACAACATTGAAAATACGAAAAATATATGTATATGCAATGATGTGATCATATATATGTAACTATTGATAATTCATATTATCTCATGCCTATGTGATTTACTGTTTTATAATATTCTAAACATCATATAAGATGAATGAATATGAAAAGTCTTCGTTTTTTTTTTAAATTTTCTTTTCCCCTCACAAGATAATACCACGAGTCCAACTTATTTTAATCCTTTCCACACCAAATTATTTTTTTCTAAAATCCAAATCATTCCTATCCCTCTCTCCTTCTCTTAGCACAAACCCATAGACGGCCGCATCCCCCACTATCCCCGACCACCAGACCGACGACGACCACCGCAAGCATCACCACCAGGGCACCGCCAACAATGATGGCGTGCATATCTCACTCTCCATTCTCTAATTGCCTCTTTGTCCTCTTTTTTGCTCTCACATCATCCCCTCATGTCTCTCTCTATCACAAGGCGAGCTCAGAGGCATCGAGTTCATTGCCTACGCGGAGCTCAGCCCAGCGTGTTAAGCCCCTCCCTCGTCGGTGTCAACAAGCTGCTCATCGATCGCGATAAATCTATATCTCGATGCCTCTAAATATAGGGGGAGGGATTGAGCCTCTAGATCCGGAGGCTAGACGCAACCTGTCGTCAACGTCTCAACGGCGGGCTGATGCTAGTGAGGACAACGATTATTCTTGTGAGGCGGGCAATGCATGAGATGGAGAGTTTCGGCGGAGATGGCTAGTTAAATAATAGGAGGACAACGACAATGGATACAGGGGTTAGAGAAAGAGAGAGAGGAGCCATGCTTGAATATGTGGAATTGGATCTGAGCGATGAACATTCAAATGAGATAAAACGTGTGACAACGATCTCGTGATGGGAAGAAGAGATGGGTATATAAATAGGTAAAGCAGATTGCATCCGAAATAATATAAATCCGTACTTTGGGTTATTTGACCATATTCATATGTATGTCTGATTGATTTGATACTCTGGAAGTGTGGTCCGCTATTCACAATGGCACAAATGCTCAAAAAGACGACTAATTAAAATTGATGTAGATTACATGAAATGTGTGCCTATCCTATTAGCAAGGAGGTTAACAGAAGAATATTCCGAAGTTAAAAGAAATGGACTAGTGATAACAACTGATCTGAAATCTATTTTTCTCGAAGAACGACATTGATGACGAGATCTAGCTAGGTGTATCCAAACATGACTCTATTTGTTATATGAGAAAAGATACAAGAATATGAGAGTGCACAAATGCAGAACTTGGACTTCACTGTCAATTGAAGCTTCAATATATGTCAACAGTCATCTATTCGATTTGAAATAAAACAAAACACCTTCAAAAGAGATAATCAACAAATCGAAATGTTCAGTTAACTCAATAATCTACTCCTTGTCTCCCGCATGATTATGTTGATAAAGGTTTTGACCAAGTGATCAAGGAATCCTCGTTATAACAAAACCTTGAGATTACTAAAATCAAGCACGCAATAGTTGTTCCAAAAAGTTTAAGCTATTTATTCTAAAAGCTTAAACTATTAGGCTACGTTTGACAGTCAAGATAAAATTTATCTCATCCCGCATTTGGTGCATGCTCAAGATATAATAAAGTCAAATATAAGGGATATGGACTAAATAAAATTATCTCATGAGGCAAGTAAGATAAAGATAGATAGAATTTCTAAAATCCATATAGGAAAGTTTTTTTTCTCAAATTTTTTTATTAAATTAATAAATTAAAATTATATTTCAACATAAAATATTTGAATTCTAATATAAGAAATTCAAAATAAAAAAAATAAAATTTTAGTTTTTAAATTTAATGGTATTTTTATTTATATATTTGAATTTAATTCTATATTATAATATAAATTCAATATATATATTTATCACATATTTTAGGTGTTTTAATATTTTAGATATATTAGTACAATTTTCTATTTAATAAATTTTTGTTAGAGAATGATGGAAGGAGAAGAAAGAAATAAAAAAAATAAAGAGAGGAAAAAAATAAAGAAGAAAAGAGTGTCGCAAAAGATTTTTACTATTTCCATTTGTAAAATTTATGACTCATATAGGCGTTTAAATCAAATAATATATATAATATAATGTGAATATATTCAACTTTATTATTATAATCACTAAACAGTGAATAAAATATAGCAAATTATTTTAGATTTCATATCATATCATATCCACTCTTATTTTGATTAGAAATTTGAACGATTAAACGTAGCCTCATAATACTATCGCATCTATTTCTATATCTAAATATTCTCTCATCAAAAGCGAGTAGCAAAAAGATTTTAGATGTGCAAATCAACATATACATGTAGCAAAAGAATAGTTAATCTCTTCACATCGTTATAAATAAAAGAGGACTTGTAAACAAATAAAAAGAGAACATAAAATTTCGACCAGAGCATCATTCAAGCAATCACTCAGTTATCACATCCAAAATCAAATCGTCTTATTCGAAATTTGTTTTCATATCTTGAGGAAAATGAAGAAAATATCTAACCATGCTAGTCGAATGATGAACCTAAAATTTGGGAGCGGTCAACATACAAGTGGTGCAACCATGTGCAAGACGAGGAATTGTTTCAACAAAAATAGCGAGGGATGCTATTGCTACTTGAGGGGTTTTTTTTGTCTTGTAGCGAGGATTTCCCTTAGCAAAGAAAGCGGGGGACCGGGCCCACGCATCACGTGGAGGGGGCGCTTCCGTAGCTAATGCCGCAAATCAAACCGCCCAAAAAAACAAAAGAAAAAGGAAAAGCTCAACAAAGACAAAACGAGGTCATTTGCAAAATCTCCTCTAATCCCCTCTCCACCAATTATCGTTTATCTCCCACGTGGGACTCTTGACCCCACCAATTTCTCTCTTTTTTTCTAAATTATTTTTAGTATTTTTATTTCTCAACATTTTTTTTTGGGCCATTGGCATCTTCCCCCTTCCCCCACTTTTATATGTGAAGCCACATAAGCATCGTGTTGCACCGAGTCTCCCAACTTGGGTCGTCAACGTTCGTTTCGATCATTAGTTTTCACTTTCTCGTCGATCTCAACACACGGGTCAGCGAGTTGAAAGATTAGCTGATCTTGTTCCATGGGGGATTCGTCGTCTGCTTCGTATATTCACATGGTAAGTCCTCCGCCGATAAGTTTTGGCAGAGAGTAGACAAAAGGATCTGTTGATTGACAGCCTCTTCGATCTTTATGCTCTCTTGTTTAACCTCTATGTGCTTTTAATTCGTGTCGTGTCTCTGCAGAACATGCTGTTGTTCATCGGCTCTCCCTTTCTTGATCTTCTTGTGCCCTTTCAATCCTTCTCCTTCTTCCTTTCTGGTTCTGCTGGATCTTCGTGCATGAGATCATCGACCCCTTCTGTCTTTTTCTTTTCTTTCTGCCTATCTTTATGTGCTCGGTTTGCTTTGCGATAACGAGGTTGCGTTTGCGAATGATAGGTGCTGTTGTTCATCGGCTCTCCCTTTCTTAATCTTCTTGTGCCCTTTCAATCCTTCTCCTTCTTCCTTTCTGGTTTTGCTGGATCTTCGTGCATGAGATCATCGACCCTTTCTGTCTTTTTCTTTTCTTTCTCCCTATCTTTATGTGCTCGGTTTGCTTTGCGATAACGAGGTTGCGTTTGCGAATGATAGGTCCATCACCTGATAGAGAAGTGTTTGATCTTTCGGATGAGCAAGGAAGAATGCATGGAAGCCCTCTCCAAGCATGCAAATATCAAACCTGTCATTACCTCCACCGGTCAGCTTCATATTCCTTCCTCTTCTTGTATTATTTCAGAAACCATCCTGATTTTTTCTTCCCCTCCCTCTCTAGATACATATATATTTAGGCCTTGCAGTAATTGAATCTTAATTCATCCTCGGTGAGCTTACTGATAAGAAAGAAATAAAGACAGTTCAGAATCATACTAACTTAAAAATATCAAACGAAAGTAAATGTTATTGAAAAGATTTATTAAAAAAAGAATCCTTGTCGTGAAACCAACCACTCTTATACTTCAAACACATATTTGTTGTGTATTTCGTCCTTGTTCATAGAAATGTCTGATATCTTCAGCTCCTAGGGTTTCTTGGGAAATAATCTTCACTAACCTCCATAGCTAATAGCACTGTCATCATGGTCTCTTTTGCATGAATATGCTCTTGCTCAACTTTAAAATATTCTTGCACAATATACAAAGACGAAGTTCTTGAGTTTTGCATCGATAGTCACATATGTTGAGGATAAGGAAGCTTGCTAAACACTTGATTTTGCTAACCCCCGAAGCAAGTACGAGGAAAACTTTTGATTTTCAAAGTTTTAACTTTTCTTGTAAGGATATAATCGATGAATTGTAGATTGAAACTTTCTATTGCAAATGCTTGCCTAATAAGTAAGTATTCGTAGATCTAATGTGATGGATTCAAGTGTCACATGAAATGCTAATGAATGCAGTGTGGAATGAACTGGAGAAAGAGAACAAGGAGTTCTTTGAGGAATATGCACAGTCTCGAAGCAAAGACGATCGAATGTCGGAGGAAGAGACGAGTCAAATGATTCAGAAGATCATCTCCTCCTCTGATTCCGCCTCCAAAGATTCATGCCATGATGGCGACGACGGCGAGGATGACCATTCAAACCCAAACGTTTAACATATTCTCTCTTAGTATGGTAGCTACTGCGAAAGCGATTTCACCTTGGTGTATATGTCTTTAGTTGTCTCAATATGCCAAAACCACACACACCCCAACGACTCTCTCTCTCTCTCTCTGTGGTGGCCCATACAATGTGACGATGATCACCATATATCATTGCATATACGGAAGAGCACGGAAGCTGCAATTGTCCCTAGCTAATATGATGCATCTGCTTCAATGATTGAACTCGTGCTGCAAATCTTACTGTGTAAATAGCTTGAGTAAATGAAATTATAAGTTATGTGTATATGTTGTTGTTAATGGGATCATATCAAGTAGTCAATTATGAAAATTCATGTCTCCTATGGATACTTTCATAAATGTTTCGATGACCATGTTATTAACTTTTTGGTAAATCATATAAACATATATGGAATGAGAATATTTTTACTTATTTTCATGTATGAATATCAAACAAACTAGCATGACCCAACCCCGCCAACCAGAATTTGAAAACTCCGGCTAGAATTTTTTATTATGCATGTGGTGCGTTCATTTATCAATCAGTGCTTGGGCTCTATATATAAACACGATATTTGAGTCATGGCTCGTGATTAAGTTTTATTCTTCACCTCGTATCTGCTCTGTTTATAACATTTTTTTCTTAATATGCTATGTGCTTGCCATAATCTTTTCGGTTGCGCGTGTCATTTGCAAGTTTAAGGCTCTCTCTGAAAACTTAAACGTTTAGAACAAATTCGTTGGATTATTGACTTTAACAAAGAGGATATGATTTAATTTAGATGAGTTATTAGGGATATAAAAGTATTGACTACATGTGCCCGCTCGAGTCATATTTATAGGGCAATTAATTTTGCATAGATTTTTTGGCCTACATCTCTTAAATACACAAAAATGTACATATTGCTAAAAAAAACTCATTATATAGATTCCTTTTGACTATGATTATAGTTTTAGAGCGTTTTTGCCTAAGTGAAATAGTTTCACATAAATTAGATTTTCAAACTTTCACTCGTATGATTCATTGAAAATGGTTTTCAGTCAACCAAAATATTCATCTATAAAATTAGGAAAGTAAATGTCTAAATCTAAAGAGGTGCACCTTTTAAGATTGCTCATCTTGAATTTTTTAATTTTTTTTTTTTTTTTTTTTCTTTCTCCCTCCATTGGTCAATGGGCTTTGGCAACGATCAATGACTAGCCACAAGCATAGGGTAGTGAGGATCGAGCCTTATTAAGGTCGACGAGGTTGAGCCTCACTTGTAGCGTATCGTTGGCCGTCATTGAGGCCCATCGACGGGTGGAAGAAGAAAGAAAAAAGAAAAAGTATTTAAAAATTCATTTTTTTCTAGAGATAGATGAAAATCATTTTACAAATGATATCTAAACACCAAAAAACGTTTCGGTCACATATCATTAAAAAAAAAAACTATTAATTCTCTTGAAAGCTGATTTTCTGGAAAGTATTTTCCTTTGTCATGAATATTTCTCCATATATGTTTATTTTATTAAAAATTTCATGATAAAGAAAAATATTAATTATAAAAAAATTTCAAGAAAAATTATTGACTTTCATTTATTTGATGGTTTAAGAATAATGATTTTACTCTTATCAGAACGGATGGTCATTTTTCCCAATTTAAGCTTATTACTTTTAGTTTATGAAAAGAAAATTATAAATCGATTGAATTTTAGTTATTCAAACATCAATAAGTGAAAGAAAAATTCAAAGACGGTTTTTCTTCAATCAAACGGAACTTAATCCAACTCAAAGAGAGACGTGCCACGTGGTGCCAAACCCCGCCGAACGATGGGATCCTCACTTCCGCTTCACCAATTAGCGATCTCCACGCAGTGACGTGGCGGCTCCCCATTGGCCCGTGCGATTTGCGCACGCGGGGAAAGAAAGAAGGGGGTGGTTTACAATTATGCAGCGGGGGTTGCTTTCCGCTTCGCTCTTTTTCTGCGAAACGACGCCCGGACTCTTCCTGCTCAATCCGTCGTCGTTTTGCGGGGCGGGAGGGGCGGTGCCTGATAAATGAAGCGCATAATGTGGGGCTGGCGAAAACGAGGCGTCGTTTTCAATCAATTCTCCCTTTTTCTGACGCAATTGAGGGCGATTGCCGACGGTCTCTCTAGCAAAGCCCAACTGTCCCCTGTTGGCAAAATAGTATTTCCCAATCATGTGGAAGAAATTCACTCTGATTTAGCTCGGGAACTTAGGGGGGTGGGCATGATTTTATGCCTTTGTTTCAAAAGCGCACGTTTTTGAAACACGATTAATGACTTAATATGGGCCTACTAGATTTCATGTTGGGACCTACTAGATTTTCATGCCGGCTTTTGTAAACTAAGGCAAAAATCAGAACAAAGAAAAAAGCAAAATTGAATTATATTAAAAAGTATTAGGAGTAAACATGGTTCCATGATAGAATTTGAAACCTAAGAACTGAACTGGTGGAAATTTGTCCGATTCCAAGTTCTAAAGCATGCAAGATAGATTACAAGTTTTAAAAGTTATAGATAGGTTCCAAGCTTT
Source organism: Eucalyptus cladocalyx (assembly GCA_017140615.1). Lineage (NCBI taxonomy): Eukaryota > Viridiplantae > Streptophyta > Magnoliopsida > Myrtales > Myrtaceae > Eucalyptus > Eucalyptus cladocalyx. The sequence continues at coordinate 51,164,160 of CM029522.1, read as the reverse complement.
ATGTTTGTGAAACCTATTACTTAGAATCAATAATAAGTTTTTGTGTTTTTCTTAGTCTATGTCTTCACTTGATCTTATGGTATTCCATGGCACTTGAAAATGAGTGTATAATCTGAAATTACTAATCTAAACTTTCATTTTATGATTGAATTTGTTAATATTTCATATTTTTCATATGTCTAAATATAAGTTATGGTTAATAAATTGTAGCGGTAAACGATGGTCATTAAAGGTAATAATTTATTGTCATCATTCAATTAACAATACAAGCGGAATCTAGATAGACCCTATAATCAAATTTGGAATTTGTGACATGGTAGATTTCAGGTTTCAAAAAATAATAAACCTATTCTAATGGATAAGTTTTGATTTCTAAGATTGGAACCTGCATGAAATCTAAAATGAGTCACCCTTAATAGTAACAAGTAGTGGTCATTAAAAGTGATAATTCACTACAATCATTCAACTAATAATACGAGTGAAACCTAGGTAAACCCTAAAACCGATCCTAAAACCTATAATAATGTAGGTTTTAGGTTTCAAGGTATATAGAGTAGGTTCTGAATTCCAAAAAAGAATGAACCCGTTCTAATGGGTAGGTCCCAAATTCCAAGTAGAATTTTCAAGGAATCTGGAACCGCTTACCCCTTAAAAACATCAATTACTAGAGTGCTAGCTGAGCCTATATTAAAAATTGGTAAAATCGCATGACAATGCTTCTTAAAAATTGGAAAAGGTGCCTGCATAAAATGCTTCAAATGAAAATGCGCATGTTTTTAAAATACAATTAATGACTCTTGATATGGACCTACTAAATTTCATGTTGGGACCTACTAGATTTCATGTTGACTTATGTAAATGTAAACTAAGGCAAAAATCGAAAAAAAAAAAAAAAAAAACGTTTACCATCATGACAAATGTCACCCAATTTCAAATTTACAAGAAAAAAACACAAACTTTGACAGATTTAACACGACATTTCAAACTTACCACGACTGCATCGAACTTCCTTAGTTTAATTTTACGTAAGCAGTAAAGGGAGCAATTCTCTGTTTTTTTTACTTTTCCAACCAAAGTTACGCGAGTGAAACACTCGATTTTAATATAAGCACCAACCCAGAACAATGCATCTCCCAAGCCCAGATGCAGTTTTGAGAACTTGGGCCGAAAAATCGAATTTACTACTGGCTTGTCTGTCGTCGAGTGCTGCAATGGGCCCAAAGTTTGTAGGGGATCAGCAATCTGTCCTTCTCTCTACCCCTCAAATTGCCAACATCAATTGTCAAATCACTTCCAAGTTCATCACCCCTTCCATTCCTTTGATTCCCCGACGACATCGACGATGTCGGCTTCTCTATGTACATTCCCGAGAATTTGCCAATTTTCCGAACTGAGCGGGATAGAGGCGGCCCATTCAGAGAATCGATTGAGCAGCTGCTAGGAAAATTAGTTAATCCTCGAAGAAAGAATCACTCATGGAAACCACAAGAAGGGCCTAAGCCAAGATTTGCAACCTCCATTCAAACCACACTCGGGCCACACCAGTAGAATTATAAATACCATAAGCCCCAGCATGGGTGAGATGAGAGTACATTTATTGACTTAAACTAACATGCAGAGCCTCCCGAGCCCCAACCACACTTCCATAACAAAAGATCAAAGTTGACACTAATAACGCAGAAGCTGCGATTCATGCTTCATTGACCTTCGGCGCCCATCCAGCGACCACATGCTCCTTCGCCGGCTTGGTCTTCACAAAGGACTCCCGAGCAAACAACAGCTGCAAAAACAAACGAAACATCAGTTGTTTTTAAAGTGTCCACATGAACCTGTGCATTTTCAAAGGAGCTGCACAAGATGCTAGAGAAGCAAATGACAAGACCTGGACAACGATCAAGAAAGAAACAACATCATTCGAGAAAACACAAATGGAAAATCATTGAGAAAGGTTTTCAAGGATTAGCCTAATCCACTTAAAAGAGCTAGAAAACTCAATCTTTACTATGACCAAACAATGCCCCTCCTGCATCAAGGCATTGCCATATATTGGAGATGATATTTCTTATGGAAAAAAAACAATTATTCAATATTTGGAACGGTACAAGGATCCGCAGCCGTATGTTCCTGGATTTAAGTTCAACTTCCCCAGAACAAATGGAAACCCAAGGTTTATGTCGGCAAATATCAATACACCTAACAAATGCCTCGGCAACTAAATTTCCACAACTGGACACCGCCTCTTGTCCTCTTTCGCACGATTCACAACACTATGACATGCACCGCAGGTTTCAACACAAAAGATGTGTGATCACAGATTGGAAACGAAGCAGTCCCTAGCAAATTTGGCAACAATACCCACAACAGGCGCTGGTACCAATAAAATCATAAACATTGTAAATGGATGAAAGAGGAAGCACATGCAATAGACGGATGAAAGAGGAAGCGTATCAACTATCAACACATCAAGCGTATGCAGCACTCATGGTGGCTGTTAATTTCTCTGTCCATTTATCAACCCCTCACAGCACTCATAATAGCTAGCTCAATGAAACCTCATTCTACCAAAACTTAACACTTGCCAACAGAAAACAATTTGCAGAAACATGAGAGGCCGCGAACATCGTATTTTACCTTGGTGTAGCTGTGAAAATGAGTAAAGCTTTCTGGGACTGTCCATTTCTTGAAGTGGCCAAGAGCAACCTCGAGATGGAACAATTTGGGGGCCAAACTCAAGTCAACCGCTGTTATCTTTTTTCCAGCAATGTATGGACCCTGTAACCACAATAATACGCACCAGTAAACCTACAGAAGAAAATGCAAAATTTTCGAGCCATTTTTATGATGAATTTTACATGAGCCTTGAGATGTTCATCCAGCGCCTTCAGTTCACCAAGCAGTGCCTGCTCAGTGCCATCACTTGGGTCCTTGCTCTTCACAAACTCCACAAAGGAGATGAAAATTTTCGAGCCCCTGCGATTTTAGAAGAAGGCATAACGCTGGCTGAAATTCAAAAGTCAAGAAAACAGAGTCCGATCTATCTATCTGATATAAGAAAAGAAAACAAGCTTTTCAAGACATGTTGGCAATACACATTTTACTGCCCATACATATAGCTAGCCTTAAAAAGAAGCAAAAGAGAACGCTAAGACCACTAGAAACCGCCCAGCATGAGTACCCATCAATGTCTCTAAGCAAAAGCAAAACGCTAAGCAAAAGGAATTCTTCCATGAAACTGATGAAGAAAACTGATAGCAAGATATTTCAAACAAAGAACAGACAGAAAATAAACCAGAATGGTGAAAACATGACAGGACAGCAGACACAGACACAGACACACACAAACACAAACACGTACAGAGAGAGAGAGAGAGAGAGAGAGAGAGAGAGAGAGAGAGAGAGAGAGAGTTACACAGATGCAAACTCAGGGGGAGGAGTAAGCGGAGGTTCAGAATATTTCTCTTCAAGAATGCCAACAATCACATCAGAGTCGGCGATCCACTTATCATCGATCTTGATCAGCGGCACCTTCCCTTCCGGATTCACTTCCAATAACCTATCAGCGAAACATTCGTCACAAAAAGATCATCATAACGACCAGAACCTTTACAATCCCGAAAGACCAAACACCGAAAAAATTACGACATTCCTCGCAAAAATTGCCTAAAGAGAGAGAGAGGGAAAGACTTACCACTGGGGTTTCTCACTTAACTTGATGAGGTGGGTCTTGTACGGGACTTTCTTCTCCTTCAAAGTTAGCATCACCCACTGGCAAAACGGGCCTAAACAAACACGGAGAAAACACCACACAGCCCGATCAGCGAAAACACAAACCCAAAAAATCCCCTCACCCACATGACGAAACATCACCCAGAGGCGAAAATTACAGTCTCCAAGAAAATCGGGTGCTCCATCAGCAGCCTTGACGCAGATCTCCAACCCCTCTATTTTGATCATTTTGGTGGGTTTCCCTTCTTCCCCCAGGCGAGAGAGAGTAAACCTCTTTCTTTTTTTCATTTTGGTGGGTTTCCCTTCTTTGATTGAGGAAGGGTCGGGGTTGAGTGATTGGGTGAGTTGATTCGAGTGAAGTAAGCTGAGAAATTGAGCGTCAGTTGAAGATGTAGCTGACAAGTTTTTCGATGAGACTGCCAGAAGGGGAAGGTAGCGACGAGTATATATAAGGAGAGGAGAGGGAAAAAGAAGCAGACGTGGGTAGGTACTAGGTTATCGGTTAAAAGATTCCCGTTGGGGAGGACCGTGTTGGTCGTACGCGTTTTTTTTTTGGGTGCTGTGGTAAGTTGGTAACTAGCCGTCCCGCCAGTTGTTTTTTTGAGAGGCAGCACGTCCCGTCCCGTAGCGCACGTCAACTCAAGCCCGGGCGAAGTTTCTCCGCTGCTGCTGGACGCCGCTCGGAGAAGGCCCTGCTTCTAGGGAGTGCCGGAATTGTCCCGAGGCATCCGCATGCTTCCGTCGTAATTATTGTTTCAGGAAAATAAGAAATTTCGTGATTTCTTTCGTACTTTATGATTCATTAGGTGGATGATTTGGGGTGCTCTAAAAAAATCTAAAAATCAATTTTTGCTTGTTGATTCAATTGTTTCGAACTAGGCATGTGGTACGTTCATTTACTTATCAGCGATTGCCCTCTATATATAGCCAACTAAGGAATCTCCCTTGACATGACTTTAACATCATATTCGAGTCGTAGCTCGTGAATTCTTCACCTCGTATTTGCACTGTTTATAACATTTTCCTCTATATATGTTATGTGCTTGCAATAATCTTTTCGGTCACGCGTGTCATTTGCAAGCTTAAGGCTCTCTCGGAAAACTTAAACGTTCAGAACAAATTCGTTGGATTATTGACTTTAACAAAGAGAATATGATTTGACTCAGACGAATTATTAGAAATATAAATGTTTTGACTGTGTGCCCACTCGAATCATATTTAGAGATCAAACAATTTTGAGTAGATCTTCTTTTGGCCGAGATCTCTTAAATATTTATAAATGTACATGGGGAAAATTACCAAAAAAAAGTCTTAAATGTATTATTTTTGTGTCAACTTAGTCTTAAATATTTCAATTATGTCAATTTAGTCAATTTTTAACTCGAAATTATTGATGTGGCAGATTAGTTAGCGTTAGCCGTCCTAACGTGGTACGACCAATATTAAAGTGAACAATTTTTCAATTTTTTTCCCTCTTCTCATGTCTTTCTTCTTCTTCTTCTTTTCCCTAACCTTAGGTCGGTGAGAACACCACCGGATCCTTGCCAACACACAAGCGAGAACTGACAACCCTCACTTGGTCCATGCAAGGGTTTAGGGTTAGGAAAAAAAGTAGAAAAAATCGTAAGATTTTAAAAATTATCACGTTAACATCAATATTGCCACATAGGCTGGCTGGTGCTAACCAAATCGTTATATCAGTGATTTCCAGTCAAAAATAATTAGAACAATTAAATTGGCAGGTCATAATTTTGTTTAGGACTAAATTAGTATAATCACAAAATTTAGGATTGAATTGTCATAAGGGTAATAAATTTAAAAAAAATTTGGTAATTTTCCTAATGTAGATGTAGCTTAAAAGACTCGTTATATAAATTCTTTTTTATAATAAGTATAGTTTAGGGTGCGTTTTTATTACTAAAAATTTCATGATAAAGAAAAATATTTTCCATGAAAGTTCTTTAAAAAAATGGTTGGTTTTCATTTATTTTGTGATTTAAGAAAATTAATTTCCTTTCCATAAGAAAGAGAAGTTTTCCTCAATCTAAACTTTTTATTTTTAGTCTATAATAAACGTTCTTCATAAATCGATTAGTTTTTAGTCATCTAAATGTTGAAAAGTGAAAAAATAATTTTCCCGAAAGGATTTTTTTCTCAAATAAACGGAATTTAATCATATCTCCTCAAAGAAACGCGTGATGCCAAACCCCGCTTCCCGCCGAACGATGGGATCCTCACTTCCACTTCACCAATAAGCGATCCCAATGCAGTGACGTGGCGGCGCGCCATTGGCCCATGCGATTTGCGCACGTAGGGAAAGAAAGAAGGGGGGGCGGTTGCAATTATGCAGCATGCAGCGGGGGTGCTTTCTGCCTCGCTCTTTGGCGCGAAACGACGCCTGGAATCTTCCTGTTCATATTCTGTCGTCGTTTTGCGGGGGCGGGAGGGGAATGCTTAATAAATGAAGCGAATAATGTGGGCCTAGCGAAAACGCCGCGTCGTTTCGATCAATTCTCCCCTTTTTCTGACGCAACTGAGGGCGATGGCCGACGGTCCCTCTAGGCTCTAGCAAACAACCCCCGGGGGATCCCTGTTGGCTTAATGGGTTTTCCCAATCATGTGGAAGATATTCAGTCTGATTTAAACTTAGCGGGGTAGGCATGTCCTTATGCCTTTTTTTCCTTAATCTTTTCTGTATGGATGGTATTAAAAAGTATCCATTCTCATAATGTCAATTGAAATTGTATTAAAGATTAGTAAAATTGCATGACGACACGTCTTGAAATTATAAAAAAAAGTGTCAGTGTAAAGCGCTTCCAATGGAAGTGCGTACATCTTTGAAACGCGATTAATGACTTTTAATATGGACCTACTAGATTTCATGTTGGCTTATGTAAACTAAGACAAAAATCAGAAAAAAAAAAAAAAAGAAGAAGCAAAAATAAATCTTATTAAAGAGTATTATAGGTGAACGTGTTTCCGTGATGAAATTTGGAACCTAAGAATTGGACCGGTAGGAATCTATTCAATTACAGGTTCTAAAATATACATGGTAGATTTTAGGTTTCAAAAATTGGGGAACCTATTTCAATAGGTAAGTCGCAAGCTTTGAGTTGGTGAAATTTAGAACTTGTAACTTAGAATTTGGAACAAGTTTATGTGTTTTTTTTTTTTGTCTATGTCTTAGTGTGATCCAACAGTATTCCATGGCGTTGGATGATTAGTGTATAATGTGGAACCCTTAGTTTAAGCTTCCAGCGGTAGGTATTGTGTGATCCAACAGAGTAGGTTCCAAGTTCCAAAAAATCTTGTTCAAACGGGTAGGTTTTGGGTTCTAACTAAAACTTGTATAATCATTTTCTTTGTTATGATATTGTGTTGATCATTTCTTTCTCTAGATATCTTACTATATACAACTAAATGATCAAATTACAAAATACTAGGGTGGTTGTCATCTCAAAATTCCGGGCGACATACAAAATTTTTTGTCAATCAATCATAACTCGAAATTGCTATGTTCAGTGTAGCTTAAGTTCAATTGTGCCAATGAATATACATATATACATACATAAATATATTTTCGATCACTTTCATGTTTTTATTTTCTTTATATAGGTGGCTTTTGGAAGATTATTAGTTTTTCCCATTTGTCTACTAGTGAATTTGAGAGTTTGGGTGGGGTAGTTTCTCGAGGAGCATCCTCATGGTCATTGGACCAGCTATCAGCTAAGATGTATGCTTTGGATTATGGACATCTCGGAGAATAACACCGAGGAATTTCAACCTAAAATTTGGGAAGAATTAGCTGTCTAGTAAATTGAACACAGTCGAATGTCATATAATTTCTGTGATTGAGAGTTATGAAGTGCAATGCAGTTAATGACAATGATCGAAACATACTATTCCTCACCTTGGATTTCTCTGCAAATATTTTTTTGTTTTCAACGAAATATAACTTAGTCAAGGGGAAATGACAACAAACTGACGAAGGATGCTTTTCCATTGTTTTAGGTGGGCGAGATACCACAGGGCCTGCCAAGATTTTCTGTTCCAAAGAACTTTGGGTATGTGACATCTTTAATTCCAACTGCACTTCTCATCGCTGGTGTGGCTATATTGGTAAGATTAATCATCTGTTAATGTTGTTTGTGTCACGCCCCGAACCTCGAATGCGCCAACATCCCACCATGGTCATTCAAATGCGACGTTCCCAGGTTAAGTCGCCGACCCAATCAAATAGCTATGCAGATGCGGAAGCATATTATAAAACCCCTGACAATAAAATACGGGATAGAAAAGCAGGAAACAAAATCACAACATAACACTTTCATAATTCAACATAATTACAAACAAAGGTCTACGGCCAACAGTTTACAAAAGACCGGCTCTTAAAAAGAAACTGTTCTACGACCTATAAGTCAGAGACGTTCTCCAATCCTTATGACTTCACCTCTGCAACTCCTTAATAGCCAACCAAAGCTATCTAGCCGTTCCATCCACCAAGGACCTAAAATTTTAATCCCCAAACCAGGATGAGACAATGCCTCAGCAAGTTCAACCCCCTAAACCCCTATTAGAAAGAAAATACACCCCGGGTGGTCTAGCCACATCACACAAAAGACTTACCTCGCATTAGCCTTCATCGAGTTAGCACAATTTATATAATTCAACCACGTGCAATTATGATAATCAAACAATCATGGCACAATCACATTATCAAAACAATTCAACCACTTGGATCGTCTCAGCGATCAATCGACTCAGCTGATTACATGTCATCCTAGCAAATCAATCACTACTCTTAATCACGGCCCCACTCGGCAAAATTAGAATCAGTGGCATCACGGCCCCACTCGGCACGACCTTTAAAAATGTGGTAGATTACGGCCCGGTTGAACGCGACCTTTATCAGGTGGCAATTCACGGCCTCACTGGGCACGACCTCTAATAGGTGGCATATCACGGCCCCATTGGGCGCGATCTTTATCAAGTGGCATATCACGGTCCCACTGGGCGCGACCTCTAATAGGTGGCAATTCACAGCCAAATCTCCCATAAATTTCGACACTTTGGACTTTATAAAAGAATTCCTATTTATCACAATCACACTCAATTTGCCACAATCAATCATCAAATTCAAATTATAAATACACAGCAGCGATCAGCACGAAATTCTGAGAGTTTAAGGTCCCGAAAATTTCGAATTTTAATAAATAATTAATTTTATTCCGAAAATTAATTAAATAATAATATCCATATTTTTTCGCAATCCACACTCAATTTATAATATCCAACCATCAATTTCAAAATCCGAATACACAGTGATGATCACGAAATTCTTAGAACCGGGTCAAAAATAATTTTTCTGTTTTTTTATATAAATAATAATATTTTAATAATTTCGGATTATAATATTATATTATAATTTCAGAATTTCGAAGAAATTAAATAATTCGAAATTAAAATCCTATTATGTCCCATCAAGGTTTATTATTAAATAAACTCTCTTAGTCTTTAATTAAGCATACTTTAAATTAAACAAACATCTTAATTTAATTCACAATTAAATAAACTAAAATAATCACCTAAGCTTACTTAACTTAGGCTAAGCACACTTAGAGCATCATTAACTGTCTAATCGAGGTTTAGTGAGCTAAACTCACCAGATTAGCGAGCCGAGCGGATCAAAACGACGGGGACGACACGAGGATCGACTTTCTTCAAGGCGGGCCGAGCATTCGAGCTCGGGAAGGCGGCCAAAACAGGCCAAACACCCGCTGCCATACCCATTTATCTAGCTTTTGTTTGGGGCCGATGGAGGGCTGCACGGCGATCGGACGAGCGTGGAATGGGCGGAGGAGACCGGCGGGGGCTTGGACGGGCTGAAGGAGAGGTCGACGGTGGTGGAAGGAGCTCCGATGAAGGCTCGAGCTGCTCGGACGAGCTGGTGGAACGCGGGCTGGCGCGGACGAGGGCAACGAGCAAGCAAGCTGACCGGCGAGGTGTGGCGTGCGGGCCGATGCGCGGCGGCGACGACGGCGAAGCCTCCAGCAGACGAGCGTGCATGCGGGCGAAGGGCGGCGTCGGGGCTGGCGACTCTTTGGTCCGGCCGTTCTCTCTCTCTCTCTCCAAGGTTGAAGATGATGGTGATGGCCCCCTTTTTGGAGATTAAATCACCACCCTCCATTTGTCAAGCCCTCAATCATTGGCTTCAATCAACATGACATCACCCCCATGATGTCATCTTCCACTATCTCCTCTCCCACAACATTCTTCAATAGGTGCAATATCATTTCCGCTGAGGTCCAAATCTTTGTACATCCAATTTCTTTAATTTTTCTTTCAATTCTCTTCTGATTGAATCCAATTAAAATCCACAAAATTATCCCATGATCCTAATAAGATGTATGACATAACCGGGCTTCCAACTTCTAAATTCAATCCCAATTTTTACGGTTGAATTCAATCTGGTGAGATTTCAGCACGCCTAACCTATCGGGTAGCTTTCGGGGAAATTTTCTTGCATCCGACCCAAGGGTGATCAATCCCCAAGTTTGATGCATTAAAATCCCTTAATTGCTTCGTCCAATAGGCTAGTCCTCTCATGAGTGGCCAACTCAGAGAGACGAACTATATGCACAGATGAAATGCTTGACTCAATCAGCTGAAAATAGAATTAGAAAAATCAAGATGTCACAGTTTGTACACTGATGCCAATCAGTACTACAGTTGAATAAATTTACTTTGATCGCTTTTGGCATTTTAGGAATCTGTGGGAATTGCCAAAGCATTGGCAGCAAAGAACGTATATGAGTTGGACTCCAATCAAGAGGTGCGCTTTTCCATAATTGAACTGTGGAAATTAAAGACTTGGATGGTAGATAAAGGAGTGAATCCAACTGGTGGCCACTAGAAATTGCATAGTTGTCGGTGCAGAGAATAATTTGTTAATTACTAGTGATGTCGTGATGGAGTAGGAATTTTTACCACATTTGCAGATTATTGGCTGTCTCATTCTTGCCACAAGCTTTATATTTGTAGGTTGGGAAGACTAGTTTTACTTTGATAAAGAGTCGTTAAACAGTGATGGCTGTAGGATTGCTTCACGGTGTTGGTTTATAGATAGTATATTCATAAAATGCATATCTTGCAGTCTCTTTTTGGGATGCATTTTCTACTTTCGTGTCATTTGATATTTTTATAAGGCTTTGAGTAGGCCTTATAACTTGATTTTTCATCCTTGACATTCTACCACTTATGCTCCATGAACAACTCAAGATGAAACTTAATGCACGGTGCCACAATGCTTTTTCATGCCATTTTAGTAGGATGTAGAGAAGATATTGACGATAATATCCATGGCTGAATATATGGTTATAATTTTGAAGCTCTCTTGGAAGGTGAAAGCATGTCCTTTTTGTCTTTGCAAAATACAAAAGCTTTTTGGGCCCTTTATTGCTGGAGTGAGCGGTTCCAGGTTCCGGTTCCGGTTCGGTTCTGCCTGGAACCTAGAACCTACCCTCGGGTACAGGTTCCTCATTTTTTGGAACCTAGAACCTACCCGTCAGAACCAAGAACCTGAAACCTACCCTGTCACAGGTTTTGGGTCAGTTTCAGGTTCCAACAAGTTTTTTTTTTTCATTTTTAGTTTAAAAAAAGAAAAATGAACACAGCAATAATAAACAATCTTATACCTCTTAATCCTCACTCTTTTTTTGAGCTTATCCTTCAAATCATGATTAACACAGAAAAATAGCTTGAACTCATCACAACGGGTCCGACACCTTGACAATCCTTCAAGGAGCAATACTCCAAAACTGTAGATGTCTAATTTTTGTGTGGGTTTTCGAGTTTTCATGACTTCAGGAGCCCGATAACCTGCACTTCTAGTTCTGGGAGACATTGTAGGAGTGCGAATCATAGGAGTCAGGCCAAACTCTGAGATGCAACCTTCAAGGTATGCTGCCATGTATAAACCTCCCACCTTTGGCTGAATGGATGTGAGCAATGCCTTTAGCCACTCCTAGAGAAATCTTCACCTGCGATGCCCAGTCCAATGGTTGTCTCCCACCTTCTGCAAATCATTATCAGAAGGTAACTGTCAACAGTGCAACAAATAGGAGACAACCTACAATTCTTTCGACAAACCTTCCCCATGTATCCCACTGTTGACACCTAAATTTTGGGCAACCCATTCAATCATTTATTGCATAAAAATTGGGGATTAATTTTTAACCCTAAAAATATTATAATTCAATCGCATAGCATATGATTTTTTAGGTGCATTTATTTTTAATTTACATGTTTTGCATTTTTATTTTTAGGACCGGTGGTGGATGAGCTCAAATTTTATGTTTTTAAGCTCTAGTTCGGTAGGCCGGACTAGGCTCATGAAATGATAAAATTAACCCAAGCCCGTCGTTATTTTTAATTGATTATCTTGCAAAAAATTAAGATTTGATGCGATATTATGGTTTTTGAAAATTAAAAAAAATTGTATTGTAATCTTATTTTTATCAATAGATGATGAAATCGAGGGATAATATTTTTGAGATAAGGATTTTGGGTGATCGGGAGGTTATAGATTATCTTCGTGTATATTGAAAAAACGAGATAAAATATTCTACGAAGATTACCTATTTTCACCTATAAAAAGCAGTCGGGTATGTGGAGATGAGAGCTTCTGGGGAGACAAAAAAATTCAGAGAATAGGCTTTTTGTTAGGTTTTCTTCGGATCATGGAAGAGGAAAAAGCAAAAAGTAAAAAGTGAGAAGTGAAAAGGAGAGTAACAGGAAGAGAAAGAGGAGAAGCGGAAAAGCAGAAAAAAGGGGGGGTGATTTGACCCCCACTGTTCAGCTTCTCCCCAATTTTGCTGCCCCCGCGTTGCTTCTTGTTAAATATTGCGGAAGCGTGTGTGTGTGCAAGTGTATGAAATATGACAAGGGAATATGAAAAAACTTTATTATGATAATTGATGGCAATAGTCATGGTGGAGAATTTTCCCACACAAGGTGGACCTCTCACATTCTCGGTGGAGGTATTTCCCTCACACACTCTAATGATTCAACATTCATGCCTATTTATAGGCGTGAGTTCACCGCCTTATTCTACCGACTAAGAGTACATAAAATAATATAAAATTGCAGCTTCTTTGTCTTCTGCTTGTGCGGCTTCTTCCGGATCTTCTGGCTCCTTCTTCCTTCATGGTTAAGAGTCAACAATTGTAGGCTTTCCTTCACGTTCACCTTCCTTCTTGCTCTCTTGAAGACTCCAGTAGCCATTATAATAATATTTTAATATGTGCCCCTTCTCTTGATCAGCTTGTGGGAGCTTCTTCACGTGTTTCTCATGCACGTAGATTGCATGTAGATTTCTCTAGCTCGTTCTAGGTTTTTCTTTGTTGCTTGGCTTCTTCACAGAGTCTTCAAGTTCAACTTGGACTCTTCATCTTTTCTTGCACGGACGTGCAATGTTGCTGACTCATTTCTTCTCTATTAAGTTAGTAGTTTCTAGACTTTGTTGAAAATGAATCACCAATTTCCAACACTCCCCCTTGATTCATTTTCGGGATAATCCGGACATTGTATCATAAATTCTCGAACGTACCTTGAATTTCTCTTTGTAGTTTATCCCATGTCTTTTATGTCGTATTCGTTCCACGATCCCTTGCATTCTCTTGTCGGACCACTTGCACTTGCCTTTGAACATGCATGTTTTTCTTCAACAATGTCCCACATGTCTCGGGACATCAAAATATTCTTAGTTGTAGTTGTTAGCTCGGGCTCTGGCTCTGGCTCTCGTAGGCTCTGGCTCTGGCTCCTGCTTTGATTCTGACTCTGGCTCCGGCTCCGGCTCTCTTGGCTCTCGCTCGGGCTCTGGCCTTCTTAGTTGAGGATGGTGAGGACAAACGCCCATAACCATCCGATGTGCCTATCTCTGGCTTCACGATCCTTGACACCTAGCTCAGTTACGAACCTGGGTGTAACTGGCTCTGATACCATGTTAAAAAAATATATTTTGGATGTGTGTACTGCGGAAGCATGGTTTTGGAATTAGTTATAGTTTTTGGTTAGTGATGTGTGTAAGTGTATGGTATATTTTGTGGAGAATGAACAAAGGATAAGGTAGGATAATTTAAAGGATATAAGACATGGATATGGGGGAAAATAGTTTCATTAATTGATTAGTTTGATAGCGGTACAGTGGAGGTCTAAGATCTCTCACGGTGGAGGGTTTCCACTCGCACACACAAATGATCAACATTCATGCCTATTTATAGGCGTGAGTTCACCGCCTTATTCTACCGACTAAGAGTACATAAAATAATATAAAATTGCAGCTTCTTTGTCTTCTACTTGTGCGGCTTCTTCCGGATCTTCTGGCTCCTTCTTCATTCATGGTTAAGAGTCAACAATTGTAGGCTTTCCTTCACGTTCACCTTCCTTCTTGCTCTCTTGAAGACTCCAGTAGCCATTATAATAATATTTTAATATGTGCCCCTTCTCTTGATCAGCTTGTGGGAGCTTCTTCACGTGTTTCTCATGCACGTAGATTGCATGTAGATTTCTCTAGCTCGTTCTAGGTTTTTCTTTGTTGCTTGGCTTCTTCACGAGTCTTCAAGTTCAACTTGGACTCTTCATCTTTTCTTGCATGGACGTGCAATGTTGCTGACTCATTTCTTCTTCTATTAAGTTAGTAGTTTCTAGACTTTGTTGAAAATGAATCACCAATTTCCAACACTTCTCCATCCGTGACTATCCGAAGCTCCTCCGCATCACCGTGCAATCAACCGCCGACCGCTACACCCGCACCGCCATCTCACCTGTCAACGAAGTTCTCCATCGCCCACGAGCTCGCTGCTCCGACCAGCAAGTCCCGAACAGAACGCTAGCCCCCTGTGGAGACGCCGTCCGACTTGTCCGCCGCGCCTCCTCCTCAGCCGCGACACAGCCCCTACCGGATCGACGTCTGCACGCCGGTGCTCTGTCCCTGCCACCGTCACTCCGAACTCCTCTCCGCATCACCGCGCAAAGCTCTGCCACGACCGGACCCGAACCAGATTTGCCCAACGTTGCCCCTGCTCAGCTCGTGCTGACCCGCAACAATTAGGTGCCCCGTCCGACGACGCCCGCGAAGCCCCCTCGCTGGTGCCCGAACGCCGGCAGCTTTGCCGCTCCAACCAGTGCCCCTGTCTCGCATGAACCGCGACCCGCTGCTTGTGTCTACGGTCCGCCCGCCTCCGAGTGACGTTCGCACCCGTGCTGCTTCGACCAGCGTCCCTGCTCGCTGCTCCACTTGCCGCCGGAGCCCCCGCGCTGGAGATCCGACAACCGCGACCGGCGACCGACGGTGACCAGCCACCACGAGCACAAGCTTGCTTGGAAAGGAAAGAAAAACAGAGAAAAGAAAAGCAACAGTAAAAGCAAAAAGAAAAAGAAAATTTGATTAGGTAGTTTTTCTTTTTCATTTACTTTACTTTATTTTGTTTATATTCTTTAGTATAGTTATTTAATTGGATCCCAATGTTTACTTTATGAATCTTGTAGGCATTATTCGCAAGGGTTATCCCTAAACTTATTGTAATTATTAATTTGACCCGTAAGATGTCGGATTATTTTTTTAATTACATTAATTTTTGGGGTTTGTTGATAGTTTTTTAGTACTTGAATCAATATAATTATTAATTTGATCCATAAGAATTCGGATTAGATTTTTAGTTATTTTGAACTCTTTGTTGTGATAATTAGGGTTAGGATAATCGTTAATTTGACCTGTGAGACAACAGGTTAATTTTTCGATTATTTTGACCATTTATTTGATTGATTATCTTGATTGTTTAGATTTAATGTCTAGTTGAAAAGCCACTAAAAAATCTAAAAAATATTTGAATTAGGATTCAGTTTGTTTTGAAATATTTTTTTGTTATCCGGCATATCTAGGATAGGGATTTCAATTCGGAAAATATAAAAAACCTAAAAAACCTAAAAAATGCATTCATTTAGGATTTTTAGTTTCTGTTTAATTTAAGTTGCATTTTTAATTACATGGCAATTTTAAATTTCGAATTTTTTAATAAAAAATAAAAAACTATCATGCATATATCATGTTGAATTAGGGCATTCTTACACGTCATTGCATATTAGATAAATTGCATGGTTTAAATTAGGATTTAATGTGACTTAATCCTTAGTTTGAACTAGATAGAATTTTAATCTAACTAGATCATTTTTGCATTTTTAAAATATAAATATCAAATGCACGTCATTTAGTTTTTATTAAGTTCATTTAATTAGAATTTCCTTGTCATTAGACTAGGTCATTTAATAAATGTCGCATGACATATAACTCGCATACTAAATTGTATGTTGCATGTCATCTTAGTTTAAATAATTTTGTATGTCATTGCATCGCATTGCATGTCATTAGAATTATGTCATTTAGATTGCATTTAATTATTGCATTTCTTCATGTCATATAGTTTAGGTCATGCTATCATGTCATATTAGATTACATGCAATGCATAAGTCATGATTTTCATTAAATAAAGTGAAAACAAAAACAAAAAATTGAAATTGCGTGTTAATTAGAAATCATATTTAGGGTTGCTTATGTGAATTCTGATTTAACAATGCAGATGCTTTCGTTGCTTCTAGGTATGTTTTGCAATATTTAATTGCTTTCTTGAGTGTTAAATTGGTGGTATGTGCACATGTATGATCACCTCACATGTTAGGAAGTTAAATTAAAATCAATTCAATTACCAAACATTTTTGAAAATGAAAAAAAAAAGGTACCGAAAGGGCATTAGGATAGTCTGGTGTAATCAAGTCCCCGAACTCATAAATCTCTGGTTCGTAGGAGTAAAGTAAATCTCCCGTTACTTTACTTGGGTTTCTAATCGACCCACCAAAAATAGATTAGTGGCGACTCCTGATTGAAAATCATTTGCATGTTAAGAATTCAAACCTAAGTCGCGAATTGGTATGGGCTTGGGAGAGGCCGAGCTAAGCTTAAAGACTTAGTAATCCATTAACCTAGCTTTAGGTGGTGAACCCGCGAAAATTAGGTCGCGACACCCACCTCACAATTTTCTCTACTTTACGGACAAAAGTGCTGGTCTTCCCTCCATTGCACAAATCAGCCTCATTCAAAACCAGAACAAGAACAACCCCAACAATAGCCACTGAATAGCAAGATGAAGATCCCAAACAGCCATCTTGGTCTTATTTTGGGATACGGAAGAACCTACGTAACACAACCCCACAATTCCCTTCCCTCACTATATATGTACTTGGATCACACAAGCATGACACTCATATCTCAGAAATCGACCAAATAAAGTAGCTAAAATGTTAGATTAGATCTAACAGTTAAGAGCATAAACAACAAGAGATTAGACTTACAATTGAAGCTGGAGGAGGCGAGTTTCTTTGGTGTCGAGGGCGTCGAGGCGGCATCGAGGGGCCGAGAGGTGTCGAGCGAGCATTGAGGGTGTCGAGGGGGCCGAGCGGGCGTCGAGGGCGTCGACCAGCGTCGAGGGGGCCGAGCGGGCGTCGAGGGTGTTGAGCAACGTCGAGGGGCCGAGAGGTGTCGAGCGAGTGTCAAGGGCATCGAGGGGGCCAAGCGGGCATCAAGGGCGTTGAGGGGGCCGAGCGAGTGTCAAGGGCGCCGAGGGGGCCGAGCGGGCGTCAAGGGTGTTGAGTAGCATCGAGGGGCCGAGAGGTGTTGAGCCAGCGTCAAGGGCGTCGAGCAGCGTTGAGGGGCCGAGAGGCGGCGAGGGGTGGCGCGACAACTTGTTGGGCTCAACGGTGAGACGGCTCGTCGGACGAGCGGTGGGTGGTGGTGGTTCGGTGGCCAAGAGGTGGTGGTGAGTAGGGCGTGGGGCGGTGGTGGGTGAAGTAACAGCCAGCAAGAGGAAGGAAGGAAGAAGAGGGGGATAAGTACACTAATGGTGCCATAAGTTGTGTACGGCGCTCACTTTTGTGCCAAAAGTTTTCCGCCGAATCACTTAAGTGCCAAATCGGAGAAAAAACAATCATTTTGGTGCCACCAGCAAGAAATTCCGGCCAAAATGATTACGTGGCATTTATATTAAAAAAAAAAAGTTGCTCGGCTTTTAAATGACATCGTTTTTCATCCTCTTCAAGAAACGACGTCGTTTTGCCCTTATACATGGACACCCTCGCAAAAATGACGCCGTTTAGCTCGTACGTGGATTGAAATTAGGGTTAGGGTTTCTTCCTCGCCGCTTGGCCACCGTTGTTCGCCCGCCAATGCTCGGCCATCGTCGCTCGACCACCATTGTAGATGCTCGACCAGGTGAGCGAGGAGAGAATGAGATTGTTGCTCAAGCAAAAAGTGGTAGAAAGAATAGGAGGCGAGGGCGGAGGAGGAGGAGGAAGAAGATGGGTCGAAGGTGCCGCTACTAGTGCGCCGCCACCGCCGTTGGTGCCATTGTTGGTGCTGCTACTAATGCGCTGCTGGTGTGCTTCTTGGTGTTCAAGGAAGAAGATGATGTGCCTCCTCTCTCTCTCTCTCTCTCTCTCTCTCTCTCTCTCTCTCTCTCTCTCAATTTGGGGATTTAGGATTTCGATTTGGGGAAAAGAAGCCAAACAACATCGTTTTTGTGGTTTAAATGCTGATTGTGCTCTCCGACAAACCACATCAGCCTAAAAAATTAATAATAAAACGCCACGTCAAATTTTCGGCCGATCAGATCGGCGTTGGCTTTGGTGTCACCAAAAAGCGTTTTTCAAATTTTTTGGCACTTAAGTGATCCGACGGAAACTTTTGGCACCAAATTAAGTGCCGTACACAACTTGTGGCACAATTAGTATACTTATCCCAAGAAGAGGAGAAGAAGAAGAAGGGGGGTTTCTGCCAAGAGAGGGGGAAAGAGAAGAGAGAGAGAGAAGAAAAGAAAAAAGTTGGGGGGCAGGAAGTGATGTGAGGAGGAAAAAGGGGAGAAAAGAAAGAGAGAGAGAGAAAGAAAAGGGAAGGGGGAGGAAAATCAGCATAAATGGGGAAATCAAGTTGGGGGAAGTGAAGGGCTAGGTTTTTTTTTTTTTTTATAATTCTGACCGGTTCCGGTTCCGATTCCGATTTCTATGGGAACCGGAATCGGAACCGGTCCCTTTAGAACCGGGAACCGTGCTCACCCCTATTTTATTGCTTCCCAATGCTCCTTTTAAAGAAGAAGAATGATTCTGAAGAATTTGCGTTATGGAATATCACCGAGAGTACTTTGTGCCGATTTGAGTATAGCATATACATAAGCTTTAAATTTTTCATTTCATGACCACTCGTAATGGATCATCTCCTTTTTTGAACAGCTTGTTGGTCCTGGGGTGTCCAGTATACCCTACTACAGGTGAGAATTGGAGTTCTTAAGAGAAATTTAGATGCTTGTAATTTTTTGCTCATGTTAAAAATACTTTTGAAAGTTTGCCTGTACTCTATTTGAGGCATTAGATAAGCATCTTATATGTTAATTTGCGGATGAAATCTTGTGTGCTATGTTGCTCTCAGCCTCCTTTTCCTGATCAGCTGTAAACCATGAAAGTGATGCAAAGTCAGGTGTATCTGGAAGTGTTACGGGAATCATAATGGGCTGTGCCCTTATAATCTTGACTTCATTGTTGAATATATACCAGAGGTATACATCCTTGTTGGCAATTGTTCTTCTTATGGATATGCATTTATGTCAGGATGGTGGGTTTACTTTCTCTTTCTCCTAGTTTAGGAGCACACGCATGCTGATTAAATAGTGCTTTGTTTTGTAACCGATGACTTAAGGGAAGGATCTGAGGAAGTTTATCGGTCTCCTCTTCGCTTGAAATACTAATTCTTGGCTCAACATTTTTGTTATCTGCATCGTGCACTCGCTGCCATTGTGATATCTGCTGTTATGGGCCTGGTACGCAATCCTGTTTCAATTCGTATTAAATTTGATATGAAGAACCAAGAACTAAGGAACTCTTGGAAGACTTCTATTCAGTCATCTTAGTGTGGCTGATTAAAATCGAGGAGTTCATCTTTTCTGATGATGATGTTGTGCTGACTTCATGCTGAATCACTAACTTTTCCAACGTTCGTGAAAATGGTATATAAATTGGGGCTCGATTTTAGCTCAAATTTTAGTGCGCGCGCATTTTTGTTGGTCCCCTGCTTATTATTATTGATGACTATCCGCAAGACTTTCTTGCCTACTATATATGTTTTTTTTATCGTCTACCTATAAAAGTAAGCATGGGGGCAGTTGTCCTGAATGAATTAACCGAGAACACATTATCTGCCGGCGCATTTTTGTTGGTCCCCTGCTTATTATTATTGATGACTATCCATTTCCGGACAGATAGCATGATTACTTTCTTGCGCCCAAGGGTACAAATGTTTCCAAGATGCCTTAAGATATGAAACGATACGACTTATCTTAAAGATCGCCTCCCCAACCTTCTATAAAATTTTGAAATAGGATAGTGGAGTCAAAGTACTTGCCTAAAAATATTGAAAAACGTATTAAGCATGCACCCTTGTTCTTTGGGACGGTTGCCTAAAAATATCTCTAATCGGTATTAAGTATTTGATAACATTTCTATTTAAAAATTGTTTTAGAGAACAGAAATAGAAAAAAATGTCTGTTTCGGGGAATAATTTTTGAATAAAAAAACACGTCTTATAAACTTGTTCCGGGAATAAAAAAAAAAATGAAAAAAAACATTAGATAAATTTGTGTTCTTTTTTTGTTTCTTTTAATTTTTTAATTTTTTTCTTCTTTTGGCTAGTCGCCGGCCTCGGCCATGGCCGGCAACCGGCCGACGAGGGCTAACGGCCTCGCCCAGCCATGGCAAGGCTCGTCGTAGTTGGCCGAGGCTCGGCCTCACCTTGGCTGGGCGAGCTTGGGCTCGCCTAGATCCGGTGAGCCCGAGCTCGCCCAGCCTTGCCCCACGCCGGCAAGGTGAGGCCGAGCCTCGCCAGGAGTCGGCGATGCTCCGGCAAGGTCACCGGCCCTCAACGGGCAGTCGTCGGCCATGGCCGAGGCCGACAACCGGCCAAAGAAAAAGAAAAAGGAAAGAAAAAAAAAGAGAAGAAAAAGAGAGGAGAGAGAAAATTTGTTCTTAAATTCTGTTCCAGATACAAAAAACACGTTTTTCTTGTTTCTTGTTTTTGTTCCAAATGTGTTCCTGAGAACAAAAAAATAGATTTGGAACAAAAACGCAAATAAACGCGTTTTTTTTTTTTTTTTTTTGGTTCATTGGAACAAAAAAAACAGAAATTTTGTTCATAAACAAAAGTAAAGAATGTTAACAAACAGGGCCTTATTGGCCATTTTAAAGGTGGGTAAACAAACTAACTGTAATGCATAGTCAGATCAACTTGGAGTGCATTTTTTCCTATGTAAAAACATTATGTCAAAGGTGTTGATGCTGAGCTTTAAAGTGTCTGTCGTGGAACATATTGTTATGTTTTGTAACGAAAAAATATTTTGCGTATAGACCTATGTGAGGGTTGCACCTTACAGGTTACACATTTCGCTCGAAGATCCCTAATATTACCTCCCTTGTTTTTTCATTTGCTCCCTTCCAATCTCGCTAATGCCATCAACCTTATTTTATTGTTTGTATTGCACTTACGAAGATCTAGACTTGTTTGTTTTTCATCTGCATTTCTGTTCTGGTCTGCTTGTTATCTAAGTGATAAGTCTCCAAAATATCCGCGTACGAAGTACTAATAGGCCTCGGAAGCCTATATCATCCTCCAGCTGAAATCTTTCAGTTCTTAATCAATATATGCTTATTTTTATCTTATCATGAACTACATAATAGATTTCGCTCAAGTAAAGTAGTTCTGTGTTTACACTTACCATGAATTTGCAAGTGTTAGCAAATTGGGATTTTCTGTTTAATCTGCCATCTTATGACAGAAATTGTTGTCGATATTAGTTTCATATTCTAGATAGATCCTTGATGTCCAAGTGAGTGTCCACTTTAATTACTTTCTGAAAAAATTTTGAGAACCGACTTAATCTCAAAGTACGGAAAGGATCGAGAATTACTGTTAGTTTATTTACTAATGAAATGGAAATTCAAGCTATTGCTAATTTGTATTTCAGGTGGATTATCAGGAAGCTTTATTTCTTTGGCATGTGGATAAGAAAGATTTTCTTCTTTGGACAATTACTAGCACAATAACATTGTTCCTTGGTATTGAAATTGGTGTTCTTTTTGGGGTGAGTACCTGGAGCAGCGGCATTTGAGCTGCTGAATTTAGATATTTATGCTGTATGTACATTTATTCAGGCATAGTAGATATTATGAGCTACCTTGATGTACTTTTAGAGTTCAGGATGGAAATTGCTTTGAGAAGGTCACTATCGATTTTTAATAATCCCAACATTAAGCAGCTTTATCATCATAGGAACCGCTAAGGGAGCTTGGAACTTATGATCCAATTTTGACATGTTGATGCTATAGATTGGTGCTTCTATTGCTTTTGACATTCCTGAATCAGCAAATCCACATATCGGTAAGTCGATTTACTTATAAGCTGCTCTATGTTTTCAGTCTTCACTGCTGCTTATCTGGTTAACAATGCCATTGCCATGTGTCCTTGTATTTCCTTCTTGTCGATGTTTTCCTTCAAGTGTGAAAGCTGCTTCATTTGCTTTTCCAAATGTCTACTCTCTGTCTCTCTTTCTCTCTCTCTCTCGTGTTGATGCTTGTCAATGTACTCCTATAACCATCTTCCTCAAGATTTCACAGCTTCTTATCTGTTATGCAGCTGGCTTGGGGCGCCTACCTGGCATCACTGTCTATAGAAATATAGAACAGTACCCAGAAGCGTATGCCTACAATGGCATTGTTATTGTTCGGATTGATGCTCCAATATATTTTGCCAATATTAGTAACATTAAAGATCGGTAATTATATGACTTTGCCCTCCCTATCTGGTTCATTTTCAGGCTACGGGAATATGAAATTGAGGTCGATAAATCCACATGGCGGGGCCCGGAAGTTGATAGTGTTTATTTTGTTATTCTAGAGATGGCACGTAAGTTGTCATTTAAGTGGTGCATTTGGTTATCTATACAAAAACAATATGGAAATGATCCTTCATTAGAGTCTTTATTATGTTGAATTAATATGGAAGTGAAAGTACATAATAGTTAGTTATTCTAGTCGGCTTGCAATGTATCTCTCCTGTCTCTTGAAAGCTTAGTTTGATCCTACAACTCAGTTTCCGAGCTAATTTTCTTCCAGGCTGGGGAAATTTATTCCAGGCGCGGACGTAATTTATCATGCACATGTCTGCTGTTGATCATCATAAGTTAAATTATAGGCTTTATAGGCCTAACAATAGGTGGAGCAGTTGTAGCCTCCTTTTTTTTTCTTTGACAAAAAAATTGCCTTATTTTGGGAAAGGTTATGAACTATTAGTTGCATGAACCACGGACAAAGTATTCTATACTGATGTGTTTTTTCGTTTATGTCAATTTATAAGAATATAGTTGAGTTGATGTTTCACGAATAAATGATTTCTTAATTGTCGGCTAAATTTTAATGTTATATCTGTTTTGTTCTTTATGAAAATCTACACCAAATCCTCGGGCCAAGAGCTTGGATTAATGTTGCAACAGGCCTCATAATTTGGTTTAATTGTTGGTGGATACAGAAGAATTCAGCCGGTCAAGCCTCACCTTAAAACAATGCAAATTTTTAATAGGATTTCCATCATTCTCGGCTTAAAGTTCATGGAAACATATTTACAACCTCATTTATTGTTACTCATGCTGATATAGGACTTGCCTTCACTGCACTGGGGTTCTTGTGCTGCCACATCTTAGAACCACATCTTCGTTTCTTGTTGCAGCCGTGACATATGTTGATTTCAGTGCTGTTCAAGCTTTAAAGTGTTGGGAAAATATGGCTTCGAATTGGGCATAAAAATGAAATTGAATCTTTAGAGTAATTAAGTTGAACTTTGAGGCATAATATCACTTTTTTTAAGTATTTATTTGCCCCACAAAGTTGCTAATGATTATCGGCAAATATCCTTCAGGATACAACAAAGTCTCAAAATTGAAAATACTATATAACAATTCTAATATTTCTCCAGGATTTCTTTAGGAAACAATTGAAAAGATAGTTGTAGTTTTTTTTCTAAAAAAAAGAAGGCTCGAAAAAACACTATCTTTGGAAAATTGACATGTATATATAAATCAGTCTTAAAAACGTAGGTAACTTTTCGTGAAAGATTGCAAAGTGAACAAATATATCCTTTCAAAAAATTACCCAGATGAACAAAGGCGTCCATTTGTAAAAATGAACAAATGTAACCCTTTGGGAAATGTTGCAAACTGAACGAGTATATTTTTCAAATGTTGTCTTGAAAAGACATAAACAAAAATTCAAAATAATTAAAAATATATATTATTATTTTTTAAATAAATAAAATTTCAAAGGGCTAAGTATGCCTAATAATTGCGCACCCACACGCGGGTATGGTGGATCTAGCTCACAACCAATAATTTTTTTAGGTATACTAGAAAAACCCCACTGTTATTAATGAGCCAACTTCCTCTCATTTTCTATGGGGATAAAGAAAATATATTTTGTTTTACAAATAAACTTCCAACATAAAGGATTTGCACCAAGAGTACAAATCACGGGACATTCAGGTTTGTTGACCACTACCGAGAACAATTGGTTCATTTTCTTGTCAGTCCCGCTGGAAGTTCTTTTTGCCATCTCCACAAGCATCTGAGACATTTCTTGGTGTGGCGGATTGCTATTTCCAATCCGAACCAGGACATCCTCCTTAACCTTTCAAAGTCCGGAGGGGTTGACATGATTGGCAAGGAATGGTTCTTCGTCCGAGGCCATGATGCCGTTCAAGTCTGCCTCCAGCATGTCCAAAGTATAAAAGAAATGCCCACAACACCCGATCCTCCACCTGAGGAGAGACCCAGTCTCTTGGAGAGATTACTCAGGCAAACGGGAGAGGATCTTTCGATTCCCGAGTTGGAGTCCGGAAATCAGAGGCCTTTAGCTTCAAAAGATACTGATCCTCAACTGGAACCTCTCTTGCCCCGGAGGCCTTGAATGTTTCTTCCCTGCGATGGATTTGCTGCCAGAATTTATTTGTACGAGGCCATGCTCAATTGTATGATCTATTAATCCATTTTTTCCGGCTGTAAAAGAGGAGTCTCTTTTTTTTTCTTTTTTAATCTCTTTTCCGTGAGTAAAGTAGATAATCTTGTATAATAGGATTAGCATATGTCGCTGAATTATATTCACCAACAAGTACATCTCAATTAGCTGCATTCTATGAGCTTATCAATGTAATTCCGTTTCCACCCCTCCGATCAATTTTTTTGCCCCTATTGTGCCTCTACTGCAATCAATAATATCTTCTTTTTTTCTAAGAGAAGTGCCTAACTATCGATGAGATTGGTTCAACTTTGCAAATGGGCTTTGTGTATAATGCAACTGCTGAGAGCTAAAACCCTTTGGAGAAATGCAAATTGTGTTTAGTAAAAACTCTTTGAAAATTAACGTTGAATTCAAGTAGTGTTTGGTTTTTCAATGAGCTTTGGATGTATTTTTTTAATAAAAAAAGGACCTAAACTCTTCATTATAGCTGACAAAGGACTATGGTTACGGCGAGCCAGATCTGGCACCAACGGTCACCAGTTGAGGTCACTCGACCTTAGGCAACCCTCGATGAGGATCGAGCGAGGGTCAAGGGTTGTGCGACCCAACCGACTATCGCCGGAGGTCATGCAAGACCTAGGCAGGGCCACTTGGGTCTCATGACCCTAGGCAATCCTCACCTTGGGTAATGCGACCCTAGGCAGCGATCGGTTGAGGTTGTGTGATCTCTTGTGAAGGTCTCTTGGGTTGTGTGACCCTTGTTAGCCCTTGGTTGACCGGATGCGGCCTCACTCTTGCCGCCCTCATGTGAAGATGAATAATTACAATGGGGGTAAAACTGAAAAATTAAAAAATTAGTGACAATAATATTGGAAAGAAAAAAATTATTTTAATCATGATTTCTGCATTTCACAAATGCTATTTTACAAGGCTATGTGGGAGTAGTATTGAACTTTCAACATTTCCAATGTTAGCAATTAACCAAAAGCTTTTTTGAAATACTTGTGAAACACTCCAGTATTTCTTTAAGGGGCTTTAGAAGTTGAAAGTTCATTGAGAAAACTAAACAAAATGCATCCTAGGAGATAAAAGTACAACTATCTTCATTGTATAAAGACTATAGGATGCTTCATCTATGTTTATGGTAGTTACTGTACTTCGCAAATCAATTATATGATGGATTTTTTGCGTCTCTACTATTGCTTCTAGTTTTGTCTCAGTAGGTGGTACTGTGTCATGAAGTAGGAAAAACCTTAAGCTTTAGCCTATGGGATGAGTGCTTAAAGCCTTGACACAAACTAGATTGTCCAATTATCTAAAAAAGTAGAAGTACCGAAGCATTGAAATGGGTGATAGACAGAGTACTCACGAGCGACAACTACTCATGTTTTAGCACGCCTGTCCTAAAAAACCCATGGGTGGATTGGATCGAATTTAAGTTGGACCTAATGCATACTTGGGATTTATTTTAAGCAAATTTTGTTCTTAAATTGTTGCCTTTAAATAAGGAGTAACAACACACGATGAGTCGTCAAGTTTACGAGGGAGTTAGGGAACAGGTTATGAACGGGAGCATGAAGGTGATTGTGAAAGTTCAGCTTGGGCTATCCATAAATCGCGAAATGGATTCAGTATAACCTTATTGTTTTGGGACATTATAAACTTATTATCAACCTCGCAAGCATCTCGGTTGAGTAAGTCAATCTTCAGCTTTTGGAGAGCAAGCAAATTAAAATTAACGCAGCATTAAACCCCAATCACAAATTTTAAGCATAAAGTGTCCACATCCCATCGGTTATGAACCTTAACATTGTCTGATCTCAGTGCCAGGACACCGTTCAAACATTTCATCGACTAAGTAGTAAGCACCAGTTGCTAAACTTCCCCTCCTACATTCGTTACATTTCTATATGGCTTGAAAATTTATTTATTGAAGAAAATCAAATACACACAAACATATTATTGCATATAATGCGATCGTTAAGCAATCGAAACACAATCTAAAAAAAACTTACGGGCCCAAACATATATCCAAACTACCGAAATTGCGTCTCCGACTCAGTTCACACACATCGACCCCCTAATTGTTCCTTGTTTAGCAACAAAATCGCAAATGGTGACCACTGGATCGATTCAGAGCTCACTGCCTTGTGGAAGAGGGGTTGAGAAGGATGGAGCCGAAGACCGCGGTTGTGGCCTGAGGGAGAGGCTGCAACGGTGGCTAGCAGCTGCAGTTTGAGGGGGAGGTTGTGACGACCTGGGGAGCGGTGGTGACTGTGGAAGAGGAGGACAAAGCAGAAGAAGTAGAAGGGGAGGAGCACCGGACGAATAGAGAGAGACTCTTCAAAGGTGGGTTAGATCTGGATAAACTCATACTTCTTTTTTGCTTTGCCGTTCTAAAACCTATTTACTAAATATAATTAATTTGTTTAATAATTTGGGTCATTATATATGGATTAAAAAATGTGTTTATCAATCGAAGACAGGAAAAACACAATGAGGGTCTTCGACTTGAGGTCCTTGAAGAATCGGTCGACGAACTCTGGAATGTCAGGATCGAAGCAAGTGTCAACGAGATGTTGTAGATTGGGCAGCGTTGATTATATGATCGGGCGAGTATTTTTGCCCTTGTTTTTCCTATTACCCTAGTGTCATTGTCCGATTTCCTGTGCCATGTATAAGAAGTGGGACTTTGAGGTATCGGGGTGAAGCATAAGAGATGCAGAATAGTTGATATAATTAAATCGTGGGAGTGTCATCAAGGTTTTGTTCTTGAAATCGAGGGAGAGAATTATTATCATTTTAGAGGATCTCTAAAGGTGAAGTTGGTTTCTCGCACAAAAATTGGCTGGGAGTTGATGTTGTTCTCTTGATGATGCCCATGGTAGGCTGAAACTAGTTCTTGTGTTGAAGTAATGTATATATACTTTGGATTTGAATTGGGTGTCGTATGATCCGATACGAAGATATGATTCACTATACTGTCCTTGAGAAGAATATATAAGGAAGGCTAATCTGACCAATTCATGAGGTGCCACATGGGCTTGTCCACAGCTAGGAAGCTTTCAGCCCGTGACCCTAGTGTGACCGGATTTCTTCTTTTTGGTGCTATGAATAGTTAATTTCTTCATGTCGCTTATACCTTCATCTTGAGCTAACCTCAAGCTCAAGCTATCTACTAATATATTGTTGAATCAAGCTCAGGCTTGTTGATACTAAACTCAACAGACTCGCAAGCTTAATCGAACTTTTATTATTCTTCACAAAAATATTGTTATATAAGTATAAAATGACAAAGAAATTCATGAAATTGCACTTTGCACCCACGAATATACAAATGCAGGAAAGTGGTCTAGCTTATTAAGCTCGAACTTGAGTTTACCCACAAATCAAGTCGAGCTGGAGCATCTGGAAATTGCTGCTCGAAATAGACTCGAGCCTAAATTCCGATGCTCGATTGAGCTCCAGTCCGAGTTTCGAGCACCAAGCACACGAGGCTTGGCACCATCGGGGCTAGATTACATTCCTAGTTGACATTGCGGCGGACGGCTCTCATAACGTCTCTTATATTCTGCTTTAAGAACGGCCTGAGCCGTCCCAACCGAAACAAATGAGCAGCGGCAAAATCTTGGGAGGGCTCTTTAGCAGGGGGTAGCCGCTGCCAATGACGTCCTTACGGACAGCAAACCCACCCGTCCCCCAAAACGCAGGCGATGGCCCACGGGAGGCACCTGCGCGAGGACGCTCAGAGGGTCGCCAGCGACCATGAAGGACGGTTTGGCTCATCCTTTGTCCATCGTTTAGTAGCGCGGTACGTATGACTATGCAATTTGCATCCCTCCTATAGACTTCTATAGAACGAGCCGCTACTTTTCGAATATTTGGCCATGCACTGTAACGTAGTCAACAGACTCTGGTCAGAATTCCTATATTTTTGGCTCTTTCTCCAGTAATTCCGAAGCCTCTTTTTTTTTTGGCTAGGTCCAGTAATTGCAATGCTCTTCTCGTCCTAGTTTTCCCTCTTTTTCTCAATCAACAACTCTGACTGAAGACTAAACTATCGTTTTATCGCTTGAAGTTCTAGAGATTTTTGGTTTTCATCGTAAGCGGAAAATTGCAGAGACTAGTCTTGTATTGTTGTGCGTTACTCAAAAGAAGGGCTTGGGATGCTGCGGCAAGTGGGATTCAAGTTGAGCAATAATGGAAGAGAAAAAAAAAAAAAAAAAAAAAAAAAAGAAGAGGGTCACCATTTTCTTTGGATGAACTTAATATTTTTTTTTACATTTCCACAACTCTTTCTTTTTTTCCCATTAAACATCCCGGGGTTGATCCAGGGTAAGCGCATTCTCATTCTTTCAGCTTGTAAGCGCATTCTCATTCTTTCAGCTTGGGAACCAAAGGTTGCAGGTTCGAAAACTGCTTTGAGAACTCATTTCACTGGGGGGCATGGCCATGATATGGGTGAGTTGACGTGCTAGATCTCTTCCAAATAACCACCCAGTTATGGTTGTGTCCCTGATTTGCATAAGAAAAAAGAAATAATTTCTCATTTCTGATAGATGCCATTTTTTAGTAGGCAGCTTCAGGTTCAGCCATTTTGCATTGTGCGAAAAAAGGAGACAAAAGAATGAGCAGAATAAGCATAATAATGTTCTTTGGATATGGTTTTGAAATCATTGCAGCTACCCCCTATTTAATCTCGTGAGAGATATTCAACAAATGGTCAAAAGTTGGAAAAAGGAAAGCGAAAAAGAAAACAAGTAAAAAAGATAGGTGAGGTAGAGAGAAGATATCGCTGTGTGGTGATGGGGAGCTGAAGTGATTTATAGGGTTTCTAGTACAGGGAACAAGATAAGCAGATTCTCAACTATGAAAATGGGATCATATGTTTCTACACACGCCTCTTTTTTCCACAGATTTTATCATCCGTGATAAGAACGTGTGATATCAAGAAAGCCTGACCGGATAGCGAAAAAGATAAGGTCTCTGGCTTCTTCTACTCTATGTTTTCTGTTTGATCATCGGTGTGTACGGCCTTCATTGCGATACCGGTACAATAATTCACATCTGAAGAGTCCATCAACAAGTAGGGATCGAGATTTTTGTTTTCTTTTTTTGTGAAATCAATAATGTGATGTAAGTGCATTTGCATCATGACACATGAGGAAATCTTTGGAGAAAACTTTGATGGGAAATTATATGATAAAGTATGTCACATTTGGGTTCCAAAATTCCAAAGCTAAGATTAGTTGTTTGAGTTTGGGGGAGTGTTCTACTTATAAATACTTTTCGTTTGTATAATCTTGAGGGTTATAAATGGAAAAAGAAAAACATTACATTCAGTTTTCTTTTCTCTAGTCATTACCATATTGTATTTAGGAAAGACTTTGCACATGAGAATACAAGTTCACTTCTTCGAACCACTTATCTAAAAAGTAGGTCATCCACATCTTGGTCAATAGATTCGAGAGGAATTTATAACTCTTGAACGTTTGATTACTCATAAGAGGTTTTGTTGAGCACCTCATATACCTCATTTTTCATGAAATTTAAGTTCAAGTCTGGCACAATACTTATTAAAACATTATGATATACTTGTATTGTTGGCCCATTTCCTAATAGTTTAAGTCCTTTAGAATGGTTAACGTGGTATTAGAGCACAAGCTAATGATTCAAATGCTAGCATGATCTCTCATTTTTCTCCTGATCATTATGAATGTTATACATTTTGTATGTATATGTTGGTGATCAAATATATTATTACTTCATCTCCTAACAATCTAAGATTTTGGAAAAATCGGCTCATCTAACAACACCAATCAAGGGCAGTTTGCTAGTTGCTCAAGTCAACTGTTGGTCATCATGTATATCATCCGAAAATTAAAGTCAAATCACTTTAATCTCTCTTTCCTACACGAACTTGTTATTATCTCGCCTCTTTACTAAATACTTGATATTTGCCACTCACAATAGTATGATTAATTTGAAATCGATACCGACATGTTTCGAGTGTCTTCTATAAAATTATATTATTGGATTAGACAAAATCTCCATTAAATTTAGTGATAATTCATATATATATATATATATATATATGAATTAGATGATATTACCATCCGAAAAGACTAATCACCATCCCTTCTCCATCTTGAGTAGTTGATGCCACACAATTCTTAGTCTTTAACTCGACATCCTCTCTCTCCCCCCCCCCCTTCCCCCTCTCTACTCTTCCTCCTCCTCCTTGATTCTTCGATCCTCGGTGCTCAGAGGAGTGAAAAGACACCACGGGAAAAGCAAAAGAAAGTAGTCTCCCGCTGTCGTTTGTTTTGTTTACATAGTACCAGCTGGGGTTTTCTCTGGACCATAACTGTTCGTACGTACGTCGTCTTTTGGTTGATTTCAACCAGAAAAGATTCATATTTTTCTCAACATGTACGTGGTTATCATGTCCGATATCAAGTGCACACAAAAATACATGGCCCTATCGACGTCGTGGGTGATTGATATTTCAGCGA
Source organism: Eucalyptus cladocalyx (assembly GCA_017140615.1). Lineage (NCBI taxonomy): Eukaryota > Viridiplantae > Streptophyta > Magnoliopsida > Myrtales > Myrtaceae > Eucalyptus > Eucalyptus cladocalyx. The sequence continues at coordinate 51,132,766 of CM029522.1, read as the reverse complement.
CGATTTTGCTCAAAACCAAATCGGGAAGTTTTGATCTCTTTTGAACAGCCCATATGCCACTTGCTGCTGCAGCTATCATGCCAATTAGGATACGACACGTGGCCAACCTCAAGCTCAAATCATATCAGCTAGGTGTTGACGTGGCAGAACTGGCTGAAAGCATCAACATCAACTCGTGTTATGATTTGTGAAACCTTTAATTCGTTGTGAGACTACTTGTTTCTAGCTCCTGGCTCCAGATGAAGATTGGCGAATCAACTGGAGGGGGAATGTTTTGTAGCTATATCGATTTATTTAGAGGTTAAACAACCTACCCACCGTAGGATTGATCCAACGGTGAGGGCTTTTCTCATGTTTTCAGTTCAAGAACCAGGGATTGTGGATTCGACTCCTAAGATAACTCAGAGTTAAGTAGGAGGCCATGATAATGAGATGTTGTGCGAGTTCTCCTCTAAGTAGTTGACGAATTAATTACAGTCCTCGCTAGATTGTTAAAAGAAGAGGTTACATGAGCTCATTTGATTTTGATTAAGTCAAACTAACCTTACTTTCCAAAAAAAGATAGACCTTACGTTGAATATCACTTATAAAAACAATTTGTATTTTTTCCCCTTTTTCGATACTGTAAGGACACGTTTGGTAACGCTTCGTTTTCGAAAACAATTTTTTATCGAAATAATTCTTTTTTATTTTGTTTAAAACAATTTCTACTCCAAATCATTTTCTTTTAATTTTTAAATAATTTTATTTCTTTATTTTTTTTTCTTCTTTTATTTTTTCCCTTTCTTTCTCCTATTCTTCTCCTTCAAGTGACCGGTCACTGGCCGGCCCTACCTAAGAATCGGCTAGACGAGGGTTGGCAACCTCACCGGAGCATCGCCGATAGTTGGGTGAGGCTCGACCGAGCCATGGCCGGGCAAGCAACCTCGCCAGATTTGGCGAGGCTTGGCGAGGCCTGCCCGCCACTAGCGAGGCCCACCTAGCCACCAACAAGACTGGGCAAGCTTCGTCGATGGCTGAGCTTGCCCCCGGCAAGCTCGCCGGACCGGCAATAGTGGGCGGCAAACGGTAGATGGCAGTGGACGGCAACTGCGGTGGTGGCGGTAGATGAAGAAAAAGAAAAGGGAAGAAGAACAAGAAAAAAGAAAATAAAAAGAGAAAATATTGATTTGATTCTAGAATTGTTTCGGGAAAACCTTTTTTTTATTCTTTATTTTGTTCCAAATTTACTTCCAAGAACAAAAAAATAGAAATTTATTAGGGAATAAAAATTTTATTAAATATGATTCTATTCCAAAACTACTCCTGAGAACAAAAAAATAGAAATTTAATAGAAATTTTTCCTATTTGGCCGGTTACCAAATAGAGCCTAACCAATCAGGAGTAGTCAATTTATGCCTAGATTGTCTATTTTGGAAGAAGTTCTCATGAATAGTTGAGAGCAGAGGTTGCCGTCAGATGTAGGTTGCTGTTCGTTGTAATCCACACAGATCATACCATGTATCTAGACGTCAGCGAAAAAAAATGGGTTGAGTCATTGAACCGAATCGAACTGAAACATCAATTGAAAGTTAATTTGTCTTAGATCGTCGAGCAAATAATGGAGTGATCAGCTAATGACTGATTAGGTGTTCGTCGTCTTTCTTCTGTCCTCTTCCATATGCTGTGCTTTCGCGAGTTGATGAGGGTCAACAACATGATAGCTAAGAATTTGAAAGTTGGACTTGACTCGTCACGAGAAAATATCTCGAAGAGAGACAAACAACTTCTACTCCTGCAGTCTATTATCGTGTCACAACACCTGCATATAAGAATAGAAAAGAACAGCGCATGCGCATGGTTGATCCATGGAATTTTGCTGGCTGAGCTAGTAGACGAATTCACAGGAACCAAAAATGACAGGACGTGTCGAGATTCTCGGAGAGGAACGGTTGCTCAACGTGCTCTTCTCCTCCCATTGAAGAAAAAAGTGTGGTTTTTTTTTTGGTAAGCAGCGAAAGAAGTGTGGTTTACTTGTAGATGAATCGTTTTTTTTTTCTTTTTTCCTTCTTTTTGGAGATTTTAAGTTATAAAATAAAAGCCAGTGGTCCTTTGGATTATGTCTCGTAAATTCAATCACTCTTTAATTTCTGTATCTATTCATATAACTACTTTATAGCTATTATTTTACGTTTACTACTTGGCAACTGTTACAAACTATGCTTTGTGACGTAGCTGATTTGCCGATGATATCGTTGTTTATTTAAGAAGCTCTTCTTAGAAGGATACTCTCTAAACTCATGTAAATTGGACGGTTTAAATGATGAGGTGAAGAAATGAAGAATATTTAATTAAGATTGGGCATAAAAAGAAACCCTCAATTCTTACAAACATCAAATGAAGGGGCCGGTCTACCCCCATCTTCGAACACCGATTATGTATATAGCATTGGATACATTTCGCATGTCAATCTAGCGCTCAACTTGAAAACCTCTCTCTCTCTCTCTCTCTCTCTCTCTCTCTCTCTCCTTCCAATGCGTGTCGCTGCCTTTGCCCATGTACAATGCAACCGCTGCGCACTCCATTGTCGCCATGGTAGCACTCCACCTCCACCTCCAACAAAGTCATCACCGACTGCAAGCAATATAATTTTTAATAATATTTTAATATTTTCGGTAGTATCCATTTCTTTTTGAACTAATTTTTTATGATCGAAGGAAATTGTCACGTCGTCAGCAAGAGAATAATATTCCTATACTTTGCCTCATCCTTCTCCTTCAAACAAGCATATGTGGTTATCAAAAAGGTAGCAGAGCCGATGATGCTGAACTCGCAATTATAGGGGGGCCCACGAAAGAGAGCAAAGCAAGACAAGAAATTGATTGAGCTGACTGCATGCAAGAGCTTTCAGCGGAAGAAGACGCTTATAATTTCAGAAATGAACAAGAAGAGAGTGAGAGACGGTTTGATCTAGGGCGACGGCCGGTTTCAATTTTGGAGCAATGGTCCAATCACCGCTGGACACCCCCTAGAGAATGGGCAATTCTTGTCCGCTTGCGAATGCCAATTAAGCAGAGACCCGAGTGAATAGCAAGCCACTCAAAACCCAATCCTATTTTCTAATTTGGCGAAACTTTAAAACCTAATTGAAAAACAAAAAAATATCACAACGGGACAATTGACAACATTGAAAATACGAAAAATATATGTATATGCAACTGATGTAATCATATATATGTAACTATTGATAATTCATATTATCTCATGCTTATGTGATTTACTGTTTCAAAATATTCTAAACCTCATATAAGATATAAGATGAATGAATATGAAAAGTCTTCGTTTTTTTTTTTTTTTTTTTTTTTTTTCTTTTCCCCTCACAAGATAATACCACGAGTCCAACTTATTTTAATCCTTCCCCCACCAAATTATATTTTTCTAAAATCCAAATCATTCCTATCCCTCTCTCCTTCTCTTAGCACAACCCCATAGACGGCCGCATCCCCCGGTGTCCCCGACCACCAGACCGACGACAACCACCGCAAGCATCACCACCAGGGCACCGCCAACAATGATGGCGTGCATATCTCACTCTCCATTCTCTATCACATCATCCCCTCATGTCTCTCTCTATCACAAGGCGAGCTCAGAGGCATCGAGTTCATTGCCTACGCGGAGCTCAGCCCAGCGTGTTAAGCCCCTCCCTCGTCGGTGTCAACAAGCTGCTCATCGATCGTGATAAATCTATATCTCGATGCCTCTAAATATAGGGGGAGGGATTGAGCCTCTAGATCCGGAGGCTAGCCGCAACCTGTCGTCAACGTCTCAACGGCCAGCTGATGCTAGTGAGGACAACGATTATTCTTGTGAGGCGGGCAATGCATGAGATGGAGAGTTTCGGCGGAGATGGCTAGTTAAATAATAGGAGGACAACGACAATGGATACAGGGGTTAGAGAAAGAGAGAGAGGAGCCATGCTTGAATATGTGGAATTGGATCTGAGCGATGAACATTCAAATGAGATAAAACGTGTGATAACGATCTCGTGATGGGAAGAAGAGATGGGTATATAAATAGGTAAAGCAGACTGCATCCGAAATAATTTTAATCCGTACTTTGGGTTATTTGACCACATTCATATGTTTGTCTAATTGATGTGATACTCTGGAATTGTGGTCCGCTATTCACAATGGCACAAATGCTCAAAAAGACGACTAATTAAAATTGATGTAGATTACATGAAATGTGTGCCTATCCTATTAGCAAGGAGGTTATCAGAAGGATATTCCGAAGTTAAAAGAAATGGACTAATGATAACAACTGATCTGAAATCTATTTTTCTCGAAGAACGACATTGATGACAAGATCTAGCTAGGTGTATCCAGACATGACTCTATTTGTTATATGAGAAAAGATACAAAAATATGAGAGTGCACAAATGCAGAACTTGGACTTCACTGTCAATTGAAGCTTCAATATATGTCAACAGTCATCTATTCGATTTCAAATAAAACAAAACACCTTCAAAAGAGATAATCAACAAATCGAAATGTTCAGTTAACTCAATAATCCACTCCTTGTCTCCCGCATGATTATGTGGATAAAGGTTTTGACCGAGTGATCAAGGAATCCTCATTATAACAAAACACTGAGATTACTAAAATCAAGCACGCAATATTTGTTCCAAAAAGTTTAAGCTATTTATCCTAAAAGCTTAAATTATCAGGCTATGTTTGACAGTCAAGATAAATTTATATCATCCAGCGTTTGGTACATGCTCAAGATATAATAAAGTCAAATATAAGGGATATGGACTAAATAAAATTATCTCATGAGACAAGTAGGATAAAGGTATATAGGATTTCTAAAATCCATATATGAAATTTTCTTTCCCAAATAACAAATTTCTTAAATTAATAAATTAAAATTATATTTCAACATAAAATATTTGAATTCTAATATAAGAAATTAAAAATAACAAAAAATAAAATTTTAGTTTTTAAATTTAATGGTATTTTTATTTATATATTTGAATTTAATTCTATATTATAATATAAATTCAATATATATTTATCACATATTCTAGGTGTTTTAATATTTTAGATATTTTAGTACAATTTTCTATTTAATAAATTTTTGTTAGAAAATGATGGAAGGAGAAGAAAGAAATAAATAAAAAAAATTAATTAAAAAAGAGGGGAAAATAAAATAAAATAAAGAAGACAAGAGTGTCGCAAAAGATTTTTACTATTTTCATTTGTAAAATTTATGACTTATATAGGTGTTTAAATCAAATAATATATATAATATAATGTGAATATATTCAACTTTATCATTATAATCACTAAATAGTGAATAAAACATGGCAAAATTCTTTTGGATTTCATATCATATCCATTTTTATCTTATTTTGAGAAAATTTGACGATTAAACATAGCGCCATAATACTTTGCATCTTTTTCTATATCTAAATATTCCCTCATCAAAAGCAAGTAGCAAGAAGAATTTAGACGTGCAAATCGACATATACATGTAGCAAAAGAATAATTAATCCCTTCACATCAATATAAATGAAAGAGGAACTTGTAAACAAATAAAAAGAGAACATAAAATTTCGGCCAGAAAGATCATTCAAGCGATCGCTCAGTTATCACATCCAAAATCAAATTGTCTTATTCAAAATTTGTTTTCATATCTTGGGGGAAATGAAGAAAATATCTAACCATGCAAGTTGAATGATGAACCTAAAATTTGGGAGCGGTCGACATACAAGTGGTGCAACCATGTGCAAGACGAGGAATTGTTTCAACAAATATAGCGAGGGATGCTATTGCTACCTGAGGGTTTTTTTTTGTCTTGTAGCGAGGATTTCCCTTAGCAAAGAAAGCCGGGGACCGGGCCCACGCATCACGTGGAGGGGGCGCTTCCGTAGCTAATGGCGCAAATCAAACCGCCCAAAAAAACAAAAGAAAAAGGAAAAGCTCAACAAAGACAAAACGAGGTCATTTGCAAAATCTCTTCTGATCCCCTCTCCACCAATTATCATTTATCTCCCACGTGGGACTCTTGACCCCACCATTTTCTCTCTCTTTTTTCTAAATTATATTTAGTATTTTTATTTCTCAACATTTTTTTTTTTGGGCCATTGGCATCTTCCCCCTTCCCCACCTTTTATATGTGAAGCCACATACGCATCGTGTTGCACCGAGTCTCCCAACTTGGGTCGTCAACGTTCGTTTCGATCATTAGTTTTCACTTTCTCGTCGATCTCAACACACGGGTCAGCGAGTTGAAAGATTAGCTGATCTTGTTCCATGGGGGATTCGTCGTCTGCTTCGTATATTCACATGGTAAGTCCTCCGCCGATAAGTTTTGGCAGAGAGAAGACAAAAGGATCTGCTGATTGACGGCCTCTTCGATCTTTATGCTCTCTTGTTTAACCTCTATGTGCTTTTAATTCGTGTCGTGTCTCTGCAGAACATGCTGTTGTTCATCGGCTCTCCCTTTCTTGATCTTCTTGTGCCCTTTCAATCCTTCTCCTTCTTCCTTTCTGGTTTTGCTGGATCTTCTTGCATGAGATCATCGACCCTTTCTGTCTTTTTCTTTTCTTTCTCCCTATCTTTATGTGCTCGGTTTGCTTTGCGATAACGAGGTTGCGTTTGCGAATGATAGGTCCATCACCTGATAGAGAAGTGTTTGATCTTTCGGATGAGCAAGGAAGAATGCATGGAAGCCCTCTCCAAGCATGCAAATATCAAACCTGTCATTACCTCCACCGGTCAGCTTCATATTCCTTCCTGTTCTTGTATTATTTCAGAAACCATCCTGATTTTTTCTTCCCCTCCCTCTCTAGATACATATATATTTAGGCCCTACAGTAATTGAATCTAATTTATCATCGGTGAGCTTACTAATAAGAACGAAAAAAAGACAGTTCAGAATCATACTATCTTAAAAATATCAAACGAAAATAAACCCTATTGAAAATATTTATTAAAAAAAGAATCCTTGTCGTGAAACCAAACTCTTATACTTCAAACACATATTTGTTGTGTATTTCGTCCTTGTTCATAGAAATGTCTGATATCTTTAGGGTTTGAATATAGCACTGTCATCATGGTCTCTTTTGCATGAATAAGCTCTTGCTCAACTTTAAAACATTCTGGCACAATAAACAAAGACGAAGTTCTTGAGTCTTGCATCGATAGTCAGATATGTTGAGCAGAAGGAAGCTTGCTAAACACTTGATTTTGCTAACCCCCGAAGCAAGTATGAGGAAAACTTTTGATTTTCAAAGTTTTAACTTTTCTTGTAAGGATATAATCGATGAATTGCAGATTGAAACTTTCTACTGCAAAAGCTTGCCTAATAAGTAAGTAATCGTAGATCTAATGTGATGGATTCAAGTGTCACACGAAATGCTAATGAATGCAGTGTGGAATGAACTGGAGAAAGAGAACAAGGAGTTCTTTGAGGAATATGCAGAGTCTCGAAGCAAAGACGATCGAATGTCGGAGGAAGAGACGAGTCAAATGATTCAGAAGATCATCTCCTCCTCTGATTCCGCCTCCAAAGATTCACACCATGATGGCGACGACGGCGAGGATGACCATTCAAACCCAAACGTTTAACATATTCTCTCTTAGTATGGTAGCTACTGCGAAAGCGATTTCACCTTGGTGTATATGTCTTTAGTTGTCTCAATATGCCAAAACCACACACACCCCAACGACTCTCTCTCTCTCTCTCTGTGGTGGCCCATACAATGTGACGATGATCACCATATATCATTGCATATACGGAAGAGCACGGAAGCTGCAATTGTCCCTAGCTAATATGATGCATCTGCTTCAATGATTGAACTCGTGCTGCAAATCTTACTGTGTAAATAGATTGAGTAAATGAAATTATAAGTTATGTGTATATGTTGTTGTTAATGGGATCATATCAAGTAGTCAATTATGAAATTTCATGTCTCTTATGGATACTTTCATAAATGTTTCGATGACCATGTTATTAACTATTTGGTAAATCGTATAAACATATATGGAACGAGAATATTTTTACTTATTTTCATGTATGAATGTCAAACAAACTAGCATGACCCAACCCCACCAACCAGAATTTGAAAACTCCGGCTAGAACTTTTTATTATGCATGTGGTACGTTCACTTACTAATCAGTGCTTGGGCTCTATATATAAACACGATATTTGAGTCATGGCTCGTGATTAAGTTTTATTCTTCACCTCGTATCTGCTCTGTTTATAACATTTTTGTCTTTATATGCTATGTGCTTGCCATAATCTTTTCGGTCGCGCGTGTCATTTGCAAGCTTAAGGCTCTCTCTGAAAACTTAAACGTTTAGAACAAATTCGTTAGATTATTGACTTTAACAAAGAGGATATGATTTAATTCAGATGAATTATTAGGGATATAAAAGTATTGACTACGTGTGCCCCCTCCAATCATATTTATAGGTCAATTAATTTTGCATAGATTTTTTGGCCTACATCTCTTAAATACATACAAATGTACATATTGCTCAAAAAACTCATTATATAGATTCCTTTTGACTATGAGTATAGTTTTAGAGTGTTTTTGCCTAAGTGAAACAGTTTCACAGAAATTAGATTTTTAGACTTTCACTCGAATGATTCATTGAAAATGATTTTCAGTCAACCAAAATATTCATCTATAAAATCAGGAAAGTAAATGTCTAAATCTAAAGAGGTGAAAGCAACTTTTAAGATTGCTCATCTTGAATTTATTTGTTTTCTTCTTTTTCTTTTTCTTTTTTTCTTCTCCCTCCACGGGTCGATGGGCTTTGGCAACGGTCGATGACTAGCCACAAGCATAGGCAACGAGGATCGAGCCTTATTAAGGTCAACGAGGTTGAGCCTCACTTGTAGCCTATCATTGGCCATCATCGAGGCTCAGTGGACGTGCGGACCGCAGAGCCGCCTTAACTTTGGCCGAAAGACACACTTAAGTCGCCATAACTTACGAAATGTACACTTAAGTGCCAAAATCGGAGTAAAATTGATCATTTGAGTGACAATCCGGCCAAAATGTCAACGTGGTATTTTTCCAACGAACCGAGCCCAAAACGACGCCGTTTTGAACGCTCGACGTGACCAAAACGGCGTCGTTTTGGGCTGAATTGGCAAAAAAAAATTAATTAATTTAAAATTAAATTTAGCTAAAATATATAAAATAATAATTTTAAAATTAAATTTCATTAAAATATTTAAATTTATATGAAATTTAAAAAAAAATTTAAAAAGGAAAGGGGGAGGCGGGCGAGGATTAGCCCTCGGCGCCGCCGCCGCCACCCCCGCCACGGCGGAAGGGCCAACGACGGCGGGGAAGGTCGGCCGGGTCGCCGGGCCTTGGCCCGGGCCGCGACCCCGGCCAACCGGTGGCGAGGGCTCGCAAGCCCTCGCCTAGATCCGGCGAGGGTCGGCCGGCCCTTGGCCCAACCGGCCGAGGGCCGCGAGCCCTCGCCACGGATCTAGGGAGGGTCGCGGCCCCGCCACCCAAAGCGACCCGCCGACCCTCCCCACCCGTCGCCGCCCTTCCGACGGCGGCGGCGACGACCGAGGGCTAATCCCTCACCCGCCTCCCCCACTTTTTTTTTTTTTTTTTAAATATTTTTTAATTTTTTAATTTTTTAATATTTCAACTAAATTTAATTTTAAAATTATTATTTTATATATTTTAACTAAATTTAATTTTAAATTTAATTTAATTAATTTTTTTATTTTTTTTACCACATCAGCCCAAAACGACGTCGTTTTGGGCGCGTCGCGGAAAAATGCACGTTAGCGTTTTGGCAAGATTTTGGCCGGAGTGGCACTCAAGTGATCCGTTTTTCTTTGAATGTGCGCACTTAAGTGTACCTTTCGTAAGTTACTAAGACTTAATTAAATATCATTTGGACCAAAGTTTATGACACTTGAAGCGTTCTTTTACCAAGCTCAATGATTGGGGAGGAAGAAAGAAAAAGAAAATGTATTTAAAAATCTAATTTTTTTCTAGAGATATCCAAATGATATCTAAACACCAAAAACGTTTTGGTCACTTATCATTAAAAAACTAGAAACCATTAATTCTCTAAAAGCTAATTTTCTGGAAAGTATTTTTCTTTGTCATGAATATTTTCCATATATGTTTGTTTTATTAAAAAATTTCAAGAAAAATTATTGATTTTCATTTGTTTGATGGTTTAATAAACAATGATTTTATTTTATTAGAAAGGATGGTCATTTTTCCCAATTTAAGCTTATTACTTTTAGTTTATGAAAAGAAAATTATAAATCGATTGAATTTTAGTTATTCAAACATCAATAAGTGAAAGAAGAATTCAAAGACGGTTTTTTCTTCAATCAAACGGAACTTAATCCAACTCAAAGAGAAACGTGGTGCCAAACCCCGCCGAACGATGGGAACCTCACTTCCAATCCACCAATTTGCGATCTCCACGCAGTGACGTGGCGGCTCGCCATTGGCCCGTGCGATTTGCGCACGCAGGGCAAGAAAGAAGGCGGGGGGGTTGCAATTATGAAGTGGGGGTGCTTTTCCGCCTCGCTCTTTTTCCGCGAAACGACGCGCGGACTCTTCCTGCTCAATCCGTCGTCGTTTTGCGGGGCGGGAGGGGCGGTGCTTGATAAATGAAGCGCATAATGTGGGGCTGGCGAAAACGAGGCGTCGTTTTCAATCAATTCTCCCTCTTTCTGACGCAATTGAGGGTGATTGCCGACGGTCTCTCTAGCAAGCCCACCTGTCCCTGTTGGCAAAATAGTATTTCCCAATCATGTGGAAGAAATTCACTCTGATTTAGCTCGGGAACTTAGGGGGATGGGCGTGATGTTATGCCTTTCTTTTTTTTTCTTCGATCTTTCTTGTATGGATCGTATATATAAAGCACTTCAAATGGAAAAGCGCACGATTAATGACTTAATATGGGCCTACTAGATTTCATGTTGGGACCTACTAGATTTTCATGTTGACTTTTTGTAAACTAAGGCAAAAATCAGAACAAAGAAAAAAGCAAAAATGAATTATATTAAAAAGTATTAGGGGTAAGCATGGTTCCATGATAGAATTTGAAACCTAAGAGCCGAACTAGTGGAAATTTGTCCAATTCCAAGTTCTAAAGCATGCAAGATAAATTACAAGTTTTAAAAGTTATGGAACATATTTCAATAGGTAAGTTCCAAGCTTTACGTTTGTGAAACCTGTAACTTAGAATCTGGAATAAGTTTTCGTGTTTTTCTTAATCTATATCTTCACTTGATCTTACGGTATTCCATGGCACTTGAAAATGAGTGTATAATCTGAAATTACTAATCTAAACTTTCATTTTATGATTGAATCTGTTAATAATTTCATATTTTTCATATGTCTAAATATAAGTTATGATCAATAAATTAACAATACAAGCGGAACCTACCTTGTAATCAATTTTGGAATTTGTGACATCGTAGGTTTCAGATTTCAAAAAATAAGAAACTTATTTTAATGGATAAGTTCCGATTTTTAAGATTGGAACCTACATGAAATCTAAAACGGCTCACTCCTAATAGTAACAAGTGGTGGTCATTAAAAGTGATAATTCACTATAATCATTCAACTAATAATACGAGCGAAACCTAGATAAACCCTAAAACTCGTAATAATGTAGGTTTTAGGTTTTAAGGTATATAGAGTGGGTTCTAAATTCCAAAAAAGGAGGAACCTGTTCTAATTAGTAAGTTCCGAATTTCAAGTAGAACTTATATGGAATCTGGAACCACTCACCCCTAAAAGACATCCATTACTAGAGTGCTAGCTGAGCTTGTATTAAAAATTAGTAAAATCGCATGACAACGCTTCTTAAAAATTGGAAAAGGCGCATGCATAAAATGCTTCAAATGAAAATGCCCATGTTTTTGAAATACAATTAATGACTGTTGATATGGACCTACTAAATTTCATGTTGGGACCTACTAGATTTCATGTTGACTTATGTAATTGTAAACTAAGGCAAAAAAAAATAAAAATAAAACACAAAAACGTCTACCATCATGACAAATTTCACCCGATTTCAAATTTACAAGAAAAAAACACAAACTTTGACATTTCAAACTTACCACGACTACATCGAACTTCCTTAGTTTAATTTTACGTAAGCAGCAAAGGGAGCAATCCTCCGGTTTTTTTTTGGGCGTGCATGGAAACGTTTCTTAGAAACATTTCTGGAACACTTCTATACGGATTTTGTTAACGGGAAAAAAAAAAAAGAAACGCGTGGTTGCGTTTCTGTTCTTTTTTTGTTTTTTTGTTTCCGGAACAAAATAAGAACAAAAAAAAGAAACAACAAATTGTTGTTTTTCTTGTTCTAGAAACAAAAATGAAAAAACGTTTCTTCTCTCTCTTCTTCTTCTTCTTCTCTTCTTCTTTTCTTCTTCTTTTTTTTTTCTTCTTTTTTCTTTCGCCGGTCGCCGAAGGCCAGTGACCGGCCGTAAGTGAAAAAAAGAAGAAATAAAAAAGAAAGGAAAAAATTAAAAATTAAAATTAAAATGTTTAAAAAATTAAAAGAAACAAAAAAAGAATAAAATTTACCAAACGTATTTCTATTCATTTTTTTATTCCCGGACCAAACGCGTTACCAAATGCATTCTTTTGTTCAAAAAATTGTTTTAGAACAGTAAACACTTTTTTTTTTTCTGCTTCAAACAAAACAAAAAAAGAATGTAAACGTTACCATTCACATCATTTCTTTTCCCACCAAAGTTACGCCAGTGATCCACTCGATTTTAATATAAGCCCCAACCCAGAACAATGCATCTCCCAAGCCCAGATGCAGTTTTGAGAACTTGGGCCGAAAAATCGAATTTACTACTCGCTTGTCTGTCGTTGAGTGCTGCAATGGGCCCAAAGTTTGTAGGGGATCAGCAATCTCTCCTTCTCTCTACCCCTCAAATTGCCAACATGAAATGTCAAATCACTTCCAAGTTCATCACCCCTTCCATTCCTTAGATTCCCGGACGACATCAACGATGTCGGCTTCTCTATGTAACATTCCCGAGAATTTGCCAATTTTCCGAACCGAGCGAGATAGAGGCGGCCCATTCAGAGAATCGATTGAACAGCTGTTAGGAAAATTAGTTAATCCTCGAAGAAAGAATCACTCATGGAAACCACAAGAAGGGCCTAAGCCAAGATTTGCAACCTCCATTCAAACTACACTCGAGCCACACCAGTAGAATTATAAATACCATAAGCCCCCAACATGGGCGAGATGAGAGTACATTTATTGACTTAACTAACATGCAGAGCCTCTCGAGGCCCAACCACACTTCCATAACAAAAGATCAAAGTTAACACTCATAATGCAGAAGCTGCGATTCATGCTCCATTAACCTTCGGCGCCCATCCAGCGACCACATGCTCCTTCGCCGGCTTGGTCTTCACAAAGGACTCCCGAGCAAACAACAGCTGCAAAAACAAACGAAACATCAGTTGTTTCTAAAGTGTCCACATGAACCTGTGCATTTTCAAAGGGCTGCACAAGATACTAGAGAAGCAAATGAAAAGACCTGGACAACGATCAAGGAAAAAAAATCCATTGTCCGGGAAAACACAAATGGAAAATCATTGAGAAAGTTTTTCAAGGATTAGCCTAATCCACTTAAAAGAGCTAGAAAACTCAATCTGTACAATGATTAAACAATGGCCCTCCTGCATCAAGAACTGCAATGATGGGTCACCTACTGGTCAAGTAACCACCAAGGCATTGCCATACATCAGAGATGATATTTCATATGGAAAAAAAACAATTATTTGATATTTGGAACAGTACAAGGATCCGCAGCCGTGTGTTCCTGGATTTAAGTTCAACTTCCCCAGAACATATGGAAACCCAAGGTTTATGTCGGCAAATATCAATACACCTAACAAATGCCTCGGCAACTACATTTCCACAACTGGACACCGCCTCTTGTCCTCTTTCGCACAATTCACAACACTCTGACATGCACCACAGGTTTCAACACAAAAGATGTGTGATCACAGATTGGAAACGAAGCAGTCCCTAGCAAATTTGGCAACAATACCCACAACAGGCGCTGGTACCAATAAAATCATAAACGTCTTAAATGGATGAAAGAGGAAGCGCATCAACTATCAACATATCATGCGTATGCAGCACTCACGATGGCTGTTAATTTCTCTGTCCGTTTATCAACCCTTCACAGCACTCATGATAGCTAGCGCAATGGAACCTTATTCTACCAAAACTTAACACTTGCCAACAGAAAACAATTTACAGTAACATAAAAGGCCGCGAACATCGTATTTTACCTTGGTGTAGCTGTGGACATGAGTAAAGCTTTCTGGGACTGTCCATTTCTTGAAGTGGCCAAGAGCAACCTCGAGATGGAACAATTTGGGGGCCAAACTCAAGTCAACCGCTGTTATCTTTTCTCCAGCAATGTATGGACCCTGTAACCACAATAATGCGCACCAGTAAACCTACAGAAGAAAATGCAAAATTTTCGAGCCATTTTTATGTACAGTTGACTGTGAATATGCATTTTACATGAGCCTTGAGATGTTCATCCAGCGCCTTCAGTTCATCAAGCAATGCCTGCTCAGTGCCGTCACTTGGGTCCTTGCTCTTCACAAACTTCACAAAGGAGATGAAAATTTTTGAGCCCCTGCAATTTTAGAAGAAGGCATAACGCTGGTTGAAATTCAAAACTCAAGAAAACAGAGTCCGATCTATCTATCTGATATAAGAAAAGAAAACAAGCTTTTCAAGACATTTTGGAAATACACATTTTACTGCCCATACATATAGCTAGCCTTACAAAGAAGCAAAAGAGAACGCCAAAACCACTAGAAACCGCACAGCAAGTACCCATCAATGTCTCTAAGCAAAAGGAAAACGCTAAGCAAAAGGGATCCTTCCATGAAACTGATGAAGAAAACTGATAGCAAGAAATTTCAAACACAGAACAGACAGAAAATGAACCAGAATGGTGAAAACATGACAGGACAACAGACACAGACACAGACACACACAAACACAAACACGTACACACAGAGAGAGAGAGAGAGAGAGAGAGAGAGAGAGAGTTACACAGATGCAAACTCAGGGGGAGGAGTGAGCGGAGGTTCAGGGTATTTCTCTTCAAGAATGCCAACAATCACATCAGAGTCGGCGATCCACTTATCATCGATCTTGATCAGCGGCACCTTCCCTTCCGGATTCACTTCCAATAACCTATCAACGAAACATTCGTCACAAAAAGATCATCATAACGACCAGAACCTTTACAATCCCAAAAGACCAAACACCAAAAAAATTACGACATTCCTCGCAAAAATTGCCTAAAGAGAGAGAGAGAGAAAGACTTACCACTGGGGTTTCTCACTGAAATTGATGAGGTGGGTCTTGTACGGGACTTTCTTCTCCTCCAAAGTTAGCATCACCCGCTGGCAAAACGGGCCTAAACAAACACGGAGAAAACACCACACAGCCCGATCAGCGAAAACACAACCCAAAAAATCCCCTCACCCACATGACGAAACATCACCCAGATGCGAAAATTACAGTCTCCAAGAATATCGGGTGCTCCGGCAGCAGCCTTGACGCAGATCTCCAAAGCCATTTTGGTGGGTTTCCCTTCTTTTCGGGAGCGAGTGGGAAAAAACCTATCTTTTTCCTCTCTTCTTTCAGGGCGTCGATGATGCAGAAGAAGCGGCGAGGGGATGTGCGTCAATCGGGGGTTTATATTAACTCGCGGGTCAATACGGCGTGGAAGGAGCTGAAATCGTGGCTGACAGTTTCGAATTCATTTGTGATTTTAGGAAAGTTAGGTTGACTCACTCGATGGTTCCCGTCTTTAACCGACATATATGATGCATGCTCTTACATAATCCTAAATCTTGATTTTCTTGGCAATGTAGAACTGCCATGCAAAGAAATTTCATGGATGACATCTCTTCTCCATCTGTCTCGAGATATAATAAAATTAATTGATCGAATTTTGTTCGATTTGATGCCTTATTCGATTTAGTAGCCAACTCAAAAGGAGCTCGCGTACTAATTATTGAAAAGTAAAATAAAGATTGATGTTAATAGTACGATATAAAAATGGATAGCAGCTATAATGTCGTCCACATTCACGATGTAATCTGTATTTGGCCACCTTAGCTCCACGTAACTGCCATGAAAAGTTCAAGTTGACTAGCACGTTATTTTTTGCCACTAGTTGCTAACGGTCTTTTATTTCACTTCATCTTTTCCAAAATCAAACCAAAGAACATAGAAAATTCACGTTTTTCATAATAAGAATAACGGAAAAAGAGGACACTTGAGCGGTCATAAATTTTTCTACGCATTAACTATTCTTTTGATTACATGAATATCATAACGTCCAAGAAAACATTTATTAAAGTGAATCTGATGAGATTTTTTTAATATTCGCCTTACATGACCTTTGTTTAATAAATTTAAAGTTCAACGTGACATTTTGGAACAGAAAAATCAAATCCAAAATGGACAATCCTCGATCAACACGGGAAAATTGTTTGGCGTGTTGCTCCAGATTGATTTGAAGATGAAACCCTAACCCCATC
The DNA here is from genome assembly GCA_017140615.1 of Eucalyptus cladocalyx. Taxonomy (NCBI): domain Eukaryota; kingdom Viridiplantae; phylum Streptophyta; class Magnoliopsida; order Myrtales; family Myrtaceae; genus Eucalyptus; species Eucalyptus cladocalyx. Next base: position 51,116,159 of record CM029522.1, on the reverse strand, counting down.
AGACTAAGTGTAAAGGCTCGGTTTTTTCAGTGTTGGGGGTAACCCATGGTCGGAGCTGCGAAATGGAGGTAAGGGATTCCGGAGTCCTCGACAACATGGGACATGGTGGAGTGGGGGTGGAGTGGTGGCAAGGGTGACGATGAAGATGGTTTGGTAATGGAATCGTTGGGCAAGGGCAAGAAAGGGGACGAGGTAGTCGGCACGGACAAGTGCTAGCATGGGACACTGTTGTGCACGTTTTTGCTTATTTCAATTCAATGACGAGCCATGTTGCATTCAGGCGATCGAGAATAAAATTATAACTTCAAATGACCACCTCATCTAATGCTCCAAATCATCCATTAATTGCAAAATTAAAGAAAACCCACCTCTCTTGCACATAAATTTCATCATGCTTGGTGTAGACGAGACCAACATGAAGTCAAGATACTTTGAAAAAGAACTAAAGGGTCCCCCGGGTTTGCTTGACTTTATGTCATCTGTCAACTTTTCCAAAAGAATCAGTCCTTCTCGACATTTCCTTGAAGTTCCACCACGCATGTTCCTACATCAAACATCCATCTTACGCCAAAGAACATCATGGCTTATGCGTTTCGATTTGGCACCGACATTTTTGTTTATGTCCTTATTTTTTTTTTTTTTCTTCCTTTTTTTCTCCTGGCTCTACTGGCCATTCTTATGTAGAAGGTTTCGTTTTGGCTTGCTGGCTAACGGTCAACGGAGAAAAATAGGTGGCATATAGGGAACACCAAATGACATATTGAAGGTGAGATTAAGGATTATTCAATCATTTTTTCCACAACAACTCCACTAAAAAAAAAAAAAAGTTAGAGGCACAAATTGCATTAGAGCCCGGATAAGGGGAAAAAGGGTTTGAAGACAAGCAGAGATATCTAATGGTAAAATGATTCTCTTTCCACGTGTACAATTCTAAAGATTATAAAATAAAGAAGATTCGAATTTGTCAAGACAAGTGTTATCATGAGTGGAATTACAACAAAATTAAAATTAAGAAAAATAAATGAATACATAGATTTATGTAAAATAACACTTATGGGAAAAATTACAGGAAGAGGAGAAGTAAAATTCATTATGGAAATTCAAGAATCATAAAAGATGTCTCAAAAATTTTAAACCTCTTTCTATCTCTCATTTAAAACTTAATAATTTGAGAAAAAAATGTTTACTCCACCACCAACAGTAAACCTCCAATTTTTCTCAAGTCAAGTAGCCATAAATTTCAATTCAAGTATCAAAACTCAATTTTAGTTGAATACCCAAAAAAACAAAAATCAAGACATACTCAACAAGATGCATGAGGTAAGGTGGAATTTGTAGTTACATATTTTTCCATTGATAAATTATTAATGTAAATAACCAATCGAGGATAATTTAGGGGGAAAAAGAAGAAATTATGGTCGCTCAAAAATAGGAGTTACTTTTCTCTATATGTAATAGTATATCTGTATATGTTATGGGCCAAGACGAGATGCTCTTATGGTCCTACTGAACACAATTCAAAGTAAATTCGCGTACCCCACCAAAATATATCGCGTTGATGTTGCCAGTACAGGCCTGCTATCCAAAAACAAGGGGAGCGCATGCTTTGTCGCCCGTGGAAATGGCTTTTTTCATTGCATAGCAGACTTTCGAGGTGGCGTGAAACTATAATCCGGAGAGGTGAACTCATCGAGGTGCGCGAAAAGTGGTCCGGACAACGAGGATGAGCAAGAAGCAGATGGTGATGTCGAGCGTCTTTGAGGTCACTTGTGTTCGATGGGCTTGAATTGGCAAGAAGGGGGGGGGGAGAGAGAGAGAGAAGGATCCATCCATGGCAGAGCGAGTTGAGAAACTGCTTGGCAATTTAGTTCAAGAGCGAGTCAGGTCCTATTGCTCAAGACTATTTACAGACTTGGCATCAATGATGATAGTGGAGCTGGAAGCTTCCCTTTTAATCCGTTCTCGCAATGGTGAATAATTTAGAAGAAGACTGTCCGGTCCGGCTCTTGTAGATCGAAATCATCAAGTCGGCACACTGACGATAACACGATCTTTCTTTGTAACTGTTATCACGATGTGAGGTATAGAGGGAAGAATTCGCTCATACTCTTACGCACTGACATGATCTTTCTTTGTAACTGTTATCACGATGTGAGGTGATAGAGGAAAGAATTCGCTCATACTCTTAACATTACATCAATGTGAAATCAGTCATTCACATAACATTGAAGTCATCATCATTCAGAATCAGATGCTTCTACGTGCATTTAACTGAAACCTGTAAAGAATGGGACTCTCGACTCGGACACTCGACACCTTTACCACGTTCATCACATATTGGATGCAACACATTTACTTAGATAGATACACACTAAACTGAAGAATTGTATCCACGCCATCCGTGGTATGTTGATCTGCCTGATGAAGCGTCTCCACGGTGGCGTAGCCCTTGGCATGCTCTTACTTCCCTGTCCCGCTGACGATTGCAATCTGAGACTCTGGCGAAGCAGTCCGATGCACCCCAAAGAAGCTGATAGTGTCCTCGATCTCGTGATCGCCACTAGCACCGGTGTGCAACATCACGGTCACAGCGATCGTCTGGCTCGTGCCACCCAACGAGCTGGCCAAATAAAAGCCCTGCGCCTTGCCTATCACGGCAGACCCCAGCTCGTGCCCCTCAGTTAGCTCGTCATCGAACACGGTGATTCTGCCGAACAGGAGCTGCTGGAGTGTGGCCCCGGCTGGGAGCTGCTCTGCCGTGACAAAGGGCTGGTTGTCTTCGCCTTCAACGTGGTCATTATTACCTGCGTTCCGTATCACGGTGCTGGCCTGCGCACCGTTTAGGCCAGTGAGGAATGGGAGGTTGTTGTTGTTGATTATGCTGTTGAGGTTGCCGATGCCATTGATGTTGCCAACGCCATTGACGAGAGGGACACCTCCATTGATCGGAAAGATATTGTTATTGGGCTTGGAGAAGGGGGACGGCGCTTACCTCGGAGTTGGCAATGACACCCGTCCCTACCTGGGCAGACGGGTGCGATCCTCCTATGATGTCCTGCATGAAGAAGGACAATTGGGGCTGTGCTGTGCCAGGTTTCGCCACTACTGCACTAGCTGCGGCAGTGGCAATTGGGGCCGGGCTGCCAGGCAGGGTTGGGACAGGGCCTGCTGCTGGCGCCACAGCAGAAACTGGCGTTTCTGGGACTGGCAGGTCCTCAACTTCATCAGCAGTGGGCGCGGCCACTGGTGCCACTGTGACATCGGAGGTGTTGGGTAGTGGTGGCTCTGCATCAGCGGCATCTGGGAGTTGGCCACTTGACAATGTACCAGTTGGGGCAGATTGCATTGATGCGCCAGTGATTTGGTTTGGCAGGCCCGCCTCATCAAGGATCCTGGCCGAGCCGACGGATCCAACAGCAACGGCTAAGAGCAAAAGGCAAATGAATGTGTGAGGGGTGAGAAGTGAAACTTTGGCCATTGTGGGAGGTGACTTGTGAATTCTGGAATGGGCTTGGACTCTGGTGACCCGGTGGACTAGTGAGTTGCAAGTGAAAGGTGCATATATAGGTTGATGAGTCTAGTCTCTTAGTGAAAATGTGGAGGTGTTGAGTTGGAGTTGTTGATTACTCACTTGCTCATACGAAACCTAGTAAACCATGCTTAATCCTGGAGTAGATCTTATCTTGATTTTAATATACTGAGAATTCTGCCTTCTTATCCATAGTTTTTCATCAAGAATTTGGTCCTGAAGTTCAGCTCGTTGGCTTGATCATTTAGCCTCGAATTAAGAAATGGGATGTCCTGTTACACTCAAACAAGTGATGATCTTAGCTGATTTGACTTCAATCACTCCAACTTCATAACTATGTTATCTTAACTCTCTACTTCACGAAAAGCAATTTTTTTATTTTTTTTATTTTTTGTCTATTAGCAGCAGTTTTTCATGGAAAAGGTACATTTGGCAGACGGTTGTGAATTGTTAAGATTAAATTTTGGTTTTAGTTTTACATGAAGTAAACTCGCCAGTTCAAGTTGAACATCTTTGTAGAGGATTAGTCCCAACATTCTGAATGCCCTTTGGCAAAATTTCATCAGTTCGCTTTAGCATTGTTATCTTCTTAATGTTGGATCCTTCAAATCTCCATTTAAACTGTACTGAGTCCTAAGAACTTGGACAATGATCAACAAAAATATGTTAAAACCAGCTCAGCAAAAGATCCAACATATAATATGTCAGCTTCAAGGTGTTCTTAAGGCACTGTTCCAACATATCAAGATCCATAAATAAAGCTGAGAATCTGTTCATTGTTTTGTTCAACCGATACGTGCATAATCACAATGGGCATTTGCAGTACGTCGCTTCGCATGGTCTTCCTTTTCACCCCTTTCTTTGTATAAATCAGCTTCAGGAACGTGATTATCCATTTCATTAGCCAGAAGTGCTATAGCCTAGTGCTCTGACATTTCAAATCACTGCCATCGATTCTGTTTCCAGATCTTGATCTCACTTTTTGCAGTTTGAATGATTACTGTCTCTGATCACAGAGACAATCGGTAAACAGAATAGAGAGATGGAATGGAAGACATCAGGCTTTTAAGAGATAACTTTGATGGTTGCTGAACTCAAAGACTTGAATGTAGTTTGCGAAACTACAGCCCAACATCTTAAGATTTGAATAAGAAAAATCTCTTGCAAGGTCCAACCCTAAGAGATTACAGGGGAGTGTGTAAGGATTGCGTTTCCAGATGAGAGAATAATAGATAAATACTTGTATATATGAGTGTTAACAATGTTTCACTAGCTAAGGTAAACTGTGAATAAAAGGTACATGCTTTCTCTTGTATCTTCCCCACTAACGTTATATTCACCGTCAATGAACTTGACACTAGCATAGCCATTTGCACCATTATACAATCCTGTACCACCAATGACTGCAATATGAGACTCCGAGACATCTGTCCGATGAACCCCGAAGAACCTCAGTCCATCCTTCAACTCACTGCCTGCAAAATATGCAGTCATTGCCATCATGTGGCTGGTTCCATCCTCCGAGCTGGCAACATACACTCCTTGCGCTTTTCCGATCACCCGGGAACTGAAAACCAATCCTTCAAATAAGTACTCATTAATCTCTGTTACGCTACTGAGTTCCAATTCTTGAAGGGTGGCGATGGCCGGAAATGAAAAGCCTGTGCCAGCCAGGTCAAGTGTTCCAGTGGATGAGCCAGCGACCCCTGGGCCCAGAGGGTTGTTAGGCTGGGTAAATGGAATGCCCTTGCTGGGAGGGAAAAGGCCTAGCGGCTTTTGGAAGGGGAGTTGGTTGTTGGGAACTTTACCTGTGGCCGGTCTCAAGGAAGAAATGTTGCTCAGGACATTTCTCATGAGGAATGTGACAGTGCGATGGCTTTGGTGGCCATTTGGGGCAGGATTGCCCAGGCTTCGGGCCGATGATGACTGGTCTATGACGGTAAAGATGATGATGACAAGGAGTGTCGATGTTAGGGTGCCGGTGTTCTTAGGATTGCCCATTGAGGGAGAATCACTGTGATTCTAATCTGTGCCTGCTATTTATGAGATTCTTATAAGGGGGGAAGCAGATGTAGGGTTGTGGTTTGGTTGTATTGGAGTTGTTTTGTCATAGAGATGGCAGAGTAGGTGGCCTACTTCCGTTGTCTTTGAACCGTGAAGACGATGCAAACTTTCGGGGAATTTTTACAGCTTAGAGAAATCTTGTGGGTCGATTCTAGTAGCAAATTGTCGAACTCGGGCAAATTGCTGATATAAATCAAGTCACTGTTAGTGCGTTGGCCTGCTTTCTTATGAAAAAACCCCTTTTGGCCACTGATTTCTTGGGAAGTTTAGGCATGCGTTTATTTTGCATCTTTCATGTTTCGAATTTGTCATGGTCAACTAGGTTGTAGTATGTGTCTTTCGACTTCCAAAGCATCCGAGATCAATGCAGAATCGCCAGCAACAGGACATGAAAATCATTTGGGATGCACGTTTCGATGCTTAGAAACAGGCTAATGGTTACAGAAAAGATGATATTATCCTGGAGAAACCAAAAACTTAGTTTAGGCATGACTTGTGGACAATTACAAAGAACGGTTTCTTCGACATAAAATCTTCCATGGCAGGCGGTGCACTAGTTCAGAAACTCGTGCATTAGATTGCTCTTGATGGCATGGATAATCTGTAGCTGCATCTGCATTATTACAAGCTTTCTAGCTCGCTTCCTCGGCAACATGCCCTCTTCCCACACGAAGCACACCAATCCTAAGTTAACTGACCTTTAAGAAAGGCAAGCGAAACTTCATCACTCCCCCTTTGAGAACCCTCTTTGAGTTGCTTTTTGCAACCAAATTATCACCATGACTATGCGCTGTCTAACCTCTATGCCGCTTGGCCTCTCTGAGTTCCTATGTATCTTTTGGTTGCGGGTCATTCTCTTCTTTCAGTTCTCTCTCCAACCTCAAATTCCCTAGTGAAGCTCTCTTATCCAGCCATCCTAAGATGTCGTTGAAGACGATTTTGGCATTCTCCGGTGTCTCTCCATACAGCAAACCGTGCCACATGCCTGGATACAATTTGAATGTCTTGTCCGAACTCAAAGCGGAGTCATAGAGTTGCTTGCTCACGGATTTATCTGTGACTTTGTCTTCTTCCCCATGGAGAACTATGAATGGCAACGAGACCTATTAAGTAAAAATGAGATGTTTTCAGTGAGCAGGACAACAAACACTGCGTAGCATTGGAATCAAAAGATTGTTTAAACCAAGTATTTTGTGCTCGACAGCCAAAAGGCGCCGATTGATGTATCGAGGGAAGGATGCTGCGAAACCTCGTTAAGCCTCTGCTCCAATTCCAAGCTGATCCTCAGACATTCGTAGCCCGTTTTCAGCCGAGGCCGTCCTTTGTAGCAATACTTGTTTTCTCTCACCTGTTGCAAAGAGTCGCACCAGTCAAATCACCATATATAAATATCTGTTATCTAACTCTCGTTTGGTAGCCTGTGACTGATCTTCCTACTCACAGAATTTGCGCAACTATAAAATGGGAGCTTGTCGATCGCGATAACTAGTTCAATGTCAAAAGTATACAAATCAACGTTGACAAATTGATTATCCATGATTACTTCATAGTGAGCATACAGTCAATAACTGATTGGGATAGGAACGTACCTGCTTTCTTACTTCAGGGACTTTGAAAGCGAGATCGATGATGCTCGGAGTCGGAATGATCTTCCAGGTCGGGATGACATTGGTCAGTTTGGTGAGTATACTGATCACCAGCGTAGGCGGCTTTGCATCCTCCGCAATCTGAAATGGAAATTGCAGATCAAAAACAGTGCTCCTTCTTTAAAAACTTGTCTACACACATCTGTGCAAGCACTTTTACCTTGATTTTCACTTGTTAAGCATGAAGATATGAGTTGATGAGTGATTATCCGAACAGCTTATGTTGGGATATAGATTCACATGATGAATCAATTTTTAATTTCTCTTGAGCTATTTTATTCTGATGAATGAAGTGGGTCTCAAAGGGACACATTCTCCCATAAAAACGACTTCCTTTTTTATAATAAGGTAATCACTTTTCCTAAACTACTAATTAAATAAATAAAGATAATTATTTTTCTTGAAAATAGTTTCTTCATTATAAATCTTTCAATGAAACAAATGTAACCTAACTAATCTCAAAACTTCGAAACTGGTGCATCCTATTTGTCAAGTTTAACTCAATAATTACTTCTAATATTGCCTCCAATGATCTATTCCCAAATTATCCTTGTATCAAATAATAAAAGGACAAAATCTATAATCAACACTTTTCTTATAACTTCTCATTTCATCCACTTCCTCATCGATAGAAATAGCCTCTCTCTTTCTCGTACAAACTCACTATGCGCATGCCCGACACTAGTCTAATAATAAAGCCGCAAATGCTATTTGTCTCACTTTTAGCTTTTCAAATTCACGCTCGCATTATATACTATCTTTTAAAGGAGATGTTTCCGTTTAGCTATCCACAATAATTTCCTTTTTATCAGAAAACCTTTTCAAAGTCTAGAATTGTAAAACCTTCACAAATTAAATTCAAAACTTATTGCCTTAAAAAAAGAAAAGCTACTCATATTTTTTATTTGTGAATTGCGCTACTCAAATACATTCATGAAATGCACAGGGCACGCGCAAGTTTTGAGTCATAGTCATAGAACACATGATTCAGAGTTGACTCTAAGCTGGTTAGTGCATGAACACCTAACGCACTATAATAGAATAAACATTTGAGTGAAAGTTAAACGAAATGATAATTTTATACTTATCAAACCAACCCATTACCGACCAAAAAAAAAAAAAACATTGAGAGCGACATGAATGGAACTTTGTGCTGGCAGAATGCCAGCTAAAAAGTTTCTTTCCTCTCGAAAGAAAAAAGGAAGTGGAAAAAAATTATGTGGGTATCAAGATTTTTATTTTTATTTTTTTGTTAAAATAGGTGTGAGAAAGACACAAAAACCCAAAATGGGAGGATTGAAAAAAATCGGACGATCAACGAGAATTTTATATTGTAAGAAAGAAAAAATGCGTAGACATATTAATATTCTTATAACTTTTCGAAACAAACGATGTGAGATTAAGTGATGGGTCAAATTCAACGGATGTGGAAGCGAATAAGGCAAAGACGCGTTGTGCACAGTCACCTTACACATGGGAGCAACCAAGACAGCTCCATCCCAGAATTCTGGCGTCTTTCTGTGTAAAAGTAGGGCAACAGCTCCTCCCATGGACTCTCCCATCAAGAACCTCATCTTCTCTTTATTCTCTCTCCTTTCTGTGTATGAACATAAACCAAAAAGGTCACCAAAATGGAAATTGAAAAAGGGGGAAAAAGGCACGAGCAGGAGCAAGAGTTGGACTCTGGAAGGAGCATGATGATTTGGCCATTGATTTTATATCAGCAAGAGAGGGAAAAGAACGTAAATGAGGTTTTAATTACCAGAGATGCTGGTAAAATGAGCTGAGCAGTCGTCCACGAGATCGTCGAAGCTGTTGATGAAGGCTGTCAATCCATCGGATTTCCCATGGCCTTCGTAATCGATCCCGTAGACAGCGTAGCCCGCGTTCACCAACCGGACCGCCGTGCCTGATCAAACGAATTAAAACACGAAACATAACCAAGTTATCTCAACTGTACATGTAAGTAGCTCAAAAATAAGGGTTTTTTTTCGAGAAAATTGTGTAGGATCTTCAGAAAGAAAGCAATGGCACTGACTCCTCATGGTGATGCTGCATTCCATGCCGTATCCATGGCATATAAAGATCAGAGCTTTCCGCTCTCGGTCCCGAGGAAGCCAACTGCATGTGAACAGCTTCAGCCCTCTGGAATTCGTTATGTAATCCTGCAGCATCAACCACGGAAAAAGGAAACAGTTCAACGATAAAGGAAAAATCCAAGATTTTCCAATTTTATAATTTTAGAGAGCGAGAGAGACCTCCTCATAGGTGACGTTTTCAGCTTGAGGCTCCTGCATATAGAAATCAAGCGCCATGTCAAAAGAGAGAAAGAAACAGGAAAAGGGAAAGAAAGGGGTGGGTTTTGAGAGAGAGGAAATTAAAGGATGGTCAGAAAGAAACACACCATGCAACCAAAATCCGAAGATGATGTGTGAACTGAACACCTAAATAGCAAAGAGAATCAAGAAGATCGGAAGATGAATGTCTTGGTGAACAGACAGAGATTATCTGCGAATATGTATCAAAAGCCAGAGGCTGTGGAAGGAGATAAGACTGCTACTTTTCTGCATGGACTTTCTGCAAGATAAGGAGGAGAATAAGTTGAAGGAATATGGTGGGATACATGACATTGCATACGTGGATACGTCGCATCCCCCTTCATTCTGTCCGTAGCTGGAGACTTCATCACTGCCTTTCTGCTAATTAAGAATAATTAAGGACTGATTTTCTGATCAAAGGTTTTGTGATGGGATTAATACCCTTAAAAATTACAAACTAGTACACTTATGACAAATTCATCCCAAACTAATTTTTTTATCATAAAAATAAAAAATTCAAATTGGTATCAAGTGATAAATTTGCCCAAACGAGTAGAAAAAACCCAATTGAAGACATTTATGACAAATAATTTTTTACCATAAAAATAAAAAAATTCCAAATTGGTATCTGAGTGATAAATTTGCCCAAATGACTAGAAAAAACCCAAAAATCAGACATTTATGACAAATAATTTTTTACCATAAAAATAAAAAAATTTCAAATTGGTATACAAGTGATAAATTTGCCCAAATGACTAGAAAAAACCTAAAATCGGTACATTTATGACAAATAATTTTTTTACCATAAAAATAAAAAAATTCCAAATTGGTATACAAGTGATAAATTTGCCCAAATGACTAGAAAAAACCCAAAATTGGTACATTTATGACAAATAATTTTTTTACCATAAAAATAAAAAAATTCCAATTGGTATACAAGTGATAAATTTGCCCAAATGATTAGAAAAACCCAAAATCGATATATTTATGACAAATTTAATTACCAAAAATCCCAAAATTGTATATACCCTCCACTAAATTGGATTAATATCACAAAAACCATAAAATTATACAATTGTGACATACGAAGGGTAAAATCTCAAACCGATATACTAGTCAACTATTACATATAATCAAACTTAGCAATTTAAAAGTAAAATTTAATGAAAATCAATAGAGAATAAATTTGTCACAAATGTTTCAGTTTAATGTAAATATGTCAAAAATGTACCAATTTAAGGTTTTTTATGGTCAAAAAATTAATTCGGTTTAAATTTGCCATATGTGTATCAATTTTGGGTTTTTCATAATATTAACCATTTGTGATATGACCTTCCATATATTTTGATTTGATTTTTGTCCATACATGGTAAAACTTTGGACTCGCCCTATTCCTTTTCAAGCAATCTCCTCCACATGATTATCTTTCCAAGAAAATACCCATTAATTTTCAGAGTTGAATTACCAAAAATTACCTCAATAGATATGATTAATTGATTGGGTATATTTGTCATGTCACGCAGTAAGTAACATCAAGTCTTTCAGATATTTTTCATCATGAGTTGCGATCATGGCATGTCGATATGCCAATTTGATAATGAAAGGAGGTGGGGTGGAGCATAGCTTCTTTGTCCTCTGCCTTTTATTTTGTTCAAGTACCGAAAGAAAGACGTATGTTCATTAAATTGCAAAGAGTCTAAATTGTTACGACCTATCTTTTGTCCGTTTCATAGGATGCTCGGAAAATTTGGAGATGAGGCCAAAATGGATATTTAATCTTGTGAAGGAACGGTTCAAAGGGCCAATTCCAGCGTAAGCTTAAATATCATTAAAGTCTCCAAATCCTTTTGGTCGATCCGATTTGCTTCCTTTGACATCGCATCTTCATTGGAGCTTCGCTTGCTTGCTGATTAGTATTCTGTCATTTTCTAGGGTTTCTCAACTTGCATGTGTCGATTTCTGCCATACAGGACGGGAGCAGATTAATTAATAATATTCTCCTTTTTTTTTTTTTCTTTCGGGTTTATATGGTACATTACGACCGCTGCACAACGAGTGAGTCCACTGTAAAGTATATTTAATTATTTAAATTGCTTTCGTGAGATCATCTCTAGCACAGGTTACAGCTCCCCATTCTGGACGGTAAAAAATTTAAATAACAAAATAAAATTGAAAAAGACACTAATAATTAATCATCTGTCGGCAGTTTGAAAATTCTTCTCATTGGGCAATCAACAAATTGCTTGATTAAAGGGAACCTAGGATCACGAGTATTGCTTTATGTTTTTAACAACTACGAAGAATTTGTAAAATATATACATGGTGCGTTAATTTACACACGTCTAGAACAGAGATTCAGAGTATCTTGGAAATATTCAGATACAAAAGGTAACTGCACTTTACCAAAAAAAAAAAAGGTAACTGCAAGAAAAAGAAAAGAAAAATAAGAAATACTCGATTTATTGTCTAACTTGCCTATGTTGGGCTTCTCTTTTGAGAGTAATTATTTAATCATATCTAATTATTTACCATTAATATTTGAATTTAAGAATAAAATGAAAATCTTAAAAAATTTCTGAAAAATGTAATCAAATCCTAAAATTTTCAATAAGTGTCATCAAGTCCCACTACAACTTACCCAGTTCGTGTAACTCAATTTATTATTTCTAGAAAAGAACATAGAACCAGAGGAAACAAATCTTGGGGATTAAAAAAACGATTGTGGGTTTTTTTTTTACAAATAATATTTGTGAAAGGTCTGAAGAATCAACTTGCACTCAGTTGTTCGAATCAATACGTTTCCAAATCGTTCATTTGAAAAAAAAGAAAATCATTATCATTGGATGATCATGATTTATCCCAAAAACTGAAACTATTGATCAAACAAGCACGGCTTCTTTTAACTCCATTCAATTTGAATGAAGATACCGACGTGACCTTTAGATATATTTCGAGACCACATGGCTTGACATGGCACCAAGTAAAGTCCCACATGGTAAGAAGGAAAAAAATTAACAAAATGAAAACCAAAAGAAAAAAAAAAAAAGAAAAAAAATCTGGGGGAAAGCAAAATAAAGTGATATTTTTAAATAAATAAAAGTAACAAGAAAACAAGTAGGGAGAGTGGGGAATTCTACGGGGCTATGTATTTCACTTGTCAAAAGAGCGGCTGAAATTCCTTCTTTGAACTCCCAATTGAATTACTTTTTTCCATTGCTATGTAATTTCTCCTTGTACTTCTAGTGAAAGTTGGCATATCACCACCTAACTCCTGTAGAACGTAATCCTCCAGGAGCTAATCACGAAAAAGGTTATAGTAGGCCCTAACCAGTTGTCGTTTTCTATTTAAAAATATAACTTTTATCGAGCTAATTAATTTTGAATAGGAAAAATTACTAATTTTTTTTTTAAGTTATTGCATTTGTACCACTTTAGTCCTAAATATTTTAATATGATCAATTTAGCCTTTAACATTTTGATAATTTGCCAATATAGTCATTCCAACTAATTTTGATCGAAATCACTAATGTAAACAACCATCTTGCATTTAATTTGGCCAATTTAATCATATACCTTTTAACGATTGCCAATATAGCAATTTTAATCGGATCGTTGACATGAACAACTATCCTACATCTCATGATCGACGTTAATGTAGATAGTTTTCATAATTTCTAATTTTTTGAATTTTTATTTTATTTTTTTCCTTCTTCCTCCGTCGGTCACTAGTGAGGGTTGGCCCTGCTAGCTTTGTCTACGCTCCTCACCAAATCCGGCAAGAGCAACCTAGGGGGTCATTGCTGAGGCCTAGCGAGCGATGGAGGAAAAGGGAAAAAAGAAAGAAAAAAAATGAAAATTCAAAAAATTATTAAATTGTAGCAAATTATCCACATCAACATCGACTCTACCACATAGGACAATATACGTCAACCTCAGCAATTTCGAGTCAAATTAACTGCAATGATTATTTTGACAAATTATCAAAGAGTTTATGACTAAATTGACCGAAATTGAATACTTTAGAATTGAATTGACATAAATACAATAAGTTCAAGTTTTTTTTTTAATTTCTTTCCCATTTTAAAAGACATAAGGAGCTTCTCATTGCGGTATTTTCTACTAATTAATGCCAAAGTTGACCATGATCAACTACGACTCGTATCTCTCATAATGCTCCATTTGCATACATTACGTCCCCTGCTAAGCAATCCTAATCCCCAAGAGAAATATTTTTTTTTCCCTGGAAATTAATAGTTGTTATCACTTCTCTTTGCTTAACATTAAGAAAAAAACCCCAGTAAAGAAGGCAAAAAAAAAAAAAAAAAAATCGTCGCATTCTTTAACAAATTATTCCATGAAGCGTCATTTTCAGTGAGTGACCTTTCATATAGCAAGAGCCGGTGAAATTCATGTGGTGATGTGGAAGATGGGCACTTGTTAGCGTGGCTACTCGCTTAAGCTTGTTTCGTGAAAAATAAATAATTCAGAAAAGTAATAATTTATATCGTTTGAAATAATTAATCGAGGAAAAATATTTTCATAATCGAACATAATTATGTCTAAACATTTTTATAGATGATGAAAATATTTTTCATTCATTTAATTTTGTGAGTGATACATGAGATCAATTTTTTTTAAAAAAATTAAATCATTTTCTTTTTTTTGCAAAACACACGCAACATTAATTGAAAAAAAAAAAGGCTGTCACTGATTGAGATTTTTTTTTTTTTTTTTTTTTTTTTTTTTTTGGTAAAGGTAAGAATATATTGAGCTTTAACCAAACTAAACAAGAGGCTACGGCGCCAAAAACTTACACTCATAAACAAGTCAGAACGAGTGGAAGGGAACCGAAAGAAAACAAGGAAGACCACAAACAAAAGCCAAAACAGCCTAAACAGCAAGCACTAACAACTAGCAAAAAGAACGGGAGCTAGGGCGGCAACAAGGCCGGAAGAGACGCAAGAGCAAGCAATCGCACGACCGCATCCGCTAGCACTAGATCAACAACTAGCCAGTCACCAGAAGGGAGGAGCTACTAAGGAGAACCGCAGCAGCGAACAACGAAAGCCAGCCAGCCGCCGAGCGGACGGATCCAACAGCAGCATAGACTAGCCCACCGAAGTCACCAACCATCACAACCAGAAGCTTCCAGCAGCAAAACACCAAGAGGTAGCAAGGCGAAACCTCCAACGTAGCTCCAAGTCTATAAAAAGAACCAGCGAAACAACGCAACAAGAACAGCAACCAAGGCAACCAAGGCAACCACCACTAATTAGGAAAGACCAAGGCCGTAGAAGAGAAAATGGAGGGGTGGAATCCCCACATACGTTGGAGCCTCCTATTTCTTGGGTTATCCACCACATTTCTGAAGGTCCCTGACCACTTTGATAAGATGGTTTTTCAAAACCGAAACCACCAACACTTCTTCCCTAAAAATAATATTATTCATCTTCTTCCAAAGCAAATGGCACAGGTCACTGATTGAGATTTTGATTTCTCAACCTATGTAAAGCAATGGTGAGTGAGTGAACCCACGGGAGGCAAACCGAGTAGGTAGCTAAGCCCCATCATGTGATTAATTCAATTTTTTTAACTTATCTCTTGGCCCCACTTATTATTATTTTGTTCTCAATGGTGGATGTGATTCCAATTTTCATTAAAGGGTTAACTCACCATGAATTTAGAGTTGGTAGGTGTAGTTTAGTTATTAAACGTGACAATTCGACCGAGAGCAAATCCAATGGATCATGTCCCTTCCTTGTTGGATTCATTGTGCACTACACATCACTTCATGATTTGTACGATCGAATCACTTATGTTATTATAAAGATATCTGTGGATACATTATGTTATTTAGGACTTTACTCAAATTAGTGATTACTAATCCAATAATAAGTACTTCAATTATTACATTGCGTGTCCAACATAGAGTTCCATCTATATAGTTTTCTAGCAAGTGCTTCATTAAATGCCACTCATTTACATGAATAATTCTTCTAAGCCACTTAACTTATTTCTGATTAAATTAATCATCGCGTGATTTTTTACCCCAAATTCATGATTTTTTTCCAAGATAATTACTCATACGACCATCCACCAAGGTATAGGTACATCCAAAAACCATTATTCTAATTAATTTTTTTTTACCGACCAAAACAAATTAATGCTTTTTTATCCATCATCTTCTTCTAACAATGGCAAACGCAAGACAATAAATAAATAAGGGATATGTACAGTACAAGTCCTAAAACTTGTCAACAAAGTGCAATTGAGTCCTAAAAGTTACAAAAAAGTGCAATCAAGTCCTAAAACTTGTCAACTTGGTTCAATTCAGTCCTTCCGTTAACACCGTCAGTTTATATTAACGGAAATTGCTGATTTGGCTTATTTTAATATTTTCTCTCTCCTACGTGGCAATTGGGGCAAGAAAAATTGTGCACGTAAAGCGAAACGACGTCGTTTTGTGGGTATTGCCATTCTCAAAACGACGACGTCTCCCCTCCGTTTTTTTTTTTCACGACGTCTCCTCCTCCGTTTCTCCGTTTCTTTACGACATCTCTTCGATTCTTCCTCTCTCGAATCAACGAACCCTAAGCCCTAAATCTCGCAGATCTCTTCCCTCTTCCCCTCTCGAATCAAATCAACGCAACCCTAAGCCCGAAATCTCGGCGCGGATCTCTTCCCTTCTTCCCGTCTCGAATCAACGCAACCCTAAGCCCTAAATCTCGACGCAGATCACCGGTGCCTCGCGAGTTGCAGTTCTTCATCAAACGCTGGTGCAAGTACGCGCGACACTCGTCCCATGAGAGCCTTGGCGGTGGATCGAGCGGCGCCGGCGGTGGATCGAGCGGCGCCGACGGTGGAGGCGAGGTGAATTTGTTTGCACCGCTTGCTTACTCTGTGCTTGACAGGCTGAAGTCTCTGGACCGGTTGACTCAGAGGACCCTAATTTCAAATTGAGCAAATATGATTATTTTGGCCACGGTGAGATGCGAGTTTCTTCTCTCATGTGTATTGGGGATTGTGATTGCGGAGACGAGTCGCGAGGAGTTCGTCCGGAGGAGGGTCGAGGATCGCGATTCCTTGGACGAGGCTAAGCGGAGCTCTCCCGATTACCGAGTGACGGGTCATTTACGGATGGATCGTGCGTGCGTGTGTGTGTGGAGAATGATTGATTGCACTTGCGCGATGCGTGTCCTCCGTTTGGGTAAATTCTTTTGCTGCTTCTTGCTGGTGTATCCGCGAGGCTAGTTGTGGGACTTTGTGTTGTTATGATACCTCTACAATGGAACAAAGTAGCTCGCTGATTTTGTTGTTAGATTAAATCGATACGTTAATCTCATCGAAGTGTTGTGGTGTTCTTCAATTCTAATCGCATCACTTTGTATTTGTGATTTGTCCATTAATGTAGCCGATAATGTAGTGTTTGATCATTTCTTTCAAGACTATGGCTGAAGTTATCTACAACTTCACTAATTATAGAATTTGTTCTAGACAGCGACATCTTGAAACTTCAAGTTTGGAGGGGGGTGATGTGCGTATCTTCATCTCTGCATCTATATTTGAGAATAATGTTTTTTCAGACTAAGATAGCAGGGATATGGTATGATGTGGGTTTAAAATGTATTACATATATGTGTCCTCTTGAAACTGGTCAACACTAGCTTTAGAAAGCCAGATTTGGCTTCCTGAACTGTCTATATTGGTCGCGCTAATGACCGTCTTCATTTAATCATTTCAGGGACAACAATAGCGGTTCATGCTGCTGATATAATTGCTTTGTCAAAGGTGATTGATTGTTTCCTTTTCGTGTTTCTCTTGTAGTTCTATTCCGGTTGCTATAGTTCATGACAATGGTGCTTTGATTTTGAGCGGCAGGTTACCTACTTAGTGCTACCATAGGAGCACCGCCGTTTGCTCCAACCTAAGTCAATATGGAGATCGGACGACACGGATGAAACGTGCAGTCTTGTTGAGCGTATACTACACCGAAACCCATTGAAGTATGTTTCAAATAGTTGCGTAGAGGTCGCTTTTTAAGCCTTATTTTTGTGCTAAATTAGTCATGGATTTCCTCTCACGCTTGAATGTTCCACTCGTTTATGGTGCAAATAGGCACGTTTAAATTGAACTTCTTTACATCACATTGTTCAGTACTTATTCTTTGGAATCATCATCATGGCTGATAAATGTACATGACTATTACACAAAGTACCTACTTAGTGGTGTCACATGACTATGAATGTTTTCAAAGAAGCGTAACTTAATGAAATCAGTTAAAGATTAGATTGCCTAATGATATATTGCCTCAACAACCAGTTCTGTCAAGAATTATCCTCTTTTGGAATTATCTATGGATATAACATTTTCCTGTTCTTCCCCATTTTTTTATGATTGTTGCTGTCCCATAATCCTTTAAGTTGAATCTATAGATATAGTTCCTTTTCACATCGATGACGATACCAAATTTTCAACTGTATGTATTTCTGTCATTCGAAAAATGATAATTTATACTTTTAGTTAGATATCTAAAGTGAGGACTCTTCTTTTGCACTTTATCAATCTTTTATTGCTCATGGGATGCTCTATAGTACTCGAAGTCATTTTCTAGCTACACGATGAGCTATTGGTGTTCCAATCTTGTGAGGAGACTTACGATCACATCTTTTTTCATGATGCATTTTGCAGTAATCAGTTGGCAACAACTTTGCATTGGACAACTCGACATAAGGTAAATGCCCTAGTGATTTTTTTTTTTATGATGCTTGAGAGATCATAAACGGTAATCAATTCGATTGAAAACGGTTAGCTGATGTGTCCTCAGACTTGGCTTGAATGCCTACCTCGCTTTACGAGGATAATCACGCATCCCACCACCTTGCTAGGCATTGTAGATGTTTATATATCAAATTTGTCCTTTGTCGTAGTAATTCCATTAATTGAGATCACAGATGCATGCTGAATTTACATTAAAAGTCACCCCCACGCAAGTTCTCAGCCTCAGTCCCAAAAACATGTTGCCATAAAGCCGAAGCCGAAGCCACCATTACAACCGCCAATGAGTTCACAGCCTCGGTCATCTCATACTTCAATTGCTCCTGCAAAGCCTATTTGGAAGTGAGTCGGTTTTGGCACACCATATACAATTAAAAGCTCGGGACTTATGAATCAAGCACACAATGAACCTGGTGGACCACCCGAGACAGTAGACTTGGATTGACGTGCTTGCTAAATGTGTCTTGTCTCATGAAAGTTGCAAGAAGAAATTCTCCTTTAACATTATCTTGGGTGCTGTTTTTGCTGGCCAAATTTCTTATATGGTTTGTGGTTTGTAGTGTTTTGTAGCAATCAATTTTAGTGATTTTGTAATTATCAAAGAACGTGTTGGGATTGTGTTTAATGACTCGTCCCTTTTGCTGTATACATTTGAGAATATTGTATCCGTCTGTTTATGATGCTTGGATGCGGTAGTGTAATGTGCAAATTTATCTGCCTAAGAAAAGAGCACTTTTGTTTTGCATCTGTGTATCTGAGGCAGCATGCCATGGGACGTGGATGTTCCTTTTCAGTTTCTTTATTTGAATAGGAATTTTATATCTGTTTAGCACCTCAGTACAGTCTCCATATATATTCACAACTTACATAATGTCAAAAAGAAGATAGCATGCCATGGGGGGTGGATTCGGATGCTTCCCCCCTTGTTCGGACAATGGGGACGGAGGCCTCGTGGTCCTCGAAAGATCTTTTTGTCGTAGTAGTCATCGTCGTCGCACCCCCCCCCCCCCCTCTCGTGGTCGTCAGGTCTTCTCGTGTGCGATTCCACGTGGTACTAAATGGCCCTTCTCCTTCTCCCCACGGGCTCGTAAGTGATGCTAGATGGAGAGACGTGACTCTCTCTCTCTCTCTCTCCACAAAGTCCGTCAAATAAATTTCTAATTTCCTATCTCCAGTTGTGACGTGATGGTTTATCAAGGTCCCACTCTCATGCATTACACAGAATTTTACACATTAAGCACATAATACAAAATGCCCCTTCACATAGTAAGTACTCTCGAGACACTTATTTAATATAATCGAACGATAGAATATCTAATTCTCAGAATGTATGAATTGTGTGAATTGCATGAGTGGCTAATACATTCAAAGTCGCAATATTTACTTAGTTTTATATCTCGTTTCGGCCAAGATTTCATCGCGTACACACCGCTCACATTGGGTGGTACCTCGTTCTCATCCACGAAGACATTGCCTTCGTAAGTCACCGCCCTCCATCTCGAACTCTGCCATTGCCGGTTACTTCTACAATCAATTTCGGAAAACCAATGCTCTCTTCATGAACCAGACCTTCCCTTGCCTCTCCTATCAACTTCTCAGTCCTTTCGCTTTCGCCGGATATATCATTGTCGCCGCGGTAAGAGTGCTCCTCGTAATATGGTACAAGACCTCCTGCCATGAATCCGAGATTCACCTTACAGCCCTAAAAGAAGCGGGCCCGAGTCCAAGATGCTTATGTTCTCCTCGTTTTAGCGATGTCTTTGACTGTCGAATTGATGATTGATCTAAAAGAGCAGCCGAGATACTAAACGTCGTGGCAACAACAAATTGGAATGTTCTCCTAGATCATCCTACCCTCGCTGTGATTGTCGTTGCCGGATTGGTTAGCCATCATGTTCTGTTCCTTCGAATTTGAATCAAATCCTTTGGAAATAGAAGCAGATTCTAGGCAAAGAGAGGTCAACACAATGACTTAATGGGTCAAAAAAAAAAAAGATAGTTGATGAACAAATGAGTCAAAATATCACGAACCGGAAGACGAACTTCGTAATCTCATTTGGGTTTAACCAAACATTAATCATTTCAACTGAATTCATCGCTCAGACTCTAGCTGAAACTAATTTTGTCGAGCATAAGAAAAATCTATTCCCAGCTTAACAAAAATCAATGCAGGATATACTTAAAGAAGACGTGCTCATGTCCTATCTAATGCTCGACTTTGTGATGATGAACTTGACAACGAAACCGGCATTAGATGAACTTGACAATGAAACCGGCATGCTCGAATGCTCGAGGAAAGGAACCCTTTTCAACTTAAAGGATTATGGGACAGCAACAAGCATAAAAAAATGGGGAAGAACAGGAAAATGTTATATCGGTATCGGTATTTATTCAAATAACTGCAGTATTTAAATGATCATATGATGGTGACAAATATCAGTATCGGTATTTAAAATGTTACAAGAATTGAATGATGGTGAAACTGCAGTATCAGTATTTATTCAAATAAGCGACATCCACAATGGCATATGAAGTTCGGACAATCATATGAAAGTTGATACCTATGACAGTTCTTTTGTAGGCAGTGTTTAAATGATCTATATTCGTTCCAAGCAATAGAATTAGCAACCAAACGTGAGAGTGACTTTTAATGTAAATTCAGCATGCATCGTGATCTCAATTAATGGAATTACTACGACAAAGGACAAATTTGATATATAAACATCTACAATGCCTAGCAAGGTGGTGGGATGCGTGATTATCCTTGTAAAGCGAGGTAGGCATTCAAGCCAAGTCGAGGACACATCATTAACCGTTTTCAATCGAATTGATTACCGTTTATGATCTCTCAAGCATCATAAAAAAAAAAAAATCGCTAGGGCATTTACCTTATATCGTTACATTAATGGACAAATCACAAATACAAAGTGATGCAGATTAGAATTGAAGAACACCACAACACTTCGATGAGATTAACGTATCGATTTAATCTAACAACAAAATCAGCGAGCTCTTTGTTCCATTGTAGAGGTATCATAACAACACAAAGTCCCACAACTAGCTGCGGATACACCAGCAAGAAGCAGCAAAAGAATTTACCCAAACGGAGGACACGCATCGCGCAAGTGCAATCAATCATTCTCCACACACACACGCACGCACGATCCATCCAAAAATGACCCGTCACTCGGTAATCGGAGAGCTCCGCTTAGCCTCGTCCAAGGAATCGCGATCCTCGACCCTCCTCCGGACGAACTCCTCGCGACTCGGCTCCGGTAATCACAATCCCCAATACACATGAGAGAAGAAACTCGTATCTCACCGTGGCCAAAATAATCATATTTGCTCAATTTGAAATCGGGGTCCCCGAGTCAACCGGTCCGAGACTTCACCGTCAAGCACGAGTAAGCGAGCGGTGCAAACAAATTCACCTCGCCTCCACCGTCGGCGTCGCTCGATCCACTCGCCTCCACCGTCGGCGCCGCTCGATCCACCGCCAAGGCTCGTGGGACGAGTGTCGCGCGTACTCGCACCGGCGTTTGATGAAGAACTACAACTCGCGAGGCACCGGTGATCTGCGTCGAGATTTAGGGCTTAGGGTTGCGTTGATTCGAGACGGGAAGAAGGGAAGAGATCCGCGCCGAGATTTCGGGCTTAGGGTTGCATTGATTTGATTCGAGAGGGGAAGAGTGAAGAGATCTGCGAGATTTAGGGCTTAGGGTTCGTTGATTCGAGAGAGGAAGAATCGAAGAGATGTCGTAAAGAAACGGAGAAATGGAGGAGGAGACGTCGTGAAAAAAAAACGGAGGGGAGACGTCGTCGTTTTGAGAATGGCAATACCCACAAAACGACGTCGTTTCGCTTTACGTGCACAATTTTTCTTGCCCTAATTGCCACGTAGAGAGAGAAAATATTAAAATAAGCTAAATCAGCAATTTCCGTTAATATAAACTGACGGTGTTAACGGAAGGACTCAATTGAACCAAGTTTCGAAGTTTGTGACTTGATCGACTTTTTTCAGAACTTTTGTGACTCAATCGCACTTGTTTGACGAGTTTTAGCGATTCACTGTACATATCCCAATAAATAATAAAGAGAAACGGGCCTTAAGCCCAATAAGATATAAAATCATACCCAATGGGCTTTAGTTAGCCCAAAACGCTACAACGACTTCGACTGCGTTCCTCAGGCCCAATACAGGTCATCGTATATAATGGCAAACCCTAGCGACTTCAGGACCCTCCCACTCATTTTTTCTCACCGTCGCAAGAGAGGCAGCCCGCCATTGAAGCTCCGACGAAGCAGCAGCAGAAGCAATGGGTAACGACCGTCCTCATGCTCCCCTTCGTCGCTTCGAGAGAGAGAGAGAGAGACAGGGAGACAGGCCCTCTGATTTCTAGCTTCTTTTTTTTTGGCTGACTTCTTCTCTCCTTTTGGTTCTTCTTCTTTCGATGCGAAGCGAGGGTTAAGGTTCACGAGCTGCGACAGAAGCCGAAGGCGGATCTGCTGACCCAGCTGAAGGAGCTCAAGGCCGAGCTCGCCCTCCTCCGCGTCGCCAAGGTCACCGGAGGCGCGTCGAACAAGCTCTCCAAGATGTAAGTCTTATAGGTCCACGCCGCGTGCTTACGCGCGATCGTGTGATGGATTGAGAATGTGATTGTCCCGGCGAAACGATCGCTAGTTTGAGTTTCTCGCGGGTCCCTTTTGGTTCCGCGATGAGTAGGCGGTCCTAGGACGTTGTATCTATCGATGGTTTGAATTTGCTTTGGAGCTTTGATTTGTGAACCGAGGGTTGCTCGACTGAGTTGGAATGCTACGCTGGAGATGAATAAGCACTCTTGGCGACATTTTACTGCGAATGTTTTATTGGGCATCGTTTGTTTCTGAGCTACAGTGTGGTTTAACTGGTACCCTATGAGGCTAGGACATGTGTAATTTGCATCCTTTTGATGTGTCTCGTAGGCGGATGATGTTCTGAGGAGATAGGATGATTGTGTTTCTATAGAGGGAGTAATTCTCTCGCTTAGTTAAATAATGTGTGCCTCGAGTGTTGTCGAAGCTTTTGTTTGATTGACGGTTGTCTAGGGTTCTTGCTCTGCCCTCGTGGCTTCATTTGAGTTTTGGGTTTCATGGTGCAGCAAGGTGGTGAGGCTATCGATTGCACAGGTGTTGACTGTGATCTCGCAGAAGCAGAAGTCTGCATTGAGGGAGGTCTACAAGAAAAAAAAGTACTTGCCACTTGATCTGCGCCCAAAAAAGACCAGAGCCATCCGAAGAAGGCTTACCAAGCACCAGGTGATGCACAGTTTCTACTTTCTACCTTCATATGAATCACTTCAGAATTGGTTTGCAAAATGCCCAAATGAGTGAATTTGTCCAGATGGGACTGACAAGTTCTTCATTGTGTTTGGATTGAGGAAGTGGAAGGAGTTGACGTGAGTTGTGAAGTAGTAACTCACATATGTTGGGTATCTTAAGTTTGAGAGGCATGCGATAAGAGAAAAGAAGATAAAGGAAGTGTAATGAAAAGGAAAAAAAAAAAAAAAATCGAACTTGTGATCACATCATTCCATTGGCTAAAATTAGTTGTGATTAGCGTATAGTCTATGTTATTCAATCACTTTATTTCCATCCGCATCATTCCCTTCCAGGCCCACTCAAACAGGAGAAGTAACTGTCTCCATTCACTTTTCCTTCTATTTTATTTCTTTTCCTTTTTTTGTTTTCCCACTGTCTCTAACTTAGATTACCCAGTAAAGCATACTAATGAGAGTAAATAATTTCATCATGCTCACCTTCCATGAGGATTTGCTAGCTTCTCTATCATCTGTGATGTTTCTATGTTTTTATTTAGCATACAAATGAGAGTAAATAATTTCATAATGCTCGCCTTCCATGAGGATTTGCTAGCTTCTCTTTCATTTGTGATGTTTCTATGTTTTTATGTAGAGCACATCTTCGCCTTTTAATTTATTATTTTTCAACCAATAGGCATCTCTGAAGACGGAACGGGAGAAGAAGAAAGAAATGTACTTCCCCGTGAGGAAATATGCTATCAAGGCGTAGGCAGCACTTACCATGCAATTTTGCAGTTCTATATCCTCCGATAGTGTAATTTTAGCTTCTCTCCGACTCTTAATTTCTTGTTTGACCAATGTCCAGCCAGAGAGCGATTTTGTTGTCTTTCAAATTGTTACTGCCTCCTCACCTGAAACTAGAATACTTTGGTAGTGCTATTTTCCTGCTTTGTTTTGATGGAATCTCTCTGAGTTGGGTACAAGTTTAAGGCCGTGCCCTAATATGCGAGGTGGTGGGGGGTGACAGGTTATCGTGATAGAAAGTAAAGTCATTGCATTTTGGGTTTCATAGCCTTATCGTCCCATAGGGATGACGCATAAGGTTCTTGACATTGGCATCGAAGGTAAGTGCCTTTGGCTAGGCTATGGTCAAATTGAAACTACGCTAAACCCACCTACTTTGCGGTTTTGTGGAGAGAAGAGAGCATGAGATTCTTTATTAGATGCGACTGCTGGTTAATTGGCTTGCGACTTGTGATTAGTGGGTTCGCTAGTCGGATCATTACCTTGCTCATCGCGATAGTCCATGGATCCTTTAGCTTCAAATAAAATGCTTACTTGCTCTAGCTCTATCCAAGCCTCTTCTCTTTTTGGCACGATTCTGTTGGAACCGAAATAGCTCTAGTTCGAGGGTAGACTGGCTCGTGGGACTCACGCCAACAAATTTCTCAAATCTCACTTCGACAATTTGACTAGAGAAATGCGAATGTTAACCAAGGCGCGGTCTGAGCTTTCCTTCTCCGCAGTTCGACGTTTGCAAGCCTAGCTTAGTAGTTAGTACTCTCTACTTTTGGAACTCTGCATTTCACGTTTATGATACGGAAGAAGGTTGAAGCTTTTTGAAATATTCACAAGCGAGCTTGTAAAAGATGATTCGATCATAATATTCGGGAAAAGTGATGTGGTCTTCCGTATTTAAAATTTTGAGTCAGGGGGCGTAGAATGTGGGTTTTGTTAATGGAAAAATTATCCATAAAGTCATAGATCTTTAAGAGTGAGCAGTTTCTGATTCGGTCCAGATTGTATTCCTCCGTATTCCTACTATTCCTTCTGGCTCTCCAATTTTGAAAGTTAGAACTTGAAGTCAAGGCTGACACTTGGAATTTATTATGTCAATAGGTTTCAAAGTCAGTTTCAAGGCTTACGTCAATAGGTTTCAAAGTCAGTTTCAGGGCTTACGAAGGAACCGGCCAAATTTTTTATTATATTTTTTGTTTCATTTTTTAGTGAAGTAAAAAGACAATGGACGCAACAATAAAAATACCCATTTATTAATAGCAATCATCTATAAAAAAAAAAAAAATGAATCCGTAAACTAAATAAATAAAAAAAAGTTCAAAACACATAAACGAGTTAATTTGTGTGGTGATCCAAGTGAATATGTGTGGGAAGGAAGTGACTTAGAGGGGGAATTGGGAGTGGGATTGCGAGAGGAGGAAGACGAAGATGAGGAGGAAGAGGATGTGTTCATCACTTGGCAATTCATCTCGATTGCCCTTGAGTAGACAACCCCAATCGACAACGGTGGAAGGAAGAAACTGACGGACAGATTCCATTGATTGCGACCTTACAAGTCCATCATCAGAAAATACTTTCCGCGTAGCTGAAAAACTCATATTTTTCTGCGAACAAACTCTCAGCGATATTAGTTTTAACGATTTACAGTATCTTTATGAGTATTTCTTGTCATCTTTCCTCTCTAATACATATGATTCCACATAACATAGTTCCCATAATTGCTATGCACCCTTTGGTTCCTAACTACATGTTAATCTATCACATGTTTTTGGGACATTGAAAGTATGATTATGATATATCTCCAGTTCAATTCCAAAACTGCATATTTTAAAAAATATGAAATTAGGAACCAAACCAAAACCTACGGAATCTCGAACTAAACCGGTTCCCATGACTAATTTCCAATCTAGGCTGATTCGACCCAAGACTCATGCTCACCCCTACTAAATCTATTGTATAACAACTACTTTGGTCTTAAACTTTACAATCGTATTAATTTAGTTTTAAACCTTTTGATGATTTATTAATTTAGTTTTAAATTTTTAATAATTGGCAATTTAGTCATTTCTGCTAATTCTAACTGAAAACAACTGATATGATGGTCTTGTCAACATCAACAATTTTACATAACATGGTTAGCATTAACGTGAATAATTTTTACAATTTTTACATCTTTTTTTTTAATTTGTTTCTTTTTTCTTTTTTCCTTTTTCCTTTTTCCTTTTTCCCTTCACAGACCTAGTGAGGGCGGCCCTTGCCAAGCTAGTCAAGGGCGCCCCTTGCTTGAGGCCAATGACCACCCGTGGAAAAAGGCAAAAAGAAAGAAAAGAAATGGAAAGGAAAAAAATAAGAAAAATTCAAACCATTAAAAAAATTGCAAAAATTAATGGTGTCAACGATTTCTAAATTACTAAATTAGTAAATCGTTAAAAGGTTTAGAACTAAATTAGAAATCATCTAAATGTTTAAAATTAAATTGACATAATTAAAAAGTTTATAACTAAATTAATAAATCATCAAAAGAGTTAGGAGTAAGTTAGTACAATTAAAAAAAAATTAGTACAATTGAAAGGCTTATAACTAAACTGGTAACTGGATAATAGATTTAAGACATTTTGGACAATTTCTCTATTTATAAAATTATATGGTTTTCACAATGACCGACAAGGATAATAAATGATATGATCTCCCATGTAATGACTAATTCAAAGGGACAAGCCTAAGAACCGTATCACGTGCGCATGTTGCAAACTTCTGACCCATTAAACGTCCATTTCCTAGAAAAGCAAGAAATGGCCTCAATTTTCAAACAACCATGGCATCTGGATCCAATAATAATAGTCCGATGAAATTAATGCAGCAACCTGTTCGCGGACTGCTACAGACCGCACCGGTGAACTTCTAGTTCAGAGTCAATCGAGTCATCCCAAGGATGATCGAAGTAATGTCCGAAAGGGACTCGCGTTTTACCGACACTTCATTTGCTCATCGTATTTCATCGAAAAATCGAACAGACCGACACCGACAAATAGGGTCGGGCGATGTGATGTTTGGATTTTTTATCCACCGCAATGGATTTTAAGATCTCTTTTTGATCTGATTTTGCATGAACCGAAATAGCTCTAGAACGAGGGTGAAATGACTAGCTCATGGGACTCATGCCAACGAATTTCTCAAATCCCACTTTGCAATTTGAGTAGAGAAATTTGACTGTTAACCAAGGCGCGGTCTGAGCTTTCCTTTTCCGCAGTTCGACGTTTGCAAGCCTTAGGTTACCTTTGGTCGTCCGGATTTCTAATCGAGATATGACTAGATAGGATAGGATATGAAATCCTATGATTTTTTAATATCTTATTCATTGTTTGGTGAATCGCAATATTAAAATCAGATATGTTCACATCATATATATATAAACTAGCATATCATTATAAATGAACATAAATGTTCATAAACGGATATAGTAAAAATCTCTTATAACACTATTCATTAATATATTTTTATTTTTATTTTTTTTATTTTATTTTATTTTTCCTCTTTTTTATATTATTTTCATTATTATTTCTTTTTTCCCCTTTCATTATTCTTTAATAAAATTTTATCAAATTATAAATTGTACTAACATACCTAAAATACAAAACTACCTAAAATATATAATAAATATAAATATTTAATTTATAGATTGAATGTTTATTATAAGATAGAATTAAAGTTGAATATTTAAATTAAAATAAGATTAATTAAAAATAGATTTTTTTTCATTTTTAATTTCTTAAATAAGAATTCAAATATTATTTATATTGAAATATAATTTCAATTTTGTTAATTTAATAAGTTTGTTATTTAAGAAAAATAACTTTCCTATTATAAACATTATAAATCATATCCACTTTTATCCCACCTCCTCCATATAATTTTATTTTGTTTATATCCCCCTTATATCCAACTTTATCCTCTCTTGAGTGAAGACTAAATGTAGGATAGGATAAATCATATCATATTCCAAATTTTATTAGTACTCTCTACTTTTGAAGCGACTTTGCTTTTCACGTTTATGATGCGGAAGAAGGTTGAAGCTTTTTGGAATATACAGGAGTGAACATGTATAATTATAGATGATTCAATCATAATATTTGAGAAAGAGGATTTGTTCTTCCGTTTTTGAAATTTTGAGAAGCAATAAGAAATAGAAACTGCCTCGAAGTGTGAGAGGTCGATCTGAGATGAGCAGATTGGCAGAATTCCTCTTTAATACGTATGATTCCATGAACATAGTTCCAATAATTGTTATGCACCCTTTGGTTCTGAACTACATGTTAATCTATCACATGTTTTTGGATATAGTACAATCATGATATATCTCCGATTTGGTTCAGATTTCAAAAAATATGAAACCAGGAATTAAATTGAAAATTACTAGAACCTCCAACTGAACCGGTTCTGATGGCTAATTTTCGATGTAGTTCGATTCTTCCTAAGACTCATGCTCACCCCTACTAAATCTATTGCATAGCGGCTAATTTGGTTGTAAATTTTTCAATTATATTAATTTAGTCATAAACTTATGGATGATTTGCTAATTTAGTTTTAAATCTTTTAATAATTGCCAATTTAGTCATTTCTGTCAATTTTGACCGAAAACAACTAACATGTCTAGTCAACACCAACAATCTTACGTAGTATAATAAACGTTAACATGAACAATTTTTGCAATTTTTTTTTTAATTTGTTTCTTTTTTCTTTTTTCCTTTCACTGACTTGGTGAGGGCAGTCCCTACCAAGCTAGTTGATGGTGACCCTCAACCATGGCTGGTGAGGGCGCTCCTTGCTTGAGGCCAATGACCATTGCCATGGAAAAAAAAAAAAAATGAAAATAAAAGGAAAGGAAAGGGAAAAATAAGAAAAAACATTAAAAATTGCAAAAATTAACAATGTTAGCGATTTTCAGTCAAGATTTGGCTGTAATGACTAAATTAGTAAATCATTAAAAGATTTATAATTAAATTAGCGAATCATCAAAGTATTTAAAACTAAATTGACACAATTCAAAAGTTTGTGGCTAAATTGGTAAGTCATTAAAAGGGTCAAGAGTAAATTGGTACAATTGAAAGGACTTATAACTAAATTGATAATGGTATAATAAGTTTAAGATTTTTTTAACAATTTTCCTATTTATAAAACCATACGGTTTTCTCAATGACAACACATAAATTATATTATCTCACAATATCGACAAGGATAGCAACTCATATAATTTCGCCTCTAATGACTAATTCAAAGGGGGAATCCTAAAAACCGTATCATGTGACATGTTGCAAACTTCTGACCCATTAAACACGCATTTCCTAGAAAACAAGACATGGCCTCAATTTTCAAACAACCATGGCATCTGGATCCAATAATAGTCCGATGAAATTAATGCAGCAACCTGTCCGTGGACAGCTACAGAACGGACCGGTGAACTTCAAGTTCGAAGTCAATCGAATCATCCCAAGGATGCTCGAAGTAATGTCTGGAAAGGACTTGCGTTTTACCGACACGTCATTTGCTCATCATATTTCATGGGAAACTCTAAAGGGAGCGACGTCAACAAAAGGGTCGTGCGATGCGATTTTGGGATTTTGGTCAATTAGTGTTAATGATGCATTAGTTTCACTGAAAATCTTAAGATAAAAGAAAATTATTTTTAATAGAAATCAGTTCGAAAGAAAAAGGTTTATTTTAAAATTATTTGTAATTTAGAGAAAGGGATTTCATTCTCATCAAAAGGGGAAGTCGTTTTTTTTACAATCTAAACTTCTTGTTTTCAGATAAAGAAAAGCGTTTTTTTGCAAATCGATTAAACTTCATCATTTAAACATGGGAAAGTCAGAAAACAATATCTCGAACCTCGAAAGTTATTTTCCTTTAAACAAATGGGCTCTAAATCTTGTTATCGAGGTAAATCTAATTGATTTTTTCAAGTGATTTAGTGGAAACATTGGGTGAATAAAGATTTCTCTTTCTGAAAATTGCATCATTTCACGTCCTTGTACACGAGGTCGAAGTCATTATATATCCTTGTCGTTCAGAACATTCGGGCGGCTACTCAAGACAAAAGCCGTTTTCTCGAGATTATCTGTCTAGCCTTAATTCATCCGATAAGTATAGATGGGGATCACAATCTCTTTTAGATCTCCACGTTCTTGTCTTTCTTCCACGTATCAAATTATATTCTATTCATTATAAAAGCGCTTATATGGGTTGATGCCGTCATTACGTGCTTCGAATTCAACGAGAGAATCACTATTATCATATGAAATCCATCGGTAGATGTCATCGTTTGAAAATCCATGGTCTATTGCCCATGATGACATGTTCGGCTATCAATAACATCTTGTGAAACTCTGGAATCCAGTCATCAGCCTACGTGTTTCATTTCAGGAGCACTTTGAAATCTCTCTCGCATCCGCTCAGGAGAAAAAGAGGAGTTGTCCAATTAATCCTCGTGAGCACGAAATGATCGAGTGGCCAATTAGTAAAGAGTGTAAAACGTGAAGATAAGTAGTAAAATCTAGTTGACTATCTGTTGGGAACGATGGTTATTTGAGAGGAAAATCAACTTGCCTTGGAAAAAAAAAACAAGGAAAAAGTCTATAATTCCTAAAAATGGCAATGGCAAATGAGGAGCTGTTTCGTTAAACTTATTTGATTAATTAATGAGTAAAAACCCACATGCCTAAAGAAAAGACATGCCGTACCTTTTTGGTTAACGTAATTGACCCATTAAACCTCACTCTTTGAAACTTTAATTAGCTTGGGGGTTTGACTAAACGAAAACGACATGTCGTCCAAACCTTTTTTTATCATCATATTCACCAGCAACATCGTTAATTATAAAATTCTTCATGTCATCGTTTGATAACGTCAACGTTAGCATTAGTCTTTAAAAATAGAGTATTATATAAAGGGATTAATACCTACGTTGTCCTTATTTTATGGGCTAGACGACTAAATTAAATAAACAAATAATCACAATAATTATCATTGAGCGCAAACTATGGAGGTAATGACCGGTTCATATCAATCTTTTAATTAGCATTTTTTTTTGTCAGTTTTACTCTAAATCTTATTTTTAAACTTTTGTTCTACCTCATTATAACGTGTAAGATTCGAAATCCATACATAAAACTAAATTGAGTCGAAATCCCCACCTTAATTAGCATTTCAACTGGTTGGGATGGGAATGATCCTTACAATTTCCTTATAAAGACAGCGGCACAATGCCAGCATCAATCGAGATTTACTCAGATTTACTAGCCGAGGTTTCTCATCATAAAAGAAAATTAAGCAGAAAGAACGTGGAAAAGAAGTTCGTCTCGTCATGATCTCGTGTAATTAGAGCGTGGTTATACGACTGTTTTGTGCCGGAAACTCTCGGTTCTTGTCATGCGACGTATTCAACGGCAAGATTACGTGCAGTCCGTGTACGCTGTCGGACGAGATCGACCGTATGGTGATGGGATGTTTGACCGACGGGTATTTTTCTAATGCCGGGGGCGAGCTTTCAATGTCCCTAGTATGTTGACCCGCCCGCCATTTATGAAGGGAAGAAGATATGGCGAAGGCATGAACGATGATAAGGATATTCGTCGATTAAGCACAAAACACAGATTGATTAGGCTATGACATGGAAACTCGTCATCTGTCTATAACAGGCCTCTCTCTCTCTCTCTCTCTCTCTCTCTCTCTCTAGGAGATATCCAGAGTTCTTGTTGCTTCAGTTGGGCTCGACTTTGCCTATTCAATTTCTGTAGCCGCCTCCCGCAATACATTTTACACGCATATATGGCTGCAATTGAATTTGAGCACATGTTGCCTAATGGAAGACCAGGGCCACAAAAACGGACCACAGCCGTAGAAATAGTCGTTACAAGGAAACCAAGTCTGTTCGATACGAGATAGAATGTTGTAAGATCAACCATTGCTGCTGGAACGCGAGGTTTCTCCACTGAACAGGATTTCGATTCAGTATGTAAAAAGCCTCTGGCAACGGAAAAAGCATCTAGAAGCCCTCATGCATGACTTTAGGACGAGTGCACATTCATGCCGGTGCCGGTGGTTTCAAACAAGCTAAACGATCTTAATGCATGCGATCTACATAGGGAAAATGAACCAAATAGTTTTTAAAGTTTGGCTAAATGTAAAACGCGGTCCCTAAACTTTTAATTTGTTCAACATGATCTTAAACTTTAGCTCAATATGCAATGTGTTTACTGAACTTTTGTTATTTATTCAAACTAGTTCATGAATTATATGAAAATGCTCAATATTGTCTAAGGATTAGTTTGAACATATACCAAAAGTTCATGAACCATAATGGACAAATTAAAAATTTAAAAATTACATTACGCATTTAGCTAAAAGTTCATGAATCACATTAAATAAATTAAAAGTTTAGGAAACGCACTACATATCGAATCAAAGTTAAAAAATTATTCGTGTTATTATATCATATAAGAACTTCGCCTTCTCGTGCTGAATGTCGACGCGAAGCAAAGGAAATACTCGGTTTCTTTCAATTTGACTGAGGGGCCCTTCGAACTCGGTCGGTCAATGCTTCTCGATCTTGAAATGACAGACGACCCGATCCATGGCTTTCTTCCTCTCTATATTATCCCCCCCCTCGAAGCAGATGCCATCAACCCAACCCTTCTCTCTTTCTCTCTGAGAAATATTCAACATAGACAAAACCAGAAATGGGTTTGATCAGTACGCCAGAGATTTCAGAAGAAAATGCCTCCATGTCGAGAAAAGCCATGTCCACCTCCCCCTCCTTTCCCAAAACGCTCTCGTCGTCCTCCTTTTCGTCCCGAGCTTCTCGCAACGGGAAGGTCGCGCCCTTCTCCAACCTCTCCGTTTCGGCAGTGGAGGAGACCTTGCGAAATGCCGAATCCGTGATCAGGAAATGGGACCTGAACGCGAAAACCTCCTACACCCGGGTCACCTCCCTCTTCCTCCACGACAGGGACGAAGCCAAGAGCTTCCTCCAATCCGCCAAAGACCTGCGCGAGGCCATGCATGTCCTCGTCGCCAGCCATTCGAGCTCCGATAAGCTAGTTCTCGCTCAGAGCCTCATGCAGATCGCCATGAAAAGGCTGGAGAAGGAGCTCTACCACATCCTCTCCACGAACAGAGAACACCTCGATCCCGAGTCCGTCTCCCGGAAATCTTCCCGCCGTTCCGACAGTTCCGGGAATGGAAACGGGACTGCTTCCGATGACGAGATGGAGGACGTCTCTGAATCCACCATGGAGGACGTAAAATCCGTCGTCGATTGCATGATCAGCGCGGGGTATGGCACGGAGTGCATAAAGATCTACAAGCTCATGAGGAAGTCCACCGTTGACGAAGGCATATATCGGCTCGGGATCGAACGGCTCAAGTCTTCTCAAGTTCAGAAGTTGACCTGGAACTCGCGCGAGCTTCTGATCAAGAACTGGCTGAACGCAGTGAAGGTCGCAGTGCAGACGGTCTTCAAGGGAGAGAGAATCCTCTGTGACCACGTGTTCTCTGCGTCCAGCAAAATCGGGGAATCCTGCTTTGCCGAGATCACCAAAGAGGCGGCAATAAACCTGTTCCGGATCCCGGAAATCATCGCGAGAATCAAAGGATCGCCAGAGAGAGTTTTCGAATTGATCGAGCTCTATGAAGCGACCTACGAGCTTTGGCCCGATATCGAGTCCATATTTAAGTTCGATTCGACGTTGGATGTCAAATTACAAGCCCTCTCTGCACTGGTAAAGCTGGGAAACATGGTCCAAGTGATCCTGTCGAACTATGAAGCCACAATTCAGAAGGACTCTTCGAAAATTCTCCCGGAAGGCGGCGGAATCCACTCGCTGACTCGATCGGTGATGGAATTCGCGACTTCCCTCACAAAATGCAGCTCGACTCTCTCCGACATCTTGACGGACCATCCGCCACCGGGAAATTTGAATCTGCCGGAGTCCTACTTCGATGGTCCCAGCGCAGGCGATCTCCCGATGTCGCCAGTCTCGGTCCGACTAGCATGGCTAATCCTCGGGCTGCTATGCAAGCTCGATGCCAAGGCCGAGCTCTACAAGGACGTCTCGCTCTCCTACCTATTCCTCGCGAATAATCTGAACTTTATAGTGGAAGAGGCGAGATCGACGAACCTCAAGTACCTGCTCGGGGACGAGTGGGTCGCGACACACGCAGAGAAGGTAAGGCAGTATGCTGCGAGCTACGAGGCGGCAGCGTGGAGCAAGGTCCTCTCATTGCTGCCGGAGGTGGCGGCCGACGGAGGATCGCCAGTAACGTCGCCGGAGGCGGCGGGGGCGTGTCTCCAGAGGTTCAGCACGGCGTTCGAGGAGGAGTACCGGAAGCAGACGTCGTGGACAGTGCCGGACGGGAAGCTGAGGGACGAGATCAAGGTGTCCATAGAGAGGAAGCTCGTGCCGGCGTACAGGCAGTTCTGCGAGACGTGCTTAGGGATCGCAAGAGGCGATGCAGAGGTGGAACGGAAGCTCGTGAGGTTCGGGGCGGATGATCTGGGGAACTACTTGTCGGACTTGTTCCGCGAGACGGTGGTTTCAGGGGGTTCGCGGTCGCCGTCGTCTCGGTCTCGAGGGTGTTT
Organism: Eucalyptus cladocalyx; assembly: GCA_017140615.1. NCBI lineage: Eukaryota > Viridiplantae > Streptophyta > Magnoliopsida > Myrtales > Myrtaceae > Eucalyptus > Eucalyptus cladocalyx. The sequence goes on along the minus strand of CM029522.1, from coordinate 51,081,096 downwards.
GCTTCGGTGATTTGAATTGGATCGACTTGTTTTGTTCTTTCGTACAACGGTGGAGGATGTGAATAGAATAAACTTCTCGACGATGAGCTGTCGTCGTTAGTCCTGAAAATTGTCCTGGGAAAATAAGTCTGTTTCAAATGGACAATGAATTTCTTTTACGACATCCTAACAAAAATTAGATCATTAATGACATCGAAAATTGTCATGGTGAGGGTCCTAAAATCGCTATTAACTTCATTTGACATGCTTGAAAATGTTTAGAGAGGATTGCATAATTCAAGAGTTTTGTAACGAGTGAAATTGCAGTTGGCCAAGGAAGAAACTCTTTATGTTTAGTAGTGTTACAGCGGGAAGTGAGGAACGTATCTCCCGTATGGAAGAGCTACAACCCTACCCCCATGGCGGTAGCTATGTCCCGTAAACCCTAATGCCCCTTACATTACAGATTTCAATGGAGAAAATGTTTACAATCCAGGATCACATCAACGCTCATCCATTACTGTTTTAACCCGTCAAAACGGAAACTGCAAATCCTATTAGCCTTTAGTCCCATTCACAAGCCCTGCACAAAGACCCTAACCCACATCGAGACATTGGGCTTCTATCGAAGAGACGCTAACAGATGAAACTCATCGAGACATTGGGCTTCTCTGGAAGAGATGCTAACAGATGAACCATTGTGAGTTTTGAGTCCAAGTGCTTGCCAGAGGAAAGCATCAGAAGTGTTGGGATGAACCATTGTGAGTTTTGAGGCCAAGTGCTTGTCAGTGGAAAGCATTAGAAGTGTTGGGAGCGCATAATAGAAGTCCGATACCTTCATTTACGAAGATCGCTAAAAGGGAGTCCATGTCCGAGCCCATCTATATATCCAATTGGACCAACCCTCTTTCAAAATCTTAAATCAATGAGTTATGAGTTAACTATGATATATTAACTGCTCTATACCATATCAATTCTGTAATGTAAGATTTCTCTAACACAATTCACTTACACATGTATCCTAACAAAAAGATTAGCAAGGAGCTGCAAGGATGGTAATTAAAGTGGTTTTCACCACCTATGCTAATGGAATGCTCATGATAATAATGATTTGTCGTCACTCTTGAAACCTAATACATTTGCAAGGTAAGGAGGAAGGAAATTATGGGTTGATTTTCTATATGAGAGGTTACCACACTTTCGCTATGCCTGTGGTAGAATTGGGCACTATGCCAAGTTTTGTGAAGAAGAGCAATACGATGAGAAGAGGCTGGAAACAGATGATCCAGGCACTTCTGGACATAAGATACGAACTGAAGCGAGTGAATATCAGTCCCCTTTGGAAGGTATTTTACGCCAAATCCGGAAAGCATTTATGAGTGATGAGATAATCCTGGAGACTCCAACCTTTACGAATAGTGAGTTATGAGCCTAGGGGAAAGAGCCAAACACTTCCAAATTGCAAGGAGAAGCTGAAAAAGCCAGGACAATCCTATTCTCAAGCAACGAAAGAAATGGGAGCAGGGGGTAGCTCTTTAGGCAATGCATTGGAACAACAAGTAGCCCTATTAGCAGCCCCATCCTACTCCCCACTGATTGAAGAGAGTTTAAAAGGTCCCCAGAAGAAAATCAGTCAGGAAAGAAAACAACGAACGATAAAATCCAGGGAAGGTAGTCCTTATTCTCCTTAGAAATGGAACTCAATCACCTTGGATGAGACCCAACTCATGGACCTAGAACCAAGTTTTGAATGATTCACAAATAGGGCTATGGTTGCTCTAATAAGCCACCAGGTTTCCAATGAAAATCTTAAGTTGGAATTGCCAAATATTTGGTACATCTTTGACAATCCATGCATTGAGGGCCCTAGTGGCTCAGGGAAGGTTCTAACATCATCTTTTTGACAGAAGCAAAAAACCAAGAAGCAATGGTCCAGTGATTGAAAAGAAAACCGAGTTTTCAGAATTCGGGAGTAGTGAATCCAAGAGGAATTGCAGGAGGGTTAGGAGCTCTACGGACATACACGGTATCTGTGAGTGTGGAATGGAGCTCACATAAGGTTCTAGATCTAATTTGCACTGAAAATAAAAGCCAGATGACAATAACATTTGTCCATGCGACAACAACATAACAGGAAAGGCTCCAGCTTTGGGGGATTTGAAGAGAGTAAGTCAGTACAACCGGCTCCCTTGGGTTTGCCTAGGAGATTTTAATGAGATTTGTACCCTAGGAAAAGGTAGTAAGACACATGACCGAATACTAAATGTTAGTAGCTTTTCGTGTTTCTCTAAGTGACTGTTCTCTCTAGAAAGTAAGAGATGTGCATATAGATGGCTACTAGTAGCAATGGAGATGCTCACATGCTCCCTAATGTCGAAGCTCACGCAGTACCTAGGATTGGCACTATCAACAGAATGAGCAGAAAGAGAAAAAGGATTTCAGATTTGAGGCACACTGCTCGAAAGATGAAGAATGTGGAAAAATTGTGCACACTCTCTATGGAAGACCCCAGGAATGAAAAATGCACATATGCCGAGGAAACTTCATAGAGTATCAGAGGCCTTAATGAAATAGAGTAGGGATAAATACTCCAATGCTTAACGCCAAATCAACTCCCTAAAAAGGGAGCTTCGGGAGATCAAAAATGCTCCAACGTTGTATCATAATAGGGAGAAGGTACAGCAAACGAATTGACCGATAGAAGATCTTTGGAAACATGAAGAAATGTATTAGGATATGCGTTCGAGAATTAATCTGCTCAAATGGGAAACAAAAACACAGTATTTTCATGCAACCACATTTTAGAGAGGCGTTGAAACAAGATCTCCATACTTAAAATAACATATGAAGAATGGAGTCAGAACTCGGGAAAACTAAAGCAAACAACCATGGATTTCTTTAGGTCATTATATAGCACAGTGGGCTCACGGAACTTTCAACCAGCACTAAACCAATGTCTGCCAAGACATGTGATAATACAAGAAGTAAAGGATAAAACTTTTCAAATGGGAGCCTTGAAAGCACCAAGTTCAACATGATGTGTTCAATATTGCCAAGCCTTTATTTTCACATAGGAGTTCTTGATCCGAATATGAATAAAACTCATATTGTCTTAGTCTCCAAAAATCTCAATTCAAAGATAATAGACCAGTTCAGGCCCATTAGCTTGTGCAACTATGGCTATAAAATTATGTGTAAAGTAATGGAAAATCACCTAAAACCTTGACTTCCTAATTTAAATGCAATAGAGTGGAGCCCCTTTGTGAGTGACGCAATGATTCAAGATAATATCTTAGTGGTTTGAGAAGTACTACACCAACTCCGAGTCAGGAAGAGGAAAGGGAAAATTTAAGGCTATTATGAAGTTAGACATGATGAACAAAGCATACGACAAAAAGGAACTTAAAAAGGCCAATCCTAAATATGAAAAATACTTGCACGGAGGGGCTCCACTTTCCCGGTGAAAAAACCAGTTTCCAGCAGCTGAGGCTCCTGGCAGGTGAACTTTGGCAGCCCTGAGAGTCCTCTTCTTGTCCCGCCCTTTCGAATACCGTGGGAAAATCTCTGACAAGGATGAAACTGGGGCGTACAAATGTACAGCATCTTTCGCAGTCCGTACAGAGTACAAGAGGCCTCTCTCTCTCTCTCTCTCTCTCTACCGTGAAACCTGCTTTCCTGGATGCTTTTGGGCTCAAACATAATCATACATCTGGCTGACATGTTGGCTTAATTTATGATTCTCGTACACCCACTCGGAAAACAAGCAAACTAAAGACGAAAACGACGCCTACCCAAATCATTCATCGTCTTTTCGTTCGCTCCTATTGCTCCAGACTCACCCTTTTACCTAACATAAAATCTCACACTGTCGGCCCTCTCGAAGCCCTCGACTCGTCTTCAACTCCAACTATGCATGCTCCCTCTCGTCTGACCTAAGTTTCATCGCTCTTGATCATCGAGGACCGTCTTTCTACCAGGAAAATCTCGACTCGACTCGGCTTGAGCTACATGGAGAACGCCGAATCCATGTGCCCCACGTAATGTAGCAGCGGATGAGGTTGTTGATTCGATTAAAGCAGCAAAGAAGCAGAAAAACCAGAACTATAGATATCGAGGAAGAAAGATGAAAAAACAGAGGAAATAGAGAGAACAGAGCATGGAAACGTCTTCTCAGTTCTAATGAAAAAGTCAAGTACAAAACACGACTTAAACCAAAAAAAAAAAATAACCGCACACACACACACACGTTCAGCTTGTAATCGCATCCGAACAAGTACTTAACTTCCTAAATAACACAACAACAACTGCATAACATAATTGACTAAGTAAGAAAATAAACTAAAACAATATAAAACAGAACGTATAAGTTTTAGTCTAAAAAAAAGAAAGACTTAGACATCAAAAAATTCAACAAACTCCTCCTTGGATTAGTAGCCTGCATACTCCAATTTTCTTTCTCAATGCTTCAAATCTTCCAGCTTTAAGTGGTTTAATGAACATATCAGCAAGTTGATCTTCAGATCGCAATAAACCAGCATGACCTCACCATTTTGTTGCACCTCACGTAGAAAGAAGAACTTGACCTTGAAATGCTTAGTTTTGCCATGAAAAATTGGGTTCCGAGATATTGCAATTGCAGCTTGGTTATCCACATTGATCTTGATACATTCATTGAAGTTCAGCCAAAGATCTTTCATTATCTTCTTCAGCCATAAGGCTTGATTTGCTGCTGCGTAGCAGCTATAAACTCGCTTTAGCGAAGAGATTGAGCTACAATTTCTTGTTTTTTAGAACACCAAGTGAAACAAGCTGATCCTAAACAAAAACGGTACCCGGATGTACTCTTCATATCATCCATCGAGCCAGCCCAATCACTATCAGAATAACCTTGTAGATTGAATTCTAGACTCCTTTGAAACTTCACTCTAAAAAACATGGTTCCTTTCAAATACCTTAAAATCATCTTAGCTGCAATCAAATGAAGCTAACTTGGATCACTCATAAATATGGACAGAACACTTACAGCAAATAAAATGTCTGGTCTGGTTGCTGTAAGGTACATGAGACAACCTATTAGACTTCTGTACATCGAAACATCCACAGCTTCAGTTCCATCACTCTTCTGCAATTTCTCTTTTGCTACCATAGGTGTACTAACACTTCGACATTCTTCCATCTGAAATTTCTTCAAAATTTCCTTTAAGTACTTCCTCTCGACAAATGAAGATTTCATAAGGACTTTGCTTGATTTCCAGACCTAAGAAGTAAGCCATTTTTCCTAAGTCTGTCATCTCAAAACCAGCAAATAGGCCTTGCTTAACATTTTCTATCATTGAACATCATTTCCGTTATCAAAAGATCATCCACATATAGAGATAGAACTACCACACTATGATTCACTTTCTTAATATAAAGTGAACTCACTCAAGCTCTTTTTAAAACCTAAATGAACGATCAATTTTTCCATACCAGGCTCTTGGAGCCTTTCCATATAAAGCTTTATGCAATTTGTATACACTCTCTTCTTGCCCTTTAACACAGAACCCTTCAGGTTGTTCAACAAAAATTTCCTCTTCAAGCTCACCATTTAAAAATGCAGACTTGACATCAAGCTGAAAAATAGTCCAACCCTTCTCTGCCGCAAGCTAACAAGAGTCTTACTTGTGTCCAGCCTTGCAACTGGAGCAAAAGTTTCAGAATAGTCTACTCCCCATACCTGAGCATAGCCTTTAACAACCAGCCTTGCTTTATACTTGTTAACAGAGCCATCGGGATTGAGTTTTTTTCTAAAGACCCACTTAACTCCAATTACATTCTTATTTAATGGCCTGTCTACCAATTCCCAAGTCTGATTTTTTTGAATCATTTTCATCTCCTCCCGCATTGCTGCAAACCACTTCGATCTTCCTTGGCTTCAAAGCAAAATTTGATGGTTCGAGCACAGCCACATTACTCCTTTCATAGATCTCGAAAGTGTCCTTGTGCCTCTTATAGGTTCATCATCTATATTTTCTTCCATTTCCCCTGTAATTTCATTTGTCTCCACATTAGTTTCAGGTTGTCTTTCAAAGTGCTTCAATTCAGTGTTCCTTCCATTTAACCAATTCCATTCATCTTCCTCTAAGAACATAACATCTCTCGCTCACAAGTAATCTTCCTTGTCTTTGGATAGAAAATTCTGTAAGCCTTTGATTGAGAGCTATATCCAACAAAAATTCCAATCTCAGCCTTTTTATCAAGCTTATCCCTTTTGACATCGGAATATGAGTATAACACAAACTTCCAAAAACCTTCAAATTTTTCATGAAGGTTTAGTGTTTTGCCACCCTCGAGAGGTGTTAGTTTCTCTAAAGCTTTTGTAGGTAATCTATTTAAAAGAAATACAGCGGTGTTGGCTGCCTCAGCCCAAAAACTTTTAGGCAAATTCTTTTCTTGCATCAAACATCCGGCCATCTCCATAATGCTTCTATTTTTCCTCTCACTAATCCCATTTCGTTGAGGTGAGTAAGGGGCTGTAAATTGTTGTACAATTCCAGCTTGCTCACAAATCGGTTGAATTTGTTAGCTGTATACTCAGATCCATTGTCTGACCTGAGAGCTTTGATTCTCTTCCCACTTTGATTTTCAACTAATGCTTTAAACTTCATGAATACATCAGCTACTTCAGTCTTAGCTTGCAGAAAATAGATCCAGCTCATTCTAGTCAGATCATCAAGTAAAAGTAATAAAATACCCGCTTCCACTTAAAGAAGGTTCAGACATAGGTCCACACACATCAGTGTGAACTAATTCTAGTTTTTGATATGTCTTCAAGACTCCTCCTTTGAAGGGAAATCTGGCTTGTTTGCCAAGAATGCAGGTTCTGCATTGTGGAAGCTCTTCCTTCAAGCTTGGTAAATCATCTACCAGGCCATTTTTCTGCATAACTAGCATACTCCTCCTATGAACATGCCCCAGCTCTATATCTTTTGTGCCACTTCAAAGCCATATGCATCTCATTTGGCTTGAACACAAAACTTTTATTCAAAGACTTCATTGTTGTCGTATCTTTAATGAGACATCTCATTTGGCTTGAACACAAAACTTTTATCCCTCATTTGAACTCTCAAAACTTCATTGCTGTCAGTATCTTTAATGAGACATTTCCTTCCTTCGAACTTCACTATATAGCCCTTCTCCACTAACTGACCAACACTTAACAGATTCTGGTCAATATTTGGCACAAATAGGACATCCTTGATTAACTTCACCCCCTGGTTTCCTTTAACAAAGCAACTACACCTTTACCCCGAACTTCAATATGCTGTCCATTGCCAATTCGACTTTGGACTTTTTTGTTTTGTTTATGCTCTTGAATAGCTCTAAGTTGCCAGTCATGTGATTAGTACAACCACTATCTATCAGCCATGTACTATTTTCGACTAAATATTCACCAGCTGAAGCAACAAATAAGTGCTCTTCATCAACTTCACTCACCGCCACTTGTGCTTCTCCCGTTTGCCGATAGGCTTTCCCTTTGCAAATAGCTTCCATATGACCCAACTTGTGGCATCTTCACCTCGCATCGGCCTTTTCCAGCATCTAAAGACTCGATGGTTGGTTCCACCACAATACCGACATGGCCTTTTATTATTTTTCCATTTGCTAGATCCTCCAAAGCATTTCCTCTTTTGGTAAAAATTTCGAATCAAGCAACATTTCCCTTAAACTGAATCCATTTCTTCCCTTTGCCTCCATCATTTTGCTTTACTTTGGCTTGCAATGCCCCCTCAACATAATCTTCTCTCCTCATTAGTCTTCTATGCTCCCGTGCTCGCAAAGCATTCAAAGAACTCGCAAGTTTTATATCGCCCAAAGTCCCTTGTGTTTTCCGGAGAAGCTATAGTAGCTTCAAATTTTTCTGGAAGAGACACTAGGATCTTTGAACAAGCCTATCATCCCTCAAATCGTTCCCAAAACTCGATTTTATCGCTATTCCCACTAGCCTATCTCGAGTATTCCTTCACCGACTCGATTCCTTCATCTCGCATTGTCTCTCAAATTCTCTCAAGAGATTCAGCACTTTCATACCTCTTATCTTCTCATCTCCTTCATATTCTTCCTTCAAGAAATCCCATATGACCTTCGCAGTCACACTTCATAATTCTCGGTGAAGATGGTAGGCGAGACAGCAAAGATATAGGCAAGATTTTGCCTTGGCTTTCCTTGTGGTTCTCTCTTTATGAAGCTTGATTTGATTCATGGTCGGATTATTTGGAAGTGGAGCAACTTCATAATCATCCTCCACAGCTTCCCACAGATCATGACCCTCCGTAAATGCTTTCATTTTAACAGCCCATGCTTGATAATTCTCTCCAAATAAATACGGAGAAGCCATCGCAGAAAAACCACTTGAACCCGTCTCCATCACCCTCTAACCTCTTTGCACTACAATACTTGCTTCACTTCACAGTCCCTCAAGATCATTCGATGCTCACGATACCACCGTTGATTCGATTAAAGCAAAGCAAAGAAGCAGAAAAACTAGAACTATAGATATCGAGGAAGAAAGATGAAAAACAGAGGAAATAGAGAGAAAAGAGCATGGAAACTGCCTTCAACGCAGTTCTAATGAAAAAGTCAAGTACAAAACACAACTTAAACCAAAAAAAAATAATTGCACACACATGTTCAGCTTGTAACTGCATCCGAACAAGTACTTAACTTCCTAAATAACACAACAACAACTGCATAACATAATTGACTAAGTAAGAAAATAAACTAAAACAATATAAAACAGAACAGAGAAGTTTTAGTCTAAAAACAGCAGCACTTAGACATCAAAAATCCAACAGAGGTGAATTTGCATGAACCAATGGCTGAGTCTCCAAGTGATGCAGTGGCAAAAAGCCAATGTAACTAGGCCGGGTTTAATAGAGAATCTCTCCTTCTATGGATTGCTAACTCATGGCCTCCACTCGGTAATATTAGAGGGCATTTCAGTTCAAATAACACCGTTTATTTCAAAGGCCTATATTTATTTGTTCATAAAGGAACCATTTCACATACCTGAAAGGCGAGTGTCTAACCTATATTTCATAACCATGTAGGATTTGCCAAGATTCTACAATTAATCATGTGAGCAAATATAGGTGTTTGACACATGATTGTGCTCTCTCTCTCTCTCTCTGTGCACAATTTGTTAGTTTGAACTGCTATGTTAACCTACCGACCTAAAAAAAAAATGCTACGTTACGCAACCCAAAATGATAGTAGTTCACAGTTCGAGTAGCTTACGGCAAGAAAAGTCACACACAGTTTACAGCAACCATTACATTGCCTTGACATATATTACATAGGATGATAGTAACGCAGATTCTTTATGCCACTTCAGAACTTTTCTACGACTTTAACTTTGCCCAAGATTTAGCGGCAAAGATTGATGTCTATCTGATAGGACTTTCATTGACAGAAAATCCATCTGACCCAGGGAAAGGCTGCTTTCGACGGCACCATTCATTTGGAACTCTTTACAGTAAAACCAGAAAAAGAAGATGCTCAGGAACAGGGATCAATTAGCTACTTTTATAATCAGTCTATAAATGAGGACAACGCTGTCAAATGCGCATTCGTCTTATACTACACCATTTCGACTTGAACTTGATCTGAAACGCAAACGCACTTCGGGAATTTGTATCTCTCTCCTTATTTGAAGAACAGAAAAGAAGATTTGAGAAACTTTGGTGGGTGTTTCTCAAAAACTGAGGATCCATTGCATGCTGACTTGCACTTTTATTGACTTTGAGGAAGTACAGTCTGAAACTTTCAAAAGTCTCTGATCTAATCTAAATGGGACAGGAACATTAAACCAACCCATTGAAATTTGCTTCCTAGTCACTTTCAAAACTGTTATTAATGGATGGAAGAGAAGTACAAGAACTTGCACTGACGGTCCTTTTTTGGCCCCTTTAACTTACTCCTCCTAAATTAGAACATGTTTGAGACTGCTTGCAATAAGCAATTGCTCCCTGAACTGGTGACTCTACTTCCATATGCCCTTTGCTGCTTCTGGTCGGAAGCTGAAATTCACCGAACCTGTTGGAGTCGTTCGAGCATGAAGACAAGGAAGAGTTGGAAGATGACGATGACGAGGAGGACATTGAGATCTCGAGCTGCTTCCTCGATATGGTAAACGTCCTCCTGCGCCAAGATCCACCACCATTCTCAAAGGCCTTCTCTTCATTGAAGCTTCCAACCATGCCAAAAACTCGGCCGAACTTGTTTTTCTTCACCGAATTGTCACTCTGGTCACGAGACTCCCTTGACTTCAAAGCATGGTTTTGGGCCGTTTCCGTGCAGGACTCGTCTGAGCAGCTGGATTTGCCAAACAAGGCATGGACGTAGGCTGGAGAAGCCTTGAGCTTAGACAAAGACTGCTTGATTGTCTTAATTCTCCTTGTCCATGACTTGGTCTTCGCGCTTTGCTTCACAAAGTCGCTTGTTTCGACCGCCGATAATTCACCGAGATACCCATCCAAGTTGAGCTCTCTGCTGATCCTGAAAGACTCGGAGGGCGACACGTTGCATGAGTCAAATGGTGTGCTCATTGCCGTTGGCGTCGGGGCAGTTGTCATTAGAGGAGTGCTGTAGAATTCTTCGTAGTATTTGTCGTCGTGGTCGACATCAAGGAGCTCCGCGACCATCTCGAGGCGTGGAGGAAGGTGGAGAGGAAGGAGTTTGCCTTTGTAGAACAGCTCATCAGCTGGTGAGGTAGAGGCTTCTTTGTGATCTAATGAGGTTGAAGACATTTGGAACTCAAATTCTCTGGGGGTTTGAGGAGGATTAGTAATGGTGGAGTGGCCATGAAAGATGGAATATGAACTCACTTCCATGTCTATGTACTCTTCCTCTAAATGGCCATCATGTAGCGGAAGACTTCTGGCCATCATATGTGGAGATACTCTCTCTCTCTCTCTCTCTCTCTCTCTCTCTCTCTCTCTCTCTAGGATGGCTACTGAGGTTGTTCAAGTGGAGAATTTGCGTATAGGCATCCTTTTATAGATGTGCTTGATGAGACACGAGGCCAATAGGAGAAACTAAATCCCTGTTTTGAATGCGTCCAATCGTAATAGTCCGAAAATCTATAGGGAGATTTCTTTCTTATTTTCCTTTTTTTTCACCTCAACAGCATCTTTTTAGGTCAATTATCTGCTTCTTCTTTTGGCCCTTTTAGTTTTTAAATATCTTGGCTCAAACAGTGGGAGCAGTCCTGCCTCTAACTTTAATTACCTTTACAAAAGCAAGAAAGAAAAACAAGAATCAAACTACGGAAGACTATGGAGAGAAGGTAATTAATATGTTATGCAAAAATTGTTGGGATTAGGCATGCAAACACAATGAAACAAAGAGTAAAGGCAAGAGAGAGAAATCAATACACAAAATTTATCCCGATTCATCCTTAAACTAGGGTTACATCCAACAAAGGATTGCACTATAATTAGTATATCTTACCTCTCTGTTACAATTCTCAATTACAAGAGAAAAAGATTATCTATAAGCAACGCAACAAAACTCTAGGGGGCCAAGAAAGTCTAGGCCACTCAATAGTTATTCATGGGCCGAAATCCAAACTACTAATAAAATATAGGTCCAAACTATAAAAATCTTTTGATGGCCTAGGGGTGCTACACCGTGGAGTGGGACCTCCGTGCCTTTTTTTTTTACACCCCAACAAAAATAGTACCATAAATTCAAAAGACACTTCTATGGTATTCCAAATTTACCGTATCACATTATGAACATTTTGCCATAACCAAATACAAAAAAAGTCGTAACATGTCGCAAAATTGTTTCAGTCTTAAGCAATTACATTGTCAAAAAAGAAAAGAAGATGAGACTATCTTCAAATTTCCCTAAATTCATGGTGGCTAGAGCAAAGCAGTCTTAGGTGACATCATCAAGAGCATATTTGTCGTTGGGACCACAAAACCTATGAAGTGATTCTGAAGTAATGTAATCACTAATCACAAAAGATAAGGGGAAATGAAAAAGAGGGCACTTCTCATAATCAGCATTGCTTGATTTAACTAAGTGAGTAGCTGGGAACAAGAAGTGGTTTTTGTATTAGGGCACGATATTGGAGGGACCCCCTTTGCTTCCCACACATGCTTGATTAAGTCTTGCCATTTCACCCACTTCTGTTTAAAGCTCGTGTGCAAATCACTCCTTCCAAAGATTTGATAATGCAAGAGGAAGACCAAAGCATGTTTTTTAATCATAGAAGGATGCTACTAAAATTAAACATTAGGCATGATTGAGTGGCAGTCGAGACAAGCTTTGCGTAATTCTAGAAAGTAAGTTTTTTTTTTTTTTTTCAAGCTAGGGGCATGCACAAAATGTTGTCATATATATGTGGATCTTATAATTGTAGGTTACTAGAATTTGACTCCTCATTGCAAGAAAAGGTTTTGGTGGTTTTTCCCACAAATGTAGCAAAAGATATATGCACTTAATATCTTCCTTCTCCTCTCTATTGATTGTTTTACCACTTACTTGAAACTCATTTGTGTTGAAGAAATATCTTTCATTTTAGCATGATAATTATAGCTGAGGTTTTTCCCATACTAGTTAGTTGATGAAATCTTTATTCCTGTATGCTTTTCAAAGATAGTATAATATTTACGATATAAATTATTCATACTATGTTGGTGCATTATTATATTTATACCAGTTAGTTACTTTATACTCTGATAATTTAGTTTTTTGTGTATCTTTTATAACTAATCGACAAAGTAAAGTCACATTTATGCTAGAATTTTCTTGCTCCATCTTGATAACATTTTTCTATGACAATCTGCGCAAATGCACAAGCACACGTGTACGGCACCAATTATATCAAAAGTATTTTGGGCTCCACCTGCAATTTATTATATTTATAATCTAATAAAAGTTTCTGTACACCACCACTGAATAATTAAAACTGGGGTTAGCCTCTCGTTATTGCACATAGCTTTTACATCATCTAAACATTAATTAGAGAGCTATTGGCCCCGCGCCATTATAAGAAAAAAGGAACCCTAAGAGCCTGAAAATCACTTTATGACTCTGCTAGGGTTTGATTACATCCACTGGATTCTCCGTGTATGTTCTTGTTCAACCTTTTGAATTGTGTGTTCTACAGGAGTCTCGTGGGCATGTCTACTAATAAAGAAAAAAAAAACGTAGTTGGTACATTCAAACAGAACCTACTACGAACGAATTACAAATGATTTCTAACCCTTAAACTATGATTCAGTGGGGTCCATATTATCAATATCAAAATCTATAGGGTTGTATTCATCTGTTGCTGTGGGGAGAGAGAGAGAGAGAGAGAGAGATGTTGACCTGGTGAGGACAAGGACAAACACAAAGGAGGCGACACTGGATAGTGGGAGCTACGAATTTATGGATAGACTGCCTGCGAAGCTCGAGACCGTCATGTCCCTGTCTTGCCTTTTAATACAGTCCTCACGTTCGACCAAAATTCTCTCCTCTGTTCCTTGTCTCGATCAATCCTTTCCTTTGCTTTTTCTCCCCTCCCCCTCTCAATAGACGAAAGCAGGACTCGGCCATTGCGCTGATGTTCTTCTTCAGTTCAAAGTGATGGGGTACTTGTTTGCCCAAAAAAGAAAGTGATAAGGTTACTTACAACCATCCGTCTTTTCACCCAAATAATCGCAGGGACTCTTCCTAAAAAAAAAAAAAAAAATTAGCTTGGATTCACCATTCTGGGCAATGCTATTTGCTCCCTACTTTTTAACTAGAAGGACGGCCCTTTCTGCACGAAACGTTCAAAAGGACAAAAGTAGCTTTCCGTTCAGTGAAAGGAGCCTCGGTAAATAAATTGTGGTACTTGATTGAACTCAGGAATCTCTCTGTTCTTTCTTTGCTTTTTTTTCTTTTTTTGCCTTTTCTGGTAGGAGCATAAATCATACTTCTTAACATTAGGAAGGGCAGTTTTCTTCAAGTGCTTAAGATGACCAAAAATTTACCAAATCTCTACTTTTAGGGCAAAAGACATATAAATAGACGGGCGAATGGAAGCCACAACTTGCTCCATCGAAATGACCCACCACGACCAGAATATCTGGACACCGATGTGGTTCAAGCAGTCCCAAGGATTGACAAGGGGGACCTCTCCATCTCGATGGCGTGGTCTCGGTTGCCGGGTATCCCCCCAGCAGGAACAAAAGCAGACAATCGCAACATTGAATAGACTCGAACAGCTCAGACCAAGAACCTTTTCCCCGGGGGTCAACTTAAGGGCTTGGCTTTTCTCTAAAAGATTTCCAGTTCGACCACTTCCTTGTGTACCCTCATTTCCTGAGCAACCGAGGTCCCTGCGCGATGATGATGTTCCGCGAAAGACGATACAAGCTCCAATTTCCATATCAGGAAGAGCTTTTGCCATACAACAACAAAACAACAATCTCAGTGCCCCACGTTTCGCGATTTTCTACTTACCTCTTTGTAGATAGGGAGACAGAGAGAGAGGCACGGGAGGTCCACCCCCGGCAACTTAAGAGATAAAACCTCCCCCACTTTGGAGCAGGCAAGCAGTTTCGACCACAACTTCGACTGAAATCAAAAGCCATGTGCGGTGCACAATGCCATGTGGTATCACGTCGACATCTGTAGCTCAACTGGCGCAAGATCGTCGGCATCACAGAAACAAACAGATCTGGTGAAAGATTAGTGTTGTTTTAACATAAACAATATAGTACTTTCATACGGGATTTCCACCGAGTACCAAGTTACAACATACATTCGAGGAATTTACAGAAGAATGAATAAATTAAAAGTTTTGTAAGGCTGCTCCTGCAGCTTTCAAGAGACGAGATCCATAGTTGTACAGTATGAAGCATTTTCAATAGGGTTTCCTCAGGAAAAGCCCTTTTTCACATAGATGATAGCTTTAGAATTTTAGTTACCAGTTGCTCAATCGCCAGCTCTCAGCTCTCTTTCAAGCTCGTCAAACTCCCAGTCACCAATCTCCTCTGTCGAATAGTCCTTACTCACCTTCCCAAACTCAGACTCCAACTTGGCTAATTCTGCTTCAGTGTCTGGCACTGCCTCTGCATTTGACACGGGAGACTCACGATGCTTAGTTACGTTGGTTATTGGAGTCTTGTCACTCTGTGTCGCAGAATCTGGCAGTACTGTGGATGGCGTCTCTTGAGGATTCTCTTCCTTGGGGGTTGGAGGGGTCTCCATTTCCAGATTGGGTCTCTCAATGGATTCAAATTCTGCTCTCAACTTTTCAATGTCACCAAATAACTCCTCCACTTTGTGGTCGTCTTTCCTGCATCATAAAGTTGCAGAAGTTCCCATATCTGTGAGATAAGGAATTCAAACATTGGGATAGAAAAAATCCAGTTATGAAAGATAGCAGCAGAATTATTCACCTTGAAATTTCGCTTCGCTGAGCATAGAATTGCTCCTTCATGTTATCCACTACACCGAATGTCGTTACAATCTGAAATGACAGATTTTTGGTTTAGAACAGGGTCTCCACTGAAAAAATTTGAATACGATGATCATCCTATTGGCTGATTCATAGAAGACTCAAAATAGCACCTTGGAGGCAATCAAATCGAGGAGAGACTATACTACATAAAGGATAACACAGAATAAAGCTATTTCATTGCTCAAGGGGTCATTTACATACACATGACACCAAGTTAGTCTAAATTTGATACAGACCTATCAGCAAATATATCACTTTAAAACCTAAATTAGGTAAATAGACAATAGCAGCAACTGGACCGGCAAAACAAATAGCACAGATGGCTCATTTATCATATTTGCAGCACAAATTGCTCATTTAACTTGGGCAAGAATGGGCAAAAAAGAAAATTCAGGCAAGAACAAAGCTACAAGATGACAATGCAAGTTCTGACATCTTGAAAATTCCCCCAGAAAAAGGATGCACAGTTTCTACAGTAAAGCATGATCTACTACCCATGCAAGAAAGGTTAGAATGCCAAACAGAATTGTACCTTGGCTTCATAATCTAAATACTCCTCCTCAAGATGTTTCCTGGGGTGAACTGCTTTAGATTCCTCATTTCCCGCACTAGAAATGACCTCAGAACTGTAGTATCCAAAGGCAGATCACACATTTGACCCAAAAAAGCCAGAGCAAATAATAAAACAAGCCAAAATATGTCATAAACATCTTGTTATGCCAAAATTAAATTACCCATCACCCAAGTTCTTTAAGTTCTCCACAAATTTTCCAATACGACTTATAGCAGGTCCCAGCTCTTTCTGCAAATCACAACAAATTTGTCATAAAGAATGACAACAAGGTTGCGGATGAGAAGAAGAGAATGCATGGATAGATTAAGCTTATTCAAGAAGAAAAGAAAACAAAAGCTCCTGTAAGGTTCTGCTTGGATAACAGCACCTCAAAAATCAGAGCATATGGAGTACCTTGTAAGTGGAAAGGAGCTGAACAGCCAAGTTCGCAAAATAGTCTTCATGTGTCTCCAATTCATCGCTATGAGCACCAGTTGAAAACCAAAAATATCCCATGTAAAGATGGATATATGTGATAAGATAGCAATATCGCACTTATTAATTCTGCTAATAAACCCTCAAGTTGGGAACAAAAGCACATAAAAAGCCTAACTGACGGGGAGAGAGAGAGAGAGAGAATCTGAAGTCCATACTTGACCTGCTTCTCCCTCACTTCTGCATATGAGCATTGGAGAACCCAAGTATCTTCCAGAAAATTAATCCATGTACTAAGAACCTCAGCTTCAACCTTACATGATGTGATGGTTTTTGACAGATCATCTTCCTAAAGTATAATCACCAGAGAGTCAAAAGGTAGTTCAATAGTAATTAAGGAAACTCTAATATCAAATCAAATAACATAGTCTAAACCTTAGTTTTTAAGTGTACGACAATTTGATTGTTTGCTTCATCAAATTGGTCTCTCTCTTCCACAATATTGCGAAGGCGAGCTTGGGCAGCAGCCAAGGAGATATTAACCTACAAAATATTCCAGTCATCAAAGTTTCTATTAAACAAAAAAAGAAACACAGTAATTACAAATTTACAATAGAACAAACACATTCACAGATGTTAGATGGAGTTGACCAGAATCTAAAGTAAGTCAAATTTCAGTCTTCCAAAATGCATACATTAATTCAGTTCGAAAACAACAATTGCCATTTTCCACTCTTTTCTGAAAGTAGAATAACTCTAGGAACAAACCAAACATTTTTTTTTTTTTTTTTTTTTGGGGGGGGGGGGGGGGGGGGGGTGGGGTTACACAAAGGAATCATTTAGCAAGTAAATTCCATTTATCTCCCCTAGAGCTTATGCTAATTAGATTGTCAATAGGTACTCATGCAGCAAATCGTGAAATGATGGCCTCTCTAGTAGAAATAGGTGTGCAATCAGAAGTAGAAACATCCATACAGCTCATTATACAGGCAGAACCATTATCAGCAGACATGGCTGTGTCTTGGACTTCATTGATGCAACTTTTTATGAATAGGCACCATGAGATATCATAACACCACAACACCTATCGACCCAACTCATATTGGACAACTGCAATGAAGGTGAGTTCGTCCTTGTCCAGTCAAATTGAAGACATCAAGATATTGTATAAGATGAACACAGATTACCCAAATAGAAATTCCCAAATCCCAACTAATTTGATTAACCAGGGACAGCTTTCACATAGCCTAAGGGACAAATACAAAAGAAGGCCTCAATGATAAAGAACTATCAATGTATGGTAGAATAACGCAGTAAGACTCATCATATGGCACCACATCAATAGTAAGATGATCAAAATTCAATCAACAAAAAGAGGCCATCATAGTCTCTTATCAGAAATCTTTGCACAAATATACATTTGATTTTAATTCAGAGAGAGAGAGAGAGAGAGAGAGAGAACCTTTTTCAATTCAGCCTCGAGCTGATCTCTTTGTTTCTCAAGTCCAGAAATCTCAGCTGCAATTTCCTGAGGGTAAAACATAGAAACTTTTAACAGCTGTACAAAAGAGACAAAACTCAGATAAAAGGATGGTCAACACAGAAGATAGATTGATGAAACTAATAGAATAGAAGTCCAAAATTAGAAAAGGACGCATATTAAGCTTTCACTAGCCCTATCTTGGCTCGGCACCACTAAGAGATACAAAGTATTTAATTCTGTAAAACATTCAACTTAAGAGATTCACTTGCGTACTAGTAACAAGACCTAAAAAGACTAAAAACAGATACTTCATGGATGCACCATTTAAAAACTCATTTTTCTAAAGCAACAATAAGCGGATATTAAACTGGTAAAATTAACATCAAGTAGAAAAAAGTTCACAGACTATATTTTACAACAAAATACTACAATAGGAAATACACATTATGGTCCCAGATAGAGACTAGTACAGCAACTGTTTGTGTGTGTTTGTATTAGAAATTTAAACAGTAGAACTGTGCTCTAGAGCCAGATCACCTTCTCTTTCTCACCGACTTCACTAGCCTTAACCGCACGAACTTGCAATGCTTCCTCTTTCTGTGATCTGCAAGATAAAAAGGCATATTTAGTAATTAACATTCATTGACAACTAACCATAAATCAGCAAGCAAAGACTCTCTAGTATGTATGCAAGTATCCTACATTCTTCATGCCTTCGACAACAAATTACAGGAAAGGCAGTGACTAGAACTCATTGTCCTTAATTTCTAGTTTCTAGTTTCTTTTATCCTAACAGTTTCCTGAGAAACATCACAAGATAACAATTCATACAATCCATGATTACCAGAGATCTTTGATATGATGGTAGTCTGACACTCGTTTATACAATAGCCTATTGATAAAGTTAGCAAATGATAGCTCCCTATCCAATAAATCAACACAGATGTCAGATTTTCTATGGGTATTGAGGAAGACTATATATATATTTCTACGTGCAATTCAAGAGAAAAGCTGTTAGACTTGGTGAACTCACATACATGAGATGACAAAATGATTCTTTTAATTCAAAGTGGATTTCTTGTATCTTTTGAACTGAGGCTGAAAAGAGGCTGAACAAAATTAAAAGGCAAATTCCTTCTAATAGTGAAAAATTCGAGGACATTATCAGGTTCATCAAACCAATGAAAATAAAAAACCCAACAGAGAATACCAACTCATACTCAAAAGAACTAGGGCAGTTGCACACCAGACCTGTTGTGTGGACTTTAATGCCTGTTTAAAGCTGGGTCTGGCTAATTATCATAAAAACATGCCCAAGCAAAGTGCCGAAGATAAAGGGAGAACAAGGCCCAACCACGTGTCCCATAGAAATCCTGGGGGTTAGTGGTGGAAAAGACTATACTTTCTTCTTCTGCATCTAGAATGTTAGGCAAACATACAACCACACAAGATCATGCTTTCCCAAAATATCACTCCAACTCAGAGTAGGCCAGAGAAAGACTAAAGGCAAATGTTATTTATGTGAATTTATGAACAAGTTTCACTACCTAAAAATAGATGAAGTTTTGTGGTCGTCATTACCAAAGTATCAAATGAGAAATTGAAGAGAAATGTTGTCAAAGAGTTGGTCTTTTAATTTCATAGGGATAAGAGCTAGGTCGGTTAGCTACAAAGTTGATCCGAACAAAACTCATTGTCAACGGAGTAAATTTCAAAAAGGCAAAAGGAACTGCAAAGGATAGAAAAAAACTAACAAGATTACTAATCACAGGGGTTAGGCCTAGCAAAAGATGCCACCCCAACCCCCGGGGAAAAAAATAGAAAGAAAAATGTGTGAGCCATGTATCTAAATCACATAATATGCTGATAAATGAAATTTAAACCGTTTGGATGAGCTTCTGCCACCAGTAGGAGAGCATATCAGAATTGACCAATAAAAGTATGGAACCCTTTATGTCATCCAAGGTACTACACAGTATGTCAATAATAAATTATATGCTCAACTTATACGGTTTCCTCTTGTTTATATTGACAAGGAAATTTAAAAAATCACTGTTTTCTTGATTTCTCTACTTCATCAGGTGAGTTCTTGAAATGATGGCTCTTATACTGTTAATGCCCTAAATTTTGCCTTTTGACTTCATTTTCAAGAATTATACTTAACATAGACCCACAAGAAAACCACATCAGGCACAAACGCAAATGATGTCAAATACAAATTAGGAAAAGGAACGTGTATGACAAGATTAATCTCTTGCCTGTGGTCTGAAATGCGCTTTTCAGCTTTTGTCATCGAGCTGGCAAGAGACTCTGACAAGACCTTCAACTTATCAACCTGCTCATATGTTCCAGAAAATTGTGGTTAAATCAGAAAGCCTGGACCAAAAAAAAAATAGTGCACAGTGCTTCGCCATGTTTAAAGATAGACAAACGGAAAACATATAACCCAAAGTATGCATAAGCACACATGACCGGAGATCTACAAAATGTGAGAGCAACTTATAGGCTGAATGAAAAGAATTATCTCAAATGGTCACAATTCATCAAGACCTATTTGAAGGGTAAAGGAAGACTCAGCCATCTTCTCGGAACAGGTCCAACACCAGAAGATCCCACGTTCAACGCATGGGATGAGGCAGATTCAATGATCATGTCATGGCTTTGGGATTCAATGGATCCGGCCATAAGTGATACATGTATGTTTCTCAAAACTGCAAAGGAGATTTGGGATTCTATTTGCAGGACTTATTCAAAGGCTCGAGATGCAGCACAAGTATATGAAATCAAGATAAAGACAAGTGCAACAAAACAAGGGAGCAAAACGGTGACAGAATATGCCAATTCCCTTCAAAATCTATGGCAAGAACTCGATCATTATCGAGTATTTGAGATGAAGTGTGCAGATGATGCTGCAACTCTAAAAACCTTCATTGAAAAGGATCGAGTATATGATTTCTTGGTAGGTCTTAATTCTGAATTTGACCAAGTCAGAATTCAAATACTTGGAAAAGAAGAAATTCCTTCTTTGGAAGAGACAATCTCTCTAATCCAGGCAGAAGAAAGTCGAAGGGGAATAATGCTAGAGCCTCAAGCTATGGAAAGCTCAGCATTAGTAACTCGCAATGCGTCAACACAAGAAAGAGGAAAGGTGGATGCTTTGAGGTCTACATGGAGGGATAATCGAGATAGTTTGTGGTGTACCTACTATAAGAAGCCAAGGCATACAAAGGAACGTTGCTGGAAACTGAATGGCAAACCAACAACCTCAAGCCGAGAGTGGGGAAACAAAGGAGGACAGCCAAGGCCCCAAGCTCATCTAATTGAACAGACCAACCAGCAAATCAGTCACGGTGAAGGACAGGTGAAAGAATCCTTCAGCAGTGAGGAAATAGAAAGAATTAAAGGGCTTTTGGGGTCTCTTGATAAACCCTCTGGTGCTTGTTCCTTAGCACTCTCAGGTAAGTCTCCATTCTCTTTTAGTTTAAATGCCTCAGAAAAACTTTCAAGTGAAGCTTGGATACTAGACTCAGGTGCCACTGATCACATGACTCACACTTCTCATTTTTTTAGTACCTACACCCCTTGTCCAAGCAATAGAAAAATATGGGTGGCAGATGGTTCTTTGGCCACTGTTGCAGGAGTTGATAATATCTATGTTACGCCTATTCTCACTCTAAAAGATGTCCTCCATGTGCCAAAATTATCAGCCAACCTAGTCTCCATACAAAGGCTCACCAATGATCTCAAATGTTATGCAATTTTTTACCCTACCTACTATGTTTTTCAGGAGCAGGATTCGGAGAGGAAGATTGGACTTGCTAAGGAAAAGAATGGGTTGTACTATCTTGAGGCGCCAAGGATTTCAAAAAAAGTCATGAACAATTCACCCTTGTCATTTCTTAGTGCTTCAAATAAGGATGTCATTTGGCTTTACCATTTTCGTTTTGGTCATCCATCTTTTCGTGTCTTAAATATCACGTTTCCTTCTTTGTTTAAAGAATTAGATATGAGTCAATTCCAATGTGATACTTGTGAATTTGCTAAGCACACCCGTGTATCTTTTCCTATAAACAACAAAAGAAGTTTTCATCCTTTTGATTTGATTCACAGTGACATTTGGGGACCTTCCACAATTCCAAATATCTCAGGGGCTTGATGGTTTGTTTCTCTAATCGATGATTGCACTAGGGTCACATGGATATTCTTACTCAAACACAAATCTGATGTAAGTAGCATTGTTCATAATTTTAATTCTATGGTTCAAAATCAGTTTGGAGTTAAAATTAAGAACTTTAGATCAGATAATGCTAGAGACTACTTTAATCAGATTTTGTCAACTTATTTTCAAAAGGAAGGGATAATCCATGAGTCATCTTATGTAAACACACCACAAAAAATGGGGTGGCTGAAAGGAAAAATGGTCATTTGCTCAACACTACTCGAGCATTATTGTTTCATGGAAATGTCCCTAAGTCTTATTGGGGAAGCTGTCCTTACATCTACATACATGATTAATAGATTGCCATCAAGAGTATTAGATTTCAAAACTCCTATGGCAGTTCTTTCTAGCTTTTATCCACATTTTAGGACAACAAATAATCTCATACCTAGAATCTTCGGTTGCACCTCTTTTGTACATGTTCATAATCAGCAAAGGGGAAAACTAGATCCTAGAGCAATCAAGTGTGTCTTTCTTGGTTACTCCGCTACACAAAAGGGGTATAAATGTTATCATCCTCCTTCTCGAAAAACCTATATTTCAATTGATGTTACATTTGTAGAAAACAAACCTTACTTTCCACAATCTTATCTTCGGGGAGAAGTCATTAGGCTGAGTATAAAGAATTTGAGGTTCTTAATCTTGACTTACCTCCTAATAATCTTCCAATCCGAGCTCCCACTTCTGATCAACCAATCCCTAATCAATCAACTCCTAACCAATCAGCCTCCAATTCTGATCAACAGGCTCCTCATGAATCAGTTTCTAATGAATCCGTTACGATTGAGCCTATTCTGGAACAAGAGTCCACTCCCATATCTCCTCGTATTTATGACTCTATGAGATTTCCTCAGGTATACTCAAGAAAGACAGCTGTTCCAGACCAAACACAAGTTCAAGATTCCCATTCGAGTTTTGCAAATGAATTTCCGGTAAGTTCTTACTCTCCTTTGCATAAACAGTCAATTGATATGCCTGAAAATGACTCGCATCTTCCCATTGCTATTAGAAAAGGTACTAGAGAATGCACAAAGCGACCCTTATATCCACTATCTCACTATGTGTCACTTGACCGCCTATCACCATCTCATAAAAATTTCATTGTGAGTCTAAACACCTTTTCTATTCCAAATACTTTATCTGAGGCATTGTCTAAAGAAGAATGGAGGAATGCAATGAGAAAAGAAATGGATACACTAGAAAAAAACCAGACTTGGGAGATTGTTGAAAAACCTAAAGGAAAGAATCTTGTGGGCTGCAAATGGGTTTTTACCTTGAAATACAAAGCTGATGGTTCTCTTGAGAGATATAAGGCACGATTGGTGGCAAAGGGTTATACTCAGACTTATGGAGTAGATTATCAAGAGACATTCGCTCCGGTGGCAAAGATGAACACCGTGAGAATTCTACTCTCTTTAGACTCATTTTAATTGGCAACTTCAGCAAGATGATGTGAAGAATGCATTCTTACATGGAGACCTAGAAGAAGAGATCTACATGAGTATTCCACCGGGATTTGAAGGAGAAAAAACAACAAACAAAGCATGTAGATTACGGAAAGCTCTATATGGGCTCAAGCAATCACCTAGAGCCGGGTTTGGGAGATTTTCCCGAGTTATGAAAGCTTCGTGCTACAAACAAAGCCAAGGTGATCATACCCTCTTCATTAAGCATTCGGCAAGAGGGAGAGTAACAAAGCACTTCTAGTGTATATCGATGATATTATTGTCACAGGTGACGATGATGAGGAGAAACAGCAGCTAAAGCAGTGTTTGATTAAAGAGTTTGAAATAAAAGAGCTAGGAAGACTCAAATACTTTCTTGGCATTGACGTTTCTTACTCTAGACAGTTTCTTACTCTAGACAGGGAATTTTTGTCTCACAACAGAAGTATGTGACTGATCTCTTGAAGGAAACTGGAAAACTTGGTTGTAAACCAAGAGCCACACCTATTGAGCCTAATAAAAGGCTTGGAGATGCAAAGGAAGAACCTGCTGTAGATCGAGAAATGTATCAAAGATTGGTTGGGAAACTTATCTATTTGGCTCATACTAGACCCGATATTACCTATTCGGTAAGTGTGATTAGTCAATTTATGCATGATCCAAGAGAATCACACTTACAAGCCGTCAATCGAGTGCTACATTATTTAAAAGGAAGTCCCGGAAAGAGAGTCATATTCAGAAGAAATCAAAACTGATGCTGCAAGCTTATACGATGCTTGACTATGCAGGATCCATGGTGTACAGAGGAAGCAAAGTCTTATAAATAGCTTTGTAATCCTGGTACAAAAAGAGGGTAAAAAGAAAGTAAAAAGAAAGAAGAGGATGATTCGTAGTCACTGTAAACCTGTCCTTGCCTGACATCACCCTTCAATTTAAAACTCTTTTATCATGAGGTGCTGCTAGCTAAAAGTGACGTCGTGGTCAAATGGGTACACGAAGCGATATGTTGTCGTCACTGAACTGCTATCATCTACGGTTACTCCTTGACGGTTGGGGGTGGTGGTGATGAAAAAGGCCAGCAATGATCCTGCTGTGTTTTGGAGGAGGGGAGCGGGGGGAGAATTGTAGGAGCAACGGTAACATGGTGAAGTGGTGAAGGCACAGGCAGGAAACAACATGGTATTACCACAGCCAAAGAAGGTAGCTTAACAGCATGCCCTAATCAAGCAGCAGAAGAATGCAAGCAAAAGGCTTTATTGGATGCTTGGGCAAAAAGGAAACTATATGATTAAACCTTAGTCTACTCCATGAACAATAAGTGTGTTATAATTGAAAATGATATAAGAAGTGAAGCCCATCTTAGGTAGTTTAGACAAGTAAAACAACCTTTAAAATATCCAGGGAGAAGATGCGACTTCATTTTTGAGACGCAAATTAAATTAGGTAGGAACAGCCCCAAAAAGACAGATGAAAAACTTTAAGAAACTCAAGTACTTGGATTTTCCTGAAGTCATAATGCTTAAGAAAGGACTATTGAGCATGTGAGTGGGGTGAGAAAGAAGTCCCACATTGGATGTCTACACCAAAAGAAGCAATTGACAACACCTAGTTGCACTTAACTCAATAGCTTAAGCTTTTGAATGCAAATGGGTCCAACTAGGTTATCAACAGGCTAAACTAATGGGCTTTCTCTTCAATCTCCCATCATGAAGGCATTAAACTTCTGCAAAGCTTCCCCAACAAGGACAATGGTGAGGAAGCAGGTTAGAACCCCACCGCCAACTCCACCTAATGGGAAGAGATAGGGCTCTTGTTCATTGCCATTGCAACCATGGTTTTGTTTAGTAAAAGCACCAATAATACACTCAGTTGTAACCTTATGTCACAAGGGACTGACTGGTTCATTTTTCACTTAGGCATACCAGACCGTCAAACACCGACACCATTGTCAAATTTTCTTGACAACGCACACTTCCTGTGTCTATGACAACAATCTAACATTGTGCATCAAACCATCAACGCCACACAACTAGAAAAGGGCTAAGTTAGAAATTATATGAGCATCACGCTCCAAGAATGAGGCTTTCATGGCATGTAGTTGATGATGCACATTGATACAGACCTTTTGGGCATGAATCTCAGAAGAGTCTCCATTTTTTAAACTCTTTTTCTTTAGCAGAAGCCCTTCCAATCTTGAACAGACTCGGATTTTTGCAAGTGCTTCTTTCAACTCCTACAGGAAAATAAACATAAAAATTAGCAACTCAACTCTCTGGCAATGAGTAAGATTTACAACTTCATCAAAGACACCGTCTTATCCAAGATGTGTAAAGCCAGTGTTAAGGCACAAAAGAAGAACCAAAATTAAGAATTGAACCAATCAAGTCCAATTAACCCCACATTTGTTTTGTGCAGTTTAAGAAAGCTAGTCACATCAACAGGAGAAAGTTCCATAGGACAAATCAACATACCTCTATGGTGGTTAAAGTTGCCTCTCCAGGTGCTCCATCACTGTCTGCACTGGAAGCCTTCCGGGAAACACTCAGTTCGTCAAGTTTCTTCTTTAGAATAGAGGCTTCAGCATCTATTCTGCAACCAAAAACCAGGTGAAAGCAGGGTAAAACCTCCTAAACACATTCTCATAAGCTGATAAGTAACACTAATTGTTATTATACTTGAGGTAGAGAAAAGGAATATCAGGAAGCAGAGAGGGGCTTTTACTGTTATTTTTTGAAATCAAGAGTCAACTCAAACTTATGAGGAAGATGCCCATCGCAGTAGACTTACAATTTGGATGTGATTAGCGAAACATCATACGAAAATATAAATTATCCCTAAGTCATCTAGAAGCCAGCGATCAGCTTTTGAAAACTTCATGACAATCAAATAAAGGCTTCCCAATACTACCAGTTGAGGCCTTGAACATCTCATAGCATCACACAGACGCCAAATTTAACACCGTACTCAAGTAGAAGAGCAATGAGCGTACGGATGGAGACCTCGAAGCCACATTAAACTTGGGATTTCAATAACAGCAATCTTGGCCCTCTTAAAAAAGCCAAAGAGACAATTACTTCCATACTGTCTATGTAACCAAGTTAGAAGGTCAGGGAAGAAACTATGACTGGCATGAGTTAGCAAAAGAAGTACGGCTATATGGTTTTAGAAACCAAATGATTAACTAAACTCTGTCGTCTAAAGAGAGATGAACAAAACCACACAACCCTCAATAAGTTCTATATTACTGATACATATAGACCAACCATTATTTGACTTGAAATCTAACTGTGAAGCCTCTCTAGAATAAAATATAAAAAGGCTGTCAGCCTCCTCATTAGCATACCTTCCGAGATCAGAATTTAATTTTAAGCCTGAAATGGCGCTCTGTGCAAACTGAAGCAGCTCCTCTCGCTTCACCTGGACAAACAAATTATAACAAAGAGCAATTACACCCCAAATATATAGGAGCAAACAGGGATGACTCATGAACATCACACGGACAAAGCAAGTCAGATGCTAATATTACAAACCAACCATGTGGTTTCAATTTTGAATTCCAACACACACTCGCCAACAATTAAGTCTATACCACCCTCATAACCAGTTATGCTGTGTTTGGTTTGCCCAGTGCAATGGAATAGGCATTCCACACGAAATGCCCATTCCACCACTTGAACAAAGAGTGGTTCCAAATCACCATTCCTTTCCTTCTATAACCAGAAAAATTTATAAATTAAAATTTTGTAACTTACAATTATATACAATATACAATATGCTATCAATTACTTATTTTTAAATTGCATTATAAAATACAATAAGATATTTTATTTAATGAAACAATAATGTTTTTAAGAAAGTTCAATTATTGTACTTTTTATGCAAGTACAATATAACTTAAATTTATTCGAAAGTTCTCATTCAATTCAATTCCCACGATAATTATTTCTTACAGCCAAACACAAGAATCCTCATTCCAAAATTTCCCACAATTAACAAAAGAAAGATTTTAAAATTATCATTCAATTCTCTGATCCTTTACATTCTGTTGAACCAAATGCAACATCAGTCACTGCATTCAAGAAGAGATTGAAAACTCATTTACTTCAAGGTCGTACCTACTTCGCTTGCCAAGGTAATTTTCTTGTAAAAGTCAGTTCGATTACACCCATGCACACGTCAAAATGTAGAAGGGCAGCGAATGGAGGGACTAAGGAGGCAGTTTGAGGTTAGTGGAAACAATATCTGATCCTCAGAAAGATTTCATCAGTTAAATAGTCATCCTAAGAGCTAAAGCAAATATTTTTCGGAAAGGGCTAACATAATCACCCCATTGTAGATGACAATGTGAAGTTTAAACCAGAGGATCAGAGCCAATTGCACATCCTGTTTGCTGATAATTTCCAGAGGCTACAAGATTTGTATACAGGTAAAATTACCAACACTTCATCTTGATAGCCTGAGAAAGCTTGCCCCAAATCCTGTATACTGCTCACGATAGCATAGTGAACTTCCTTTCCTCCAGTAAGACAGAGCCTGCACATAATGTTATTATCACAAAGAAAACCTTAAGAGTACTTCAGAAAGAAACCTATGCTAAAAGATCCAGAGTTACTCGTGTTTACCTAACTTAAAATAAGAATCATCTTGTCAAGTTACAGATAACTCAACAAGAAACAAACCAGTATCTCAATGAGTTACAAGCAACAGCACATTCTGATACCAAGAACCAGAACGTTGAAGCTCCTATGACTGGGGAAATGCATAACTCAGAACTAGATATTTGAGATATTATGCCAGTTGGCATGGTGCATATACTCACCCAAACACATCAAGAAGCAAAGCAACCTCTTCCTCATTTGGGGCTTCAAGAATCTGAACAAACGCAACCAGTTGACGGTTAACTGTAGTAATAATTGGAAAAGCACTTGAAAACCTCAAATCAGTATAGCTAACCCCAAATCAAAATTGAAACAACTTAAACCAATGTCCCATTGTCGCTTCATATTATTTTAATGAGTTGCCTAAAGCTTCATCATAGTATTGTCTTTGCTCATCCACTATATGATTTTTACACAATATCTTCTATTCAAAAGACCACTTTTTACCTCATGCCACTTATACTACACAACTAAAAGTATATATATACGCACCATGGATAAAATAATGCCTTCCAGAGCCTGACTCTGAAGGAAAACATCTCGAAAATTCATTGGCTTGCCCCCAACATCAGGATCATAATAGAGAACCTAAAATGGTAAGGAAAGGTCAGAGGCAAGTAAATCAGACAACTGAAACTGAAAACTGTCAATAGGTCATGTCATTCATGTAAGATGTCATCCATCTTTCTCCAATTTCAGCTCAAAAGTACTAAAGACATATGTCTACTGACAGTATCATCTCTATGATTTCATTTGGAGCAAAAGCATGTAAAAGAAGGAAGTGGGAAACTTGCTCGATAGCAATTGGGCATAATTTAAGTGACTTCACCTGAACCATTGAAAAAACCTGTGCTTCTTCATAGGAAAACATGGCATAAAGGCAAACCAGTCCCCCCTTTGGAAGACATGGGACATAATAATTTCGGCTATACACTGTTCGGTCATGGAACCAACCTAGAATGCAATTCATAGTCACACCACACCATCAAAATCCTGCTACCTTAACTCTCAGAGTCATATCAAATCAGAATGTCAAGTTGCAGAATGCTTGGTCCATAGAAGCAACATGAGCACAGGAAGCATTTTTTTTTTCTTTTCTTTTCTTTTCCTTTTTCTTTTTTTTTTCCAGTGGAAACAGAGTAGAAAACAACTAGCAACACACTTAGGTTAAAATTCAGAGAGACAGAAAGAGGACATATGCTGTAAACACGCTGCTTGCTTACCATTGATGGACTTTTCGGACTATCCTTCGCTTCATCAGGAGCAGGATTCTGCTCGAGGTTCTTTTCTTTCTCTTCAGCAGTACCTCCAAATGATTTCTCAACATCCTTCAGAACAGCCACCCATCTTCTAAGTAACTGAACTCTTTCAGGACCTCTATACGTAACAGCAGCATCTTCCAATCTTTTGACTGTATTCTTGACACTCTTAAAATTCCGAGGCCCCTAAAGGTTCAATGCAATTTGAATAAGTTAAACTGCAAAGAGGCCCCTCCTAAGTTTCCCAAAAAAGAGATACCAAACCAGTTCAGGACATCAATTACCACTGCAAGCTTAAAGGGAAACAATCAGGATGCTATATAAATGACAGTAACAGTAATAGTAACAATATCTACTTAACCAGGCCTGTCTTTCTAGGAGGTGTAGCAACTTCTGAAGTACTTGCTCTAAGGTCCCACACTTGAATAAAGCAACTCGCAGTAGCATCAGTTATATATAGCTAAAATATGAAGCCAGTACAACCAGAACCTCTTCGAATTAGGCAAAAACCTGCGATAGAGGCCAAGAAGACAAGCACATTGATATGCACCAAACGATTTCCTCAAACACGATAACCGCGAAACCGAACACTAACTGAACGCGAGGAAACGGAAGCTAAATTTAGCTCGTCCGACGGGAATCAGATCGAATTGAGTTCCCAAAACAAGCACGCTGGCGCAAGAGCTCGAGCGCGGCACAATACCATGCGATCTTGCAGGATCTTGGCGCCTTCGGAGACGGCCTGGCCGGCGTGGTGGACGACGGAGTCGGCGTAGTTCCTGACGGTGCGGGTGATGTTGTTCTTGTTGCCGACCTCCACCGCCTTGCTCACGGCCGACCTAAACCACGACATCCTCGCCCTCTTCTTCTTCTTCTTCTTCTTTAATCTTCGCCTTTCCTTCGAGCGCGGCGGAGATTGGCGGGGGCGATGAGGGGAGAACGCGAGGAGGAGCGAGCGAATGCGCTCGAGCGAGGAGAGGCTCCGGCTCGGAGGAGCGGCTCGATCGGTGCGGTGGCGATGAGATGAGGAAGGGGGGAAAATGTCGAGCAGGTCTTGGTGAAGGAGGAAGACGAAGACGACGACGAAGCAGTCAAAGCCCGGGATCGACCGAGTCGGAGCTCCGAGGCTGGAGAGGACGGAACTGCGTCGTTTCGAGGGGGGAAACTCTTCTTTTCGTGATCAGCTGCCACCGCCCCGGACGCCACCAACCAGTCTTTTCTCGGTCAGTCTCTCTCGTCGCTGGACTCGCCACCACGTTAGGCTACCCATCATTTCCTACCAAATTACGTTCGCGCGCCCGGGTTTTGGCGCTTGTCACAAAGTGCCCCCTTGATTTCTTCAAAAAAAATTCCCGATTTTCCCCCCGAACTCCCCGATCGATTTCAATGTCCCCCAACCTTCCGCCAGAATTCCGGCTTAGCGCCGGGGCACGTGACCTTCACTTAATTAAGATATACAACTACCATATCCGGCATTTGGACGACTTGAGTTCTGAATTTCTAGAGACATAATCTGAATGAAAAAATACCGAGGTGGTATATACTTGAATAGAATAATGATTATAAAAAAAAAAGGAAAAGAAAAGAAAGCATCCTTTTGTCGAAATTGCAAGAGATCTATCCTTAGAAGGAGAAAAAGAGCGAAAGCCCATCAAGCAACGATTCTGTCCATGGCAATCTTATCACACCACCAAGCTCTATCTTCGAAGACCAATCCACGAGCTACATCATCCTTTGCCTCCTAGCCATTGTCCATATTTGTCATGTTCTCTCTCTATCTAAATCTGTCGGATTGACGTTGTACAACGCTCTAGACTTCGGATCTGAGACTTGTGACCTCAAATACAAGTGAAGGTTTTATTTAATTAATTAAAGGGCTTAAGGCCCTGTCCGCCCAAGCTGGGCCCAGAAAGCCTGGCCCATGGGAATATGGCCCATGGAGAGAATAGGGTATAAAAGGGAGAGAGAGAGAGAGAGAAGACGTTGGTTGAAAATCAGAATTCACGTACGTCTTCCCTCTCCCGCGTATTCTCTCTCTCAAAAAGGAAAAAGGAAGAACAGTGACGCTTCTTCCCTTTCAAGGCTTCATCGAATTGAAAGCAATGACAAATTATCTCCTCCATTGGCGTCGGTGTTTAATACGTATTTTAACAGTACGTTTCGAATCCGTGGTGTCTTTACGATCGGTGATACGTGTCGTTTTTCTTGGGCTACGCTTCCGCTTGAATTTAGGGGTTCGATTTAGTGTCGAATCGGGTTTTCGGAATCGATTATTCCCAACATTGGTATCGAGCCTAGTTCACGTTTTCCGATCAATTTGATGTGTTTTTGATTGATTTTTCGCAAAAGGGACTTCGGCCATACGGATCGGGTGACAAATCCCAACACCCGAGACTTCTTCGGCCATTTTCATGAGTTTTCGAATATCAAAACCAAATTCTGATTGCATAGGAAGAAGCGCGACGTCGAGACGAGTTCGGCGATGTGTCGAACGCCGCCGGGCGCCGCCGAACGCGCCCACACGCGCGGCCGGAAGGCGCTAACGCGTGGCGCGACGCGCCGGAGCGCTCGATCGCCGAGCGCGTGTTCCGCACGCGCCCGGTCGGCGGGCTCGGCGCGTCGGCGTGCTGCCGCCGCGGGCGACCGGCACGCGCCGGTCCCGGACCGACGCGTGCCGACGTCATCATGATGTCACCCAACGGCTAATAACACCGGGGTGACGTCATCGATGCGTCGCAATGACGTCGGTTCACCGCCCGACGACCCGACCGGAACCCGACCCGACCCGCCGCCGATGATGGCACGCGCATGCACGCGGCCGACGTCTGCGTGACGCGTCGGCTTCGCCACGCGCGGGCTGGCACGTGCGAGCCGCGAACGCGTCCGCCGGTCCGCCGGTTCGGCCCGGTCCCGGTCCCGGTTCGACCGGTCCGTCCGGTCCGACCGGTCCGACGACCGACGACCGTTGACCGGCGACGAGCGTTGACCGTTGACTTGACCGTTGACCGTTGACCCCAAAAAAAAAAAAAAAAAGGGAAAAGAATGTATTTCTTTTTCAATTAAGTCTATGAGGATTATATGTAATCCCTTATTTGTTCCGCATTTGTTGCGGGAACAATGCCTCCCCGAGGGTGCGCACACCTATTCGCGCGATTCCGATTAACAAAAGGAAAGGTCATCTAGCCGATATTTGAAATGATCGATCATCGATGGGAGAGCGGTGACTTAATTGATCACGTCCTTGAAGTCAACGCGAAAATCCAACAGGTCATATGGAATTGTCGTCCTATGTCACAGTCAGAGATGGTGCGATTTTTCATAAGCACTCTTCCACCGAATGGCAAGATGTGTTGAATCGCATATGGGATGTCAACTGAGTCGCTTCCTATAAGAAAATTGTGATGGATTTTGCAAATGAATATTATTGTATTGTTTCAAGGGAAAAGATCAAGAAATTGAAGAAAATAGGATCTTTCCCAGGTCGGTGTCTTGACTTGGTGTTAGTTGAATTGACTGATATATGTTAAGTGTGATTTGTGGACATATTATGTAATGATTACTAGCTAATTGTGTTAATTGAAAGCATTATTATTTTATTGGATATTATTTCTATGTTGCTTTCTGTTATTGCTGGTTGCTGTGGGTAATTAGCTGGGGGTAGTTATAGAAGTTTTTGTAACTTCATAGAATTGATTTTGCATATGACAATTATATTAATGATAATTTTAAGTTAGGTTTTTTGGAGGATGATTGGAAACGTAGTGACCTTTTTGATTCTGAAGCCTTACTTGAAATTATTCATTAATATGATGGGTCTATGCAAATAGGGATGCATAAATGATAGGCATTAATAATTCGTGCATATTTTTCTGATGTGTTCAGATCAATGGCTTCAACCACGAAAAGCATAGTTGCCGAGCTGAATAAAGGTGAAAAGCTCACTGGAGACAACTATGAAATTTGGCAAATGAAAATCCAAAGTATGTCTTTGGAAGAGCAAGAATCACTTGAGGCTCTTGTCATGACCATGGTAGAACCCGAAGAGGGACCCACGAACAAAGACAAAAAGGACAAAGAAGCTTTTCTTGCGTGGAAAAGAATGAACTCTCTAGCTCGCATCACGTTCGAGCTGAGCATGGAAAATGACGTCATGCGAGAGTTTCGGCGTTTTGACAACGCCAAGGAAATGTGGGAGGCACTTGGAAGCTAGGTTTGGTCATACTTCGGTGACTAGATCGAGGCGACTAACTATCGATTTGACTCTTATAAGAAGCCTCATGGTCAGACCATGAAGCAACATCTTAGAAAGATATCAAATATGATAACTGAGCTGAGAGACGCTGGCCATGTCCTCACAGATGAACAACAGGTGCAAGCAGTGATCCGTTCCTTGCCTCAGAGTTGGGAGCATATGAAGGTGCACCTGACTCATAATGAGAATATCAAAACATTTGAGGATGCAATGCGTCATCTTGAGCGGGAAGAGGACCGCCTGTTGGCGGCTAAGCCGGATGATCTTGATCTATATCATGCTAGTTCTAGCTCAAATGGAGCTTCGTGCTCCAAGCGCAAGCGCCCTAGCTGGTTTGATAAGGGCAAAGGCAAGGAAGAAGCTAGTCCTTCAGGGAAGAAACCCAAGTTTGACCAACATGATAGAGGAAAGCGTCCTCACATGAAAAAGCTAGCAATGGTGAAATGCTACAACTGTGACAAGAAGGGTCACTATGCTCGCGACTGTCGTGAGCCAAAGAAATTATGCACCCCTTGTACTTTTCAGAACTTTGCTTATGTGTCAAGTTCGTGTTCTTAATCGAGTCTAATCCTTTGTGGATGTGGATTCGGGGCGACGGACCATGTAGCGAAGGATAGAGGATCCTTCGTGGAATTCCGACGAGTACCTCTCTGGAACTAAGTGGATCTATGTGGGAAACAACTCAAGAGCTGAAGTGAAAGGAATTGGCACATGCCAACTGAATATGCGCGGTGGACGCACTTTGTTCCTTCATGATGTGCTGTATGCTCCGGAGATTCGTCGGAATTTAGTGTCTGTATTAGTGTTGGTCAGATTAGGTTTTTGTATGAACTTCTGTAGTAGAGGTGTGAATTTGTTTTTAAATACAAATTACTATGGTTGTGGCTATTTTCTAAATGGTTTTATTGTATTAGATGTTGATTATGTTAATGCTAATGTTTGTTATTCCCTTCTCACGTCTCCTAATAAATATGATAATGATGTGAATGTGTGGCATGCTAGACTTGGTCACATTGGCCAACAGCGTATGAATAGACTAGCCAAAGAGGGCTTGTTGGGCAATATTGAAAAAGTCGATTTGCCCATATGTAAGCATTGCCTTGAAGGGAAAGCAACACGAAAACCATTTGGAAAAGGAACAAGAGCTGAATTTCCTCTGCATTTAATCCATTCCGATGTCTGTGGTCCAATGAATGTGAGAGGAAGGCATGGGGCTGTTTATTTCATCACCTTTATTGATGATTATACTCGATTCGGATATGTCTATTTGATTTCTCACAAGTCGAAGCAATAAGTTGTTTCAAAAGGTTTATGAACCGGTAGAAAATCAATTAGACAAGAAAATAAAAGCATTGAGATCCGATCGAGGTCGAGAATATTTATCGATGAGTTCGAGAAAATTATGTGATGAAAAAGGAATAGAAAGACAGTTGTCTATTCCATATACTCCTCAACAAAATGGTGTTGCGGAGAGAAGAAACAGAACCCTATTGGAAATGGTTAGGTCTATGATGGCGCATGCTAACTTACCAATCACCTTTTGGAGTGATGCATTGTTAACTGCTGCCTATATACTTAATCGGGTGCCTTCCAAATCGTTACTTCCACTCCATATGAGTTATGGACGGAGTAGAAAACCGGACTTAAGTTTTCTTAAGCCATGGGGTTGTCTTGCCTATACACATGAGTCCTCTCACAAGTTTGGGAAATTAGGTCCCGAGAGGAAAGAAGAGTATTTTCATAAGATACTCGGAACACTCAAAAGGGTATGTGTTCATTGGTGAGCGGGAAAGTGGGAGTATAAGCGAATATGAATCACGAGATGTCACATTCTTAGAGGATGAGTTTCCTAAGAAGGGCGAAATAGGGGAAGATCACTCCCTATTTGAGACTTTGGATCAAGATAATGATATTAGTGGAGTTCATCCAAGTGGGAGCATAATAGGGAATGATGTGCAAAGTGTACAATCTCCCGTAAGGCGAACAAGTCGCCAAAGTATTCCCCGTCGACGTTTTGACATTGAAGGGGAAACTTTTATAGTTGCTCCACAAGATGAGGATGAGCCAAGAAATATCAATGAGGCTCTGAAGTGCCCTAGTAAGGAAAAATGGATTAATGCAATGGAAGAGGAAATGGAGTCAATGGAATCAAACCAAGTCGGGAACCGGTTGATCT
The DNA here is from genome assembly GCA_017140615.1 of Eucalyptus cladocalyx. Taxonomy (NCBI): domain Eukaryota; kingdom Viridiplantae; phylum Streptophyta; class Magnoliopsida; order Myrtales; family Myrtaceae; genus Eucalyptus; species Eucalyptus cladocalyx. Next base: position 51,045,153 of record CM029522.1, on the reverse strand, counting down.
TCCAAAAGGACGCAGAGCTATTGGGAACAAATGGGTTCTCAAAATAAAGCGAAAGGCTGATGGTTCAATAGAAAGGCATAAGGCTCGCCTTGTGGCGAAGGGGTATAATCAACAGGAAGGAATTGATTATGAAGATACGTTTTCTCCTGTAGTGAGATTTACCTCGATTCGCATTATTTTGGCAATAGTGACTAGTCTGGATCTTGAGTTACATCAGATGGATGTAAAGACTGCTTTCCTCAATGGAGAATTAGAGGAAGAAATATATATGGAACAACTCTTTGGTTTCATAGTGAAAGGCCAAGAAGAAAAAGTATGTCGACTTTTGAGGTCGATATATGGCCTTAAGCGATCATCAAGACAATGGTATATACGTTTTCATAATGCCATAATGGCATATGATTTTACAATGATAGATGAGGATCATTGTGTATATATCAAAAGATCCAATGATCAATTTGTGATCATATCATTATATGTTGATGATATACTAATTGCCGGAAGCAATATGGAGTTAGTTAGTACCGTCAAGAAATGGTTGTCTTCTAACTTTGAGATGAAGGATATGGGTGAGGCTGCATACATTCTTGGAGTTAAGATTTCGAGAGATCGTTCGAAGAGATCGTTGTCTCTTTCGCAAGAAACCTATATAAATAAGGTTCTTGAACGATTTCGTATGCAAGACTGTAAACCCATAGACACTCCTATTGCAAAAGGTGAAGGATTGAGCCATAGACTGTGTCCAGGGACTCCGCAAGAGAAGGAACAAATGAAAAATGTTCCTTATGCTAGTGCTGTTGGGAGCTTGATGTACGATATGATGTGTACAAGACCCGATATATGCTTTGCAGTTGGAATGGTGAGTAGATACCAATCCAACCCGGGTCCAGCACATTGAAAAACCGTGAAGAGAATACTGAGGTATCTGAAGGGAACTGCTGATTTCAAGTTGAATTACCAAGGAAAGGATCTGCGACTTGAAGGCTATTCGAGATCGATTGGGGAGGAGATTTAGATGAAAGAAAATTTACCTCGGATTTGCTTTCTTTTGAACAATGGCGCCATATCATGGAGCAAGTAAGAAGCAGAGACGTGTATAGCCTTATCCACGATGGAAGCTGAGTTCGTGGCATTATCGCAGCGGTACAAGAAGGAGTTTGGCTTAAGAGATTTTTGGATCATTTAGGTGTTATTGAGAAAGCTGCAAATCCATTATTAGTTAACCGTGATAGCCAAGCGGCTATAGCGTACACCAAAGATCCAAAATATCATGGCAAGACCAAACATATAGATACCAAGTATAACTTTGTAAAAGATATGGTTGCACGAAAGGATGTGAACTTACAGTACATATCTACGCATAGAATGGTAGCAGATCCTATGACAAAGCCAATACCTAGAGATGTGTTTTGTGGTCATGTAAAATCTCTAGGATTGCGTAGAGCCTGATGTACTGAATTGTATTTTCCTTGAGTTGTTCACATTTATGAGATTTTGTTTTTCATTGATTAATGCCTATGAATCTTTGTATGATCTTTATGCATCTTAATGCTCAGTGCATTATTTGAGAAGTATGTCAGACAGATATAATATTAGCCCACTCACACGGGTAATCGCCTACATTTCTTGTGTGATAAATAGAGATGAGACTGTTTTTAAGCTTATTATCTAGGTGATAATCGAGAGCTCAAGCTTAAAACACGTATGTCGCCTTAATCGGGTGTTAAGATGAGGACATAATACTGAAGATGTCCGAAAGTAAAATACCCCACATATTTTACTTTATCTGTCTAAGATGCCAGATGTGAGTTATGATGAATTTTGTGATTGAGTAGATACGTGGACTCAAGTTAGACATTGGGTATGTCCGAACTATCATCTGTACGGTATTGAAAAGTGTAGACATACGCTCCATCGGAAAGGAGTTAATACCGTAATACGTATTTCATACTACGTATGCATGAGACGACCAATAAGAGTGGCAAAAAGTTTGATCTCAACTTTTATGACGTGTGAGACTCTTGAGGAAAAGAGTTCCTCAAGTTTTTAGTCCCCTCAAGACTCTTACTTATTCTCAAGGTTTCTATTTAGTGTTTGCTATCTTAGGATATTGCCAATGGTCATGAGATGATTCGATCTAATGGGGCATTTCTAGAAAAGCAAGCTGGACTGAAATTGAGAGTTTGAAGGAAAGAGGAAGATCGATTTTGGAGAATCACATTGTGGTTTTGTGTTTACTGGTCGACCAATTATAACTGTCTTTGTGATAATTATAATTGTGAATGCAATATATATATCATGTATAAAGAGATCAAGAGAGATATAGATGTGATTGATCGATCTAGGGTACTGCATACTAAATCTACTCGGAGTGTGACGCCCATTATGAGCTGCTATATATTCCTAACAGATGTATAGCAACGAGCTCTCAAAGTATCTTTGGCCGCACGGATTATTCACCGTATGAAAGTTGAAGAGAGGTAAAGAGAATATCTTGTTCGGTCCACCTTGTGCGAGTGGGAGATGAAGGTTTTATTTAATTAATTAAAGGGCTTAAGGCCCCGTCCGCCCAAGCCGGGCCTGTGAAGCCCGGCCCATGGGAATATGGCCCATGGAGAGAATAGGGTATAAAAGGGAGAGAGAGAGAGAGAAGACGTTGGTTGAAAATCAGAATTCACGTACGTCTTCCCTCTCCCGCGTATTCTCTCTCTCAAAAAGGAAAAAGGAAGAACAGTGACGCTTCTTCCCTTTCAAGGCTTCATCGAATTGAACAGCGACAAATTATCTCCCTCCATTGGCGTCGGTGTTTAATCTGTGGCTAACAAGGTACGCTCGAATCCGTGGTGTGCTTTACGATCGGTGATACGTGTCGTTTTCTTGGGCTACGCTTCCGCTTGAATTTAGGGGTTCGATTTAGTGTCGAATCCGGGTTTTCGGGAATCAGTTATTCCCAACAACAAGGTTGTCGGCCTCGAGGACCCAAGAGTTGGGATTGCCTGAGGTAGGGCTTATGCCTGGTGCTAGTCACGATGAAGGGTATAGATCGCAATCACGAGCTTGCATTCGTTGAAACTAAAGCTCGTGGCTAACACTTGGAGGATTCTTGAGGTTGGGCCTCATCCTTGCATCGGTCATGCCCTCCGTGTTGCAGCCGGTGGCCTCAATGATGACTGTCCGGCTAAGAAGCACACATGGCCCTGATTGGCATAGAGTAATTTTAGAAATCCCATAATTATTTTTAACATGATTATATCCTAATGGAAAAATATATATATATATATATATATATATATATATAGTTTCCGATGTCCTCTCAAACTTCGCTTTCCCAAAAGAATGATGATTTTTGTTCCAAGCCTCCACAAAATCAAATAGTTGAAGTCTTGATCTTTCGCAAATCCAAGAAATCAGGAGAATCATCAGGTGGGTTGACCCACCGATGCGTTTAGGGTCGAGTTGGCTGATTTTAGGGCTATGGCGCAGGGTACGCTGTCTTGAAGCTGACATAGGACGTTGCCTTGGGGTCAAATTACCAACAACAAAAATAAAAAAAGCGGAGAAGAAAGAATAGTTGGGTTACCATTGTCTCCGGTGGCCCAATTGGATAAATGATTCCATGATCCTTTGTCAGATAAGAGAAGTTCGAATCCCGCTGGCTGCATGGAATCTTAAGTGCGACATTGGGGTGGTGGGTCATCCGCTAGTGTCATCTCAGGATTTACCCCGTTACCCCGGGCATGTCGAGCCGTCCGTGTTGGTACGGTGCGCGGATTTCTTAGGTCATCAAAAAAAGAAAATTTGGTTAATCAATGGGCAACCTTCCCCCATAATGTACAGTGCCCATTAAATTCTTCTCAAAATCTTCGATTAAAGGACCACATGTCAATGAGAAAATATTATATATTGCTCTGCATCTATTTACTCATATTTAATTATAGTCTAATATGAATATTATCTTGGAATCAATTAAAAAAAAACACTAAAAAAATCAATCTCATTCTCTCTTCCCTTCAACCACAACCACTGCTTCGATCGACAATCCACAGACTCGAGAATCTAGTTTAGCGTCTTCATTGCCCAGGCCACCACAACCTCTATCCTCAAGTCCATTGTCTCGTCATGGCCATCGCACCACTTCGAGCTCTCTCGTTTAAAGTCCGCTATCAATCGACACAGTTATTGACTTTGTCACCAATGCAAAGCTCGATGCTCCAAATTGCCTAGCTACAACGCTAGTCCAATCTAGGATCGTGCTTGTAGATTTGGCCTAGCTAAACGCCATCATGCCTCTACATCCGGCAAACTTCCAGACCCGAAGGGGCGATGTAGCCACAACTGGCTCATCCATAGTTGAAATGGGCAAGGTTGAGATATCGACAGCCGTGGACAAGGTGCTGGCTAGACCATCGTGCTCATATATCAAAAAAAGAAAAACAAAGGAATAGAGGTCATGCTAAAGAGGAGAAGGCCGACCACAGAGATGATCAAGAGGGTGGCTTGGCTTGGCTTGGACGTCCAACAGTGCTCAAGCCGGACATGGTGCCATCAACTTCGCCGTGATGATTGGGAGGGGGAGGGGGAGGGGGCCAAAGGTCAGGCTCAACTTGGCCGGATATGAAATCTAATATTTGTAAACGGATCGAAGGGAATCTATGGAAAAAAATCGAAGGGATTTGAAGAGATTTTATGCATTACTTAACATGTTTATATTTCTTCCTAACTCGTGCTCTTATTATTTATCAGGAAAATTTCAAATAAGAACCCGAAATAGATCTATCTTCTCAAATAATGACTTAAATTGAACTTTATGTCAAATAAGAATCCAAAATAGATCTGTTGTTTCAAATAAGGATCCGAAGTGAATTTTGTGTCAAATAAGGACCGAAGTGAATTTTGTGTCAAATAATGACTCGAAGTGAATTTTGTGTCAAGTAAGGACCCGAAGTGATCAAGTTAATCTTTATTTAGGACCTTAGCTCACCGGCAGACATTTTATAGTGATTAAAATATGGGCAATTTTGTTATAATTTTGTGATTGAAAAAAAGAAGAGAAAATTATAAATTAATTAAGTTTAGGATATTCATTTAGATGTTTATGTTTTATTCTTTCTTCTTCTCCGCTGCTCCTCAACCAAATCGTTGCCTAGTCATCATCATAACTCGATTCTCATTGCTCCTCGCCTTGTTCGACTGGCGGAGAATTTGGGTCTCCACAAACAAACGAAGAAGCACATGGCTTTCTTATTGTTTTTGAGTTCGTGACTCAACCGGTAGAGAATTTAGGTATTCAACTTTGTAGATGAAGGGTACAACAAACGGGGAGAACTTCGGTTTTTTTTTTTTTTTTTTTTTTTTTTTTTGAAGTCCTTATTTGGAATTGATTCGACCATTTTGGTCCCTTACTTAAAACAATAAATTCATTTTAGATATTTATTTGACATAAAGTTCATTTCAAATTTTTATTTGAGAAAATTGACGCCAAGTTCCCTTCCCTTCTTTATCTATTCATAAGTATGCAAACTATATTTGCATCATAATCCCTCCTTTTTCCTTTCCCTCAACCAGCATCCGAACGGCGGTATATAAACTCTAATCCCACGTCCATTCCTTTTAACCCACCTCGTGAGCGCTGGGCCAAATCGTCCACGCGAAGTCCATCATCATCCCCCATCCGTGCTCGCCTCCACATCCATCACAAATCCAAAAAAGCTACCCCGGCAGCCAGAACACTCGATAGAGAAAGAGAGAGAGAAAGCGAGGAAAGCAGGTCTCGCGAAACCCTAGAATGGAGAGATCGAGCCACCGCGCCCGGGAGGAGCGCGACCACAAGCACCGCGGCCGCGAATCCGACGAGAAGCGCTCCTCGCGCGGCGACGACAAGCGCCACCGCGATTCCTCCGATCACCACCACCGGCACCGCGACCGCAAGTCCAAGCGCGGGGATCGGGAGAGCTCCCGCGACCGAGACCGCGACCGCGAGCGGTCCCACGACTCCCGCGGCGGCGATGACGACGAGCGCGACGGCGGCGGATTCCGTCGCGAGAGGTCCCGCGACCTGCGGGACGAGAGGGAAGGCAGCAGGGACAGGGAGAGCAGCAAGCGGGAGAGGGATCACGAGTCGAGGAGGGAGAGGGAAGGCAGCCGAGATAGGGCCAGGCGCGAGAGGTCCCACGAGGAGTACTCGCGCGGGAGGGAGGGGTCGGTGGAGAGGAGGCACAAGAGGAAAGAGAGGGAGAGGAGTGAGGAAGGCGGGATCGACGGGGAGGACGCGGTGGATAGGGTTTCGGAGACGGAGAAGAAGCAGAGGAGGCGGTTCGAGGATGCGAATGGGGAACGGAGGGAGGAGAAGAGAGAGCGGAGGAAGTTCGGGGATAAGGTGAATCAGGAGGGTTTGGAGGATGGAAACCACCTGAATGTGAATTCGAGTGTTACTGTTGATGCGAATGAGGTTAAGGTGAAGGAAGTCGGGGATGGTCGGGGTGATGGCACTGCCAATGGCGGTGTGTCCACTGCAAATGTAAGTATCGCTCTGCTTTTACTACGCAGAGGTGTTTTGTTTCTCTTTCGTTTCAGATTTCATTTCCCAGAATTTCTCGCTAGTTTAGTGCTTAGGCGTGACTCTGAGGATGAGATCTAGGTTCTCGATGTGGCAATTTTGTGGCATGTTTAATTCATTTGCTGGTTTGAGGGACAGGCACCGATGCCTACCAGCAATGATGGCCGATACAAGACTTGTTTGCAATTTGACTTTTCCTTGTTGTCCTAGTTGTTTTCTTTTTATCATTGCGACAGACGCATGCTTCACATCTCCTCCTGTGAAGTTGGATGATTATTAACTTGTATGGCTTGACTTACTTCAGCGAACTATATTATTTATTTCATTGAAGATTCTGGTTATCCATGGTATACTTTCTTGTTAGACAGGCTTCTTACAGTGCTTATATTGTAATCTTCTTTGTGTGTTCCTTCTTTCTTCGCTGCACGTTCATTTATCTTTCACCCTTTTCTAAGAGAAAATTTTGCTGGTCCTCTCTATTGACCTGACTTGTTTTTCGAAACCAGGGTGCGGCTCCTGAACTGCCCACCATGACATCAAGGACTCTGCCTAGCTCCACTCTAACCTCTACTCATCCCTTCCCTACCAAGGTATCTTCAATTTCTACCACAAATGAAAATAAGGGAGTTAGTATTACCGGATCTCATGAGGTTCCTGGAAAAACTAGTACAGATGGGACATCTTCAGCAGCTGGAAAAAGTGGAAGTTTATCCCTTGATGCTTTAGCAAAAGCTAAGAAAGCTTTACAAATTCAGAAGGAATTGTCAGAAAAGCTGAAGAAAATTCCTTTGGTAGGTTCTCTAGTAGAGATAGCTTTGGTTTTTTCTTCTGGTTTTGTAGTTATGCTCCTTTATTTATTCCATGGTTTTGTGCTTGTGAATTGTGAATGTCTTCTGCAGCTAAACAAAAGTGCAAAGTCAGTATCAGATGGTACTCAGGCGCCAAAAGAGGGGATGGATGCCTCTCCTTTGGCTTCTGCTAATCCCTTATCAGCTGGTTTGATGTCCAGTTCGTCGTCCTTGCCCACTGCTGATGCTGCATCCTCTTTGAACCCTCCTGCCAGTGGTGTACCAACTGCTTCTGGTTTGTTGAGTGCACCTAACTATGAAGCTGTAAAACGAGCGCAGGAGCTTGCAGCAAAGATGGGATTTCGCCAGGATCCACAGTTTGCTCCTCTCATCAATTTATTTCCAGGGCAACTTTCAGCTGATCTTTCTCTGCCACAAAAGCCTACCAAGGCCCCAGTCTTACGTCTGGACACACTTGGCAGAGAGATAGATGAACATGGAAATTTAGTGAATATTTCAAAACCAAGCAACCTCAGCACTCTCAAGGTACACTATTATCTCTAGCTATCACTATCTGGATTTCTACTTTTGGTGCTCTCTTATGTTCACTAACATGATTTTTCTCAGGTTAACATCAACAAACAAAAGAAGGACGCCTTCCAAATTCTAAAACCTGATCTGGATGTTGATCCTGAATCGAATCCGTTTTTTGATGAAAGGATGGGTATCAATAAAACCAAACTTCTAAGACCAAAGAGGATGAATTTTCAATTTGTTGAAGAAGGCAAATGGTCGAAAGAAGCGGAGATCATGAAGTTAAAGGTATTGGTTGTTCCATCCTTCTGATCCCTTGTGCCACTTTTTACAGATTTTAACGTAATAGTTCTTCCTTTGATTAGAGTCAATTTGGAGAAGCACGGGCAAAGGAACAGAAAGCTAAGCAAGCACAGTTGGCAAAGGCAAAGTCAGCTCCTGATATTAATCCTAATTTGATTGAGGTGTCAGAAAGAGTTATCACCAAGGAAAAACCAAAAGACATGATTCCTGAAATTGAGTGGTGGTAAGTGAGCATTCAATCCTGCGACAACTAATGTTTCTTAAGCAACCTGTCATGCCTCAATCACTCTTCTTGATGTGTGCAGAGTTTTGATATTAGTGCCATTTGTTCTATATCTACCCATAAAAATCGGACAGGTTTTTTTACTCAGAGGAGTTTTTGCTGAGTGTAATCATTCCAATCAATATCATGCCAGAAGAAATTGCTTTAACTCTTGAAGTGCATATATTGGAGATCTATTTTTTGAAATCATTACTTGGGGGTAATTTTGTGGGAATGTTATGCTAGTATCATAGTGCTTCCTTTTGTTGTGATGAGACTGTCAATGACTTGGGCACGAAACAATTTTTTTTTTTTTTTTTTTTTTTTTAACTTAGGCACGAAACTTGATGCCAAATGAAAGTTACAAGTTTCTTGATTCTTAGCTTTTTTCTAAAGAAGCTTTCCTCATCAAATTATTGGATATAACCTGGGCTCCTGTACCACGAATCTCAAGAACAGATTTCACTGTTTATGGTGGATCTTTTATAGGCAACAATAATGATTTGTTTGTCAAAATCCCATGTGCAACCTCTTTGTATGGAAGGCTGGTTCCCTTAGAATCTTGAATGAACCTTTAAAAAGATCATCATTCCAGTTGATGTTATTTGAAGTTCTTTGAAAAAATTTTTGTCTCTCTATAGGGATTTGCCTCTCCTCCAAGCTGGTAACTATGGTGAAGTAATTGATGGCATTATCACTGATGACAAACTGAAGATAGACAAGATCACTATATATGTGGAACACCCTCGTCCTATTGAGCCCCCAGCAGAGCCTGCCCCTCCTCCACCTCAACCATTGAAGTTGACCAAGAAGGAGCAGAAAAAACTCCGTACACAACGGAGGTTAGCCAGGGAAAAGGAAAGGCAAGAGATGATTAGACAGGGCCTGATAGAACCACCGAAACCAAAGGTTAAGATGAGCAATTTAATGAAAGTTCTTGGTTCTGAAGCAACCCAAGATCCCACCCGGCTTGAAAGGGAAATCCGTGCTGCTGCTGCTGAGCGTGAGCAAGCTCACGTGGACAGGAACATTGCTCGTAAGCTAACTCCTGCTGAGCGGAGGGAGAAGAAAGAGAGAAAGCTCTTTGATGACCCCAGCACAGTGGAAACTATTGTCTCTGTCTACAGGGTTAATGATCTCTCACACAAGCAGACCCGATTCAAAGTGGATGTCAATGCTCAAGAGAACCGGTTGACAGGATGTGCGGTGCTATCCGATGGCATAAATGTTGTCGTTGTTGAAGGTGGAAGCAAGTCTATCAAGAGATATGGTAAACTAATGCTGCGGCGAATAAATTGGGCTGCTGCTGTGAACGATGAGGATGAAGAGGAAGATGACAAAGAGGATAAGCCAGTGAACAAGTGTGTATTAGTGTGGCAAGGAAGCGTTGCAAAAGCAAGCTTCAATAGGTTCACCGTTCATGAGTGCATCACTGAAGCTGCTGCTAGAAAGGTCTTCTCTGATGCTGGTGTGGGTCATTATTGGGATCTTGCAGTCAACTTTTCGGACGATCAGATGTAAATTGAAGACATCGATCATGCAGGTATTTCCATTGGGGGATGTGCTTCATGATGAGCTGGTTTGCTAGCAATCTGGCGATATTGAATGATGCAAGGTTGTGTCCTTCGCCTGTAATGGGCCATGACTGATTTCATTCTGTACTCTTCATTATGAGATGGATCTCCTTTTTATGACGCCTTATCTTTTCGTGTCCATGAATAAGAACCTTATACTCAGAGGGCTTTTGGTATAAACTTGCGTAATTGGGGATTAGCTCAGCCAGATACTCTTCATGGATGTTTGTGTCCTGCCTTGTGGTTCTGTCCTCTGGAGTTATATTCGACTGTTGTCAATCTGTGTGATGTATTTTTGCTCTATTTTCCCTCCTGATTTCCTTTTACCTTTCATATCTTTTGTCGTTGTTCTTTTTGACTTTAATTAACGGTCCACATGAATATTTGGCCTCCTTTGTCGGTGAAGTGGCTGAGGAACAAACTTCTGTAACATCGTGATGGTTTCTTAGTCGAGAGGGCTCGATCTATGAATACCGGAGTCCAAGGGTCAATAGGTATTGTTTACACCCTTTGCCTGTGTCAATCTTATTCATTCTTGAAACAATGATTCTACATTGATGGGCAATCCTTGGTTCAGTGTGCATCATGTCCCTGATGCCATCTTTAACCTGTTTTAGGAAACATTATATTGATAAAACTCTTTTTTCTATTTATTTTTATTTTTTTTGTTTTGGGGGGAGGGGTCGGTTTACAATTTTGCCCTTGCCTTGACGAGAAATGGTTGTGATTGTGCATGCTTTACCTCCATAATCTTTATGGAGAGGAGAGTTTTAGAGGGAAGTCGATTTGATTCGCGTGGAGGAGATCCACTCCTGTTGGTGGATTTTTTTGGAAAGTCACTTAGGGCAAAGTTCATGCATGGGCTGAAGAGCCTCAGTGAGGTCATCAGAATCCATGCGTCCGTTTCTTCAAGCTCTTTTCCTCACGAGAGAGAGAGAAAGAGGAGGGAGGTGCGTAACAAAGACACTGATGGCTAACATCGGCTTCCGCCGAAAATATCTGTGCCTGTGAAAAAAGCAGAAGCATGTGGTTTTCTGGGAGAATTCAGAAGGCTAGGCTTGACTCGAAGGGGCTAGAAACAAAAAAAAAAAAAAAAAAAATGGTCATGGCATGCGCACATGTATGATCCCATGAGTTTGTTTTGACTTTCGATTCTGAATTTATATGGGTGACGACGTTAGCTTTGCAGTTGGGTAAGGAGTGGCCCATCTGCATCAACTAACCAAAAACGCCCATATTACTTTCCATTCCCATCTTCTCAGTTCTAGTCTTCATCATCTTCAACTTCTTCTGCTCTGACTTCCCCTTATTAGCAGGTAAGCAAAACCAATTTGAGATCTAATTTGCCGTCTTTAAATTGAAAGAAACGACCTAATCCCCGAATAAGGGTGGTTGGCATTCCTTTGGGTCTTGAGTTACCTCGATCCCATGTAAACAGTTAGAATAATATCAGACCATTCACTTCCTTTTAATTTTTAGATTATAGAGGTCTATATCATCGACTATAAAGTCGGTCTCCTTATAATATGATTGAATCGTGGCCTTTTTCCCCCCAAACTTTTCTGTTTTCTAGCCAGCCACCCTCGTGTCCCAATTTCTCCTTTTGCAATCATTTCCATACCTCAAGGATTAGACATAGATAAGTGAACGACTTTAGTTGAGAGAAAGGGAACGGACCGGACGAGACGAGACAAAATTGTCGGAAGGTTATATCTCATAAAAAATTAGAGTTTTGTTGCCAAAGGAAAAGAGAAATAGATGACCACCCGGGTCTTCTAGCCGTTAAACTAGTTCAACTAAGGGCGACAAAAAGAACATGTTCAACTAGGAAAATGGTTAGGGGATCGGAAGAATTTACACTGCCAACGTGACATGATTCTTACCCAATCCTAAACCAAAGAAGCTTCATCTATTGATGGCATCGATGCAACCACCAAAGTCACAACACGTACATTCACTAGGAGTCGATAATCGCTGGTCGAGACATGTTTTCACGTAGTCTCGTATCAAATAAAAAACCTAGAAAGCCAAACACAAAGAGAATGCCCCGGACTGCATATTGCATCTACGATTTCCTCCTGCCCTCTGCTCAGGTCGTATCTTCCGTCATGGTGTTGGGGTGCTCCAATCCGTCACGAAATATATCCTCACGTCTACCATGAACAAATCGCCAAACTCCGTAGGCATCTCATAAGAGGCAAAGGGGACAAAACAAGTAAGGAAAGAGTGCGCTCGTCTTCGCTTATTTTAGCGATACGTCCATTTCTACGCTGGATTGATTGACTTCAGCTAATCTCTGCAGCGCTATAATTTTCAGAAGCGGACAACGCTCATAATGACCGATAATGCTAAAAGGACTAGTTGAGGCCACGCACCGTAGCATACGTCGACCCCTCGTTACCCAAAGAAGCGCAATGGTTACGGGGACATATTGATATTAGACGTGGCTACGGCAAGTGATGTTGAACCACAAAAAGAAACTTTTGGCAGCTGGGCTTGCATCACTGCTCATTTGCATTGTCCGAAAGAAACTCAAGGTTGGAAGAGTAAATAGCCGACGGCCACAGGTGATCAACACCTTACCAAACCTCTTAGTTTTCCACACACACCCAAAAACAAAAGAAAAAAGAAAGAAAGGAATAGAAAAAATGCTAGTAAGAAATGGACCCAAAAGTCTACCAACACCCATCACGCCACGTGTCGCGGGGGAGGGGGAGGGGGCCAATGGGGATGGGCCAGGTGGCGTATGGGAGGAGGGTAAGACGTATAGACATAAGGTTAGGAGGATGTAGGTGACCTTTCTCGCACCTCTCCCCACCCCTTAAAACACTGTACAATCACAACCCCCTCCATGCACTCTCTCTCTCTCTCTCTATACACGCTTCTTCCCATGTGCATTGTATATATATGCTCTCTCCTCTTTTTTCACCCCAAAAAAAAGGACTCTCTCTCTCTCTCTCTCTCTCTCTACTCTCTAACGCCGTCATCTCTCCGCCGCGCTCCATGAGCCATCGCCCATCACGCCGTTAACCCCGCCGCCGTCTCTCTTTCCGCTCGACGGTCGGTGTCCTTTTCCATCATCGCGAAGGGCTTTTGAATGCGAGCGTTTATATAAAGCGTCCACTCCATCCATCATCCCTTCTCATAATGTCTCGCATCGTCGCCGCGAATCTCTCCTCCGCCAGAGACCCCCGCCCCTTCTTCACCACCGCCATGGAGCTCCACGACCTCCCCGCCGCGCCGCCGAGCCCCCGCCGCCGCCCCGACCCCTCGCCGACGCTCGCTCAGCTCCTCAAGCGCGTCGGCGACGCCCGCAAGGAGGCCACCGGCGACGGCGGCGAGACCCCCGTCCACCACCACCACGCCCTCGACGTCGACCTCAGCGACTCCAGCCTCGAGCCCCGCTCCCTCCCCTTCGTCCTCCAGTTCAACAACCTCACCTACAGCATCAAGGTCCGCCGCAAGGTCGCCCTATCCTCGCTCCTCCCCCGGCGCCGCAGCCGCCTCGGCTCCGCCGCCGTCGAGGAGCCCGTCGCCGGGGAGAGTCTCTTCTCCCGGACCAAGGTCCTGCTCAACGACATCTCCGGGAGGCCCGCGATGGCGAGATCCTCGCCGTCCTCGGGGCCAGCGGCTCCGGGAAGTCGACGCTGGTCGACGCGCTCGCAAACCGGATCGCGAAGGGGAGCCTGAAGGGTAGCGTGACCCTAAACGGGGAGCCGCTCGAGTCGAGGCTGTTGAAGGTGATATCGGCGTACGTGATGCAGGACGACCTCCTCTTCCCGATGCTCACGGTGGAGGAGACGCTGATGTTCGCGGCCGAGTTCCGCCTCCCCCGGACGCTGTCCAAGTCGAAGAAGCGGATGCGGGTCCAAGCCCTGATCGACCAGCTGGGGCTCCGGAACGCGGCGAAGACGGTGATCGGCGACGAGGGCCACCGCGGCGTCTCTGGCGGGGAGCGGCGGCGCGTCTCCATCGGGATCGACATCATCCACGACCCGATCATCCTCTTCCTCGACGAGCCGACCTCGGGGCTCGACTCCACCAGCGCCTACATGGTGGTCAAGGTGCTGCAGCGGATCGCCCAGAGCGGGAGCATCGTGGTCATGACGGTGCACCAGCCGAGCTACCGCATCCTCGGCCTCCTCGACCGCCTGCTCTTCCTCTCCCGCGGCCAGACCGTGTACAGCGGTTCCCCCACGAGCCTGCCCCTCTTCTTTTCGGAGTTCGGCCACCCCATCCCGGAAAACGAGAACCGGACTGAGTTCGCGCTCGACCTGATCCGGGAGCTCGAGGGTTCCCCTGGCGGCACCAGGAGCCTCGTCGAGTTCAACAAGTCGTGGCAGAGCATGAAGCAGGGTGCCCGGAACTCGGAGCCCGACCGGAACGGGCTGTCCCTGAAGGAGGCGATCGGCGCCAGCATCTCGAGGGGGAAGCTGGTCTCCGGCGCGACGAATGACGCGAGCCCGGCCTCCATGGTCCCCACCTTCGCCAACCCCTTCTGGGTCGAGATGGCGGTCCTGTCCAAGCGGTCCATTACCAACTCGCGGCGGATGCCGGAGCTTTTCGGGATCCGGCTCGGTGCGGTCCTCGTCACCGGGTTCATCCTCGCCACCATGTTCTGGCAGCTAGACAACTCCCCCAAGGGCGTCCAGGAGAGGCTCGGCTTCATTGCCTTCGCCATGTCCACGACCTTCTACACCTGCGCCGACGCGCTCCCCGTGTTCCTCCAGGAGAGGTACATCTTCATGAGGGAGACGGCGTACAACGCATACCGGCGGTGGTCCTACGTGCTTTCCCACTCGCTAGTTGCGCTGCCCGCGCTGGTGCTCCTCGCGCTCGCCTTCTCGGCCACGACCTTCTTCGCGGTGGGGCTCGACGGGGGCTTCTCGGGCTTCCTCTTCTACTTCCTCATCATCTTCGCCTCCTTCTGGGCGGGCAGCTCCTTCGTGACCTTCCTGTCGGGGGTCGTCCCGCACGTGATGCTCGGGTACACCATCGTGGTGGCGATCCTCGCCTACTTCCTCCTCTTCAGCGGCTTCTTCATCAATCGCGACCGCATCCCGTCCTACTGGATCTGGTTCCACTACCTGTCCCTGGTGAAGTACCCGTACGAGGGGGTCCTGCAGAACGAGTTCCAGAACCCGGCCAAGTGCTTCGTGAGGGGGGTCCAGATCTTCGACAACACGCCGCTCGGGGCGGTGCCGGATTCCGTGAAGCTGAAGCTGCTGTCGACGATCAGCAACACGCTGGGGATGAAGATCACGGCGTCGACGTGCCTGACGACGGGGACCGACATCCTGCAGCAGCAGGGGGTGACGGACCTGAGCAAGTGGAGCTGCCTGTGGGTGACGGTGGCGTGGGGATTCTTGTTCCGCATCTTGTTCTACTTCTCCCTGTTGCTAGGAAGCAAGAACAAGAGGAGGTAAGGGGATCTCATCTCGGTGGTGGGTCGGTGGAGTTCCTCTCCCTCTTCCTTGATTGCCAAGATTCAAAATTGGCGGGAAGCACACTTGGTTTTTCCTATTTTTTGTTCTTATTCTTTTTCTTTTGTGGTTTTTTTTTTTTTTTTTTTTACTTTTGTTGTTATAAAATGAAGTTGGGCTCGAATTTGAAGACGTTTGGTAGAGGGTATGGGTGGATGGATGTGAAACTGTTGCATATATGCTAATGTTTGTTCCATTACTCAAAATCCAACATCGTTTTACGATCAAATTACATGCTTGGGGTCAAATGATGCTGCCATCGTTAGGAGGAGGTTGTAGGGTACTGTGTTTCAGTTCGGTTTTGGGTTTATGACCGAAAACATGATCAAAACATTTAGAAAACCCATTTTATGACCTTTTCTTTGAACAATATTGAGACTTGATTCAAAACCATTGAATTTTCTTGTTCCGGTCAGTTGGAGTTTCTTTGACGGCTTCACTTGCACCATCACTTTCATGTGATACATATAGATGCATGGGCGGTTATATGTAGACGCGGTTTGCCAGTTTTGCTCACAAAACTCGTGTGTACAACAGTTAATAATAGGTCAACAACTTGTAGTTCTCAAATCTTGAAAATTTCGACCAATGGACCACATGGTGGGCGCCTTTAATACGTCCTTTGTTTTTAAAAACCAATACGTCCTTGTTGTTTAAAAACCATGACAATATTCACACGTCGCAAGAAAACCAGATGCCCCGACATCTATCCCTATCCTACCTCGTAAATCACGTACGTTAAATATACATGGGAACGATCAGGTCGTCCATACGTATCGCGTCTCTCTATGTGGGCCAGCTTGGGTGACCCATTTTGCATCTGATTTATTATGTCCTTTTCATTTTGACTTGTGCTAGGGTTGCGTGTCTTAGTCACAGTGCTAATATGTTTCGCAAGGTTGTTATCGAAACGATGGGACCTAGCGTCGCTTGTTCATGCATGCACGCCATCCTCCCTCGGCCAAGGCACATGCCACGGCCGATCAATGCGAAGGCATTGATTACGAGCTCCGGTACGTTCATCCGATTCTCATCCGACCTCCCCAGCAACTATTTAAAGAAAACCTAATTGTGCGAGGGGAAATCAGTAATGTGTAAAGTAGAGTATTAGTGACAGGCATGTGGGGGGTTGGGTTCAACTCGTAACGCACCTCTGCGTACACATTGAATCCTCGAATGGTTTTGGATCGACGCCGAACGGGGTGCCTCTCCTGTCTCCTGTCAATGAGATTTCATGAGCTTTCGGCTCCAAACCAGCAGCTATTTGCGGGTTGGAATTGGGGTTGCTTTTTGAGATTGCAGTTTTCCTCGTGTCTTAAGCCTGAGTCTGTACTTGGTTTCCTGTAGGACAAGAACTTTAGTAGGTGAGGTCAGCACAGATCATTTTTATGGATTATATTTTCCTTCTATCCTTCTAAATAAAAGGATCACAAGAACCTTGTGCACATTATATACTAATTGATAATTGAAAAATAGATGTCTATCGTTATAGTTCGCTGATCACAAGAAACGATCAATGCTTTTGATAGGTTTGAAGGAAAATGTGTATTTCTTTTTTTTTCTTTTTTCTTTTTTTGTGCTTAGGAAAATTTTAAATAGTCATAGAGTTGGAGTATTTCTTCAAAAGAGATATATAGGAATTTATGGGATTATAGCCAACTATTTTTCATTTAAATATTCTAACACTCCCCTAATGCTTAATGTAATCATTTTACCTAGTACTAAGCGTGATTTAATTGGAGAGACAAATGAAATCTAGAAAAATTTGAAATCAAGACCTCCAGCTCTGATACCATGTAGAAATTTGTCCCATTTATTCTAAAAACTTAAGTTATTAGATTAAGGTGGTGTTTATTATTTAAATATTCTAACAAGCTTATCAAGTGAAATTTTTAATAGGTGAGGTCAACACAAATGTTTTTATGGACTATATTTTCATTCTATCCTTCTAAATAGTGGATCACAAGATCATTGTTCACATTAAATATTAATTAATAATTGAAATAGATGTCTATCGTTATAGTTCCCTCATTACAAGAAAAGATTGATGCTCTTGATAGGTTTGAAGGAAAACATTACTCCTTTTTATTTATTGTGCTTAGGAAATTTTAAATAAAGCCATGAAGTTGGAGTGTTTCTTCAAAAGAGCTTTATAGGAATTTATGGAATCATTGCTAACTGTTTCTTATTTAAATATTCCCCCCCCGCTTACTCTAGTCCTTTTTTCTAGTGCTGAGTGTGATTTAATTGGAGAGATACATAGGGTCTGGAAAGATTTGAACTCAAGCCCCTCCAACTCTGATATCATGTAAGAATTTATTTCGACTATTTTAAAAGCTTAAGCTATTAGATAAATGTGTTGTTTATTATTTAAATATTCTAGCAAGTTCATTGTGTGAATTTTTTTAATAGGTGAGGTCAGCACAAATCTTGTTATGGACTATATTTTCCTTCTATCCTTCTAAATAATGGATCACAAGAACATCGTTCACATTAAATACTAATCAATAATTGAAATAGATGTCTATTGTCATAGTTCCCGATCACAAGAAAAGATTGATGCTCTTGATAGGTTTGAAGGAAAACATAACTCCTTTTTTTCTTTTTCTTTTTTGTGCTCGGGGAAATTTTAAATAGAGCCATGGAGTTAGAGTGTGTCTTCAAATGAGCTCTTGAAAGATTTGTAAGATCACATCCAACTATTCTAAAATCTTAAACTATTATAAGAATGTGTGATTTATTGTTTAAATATTCTAACACCCCCTCATACTTAGTCTGGTCTTTTTGCCTAGTTCTAAGCATAAAAAATTAATTAAGGAGATAAATCGGGCTTGTAAAGATTTGAATTCAGAACCTCCAGTTTTGATACCATGTAAAAATTTGTGAGATCACAACCAACTATTCTAAAAGATTAAGTTATTAGATGAATGTATTGTTTACTATTTAAATATTCCAATAAGCTCATTAAGTGAAAATTTTTAATAGGTGAGGTCAGCACAAATCTTTTTATGGACTATATCTATCTTCTATCCTTCTAAATAATGGATCACGTGAACATTGTTCACATTAAATACTAATTAATAATTGAAATTGATATCTATCATTATAGTTCCCCGATCTTGATAGGTTTGAAGGAAAGCACAACTCCTTTTCTTTATTGTGCTTAAAGAAATTTTAAATAGAGCCATGGAGTTGGAGTGTTTCTTCAAAAAAGCTCCATAGGAATTTGTGAGACTACAACCAATTGTTTTAAAAACTGAAGTTATCAGAAGAATTTGTGATTTATTATTTAAATATTCTAATATTCACCTTCATGCTTAGTCTATTTTTTTTATTTTATTTGCCTAGTATTAAGTATGAAATATATTTGGGGAGACAAATGGGACCTGAAAAGAAACTCGGGACCTCCATCTTTGATACCATGTAGGAATTTGTGGGACCACAATAAACTATTTTAAAAATTTAGACTCTTAGATGAAGGTGTTGTTTATTATTTATTTATTCTAACAAGCTCATCAAGTAAAGTTTTTAATAGGTAACGTCAACACAAATCAACCACTGGGGGTTCGCCCCAGTGGCCACCCTTCCAACATGGAAGGGGGAGGTGAGGGGTTCAAATCCCCACATTCTCAGTGGGGGATGGGGGTAGGGACGCGTAAGTTTCGAAAGTGGGTTGCGACTCCCACGCCTTGCAAGAGGCAGGGCACAAGTCTGCGAGTGAGTGTATTCTAGGAATAGATGTGTTGACGTTTTTTTTTTCAGCCACGCCGTAAACCCCAAAGTGACACTTAAGCAGGAGGACCCACCACTCCTGAGTCAAACTTAATACACATAGTGCCTCCCCTGAGTTTTGAATCCTTCACCTCTTCGTTGAGGATCAGCAGAGCCTTATCCAGTGGAGCCACCGCGGCCGGTGGTATCTTTTTATGGATTATTTTTTCCTTCTATCCTCCTAAAAAATGGATCACAAGAACATCATTCACATTAAATACTAATTGTGGGGACCAATATTTTTCGGGTGTGAACCACCTAGGGTTTGACTAATGGATTGTTAAGCCTAGATTTAACTCGAGCTCTCCCAAGCCCATACCAATTCGCGACTTAAGTTCAAGTTTATAACATGCAAATAATTTTCAATTAGGAGTCGCCACTAATCTATTTTTGGTGGGTCGATTAGAAACCCTAGTAAAGTAACGGGAGATTTACTTTACTCTTACGAACCAGAGATTTGTGAGTTCGGGGACTTGGTTACGTTAGATTTCTCTAACGCCCTTTCGGTACCTTTCTCTTTTATTTTGAAAAATGTTTGGCAAGCAATTTGAATCATTTTAAATCTATTTTCCTAACATGTGAGGTGTTCATGCAAGTGCGCAAATCACCAATTTAACACCCAAGAAAATAATTAAATGATGTAGAATTTACCTCAAAGCAACGAAAGCATCTGCAGCGTTAAATTAAAATCCACATCAACAATCCTAGATATGGTTTCTAATTAACACGCAATTTCTTTTTTTTTTTTTTTTTTTTTTGATGACCCAGGGAACCTCCGAACGCCGCGCAGGAGAGTAAAACCTGGAGGCCAGGCCCCCATGACCGCAATTTCTTTCTTTTTGTTTTCACTTATTAAACGAGAATGCAATGCTTTTAATCTAATATGAAATGATATGGCATGGCAACATGTCCTAAACATATGAATAAAATTTTTATGATCTTTTAATGAACATGCAATTGTTAAATATGCAATTTAAATTAACCAAAATGACTTAATTCTAATGCGTGCAATGCAATGCAATGACGTACAAAATTATTTTAACTAAAATGACATGCAACATTGCAATTTAATATGCGAGTTATATG